>CM040124.1:277888625-279088625 GCA_022559845.1 Amorphophallus konjac | reverse complement strand
AAGAAGGAAAAAGTTTACCTGAAGATCTGTCTTCACTGGACCGTGGATCAGATCCAGGCCAGTCAGCTCTGTTAGGAGCCAAATTGTGCATTTCGTGTTTCAGCTTCTGTTTGCTGAAGTTATTTTCGTTTATTATTTTTTCCTTTGTTTTCTGGTTTGTTGTGCTTTCCGATCCTCTGGTCTGAGGTCGTGTTCCCTCCGGTTTGGAGGAAGGGAGATCTGATCTCCAGTAGCAAGTAGCTGGGAGCTACTTGTGGGTTCCCTCCGGCTTGGAGGAAGGGAGACTTGTCTCCGGTTCTGGACTTGTGGATTCAAGTCCAGAGGTTCCCTCCGGTTTGGAGGAAGAGGGGAGGTTGTTCCCCTGGTCAAGCTGTGTGGCAGCAACTGTTTGCAGACTGAGTCTGCTTGGTTCTAGCGTTTGCTAGTGAAGCCTCACTCCGGTTGGGAGTGAGGGGTGGATGTAGGTCTGAAGGACCGAACCACCTAAAAATCTATTGAGCAGTGGCTTGATTGTCTGGTTTGCTTCCGCTAGATGCTTGAATAGGTGCGCTCAATGTGATTGTATTTGAGTTGAATAGAATTGGTTCCATTCTGTTTCCTTATCTAGCATCCGGTTTTAAATTTAATCCATTATTCGTAAAAGGATTCATTCACCCCCCCTCTGTATCCGGGCCAAGCACCCTAACACACCAGAGCCGAAGTAGCAGGTACCACGGCAGCATGCTCTTGCTCCGTCGGGCTCTTTGGAGAACTCTCTTCTACAGGTGCTGGAAGAGGCGGAGGTTCCAACCCTATTTCTGGCATGGATGGAGCCGCAGGGTCAGGCGCAATATTCATTATGGCCGCCGAGACGAAGGCAGAACCCCTTGACTGGTCAACTTCAGCTCTTAATTATGTTGCAGGCACCAGGGCGAGACTCTCTCCCAGTGGGCTAAGCTCCATTGATGATACTTCGGCGGCTACATGTACTCTTACTGGCACATGGTGAAGTATAGTAACCGCCTCAGAAGAAGACACTGTGGCAAGCGGTAGCATATCCAAAGCCCCCGGTGAAACCACGATGGCATCAGAAGTTGATACCAGAGAGTATCACTACGCCGAAAGCACCAAACAAAGAGTCACGCCGAGATCCATCGGGCCGACATGAAGCTCGCGCCGGTTAGGTGCCGTGCCGAGATGGGCATGCCGAAATCGTCAATGGCGCCGGTTGGCTCACCCAGGGGTGCTGCAATCAGAAGATTAAACCAAAAATGCTGGTGTCCGTCTGAGTATGCTTACAAAGTATTGGGATTATACAAGCAGAATGAAGACTCAGAGTCACAAGGATGAACAATGAACAGGAGCAAGCCTGAAGAAATTATAAAGTGCGGTGCAATGTACACTCGCATGTCCCGTGTCACTCATCCTTCGCTTACGCCACCTGCGGGTGGGGGGCATTTGTTGACACCTAAAATATACCAGAAGAGACCAAAGCAGACTCAGGGCCCTGAAGGTCAACCAATGGTGCGGCTCATGTACCATCCCTGGAAGTACTGAGAATTAGAATAGAAGAGGTCCACTACCCCTAACACTCTGTCCGGCTAAAGCCATCTCTGGCTAGGCCGCTGTCCAGCACTGCTGTCATTCAGATAGTCGGGCTGATAAAATTATAACAACATTCAGGCAACCATCTGCCTACTGAAGAGAAACCTCAGATAATTCTGATTCTCATGAAAAGGGATTCACACTGCCTCACACATGGGCGTGAACGCAAGGTGCTAAACAAGCCTCAAGAGGAATATACCAAGAAGTCCACCAGAGCAATGAAAAGAAGCCCATTAGATGAGCCTCTTCCGGCGCCGGGTTCTAAACAGATGGGCCAAGCCCAATACGAAGCCAGGCACGCCGAGATGATGCGTGCTGAGGCGCGCCGAGAAGCTCATGCCGGGAACAGAAGGCCACCCTTCTATAAAGACTGCTGCCTTCAAACAAAAACAAGAACAACAACAGGAGAGGGAACACAAGACAACAAGGAAAAAAAAGAAGAGAAGAAGAGGCAATAGAGGGAATAAAGAGCAGTAGCCACTGAAAGAAAGGGGAGCTCGAGAGCCCTCCATAGAAGTTGAAGAGAAGAGAGAGTGGCAGAGACTCGAAGGAAGAATCAAGGTGGGGTTGGCTGTCCGACGCCCCGAGGGGCTACAGTTCTTCTCCCCCCTGTTCTGTCTGTATATTTTCTTTTTCTTCTTTTGTATCTCTGCTTTCGAGCATCTTTGCTCCAGTAGCATTGAATGCTAATGTAACCCTGTTGTCAGGGATAGAGTTGGTGTATATGTTTTTTGGTTGGATTTTCTTCCGAGTTGGATTCGTGTACGCTGTTTAGATGAAATAGTTAATAAAAGTGGGCTGAGTTTTGCCCTTTCATTATTTTTTTCTCTTCCCCTGCATCCAAGGTTTAATATGCAATGACTACCGCAAGCCACATATATCTTATAGTTTAATCTTCTAGATCTGCTGAAGGCTTCTCTGCTATTTTTCCTCACCACCTCGTATCCACATCGAGAGCCTGAGACAGTCTATCTCATGGCTTCTCGTTTGTGAAATGAGAAGGGATAGACTCAGAAGTTTCCGTCTGTGGTTCTTCCCCCAGTGAGGCCTCAGAGGGAAGGCTGCCATCCCCTTGGATTATACCCTCTCTATAACCCCCCTTCAATGGTCGTCAAACCCTTGAATAAACCCTCTTTACAAATCCTTGAATAAACCCTCCTTTAAAGCTCCAAAACCCCCTTGAAGCCTCTACTCCAAAAAAAAATCTCTTCAAAACCTCGCTGAAATGCTCATTTCAGAAGCCCTCCCAGCCTCCCGACGCGAACCCCTCTCGGCGCGAGTCTCGCGCCGAGGACTGCCCGCGCCGGCTGAACTTCTCTCGTCGCGCCGAGGCCGGCTCTATTTGTTGCGCCGAGACCTTCATACCTTTCGTGCTGAAGATGGCCACGCCGATAGACTCGTGCCGATACCTTCGAGCCATGCCAGCCTTGGTCATGATACCCCATCCATCTAAAGGAGAAATGCTATCCTTCCCTAGACCCTCGTGGAAGCTATATCAAAGGGGTTAATCCCCCACATGTTGCCAACCCAACAAGTCGCGGAGTTCTGCCACTGTATGTCCTCCATTGACTTTATATGGGGACATTAATGAATCTCACAATACGTGGATAATGTCACATAAGATGGGTATCCTTTTGGGATCTAGGGCTACGCCCGCCTCTCTTTTGGTTTCCACTCCGACATTTCGTGAGTGGATGACCTATAATACCCTTTTGGCACACTCCAAAATAAGGGGAGGTGTTGTTAAAATCCGTCCACGAGCTTTACTTCATAGTGCGGTATAATGCTTCCATTGAAATGATTAATTTAACCCCAACTGTGTGGCAGAGAGCTGAGCTATACCATCTCATGACACTTTGGCCACCACCGAGAAAGGGGAATATGAACATCACAATCACATGGTCTCCTTAGGCCTCATGTGGATAAGTCTACCCTCACCTTCTACCCCACTCAAATACAACCATGGACAAACCCATGAAACCCCAATCAAACGCATAATATCCTTTCGGACTCACAAAGCCCTCACAGCACTTGAAAAACTAATGAACACCAGCTATCGACGCCACAAGTCCTCCTGGCACAACCTCCTCCCGGCGCCACTTTCGCGCCGGGTGAAGGGCGCGCCGACGAGCTAGTCGTGCCAACCCTGCCACGCCGTTTACCTTCGTGCCGAAACCCTAGCCGCACCGGCCCCTGCCGTTGTTGGCCACCTGTCATATATCCAACTCCCAGAAGTCCTACCGAGTCCACCATCAGCCTAGACTTAGGACCCTGACCCCCACAGGCCATTATACCAGTCCCCATCATATCATGAGGGTCTCATGGTTCTTCATCCATGTCCAAATGGAGCTATATTAATGGGGTCTTACCCCGATATTCTATGTCATTAACCATCGGGTTTTTCTTCCAACCCTACTGACCCTGGGAGTCCTGCCATTGCAAGTCCCCCAATGGTCTCTGAAGGGAATATCAACAAACACCGTGGTAATGGACACTGTCCCGTTACACTCAAATCCTTTTTGGATCCAGGGCTACGCCCGCCTCTCTTTTGGCTTCCATCTCGGCATTCCGTGGGTGGATGACCTATATTCTCCCTTTGGCATAGTCCAAAATAAGGGGATATGCTGCCGGATTTGTGCCATAACACTGTTATCATGTCCCGCGTAGCATGGTTTTCTATGCATGTTTTACATCCCGTTAGCAGAGTTAGCGTAATAGTCTTATCTCGTTTTGCCCCCGAGGCATCCTTTCTTGGCAACTAATCAAGAGTTGTCCTTCTTTGGAAGGACGTAATTAACGTCATAGCCTTTATGGTATGACGGACTCTGGGTTCTGACACGAATATCACAATCGACTGACTGAGTCAGGTCGAGCGTATAATAAACTCGTCACGTACATGACTGGCACTCCCGCGCAGTCAATCAGCCAATTAATTACCAGTTAGTTAATTGGTTGATCGACGCGCAAATAAACCAAATAAACCCAAATGAAATAATAAAAATAAAATAAAATAAAAACAAAATCCCCATCGTAAACAGCAGCGGATCCGGCTTCACGAAACCCATTAAACTTGATCGATTTGGGTTCTATCCTTTACCCATTTATCCCTGGGTTCTTGATTGACCTATTAGGGTCACTTTGGAGGTTTCTACAAGAGACTATATGGGTATTTTGCACTCTTTTATTGTTAACATTTGAATTATGTATATGAATTGGATATATGAATGCGAGTTAACCCCGATTTGATTAGGCTGCCTACTGAGCGTCACACTCATCCCCTTGTGGCACATGTTTTCAGGGGATGTAGTGGAGGAGGTCGAGGAGAAGGCTACAGCCGAGGAGTAGTTCTTGTCCTCCCTACATCAGGGTAGACTATGGATATTTATCTTTCATATTATAGATAGTTTGTGGATTGGTGATCATGTATGGACTTATATGTATTTGGGCAATGGACATGTATTTTTTTGGGTTATGAATGGTTGAGATGCTATTTACATTTCATGTAATTATGGTTTCTCTCTCTCTCTCTCATGCGAATATATATATATATATATATATATATATATATATATATATATATATATATATATATATAAAAGAAAAAAAGGCCCACAAATTGGGAATCGGATCTCAACCATTCACTGGTTCTCTGAGTTTTCCAATTACATTTCTTAACATTCCGCTGATAGCTCTGCGATTTCAGTTCAGGTCTGAAGTTTGAATTGGCTTCTCTGCTCTCAGCTTTGCTAATCTTTTAAAGTGTTCAAAAGAGTGAGTGTAGGATCTATTCACCCCCCTCTAGATCCTCTCATACCCTCCAACATGTCGCACCAGTGCCAGTTTCTTCGAAAGCGGGACCGGTGGCAATCTCTTTGCTCATCGAAGGTTCTACCATTGATGCTGTTATTTCTTCTCGCTCCGTTGCCATTCAGATAACTGGCCAAGATGGACTCTCTACCCGTATTGTGCTAACGCGTACGGGTGCCAAGGAAATTATGCATTCCATATTCAAGGGGTAGTTTTTTGTATTCTCAGCATTATCCAAGGACATTCTGCACATTCTATGCAATCTCCCTCAGTTTATCAAGCCGGGCACGTCAATGCCGTGTATTGCTCTCCCTCAGTTTCACCCTACCCCTTTATCAAGGGAGTTGTGCTTCAAGCCTTATTACCAAGTGGAGTTGCTGAACCTCAAGACCCTCGTGCCAAGTGACAAGACTCCATGGTTTTCTGATATTCATCACTCTGAGGACTTAGTTGTTCAAGAATGTCCACCTATTGATAGCGTCGGGTGTCTAGGGGCAACCACCCCGATGAAGCTGCATATTCACAACTGGGCTAGGCCGTCTGCCAGGTGGGCCCGTTATTTGAGAAGATATTGCAGATTGAGAAGCCCGGAGGTTCGAGCCCGTGCTAGGCGGGTCCGTTACAAAGAAATTTCTGCCAAGAAGAGGCGGCAGCGTAAGTATAAGGGCCGTCAGTTATGCACCCCGGGGATCACTTCCCCTCCTTCCTCCTCTCATTCAACATTTCTTCTGCTTAGCTCCCACCCTTGGGTGGTGTACTTGCCCTTTCCTAATCCTATTCTATGATTTTCTCCTCTCTTCCTAGGTCCGTGAACCCCCATTATTCCTCTTCTTCTCATCGAGAGCCTCCATATCTTCTTTCTTTCCACGATTCTAGGCCTCGGCCGAGGCCCTCCTTTCATCCCGATTTCGGGGCATCTTCCGATTCTTCCTCTTCTTATCCAGAGCCTTCGGATCTTCTTTACTATTCTTGTTTTCAAATTTCATTCGTTTCTTCTACTCCGGAATTTTTGGGCTTTATCTTTGATTCTTCTCCGACCCTGTCGGATGATCACTCCCCTTTTTCCTCGCTTTTGCAGCAATTTCCTCATTGCTTTTCTATTCTTTCTGTCCCACCCTTTCGGAGTTCTCACCCCTTTTTATGCTATTTTTGAGGCTTTAGTCTGCCTTGATCTCAGCTGATCATTGTTTATTCTGTATCTGGTTCCTTGTTATTAGGGTCTCTGTACCCTAGCGAGGGAGTTCTGGCCCTTGTCTCTCTTCCTTTTTATCCTTCTTCGTCCAGTGTGGTGTCTGTCACTCCTTCGTGTCAAGGCATATTTAATCTTTGTTATCATCTACCTTATATCATGTCAAGCAAGGAATATGAAGCTCCATGGCAAGCTCTCGCTTCAGGATGCTATTTCCACGCCATGGATTTATAAGGTATCTTTTATTGCATAAGAACATGCTATTATTTCTATCATTTCTATTTCCTACGCATGGTTATATTGCTGGTTCCTCAACATGTTTGAGTGGTTTAGGAGTTTTAGCTTAGTCAAAATGAGTTCACTTTTGTAGCACCTTAGGTTGGTGATAGCTCCGCGTTGGGAGTCCAATTTCTTTCCCCGATCATTGAGGGTGACCTTTGAGCATAGGTTTTCCACACACTTCACGGCGAGCTATAGCCAATCTTCTCTTATTGTAACATCATCGCTGCTTTGGCCATACTTTGGGTATGCACAAAGGTCTTTTCTTTTGCTCGGCCAAGTGCAGGGGTAAGAGATTGACGGATAGGATGCCCTGTCACGCCCCGAACCGATAGCAGCGGAGCGCATGTTGCTCAGAACGTGGCAGTTAAACAGTCGTGTCAATCAGAGCATAGCCATAAGATAAGATATAAATGAACAAAAATATAATTTTATTACGATGTAAGTCTATTACAATTTTGACTCCAACTAATAGACTCAATAAAAGAAAATTACATTGGACTCTCAACTAGACTGGACATATGACAAAAGACAACAAGACCGGGCGGTTCATCTAGATTTGTTGGAGCTCTTTTCATTCTTGCCCTTGCCCATCTTGTTCGTTCTCGTCCTCATTGTTATTATTACCTGAAAAATATAGAAAAACAATAGGTGAGCGAACGCTCAGTAGGTCTTATATCTCAAGCTCCAAGCTAGCTTCAAGTAATTAACAATTTAACATGAACATGTAGGTCATGCAAAAGTATACGATAATTGAGATCTATAATGGCACGTGACTGGTAAATAAATTGGAGACAATTCCAAGAATTATATAGAACAATAGATAGACGAGAGATAGATTCAAGGACATTTGTGATGAGATAACGAGCACTTCCATAGGGTATTCAAGAGCGTTCATGAGAGACAATAACAAGCACTTCAATAAGGTATTCACTTTCACTAGAGTATATCACGTAACTATCACTTCATAGGATTTGCCACATTTATATTGGAGTTCAAACATTCAAATAATGACAATCACTTGTGGAAGGTCGTAGATCAATCTTGCTTTTGGTTGGTGCAATGCCACACCCGATCAATCATGATACCGGCACACGTTTGGACTTTGCCTCTCCCATGAGATCAGATCCGGACCCCATCACTTTTTCTTTCTAGCATTGAGTATCATTTAATTGGACCCATAGCCCCTTTTTGTTCTCTAGACCAATTCCACTTCAATTAATGGCCAAAAGAGTTCCAAGGACCAAGCATGTAGGAACATTAAGGTAGATTCACGGAATCATAGGGTTCAAGGATGGAACCTTTCAATAGGAATGACATATTGATAAACCATATGAAAACCAAGACAATCTTAAAATCTGGGCAATTGGCATCCACTCAGGCCGCCACCAAATACCGAAACAGCGTCCACTGCGGTGGTCACCTATTCCTGAGAACAGTACATGCACGAAAGAATTAGCGACCACTTACACGGTCACAACTTCAATTGGCGTCAACTGGCTGGTCGCTATTTCCTGGCAGTGACAGATTTCTCACAGAATGATAGAAACAACGCTCTATGATGGCCGGGTGTCTTGTGACATGACAATCTTGTGTTTAGGGTTTTTAGGGTGCAACCAACTTTGCTGCCTTGAGGGAATCCAAGGCAGGCAGAGTCTTACGGAGGTCTCAATGAAGAAAGTACTAGTCCGAAGGAAGGAATATCCCGCAGAGGGCCCAACCATCACCAAGAGTTAGTGAGTAAGCGTAAAACAACGTGAAATAGGGACTCTATCCACAGACTGTGATAAGAGTGCCAATAGACCCACGATATGGGTCAAAATCCGATAAAAACTGTGAGAGCAAGAATATGCGTCCAGACAGACATGCGCTATATCAGTAATTATCGTCTACTGTCAAGTCACCAAATCCATATATTTACCGAATTATCAAAATAGCATTATAAGAATTAGCGTGTTTTTAAAGAGGAGCTAAATCATTAATGAATAATTCCAATTTAATAATATATTAAATGGGTGACCTTCCAGGAAGGCGCCATATCTTTAATTGACGTCCATGTGATGGTCGTCCATTCATTTTTCATATATTCCATATTATTAATTTAACCGATTTTAGCGTCTGTTCAAATAGTCGCAGGTTTTAATTAATGACCATGGCCAGGTTGCCATTTCTTTTTTAACGTTTTACACTGCAACGCACCGCATGGATGCGCATGCAGACTCAAGTAACTGTTCATTTCAAATTATTACTGTTCGTTAGGGGATGAACAGTGCTACTTCCTATCCTGATAGAATTCTGGAAAACTAAAGACATGACAGTGAAGAGAAAATTACAGGGATTCCTGAAATATTAATCACATGATTTTTAGGTACATGGTTCCATAGATATACAATTTTAAAGGTGCTATAATTATTAATTATCTAAAATATTTAGCGATAGGGTGTTAGCCGCAAATTGAATTTGCGTCCATGGCACTGTCGTAGTTTACTGAATTAGCGACCATGCTATGGTCGCTAATTCCTTTTTCATGCAAAGACCTCTTAAACACGATCTAAAACATGCAAAATGGTACAATAAAACTACATGGCCTATCTAGCATGAACTTTGCACGTTTTACATGAATATTCAAGAGTTTTGCTTGGGAGATTGCCTACCTTTACGTGCTCTGAAGAAGAATAGGGAGTTGCAGAGGAAGTAGACGATATGGTAGGAAGAAGAAGAAGCAGGGAAGAAGCTATTCGCTTCTTCGTGCAGCAACGGCAGTAGCAAAGACAGCAACTGCACGGGTCAGGAAGAGGAAGAAGAGGAGGACGATGATGAACCATGGCAGTAGCACAGCAACTGTAGCGGGTAAGACGACGTCGACGCAACAGCATGAACGCAGCAGCATGATGCTTCTGCCGTTCGTAGGGTCCCATGTATTTATAGAGATTTAATTCCTTTTCCTAATGGGAATTAAGGTTCCTTACGTAGAATCCTAATAGGTTTCGCCCTTCCATGCTAATCCTTTCTATTGCCAAATCCTCAACTGCTTCCTTGTCTAATTCAAACCCCAATTCTTTCCATGTAGCGATCGAACGTGTGAGGTTCTTGTATATAACTTCAAGACCATATTATACTAGTATTAATATTTATACTCTTTAAAGCCCATAGAGTCTAACGTGGGTGGCCCTTCCATGGCCCATATACCTTCATTAGCCTATTAAGTCTTAAGAATGCCCATTAGCTTAATATTATCTCGGTTGGGTTTTAGCCCTTTTTGGAGGATTTATTTGTAACACATTGTTAATAAGGCCCATCATCTATTTTGGCTATTTATACTTTACATTTATTGAAATTTTATTTTCCATAATTGTTATATGGATAATATTATAGTTATTATTATTTATTCTCTATTTAAATTTCTGGAGTGCTGCACCCTCCCCCACTTAAAAGAATTTGGTCCTCAAATTCACACGATTTCCTTTCCATAATAGTGGGGCAAAAATCACCATATTAAAAAATATCTATTCTAGCTAGATTTATCCTCATAGCATGCTAAGTACTAAAATCACCATATCCAATCATGCAATTATAACAGAGGTAGGTTCTTTTGGGTTACCTTCCAATGCTTGTAGCCTACCCTGCTGCTTAGGTCCACCTTGTTGATGTTCTCGTGGTGCTTGTTCCTTTAAAAGTGGACAACGGGCAATTCTATGATCTTCACTTCCGCAACGAATGCACTTCCCGAGTTTATAC
This sequence comes from Amorphophallus konjac, assembly GCA_022559845.1. Taxonomy (NCBI): domain Eukaryota; kingdom Viridiplantae; phylum Streptophyta; class Magnoliopsida; order Alismatales; family Araceae; genus Amorphophallus; species Amorphophallus konjac. Next base: position 279,078,028 of record CM040124.1, on the reverse strand, counting down.
CAACACTCTTCCAGTTTGTGCCCTCCTTTATTGCAATGCTCACATTCTTCCTTGGCTGGAACAACTTGTTGGTCTGCATTCCGAGGTTTCTTGTCCTTTCGAAAACCATTACCTCTGTTGAACCTCTTCTTCCCATTTACGGGTTCCCCACTCTTGGATCCATTAGCTAACTCCTTCTTGGCAATTTTTCCTTTGATTCGCTCCATCACATCCATAGCGTCTTCTAATAGTTGTGCTTTCCTGACCATCTCCCTATAAGTTTGAATGTCTAATGGAGCTAATTGTGGAATAAGCTCCACCTTTAAGCCATTCATAAATCTTCTTGCCCTCATCTTTTCCATACAGACTAAATCTGGTGCGTATCGGGCCAATCTAGAAAAATGTGCCTCATAGTCTGCTACTGACAGGCTTCATTACTTTAATGCTGCGAACTCCATAGCCTTCTTCTCTCAAATTCTCTCGGAGAAATACTTCTCATTAAAATATTCTAGAAACTCATTCCATGTAACTTGATCATCAGGCAAGATTGCTTCCACCGATTCCCACCATGCTCGAGCATCTTTCTCTAATTGGTAGGTCCCTAATAAAACCTTCTCTTGGTCGGTACATTGCATAACCCTAAAGTCCTTTCTATTTCTCGTACCCAATTCTCGGCCTCATCCGGCTCAGTAGACCCACCAAACTTAGGGGGATTCATCTTTTGGAACTTCTGATGCAAATCCTCGGCTCCATGTTGAACTCCACCTTGTGCAGCTTGTTACAACACCCGAGTCAACCCGTGGACGGTGCGCTGCATCTCTCTCCATTGACCTCTCTCAGCAGCCATCTTAGCCTACAAAACAAGTTTTAAAAGTAATGATTACCCATATCTTGGCATTAATTTAACGCAAAGGAGACATATTTTATTGGTTAACCCATAACTCTACCCAAATCTCACGGGATTCCTATCGGGCGACTAACAAGGAAAACTCAAACTATGACTTGGACTTGATGACCTAGGGATTTAGAAAAGCCTAGGCTCTGATATCACCTTCTGTTACGCCCCGAATCAATAGCAGAGGAGCGCATGTTGCTCAGAACGTGGCAGTTAAACAGTCATGTCAATAAGAGCATAGCCATAAGACAAGATATAAATGAACAAAAATATAATTTTATTACGATGTAAGTTTATTACAATTTTGACTCCAACTAATAGACTCAATAAAAGAAAATTACATTGGACTCTCAACTATACTAGACATATGACAAAAGACAACAAGACCGGGCGGTTCATCTAGATTTGTCGGAGCTGTTTTCACTCTTGCCTTTGCCCATCTTGTTCGTTCTCGTCCTCATTGTTATTATTACCTGAAAAATATGAGAAAACACTAGGTGAGCGAACGCTCAGTAGGTCTTATATCTTAAGCTCCAAGCTAGCTTCAAGTAATTAACAATTTAACATGAACATGCAGGTCATGCAAAAGTATACGATAATCGAGATCTATAATGGCACGTGACTGGTAAATAAATCGGAGACAATTCCAAGAATTATATAGAACAATAGATAGACGAGAGATAATTTTAAGGACATTTGTGATGAGATAACGAGCACTTCCATAGGGTATTCAAGAGTGTTCATGAGGAGACAATAACAAGCATTTCTATAAGGTATTCACTTTCACTAGAGTATATCACGTAACTATCACTTCATAGGATTGACCACATTTATATTGGAGTTCAAACATTCAAATAATGACAATCACTTGTGGAAGGTCATAGATCAATCTTACTTTTGGTTGGTGCAATGCCACACCCGATCAATCATGATACCGGCACACGTTTGGACTTTGCCTCGCCCATGGGATCAGATCCGGACCCCGTCACTTTTTCTTTCTAGCATTGAGTATCATTTAATTGGACCCATAGCCCCCTTTTGTTCTCTAGACCACTTCCACTTCAATTTATGGCCAAAAGAGTTCCAAGGACCAAGCATGTAGGAACATTAAGGTAGATTTATGGAATCATAGGGTTCAAGGATGAAACCTTTCAATAGGGACGACATATTGATAAACCATATGAAAACCAAGACAATCTGGAAATCTGGTCAATTGGCGTCCACTCAGGCCACCACCAAATACAGAAACAGCGTCCACTGCGGTGGTCGCCTATTCTTGTGAACAGTACATGCACGAAAGAATTAGCGACCACTTACACAGTCGCCACTTCAATTGGCGTCAACTGGCTGGTCGCTATTAACAGGCAGTGACAGATTTCTCACAGAACGCCAGAAACAACGCTCTATGATGGCTGGGTGTCATGTGAAATGATAATCTTGTGTTCAGGGTTTTTAGGGTTTAACCAGCTCGGCTGCCTTGAGGGAATCCAAGGATAGTGGAGTCTTACGGAGGTCTCAATGAAGAAAGTACCAGTCTGAAGGAAGGAATATCCTGCAGAGGGACCAATCATCACCAAGAGTTAATGTGTAAGCGTAAAATAATGTGAAACAGAGACTCTATCCACGGACTAGGATAAGAGTGCCAGTAGACCCGTGATATGTGTCAAAATCTGATAAAAACTATGAGAGCAAGAATATGCGTCCAGACAGACAGGCGCTATATCAGTAATTAGTGTCTATTGTCAAGTCACCAAATCCATATATTTACCGAATTATCAAAATAGCATTATAGGAATTAGCATCTTTTTAAAGAGGTGCTAAATCATTAATGAATAATTCCAATTTAATAATACGGTAAATGGGTGACCTTCCAGGAAGGTGCCACATCTTTAATTGACGTACTTGTGATGGTCACCCATTCATTTTTCATATTTTCCATATTATTAATTTAACCAGTTTTAGCGTCTCTTCAAGGAGTCGTAGGTTTTAATTAACGACTAGGGCCTGGCCGCTATTTCCTTTTTAACGTTTTACGTTGCAACGCACCACATGGATGCGCTTGCAGACTCAAGTAACTGATCATTTCCAATTGTTACTATTCATTAGGGGATGAACATTGCTACTTTCTATCCTGATAGAATTATGGAAAACTAAAGGCATGACAATGAGGAGAAAATTATAGGGATTCCGGAAATATACATCACATGATTTTTAGGTACATGGTTCCAGAGATATACAATTTTAAAGGTGCTATAATTATTAATTGTCTAAAATATTTAGCGACAATGTATTAGCCGCAAATTGAATTTGCGTCCATGGCACTATCGCAGTTTACTAAATTAGCGACCATGCTTTGGTTGCTAATTCCTTTTTCATGCAGAGACCTCTTAAACACGATCTAAAACATGAAAAATAGTACAATAAAACTACATGACCTATCTAGCATGAACTTTGCACGTTTTACATGGATATTCAAGAGTTTTGCTTGGGAGATTGCCTACCTTTACGTGCTCTGAAGAAGAACGGGGAGTTGCAGAGGAAGCAGACGATACGACAGGAAGAAGAAGAAGCAGGGAAGAAGCTATTCGCTTCTTCGTGCAGCAATGGCAGCAACAAAGACAGCAACCGCACGTGTCAGGAAGAAGAAGAAGAAGAGGAGGACGACGATGAACCACGGCAGCAGCACAACAACTACAGCAGGGAAGACGACGTCGACGCAACACCACGAACGCAGGAGCATGATGCTTCTACCGTTCGCAGGGTCCCGTGTATTTATAGAGATTTAATCCCTTTTCCTAATGGGAATTAAGGTTCCTTACGTAGAATCAAAATAGGTTTCACCCTTCCATGCTAATCCTTTCTATTGCCAAATCCTCAGTTGCTTCCTTGTCTAATTCAAACCCCGATTCTTTCCATGCAGCGATCGAACGTGAGAGGTTCTTGTATATGACTCCAAGACCCTATTATACTAGTATTTTTATTTATACTCTTTAAAGCCCATAGATTCTAACGTGGGTCGCCCTTCCATGGCCGATATACCTTCATTAGTCTATTAAGTCTTAAGAATACACATTAGCTTAATATTATATGGGTTGGGTTTTAGCCCTTTTTGGAGGATTTATTTGTAACCCATTGTTAATAAGGCCCATCATCTATTTTGGCTTTTTATACTTTACATTTATTGAAAATTTATTTTTCCATAATTTTTATATTGCTAATATTATAGTTATTATTATGTATTCTCTATTTAAATTTCCTGGGTGCTACATGCCCAACCTAGGCACTCCCTAATACGAGAGAGGTCTCAAATAGGGGCAGTCTTAATGACCCTAGAAAAATGAGCTTTCATGAGAAATCTAGCCAATGAGGGCGGTAGCGGACCTAGGGACGTCACGAGATTAGTCCTACATTGGATGTTGAGAAAGTAACTGAGTGCTTATAAGGCAGGTCTTCACCTCCTATCCCAAGAGGACCCTTTTACAAGGATAAAACCCTAGCTGCCCTCAGGCGTGGCGGGGATAATACCTCTTGGGGGCACCAAAAAGGTTCATCTCGCATCTATAAAGTGGCACCGTCTGTGGGAACCCTGAGCTCTTGCGCACTCGCTTGCCTTCTCAAGGGGGGGCTTGTGTAGCGGACCTAGGGTCACGGGATTAGTCCCACATCGGATGTTGAGAAAGCAACTTAGTGCTTATAAGGCACGTCTTCACCTCCTACCCCAAGAGGGCCCTTTTACAAGGATAAAACCCTAGCCGCCCTCCGGCGTGGCGGGGACAATACCTATTGGGGGCACCAAAAAGGTTCATCTTGCATCTACAAGGGCTATAAATATCAAAATCAAATCAATATCAGAACTATGAATCAAGGGCATGGCAAGAGTGGCAGTACAGTTCCCCGCGGGACGTCATGGGCCTGGTCATATGTGTGCCTGATAAATATAGGTCTCAAAATCAAGGACACAAAGCCCCGACGCAACTGACTGTATCTTTGAGGGGTACTGCCCTGGAAGGAATTCAAATCATGATATCTCCAATCCTGCATTAAGCTTATCTCCATTTCTTTTCTGTTTCTCCCTCTTAGGCTGGGTTGTATCTCGAGTATAGCCTTAGTAGGGGCACCGTTCTTTAGAGGTGGTTGGTTGTGACACGTCACCCTCAAATGCACGCCCTGTTCAAGGGAAGTTCTTAGTGAGAAGGGAGGAATGGCCACTCCTAGCAATTCGTTTAAGCCCGTCTTTGGGTGCTGCAGGTAAATATTATAAGAAAAAAATCCAAAAAATCAAATATGATAAAAAAAAATATTGTCAAAAATAAAAAAAATAAAAAAAACAAAAAAAAATAGATATTTTTAAAACCCAAAAAAGTCCAAAAAATGTTCAAAACCCCCAAAAACATCATAAAGTTGTCAAAAAAATCAAAAAATATGTCTCTTTTGTTTCCTGGTTATTTTGTGAGAATAGATATAATCTGTTTGCTAAGTGTGCAGGTTGCAGGTTTTCAAGTTTCCTTGCTCTATCTATATTTTCTACTCTGTCTCCTATTCACATCTTTCGGTCTGTTCATCTCTTCAATCTTATCTCTTGATTTGCCTGAAGCTCATGTCCTTTTCAACCTTTGCTCACTTCGCTTCGCTTTATCATATCTTCATGAGAGGGCTTTGCCTTACGATTTGGAACCTGACGGTTTGCTTCATCTGATCTTGGGCTTTGATTGGAGCGTATTTTTTGTGTCTTGTCCCCCGTATTATTATCCCACATGTGTTTTTCGTCCCACTGTGGTTGTCCCACATATCGTGTCTGTGTGTTTTATTCCCACTATGTTTCCTTGTCCCGCGTGTCTTTTATCCCCCGTGGCCATTGTCCCACGTGTTATCTTTTGTCCCACATATCGTCGTCCCACACTATGTTGTGTGTTGTCACGTGTTGTCCCATGTGGTGTTTTGCCCCACCGTGTTGTCGTCCCACGTGTCTTTGTCCCACCATGTCCTTGTTCCACCGCGTGTGTAGCAACCCTAATAAATGAATAATTGAAATGAATTAAAACATATATATTACAGAAATAATATATAAAAGGAATAGGGTTAATTGGATGAAATAAAACAAAATTAAAAATAACGCCTCTTATTAAGGCGTTAATTTATAAAGAAACGCCTCTATCCATGGCGTTACTAGAGAAAGGACGCCCACACATGCGGTCGTCAGTTCTCATGCGACTAAATAAGTAAGTAAAAGAAACGCCCCTATCTTGGGCGTGTTTTAAAACACGAAACGCCCTTTTTCAAGGCGCTTTTTAAGAAACGCCCTAAAGTAAGGCGTCAATTAACGAATACACGCCCTGACCTAAGGCGTTAATTCAGTTCGTGAACCGATCGAACCCAGAACTTATCCAAGGAAAGATCAACCTAATCTAGTAAGTGTCTATTAGAGTAAGGACTCTATTAAGGATATATTACCCTCAATCAAACACTACTCTTGTTAGGACTTCAAAATCCTATAAATAACATGTTCGATCGAACCCTAAAACCCATTTGATCGAACGTCTGCTGCTAGGTACGTGAAGAACAAACTATTCCTTTGATCTCTGCTTTGCCTACACGAAGAACTAATGATTCTTCACTCTCTTTTCTTCTTACAGGTTGAGGAAGCCTAGACATCGTGAAGAACAAGGGTAAGTTCTTCTAAACTTCCATCTTCAGCCAAGCTTATGAAGAAATTTCTAATATCTCTTCATATTCCTCTGTAGGAAAACTCTAGAGATCGACCAAAGAACAAAGGTTCTCTGCCTACTGCTGATTCAGTTTATCCTTATCAACGTCTTCACGTGTCTGTCACCTTCAAATCCATTGTTAAGGTAGGATTTTCTCAAGTTATTGTAGCCCAAATAAGAATTAATGCAAGATATCTATACATACGTATATGAGCATGGCATGCATACTGTTTATAAGGTTTTATTACGTTTTCTGCAAAATTTTAAAAGAAACGCCCTTGATTAGGGCGCTAATTTAAAAGAAACGACCATGCTAGTGGTCGTCAATTTAATATTTGACGCCCTCTACGCAGGCGTTAATTTCATAAGAATCGCATGTGATTAATAATTGATCCTGTTTAAAAATTACAATACATATGAAATATTGATTTTTAATATCTTGCATGACTCTGTGAAATTCCTGTTAAATTTTACTGCCATGACATGTCTCCTGTCTCTCGAAATATTATTTATTAAAATATCGTAAATCCCTTGAAATTCACGACTTGGACAAAGTCGTTTTCCATATTCTAACGCCCCAGTACAAGGCGTGAATCTGAAAAGTAACGCCCCTTCCTAGGGCGTGTATCTGTTAAAATCCTGAAATTCACATATTCTGTAAAATGGAATTAGAAAGTAACGCCCCTTCCAAGGGCGCGTTTTTGATAAATTTCTGAGAATAATTATATCTGTCGAATATGTAAATGATGAGACGCCTGCCTCTGCAGTCGTCAACTTTGAAGAAACGCCCCCAGGGAAGGCGTGTTTTTGATAAATTTATGAAATAATGGAAATTCTGCAAATTGGCAATATATGTAAACGCCCTTCTGTTAGGCGTTAATTATTCAATACACGACTTTACTTAAGTCGTTATTTTACTGTAAACTGATTTTTATCCTGATTCTATTACCGATGGTTTCATATTATACATATATATATATATATCGGCACTATTCTCCACTCCGTGAGTATAGTCCCACGTTTCATGTTGATTTATCGATCACACTCAACTCTCATTGACATACAAGCTCTCCATTGGACATTCCGTTCCTTTGGACTAGCAAGTTAGTCATAGAGACCTCCGTAAGACTCCTCGTAGCCTTGGATTCCCTCAAGGCCGACTGAGCTGGTTGTACCCTAAAAACCCATTACACGATCCTTGCCATGTCAATCTAAAGAAACATGGTATACCGGCCCTTATGATTATACAAAGAGTATATCATAAGCAATTCTTAATGGGATGATGATATCATGCCATATCATGTCGTTCTTGTAAACCTCAATTCTATGATAAGAATGAGGGTATCTTACCTTTGATATACTGTTCATGTGGACCTCAATTCTATATAAAGAATGTCCATATTGATTTGTCATGGTACCTAAGTTAAGGGAACCATAATCTACCTAGTTTTATCGACATCGTGATTATACCGTTATTATCGCCATTCTATGTCCTTTGTCATATTTTGGACTCTATTCTATCAAAGTTGTCATACGTGTCTACAAGCTTGATTATTGAAATTCTATATTGGCTATATAAACAAGAGTGGATGTCAAAACACATGATAAATGCCTGCGCATATAGGGCCCGATCTGGTCCTGGGAGGAGCACCCGAAAGTACTTGTGCCCATGGGAGTTAAAATGATAAGGTATCTGGCATTATACCGAGTACTTGACTTGCTTGATTGGACATTCCACACACATCTTGTACTTGAATCGTACTTGACTTTACATGAAATGTGTGGCCCGAAAGAGGGTAATTTACTTGCTTGATACATGATGGCCAAAGTTCTTGACATGACTCGATAATGGTACTTGCTTGAATATCTTGAATAACTTGTATCTTGTTCATGAAAGTTCATCTTATTTCTTTGATATTACATTCTCTCTATCTTGTCGTTTCATGCGAGCATGCATAGCTTTATTGCATCCATGAAAATGTAATTACTTAAACCACTTGCTAGTACTTGAGATATAATTTCCTACTGAGCGTTCGCTCATTCCGTTTGTCCCTTTTTACTTTTCAGGTAAGTCCGACGACGATGGAAGTCAATCGGATGGGAATGGTCAAGAGTGAAAGTGATAGAGCTTCTACAAGTGTCGTCTAGTCTTTTCCATAGTTTCTTGAGTCAACTATGTATTCTTTTCCTTTTTATTTAACAGAGTATTGGATTTGTAATAGTCTATCCATTATGAAATAAAGGATTGGGTTATCTTGCTATTTTGCGCATCTCTGTCTTTGTGTCGAATACATGACCACTCTGATTGACATGATTGATATAGACACGTCGCGCATCTCCGGGTATCTTCCGCGCTCGGGGCGTGACAGTCTTTGTGGTATCAGAGCCTAAGGTATTCAATTCCTAGGAAACCCAAGTCCAAGGATAGGTTTCAAAACCTTTAACCAAGTGAGAGTGGGTAGAACCAAGGGTTAAATGATCAATGAGTCCTTTATAAGATCATAGTGATATAATACTAACATAGCTATTGTAATTGTAGGATAATGGCTGCCGAACGTGCTCAATGGCGCAACATGCAGCGTACCCTTCAAGGGATGACCCAAGTGCTACAACAGGTAGCACAAGGTGGTGCTCCACGAGCTGGAAGCTTACACCAAGCATTCAAGAATATGAATCCCCCGAAGTTCATGGGATCGACCGATCCAGACGATGCCGAGCATTGGGTTCGGGAGATTGAACGTATATTCCGTGTCATGCAATGCACGGATCAGGACAAAGTCTTATTAGCTACTTTCCAGTTAGAAAAGGATGCTAGATGCTGGTGGGAGTCGATTGAAGCTACTATTGACCCAACTCAAGTTACATGGGGTGAATTCGTTGAATATTTCAACGCCAAATATTTCTCTGATAGGGTCCAGGAAAGGAAGGCCGCCGAATTTGCCGCATTAAAGCAAAGATCTTTATCGGTGGCTGATTATGAAGCACAGTTCTCTAGACTGTCTAGATATGCTAAGCATTTAATTGGCACGGAAAAGATGAAAGCCCGTAGATTTCTTAATGGGCTTAGGCCCCACTACATTACTCAACTGGCGCCTATGGATATTCAAGTTTATACTGAAATAGTGCGCCGAGCTCAGTTGCTTGAAGATGCCACGGAACTATCTGATAGGATCCGTGGGAAAGACAAAAAGGAGCAAGTCACAAGTTCGGGTTCTTTTAAACCCAACTTTAAGAAGAGGCCCAATAATGGAGGTTCTTCCTCTCAAGATCAGAAGTACAAGAAATCCAAGCCTTTCTCTATCACCACTACCCCTTCAAACGTAGTATGCAAGCATTGTGACAAGGCTGGTCACAAAACAGAAGAATGCTGGAGGAAATTAGGAGCATGTCTCCGTTGTGGGAGTCGTGAACATCGGATTCCCGATTGTCCATTAATGAATGACCAAGACGGTGAGGGTAAACGCCCAGTGACAAGGAACGCGCGTCTTCATGCAATCCAAGAGACCGAACCAGAAGAAGAAGGCGGATTGGTGGAAGGTACATTAAAAATTTGTTCCAAATATGCACATGTCTTATTTGATACGGGTGCATCGCATTCCATTATTTCCAAGAAGTTTGCTGACCCATTACCTCTAGAACCAGAATGGATGAAAATAGTGTTGTCTACTCCTCTCGGAAACGAGACGGATATCACACATCATTACCAAAATTGTGAGGTATTGGTTCGAGGAAAGAATTTTCCTATTGATCTTATCTGCTTAGATCTAAAAGAATATGATGTTATACTAGGAGCAGATTGGTTATCCAAATACCAGGCAACGGTTGATTGCCGTGATAGCAAGATTGTTTTCAAGGAATTTCCGGAACTGACTTATACTAGTCCTAAGAGTCGAAGCAAATCCCCTCTTATTTCGGCTCTTCGAGCAAGCAAGCTCGTCAGGAAAGGATGTGTATCCTTCCTTGCTTTTGTCACTATTAAAGAAGCTAAGGAAACCGAGATAGAAGGCATTCAGGTAGTGCGAGAATTTCCAGACGTATTTCCGGAGGAATTGCCGGGATTACCCCCGCAAAGAGATGTGGCCTTTACCATCGACTTAGTCCCTGGTGCTGGTCCTGTTTCCAAGGCACCATATAGAATGTCCCCTGCTGAACTCAAGGAGTTGAAGGAGCAGTTGATGGAACTAATCCGAAAAGGGTTTATTAGACCAAGTACTTCCCCGTGGGGAGCACCAGTCTTATTTGTAAAGAAGAAGGATGGATCCATGAGATTGTGTATTGACTATCGACAGTTGAATCATCTTACTATCAAGAACAAGTATCCACTGCCGAGAATCGATGAATTGTTTGATCAGATTTCAGGATCCAAATATTTCTCCAAGATTGATCTCCGGTCGGGATATCATCAATTAAGGATCAAGGATGATGACATTCACAAGACCGCATTCAGAAGCAGGTATGGCCATTACGAATTTGTTGTTATGCCTTTTGGACTAACAAATGCCCCTGCTGCCTTTATGCAGTTAATGAATAGCATATTCAGGCCTTACTTGGATCAATTCATAGTAGTCTTCATTGATGATATATTGATATATTCTAAGACTAAGGAAGAACATGAAGAGCATTTGAGGATTGCATTGCAAGTCTTGAGGACAAATCAATTATATGCTAAACTCAGCAAATGCGAGTTCTGGCTTGAAGAAGTGGCTTTTCTCGGACATGTCATATCCAAGGACGGTTTATCTGTGGATCCGTCAAAAGTTGAAGCTGTGAGAAACTGGGAAAGACCCACTAATGCAAGCGAGATCAGAAGTTTCTTAGGTCTTGCAGGCTATTATCGGCGATTTATCAAAGATTTCTCTAAGATCGCCGTACCACTTACAAGATTAACTCGTAAGGAGATCCGATATGAATGGGGTGAGGAATGTGAAAGAAGTTTTCAAACTCTCAAGGATCATCTCACCACAGCTCCGGTCTTAGCTCTACCAATTGAAGGAGAGAAATTCGAGGTCTACACTGATGCTTCTGGCATTGGCCTCGGATGTGTTCTAATGCAACATGGGAAGGTCATAGCATACTCTTCTCGTCAACTGAAGAAGCATGAGGAGAATTACCCCGTCCATGACTTGGAATTGGCCGCGGTAGTATTTGCCCTAAAGATATGGAGACACTATCTCTATGGGGTACAGTTTACTGTATACTCCGATCACAAAAGTCTCAAATATCTATTTTCACAAAAGGAGCTGAACATGAGACAAAGACGTTGGCTAGAATATCTCAAGGACTTCGACTTCAGTATACAATACCATCCCGGAAAGGGTAATTATGTGGCTGATGCCCTTAGTCGAAAGCCGAGAGCAAGGATAGCAAATTGTATGATACAAGAATGGAGGTTACTTGAACAATTCTCCGAGCTCAATATAAGCTTGGACACGGAAGCCAAATTTATCACATTATCTCATGTAAGCGTACAGTCAGATTTATTATCTGAGATACAAGCACTTCAGGATGATGATCCTATATTAGTGGAAATCAAAGGCAGATTAGAAGGACAATCTGACTTTCAACTAACTTCCGAGGGAAGATTATTATTCAAAGATAGAACTTGTATACCCGATTGTCCGGAATTAAAGAAGAAGATCTTAGATGAAGCTCACAGATCAAGATACACTATTCATCCTGGATCAACTAAAATGTACCAAGATGTAAAGAGGAACTTTTGGTGGCCCAATATGAAAAGAGAAATAGCGGACTATGTATCACGCTGTCTCACATGCCAACAGGTCAAGGCGGAACACCAAAAGCCTGCGGGAAAACTACATCCTCTAGATATTCCTAAGTGGAAATGGGAGGATATTGGTATGGACTTCATCATGGGTTTGTCTAAATCTAAAGGAGGACATGATGGAATCTGGGTTATCATTGACCGATTGACTAAATCGGCACATTTCTTGCCAATCAAAAGCCGATGGTCAATTGATGTGCTAGCTGCACTATACATTAAAGAAATAGTCAGGATACATGGAATTCCTGTCTCAATCGTGTCTGATAGGGATCCCCGTTTTACTTCTCATTTTTGGAAGGGATTACAACATTCGTTGGGGACAAGGCTCAACTTTAGTACTGCTTTTCACCCACAAACGGATGGTCAGACCGAGCGAACTAATCAAGTTGTTGAAGATATGCTGAGAGCATGCATTATTGACTTTGGAGGAAGCTGGCATGACCACTTACCTTTAGTTGAATTTGCATATAATAATAGCTACCAAGCTAGTATCCAAATGGCACCTTTCGAAGCCTTATACGGAAGGAGTTGCCGATCTCCCATATGTTGGAACGAAGTTGGAGAAAAACAACTATTAGGTCCAGACATGGTAAGGGATACAACCGAGAAGATACAAGTAATCAGAGAAAGATTACAAGTTGCTCAGACAAGGCAAAAGGCTTATGCTGATACCAGGAGAAGAGATCTTGAATTCCAGGTTGGAGATCATGTATTTCTTAAAATATCCCCTGGACGTGGCATACGAAGATTTGGTGTTAAGGGCAAGCTTACGCCAAGATTCATCGGACCATTTGAGGTACTCGAAAGAGTTGGCGAGGTTGCTTATCGCATCGCGTTGCCTCCTCAGTTGTCCGAGGTACACAATGTATTTCACATATCTATGTTGAAGAAGTATGTGCACGATCCGTCACATATTATTGAGCATGGAGATCTGGTGATCCAGAAAGATCTCACATATGAACAGAGGCCCTTGAAGATATTAGATCGAGAAATACGAGCTCTAAGGAATAAGGTTATTCCCATGATCAAGGTGCAATGGAATAAGAATCCTGAACGCGAAGCGACATGGGAGACCGAGGAATCTATGAAGAAACGATTTCCCGAGTTATTCTAAGAGGTATATGTCCTACACTCTCCGCATGTATAATTATATATATATTGAATTTGGGGACCAAATTCTTTTAAGTGGGGGAGGGTGTAGCAACCCTAATAAATGAATAATTGAAATGAATTAAAACATATATATTACAGAAGTAATATATAAAAGGAATAGGGTTAATTGGATGAAATAAAACAAAATTAAAAATAACGCCTCTTATTAAGGCGTTAATTTATAAAGAAACGCCTCTATCCATGGCGTTACTAGAGAAAGGACGCCCACACATGCGGTCGTCAGTTCTCATGCGACTAAATAAGTAAGTAAAAGAAACGCCCCTATCTTGGGCGTGTTTTAAAACACGAAACGCCCTTTTTCAAGGCGCTTTTTAAGAAACGCCCTAAAGTAAGGCGTCAATTAACGAATACACGCCCTGACCTAAGGCGTTAATTCAGTTCGTGAACCGATCGAACCCAGAACTTATCCAAGGAAAGATCAACCTAATCTAGTAAGTGTCTATTAGAGTAAGGACTCTATTAAGGATATATTACCCTCAATCAAACACTACTCTTGTTAGGACTTCAAAATCCTATAAATAACATGTTCGATCGAACCCTAAAACCCATTTGATCGAACGTCTGCTGCTAGGTACGTGAAGAACAAACTATTCCTTTGATCTCTGCTTTGCCTACACGAAGAACTAATGATTCTTCACTCTCTTTTCTTCTTACAGGTTGAGGAAGCCTAGACATCGTGAAGAACAAGGGTAAGTTCTTCTAAACTTCCATCTTCAGCCAAGCTTATGAAGAAATTTCTAATATCTCTTCATATTCCTCTGTAGGAAAACTCTAGAGATCGACCAAAGAACAAAGGTTCTCTGCCTACTGCTGATTCAGTTTATCCTTATCAACGTCTTCACGTGTCTGTCACCTTCAAATCCATTGTTAAGGTAGGATTTTCTCAAGTTATTGTAGCCCAAATAAGAATTAATGCAAGATATCTATACATACGTATATGAGCATGGCATGCATACTGTTTATAAGGTTTTATTACGTTTTCTGCAAAATTTTAAAAGAAACGCCCTTGATTAGGGCGCTAATTTAAAAGAAACGACCATGCTAGTGGTCGTCAATTTAATATTTGACGCCCTCTACGCAGGCGTTAATTTCATAAGAATCGCATGTGATTAATAATTGATCCTGTTTAAAAATTACAATACATATGAAATATTGATTTTTAATATCTTGCATGACTCTGTGAAATTCCTGTTAAATTTTACTGCCATGACATGTCTCCTGTCTCTCGAAATATTATTTATTAAAATATCGTAAATCCCTTGAAATTCACGACTTGGACAAAGTCGTTTTCCATATTCTAACGCCCCAGTACAAGGCGTGAATCTGAAAAGTAACGCCCCTTCCTAGGGCGTGTATCTGTTAAAATCCTGAAATTCACATATTCTGTAAAATGGAATTAGAAAGTAACGCCCCTTCCAAGGGCGCGTTTTTGATAAATTTCTGAGAATAATTATATCCTGTCGAATATGTAAATGATGAGACGCCTGCCTCTGCAGTCGTCAACTTTGAAGAAACGCCCCCAGGGAAGGCGTGTTTTTGATAAATTTATGAAATAATGGAAATTCTGCAAATTGGCAATATATGTAAACGCCCTTCTGTTAGGCGTTAATTATTCAATACACGACTTTACTTAAGTCGTTATTTTACTGTAAACTGATTTTTATCCTGATTCTATTACCGATGGTTTCATATTATACATATATATATATATATCGGCACTATTCTCCACTCCGTGAGTATAGTCCCACGTTTCATGTTGATTTATCGATCACACTCAACTCTCATTGACATACAAGCTCTCCATTGGACATTCCGTTCCTTTGGACTAGCAAGTTAGTCATAGAGACCTCCGTAAGACTCCTCGTAGCCTTGGATTCCCTCAAGGCCGACTGAGCTGGTTGTACCCTAAAAACCCATTACACGATCCTTGCCATGTCAATCTAAAGAAACATGGTATACCGGCCCTTATGATTATACAAAGAGTATATCATAAGCAATTCTTAATGGGATGATGATATCATGCCATATCATGTCGTTCTTGTAAACCTCAATTCTATGATAAGAATGAGGGTATCTTACCTTTGATATACTGTTCATGTGGACCTCAATTCTATATAAAGAATGTCCATATTGATTTGTCATGGTACCTAAGTTAAGGGAACCATAATCTACCTAGTTTTATCGACATCGTGATTATACCGTTATTATCGCCATTCTATGTCCTTTGTCATATTTTGGACTCTATTCTATCAAAGTTGTCATACGTGTCTACAAGCTTGATTATTGAAATTCTATATTGGCTATATAAACAAGAGTGGATGTCAAAACACATGATAAATGCCTGCGCATATAGGGCCCGATCTGGTCCTGGGAGGAGCACCCGAAAGTACTTGTGCCCATGGGAGTTAAAATGATAAGGTATCTGGCATTATACCGAGTACTTGACTTGCTTGATTGGACATTCCACACACATCTTGTACTTGAATCGTACTTGACTTTACATGAAATGTGTGGCCCGAAAGAGGGTAATTTACTTGCTTGATACATGATGGCCAAAGTTCTTGACATGACTCGATAATGGTACTTGCTTGAATATCTTGAATAACTTGTATCTTGTTCATGAAAGTTCATCTTATTTCTTTGATATTACATTCTCTCTATCTTGTCGTTTCATGCGAGCATGCATAGCTTTATTGCATCCATGAAAATGTAATTACTTAAACCACTTGCTAGTACTTGAGATATAATTTCCTACTGAGCGTTCGCTCATTCCGTTTGTCCCTTTTTACTTTTCAGGTAAGTCCGACGACGATGGAAGTCAATCGGATGGGAATGGTCAAGAGTGAAAGTGATAGAGCTTCTACAAGTGTCGTCTAGTCTTTTCCATAGTTTCTTGAGTCAACTATGTATTCTTTTCCTTTTTATTTAACAGAGTATTGGATTTGTAATAGTCTATCCATTATGAAATAAAGGATTGGGTTATCTTGCTATTTTGCGCATCTCTGTCTTTGTGTCGAATACATGACCACTCTGATTGACATGATTGATATAGACACGTCGCGCATCTCCGGGTATCTTCCGCACTCGGGGCGTGACAGCGTGTGCTGTCCCCCCATGTTATGTTGTCTGTTATCCCATACGTGCCTTTCATCCCACGTGTCTATGTCCCACCATGCTCTTGTCCCACCGCATGTGTGTTAGCATTCTGTGTTTTGATGATGTCAAACTCTATGACTCATATGTGTATGTGTTTGGACCATATGAATTCTGTGCTTGATTGAATTATTCATGGTAAAAATGATTTCTATTGCATACATGCTGCATGCATTATGCTTGAGCTCATTTGTTCATACCAAGTATTGGTCATGCAATTTAATGTATTTCAGGTCAACATACAATCAACTCTATGCACATAGATCTAGGTATATGCATTTGCATAACGTCTGTCTGTCTGTATTAGATTTCATCAAATACCTTATGTGCATGTCATTTCTATGTGCATAACATTTCATCAAAAAGTTGATGAGCATATTCAGAAGGTCCGTGCATATCACAGTGTGTAGTGCATACCAGGGTCGGTGCTAGCTGAACTCAGGTTGATGCTAGTTGCACCTTATGCATACTAGGGTCGGTGCTAGTTGCATAAAGGGTCGGTGCTAGTGTCATGTGTATTGCATTCAGAGTCCACGTTTGCCTTGCAGTGTCTTGCATAAAGGTCAACGTTAGCACAATTGCATGAATACCAAAGTCAGTGCTACTTTGCATTGTTATGCATACTGAAGTCGATGCTAGCTGATGTCGTCTCATGCGTTAGAGTCAGTGTTAGCTGGTGTGCTCTATGAGACAAGGTCGATGCTAGTACAACTTGTCTTGCATAACAAGTATGTGTTAGTTTAGGCCAAATGCATACAAGGTCAGTGCATGTCACTGTAGCAATGCATGTTAGGTCGATGCTAGTTTACTTTCAAAGCAACTAAGGTCTGTGCTAGTTTAGGCCAAATGCATACAAGGTCAGTGCATGTCACTATAGCAATGCATGTTAGGTCGATGCTAGTTTGCTTTCAAAGCAACTAAGGTCTGTGCTAGTTTAGGCCAAATGCATACAAGGTCAGTGGATGCCACTATAGCAAAGCATGTTAGGTCGATGCTACTTTGCTTTCAGAGCAACTAAGGTCGATGCTAGTTTAGGCCAAATGCATACAGGGTCAGAGTATGTCACTGTAGCAATGCATGTTAGGTCGATGCTAGTTTTCTTGGTTCTATCTGAAGTGACCTTGAGCATTATATGTTTTGCTAAGTGTATGGTCTGCATAGTTCTGCCTTTGGCATTAGACTTGATCAGGTGCCTCCAGTATTATTAGTAGTGATAGATCATTTTCTTTCTAGATGCATGTGAGTGTGTGTGAGGACCGTGATCAACATGCACTGAAGAATCCTTTTTATTTATCTTCTGCTTTCAGCCTCTCTGCTGCTGCTCTCTCCTTTTTCTTCTTCTACTTTTTTTGCTCTCTACCTCTGCTTCATTCACTCTTCCTTGATCTTTCTTCTTCTGATGGAAGAAGCTCCATATTTATACCAGCAGCGGCTAGGGCGTGTGTAGGGCTTGTGCCCTCTTTGTCCAGAGTACACCTCGGATCACGTGCCAGGTGCCAACCTCGGATCACGTGCTCAGACATCTGCAAGTTAAAGACAGAGTTACTTCAGTCGATCAAGAGAACACAGGCTGTATATACTTCATATCAAGTAGCAATGTTTAGACTTAACAGATGCAATGTGCATGCAGTGTACAGACTTTGCGTGCAGGCTACCAGACGTTGTATAGACCTGCTGTGCTTGCTGAGGAGGAATGTGAAGACTCTGCGTGCATGCAATGCAACAGAATGTATGGACTTTGTTTGTGCTGTGCAAACGATGTGCAGGCTTGCTATGAGGGGATGTGTAGACTTTGTATGCATGCTACCAGACGTTGTATGGACTTTGAAGATGATGCATGAACAAGCCGTAGCAAATGTATAGACTTAACTGATGCGAACACAGGCTGTACACACTTTGATTGTGTGCATGAGAAAGTAGTGTACAGACTTGCTGTGAAGAACAATGCCCAAATGCAGTGTATGGACTTAGCGTGAATGCTAGAAGATGCTAAGTGAGACGGATGTATAGACTTTGATGTATGCATAGACTTGTATGAAGAACAGACTGTACAGACTTCAGGCTCAGCTGCGAACTGAGCTAAAGAGTGTATAGACTTGATGAATGCGATGCTAAAGCATGCAGAACGATGTACAGACTTTGCATATGTGAGACACTGTACAGACTTTCAGCAATGTGTAGACTTTGTAATATGCCTTGGACAGACGCACGATGTACAGACTTGCTAAACGATGCATGCACAAGACGCTAAGGAATGTACAGACTTTGCGAGCTCTGTACAGACTTAGTGTCTTGAGTATAGTGATGCATAGATCAATGTATAGACTTGACTGATGTTGTCTGCACAGATCAATGTATGGACTTGACTGATGTGCAGGCATGCAACAAATGTACAGACTTGATGAAATGTCCATGCGATGAAACAGGACTATGTACAGACTTAGCCCGAGCATGGGCTGTATAGACTTTACCTGCATGCAATGTATAGACTTGGTCTTACAATGCATAGACTTGAAAGACGATGCATGAGATGATGCACTGTAGGCTAACGCTGTACTGACTTTGATAGCGTGAGACGCTGAATGAGACGGTCGGATGTACAGACCTTGAACGTGTGTGTGCTAGACAATGTATAGACTTGATGAATGATGTGTGCACAAAGAGAGACAATGCATGCTGTTCAGACTTGAGAGATGCTAAGTGAGATGATGCAGGCTGTACAGACTTGGGAAATGATGCATGCTGTACAGACTTTGAAAGACGCTACATGAGACGATGGAGTGTATATACTTTATGTGTAAAAATGAGTATATAGACTTGCTAAGTGCAGACAGCCAACTCTGTACAGACTTCACTCGATGTATAGACTTAGTGTTCTGAACGTAGGTAAAGATAAGGAATGTATAGACTTGTAAGATGATGCACACATGCACAATGTATAGACTTAGAAGAGATGCACGAGCAGGCGACGATGTGTAGACTTGGCCAATGTATAGACTTGAATGCTCCATGCACAAAGACACTGAGTGAGACGACTTGAAAATGCATGGACTATGCACATAGACGCTAAGAGAGACGATGTATAGACTTGACAATGATGCACACACATAACAGAAAGGAATGTGCAGACTTTGTGTGCGTGCATGCCAATGTATAGGCTTGTATATGCATGGAGAGGCAAGACAATGTATATACTATGGCATGTATGAAGAGTGCAGACTGTATGACTGATGCAATGAAACACCGGAGGATGTACATACTTATAGGCACAAAAACATGGACCGATGTAGTGAATGCATATAGCAGATATGAACTGAGTGTATGCAGGAGAACTAACAGAGCAGTCTGCAACAGGAAAGTATGTACATTGAACATGCAATGCATGAGAGACAATGTACATACTTGTTAAATGATGCACAAAACAATTTATGCATGTCAGCTAAAACATCATCAAGGCATAAGGCATACAGATCTGAGAGTAGACAGAGCATTACCTGATCTGAGCATGCACTGATCTTACCTGTCACTGGTTGACTTTTGACTTGGGTGACTTCATGACCTGTGAGTCATCCTTAAAAGATGTTCTGTCAGTTTATCATAAACATCAACATTATATCATCAAAGATGTAAACATAATGAGGCATAATATTTGTCATCATCAAAACTCCAGAATCACAGGGGACACTACAATCTCCCCCTTTTTGATGATGGCAATATTATGAGTCATTGCAATAGATTCATCATGATGATTATGAAATACCATATGATAGTTCATGAACATGCACCACACAGAATAGTTCAGTCAAAAATGAGCATGTAAAACACCATGTGATGCAAGTGCATGATGTGATGCAAATGATGACTCACAAAAGTTCTCCCCCTTTGACAACATCAAAAAGAATGGAATGATCATTGACTGTTGAAGGAGATGATATAGGAGCTATTATGCAATGGTGAGTTACTGTCATCTAAAACTCCCCCTGACAAGATACTCTCCTGAAAGACATGAATGATCATTGAACCACAGGGACATGCAAGAATTCTCCCCCTGAGATGGACAGTGATTGGAATGAAGCTCAGGACATAAAGAAGTCAACAGTAAGCATTCAGAATGAATGAGAAAGGTTTTCAATGGGATATCAATTTCATAAATCTGATTAAACAGGTATATCAGACTCTTCTATTATAGAGATTTATGAATGATCTTCATTGACAAGTCAGATCAGAATATGATGTATGCAAGGCTTGTTCATAAGCTTTCAGTACTCATATCTGAAATCAGTTTTAATAAAAGTGAACCTTGCTTTCATATTGAAAGTCTTATTTAGTCTTCTTCTTTCTTACTCACTCAATTTCAAAGATTCCTTTAAGAAATGCAATCAATAGTATTGAAGTTAAACACATAAGAAAACATTTGTTTCTGTCAAGGGGTTCCAATAGGATATTTCTTTTGCACTCATTTTCAAATGATACACTAGATCAGCAACAATTTTCATAACATTCTTCATGAGCACTTGAGTTTAGTACACCCTTGTAACTAGAGGATACACGTTGTTTAGACGCCAGTATCCCTAAGCACTTGGAAGGACTAACTGTCATGCTTCATAGGAACATAGATAGCATTTACACTTCATGACACACTACAAATCATTTCTTTGATGAGTGAGATGTATTTCTCAGTGTGCATGCCATTGCTATGCTAGATTATCAATCATTCTTAAGCAGAGTTAACTATGGCACCTCATGACACAGTCCTTTGGACATGGTTTCTCAGTGACCAAAGTCATTGCTCTGACAAGATTTACCCTTAGACATGTTCCATATTTTCAGATGTTTAAAAACAATACTAATTTCATACATATCAATCAAGGAATATCTTGATTTCAGAATTTTAGAATTCAGAAGAGTTTAAAGGACACAATATGAAAATGTTGGTTAAAGTTTATTAAGACTAACTCAGATATTTTCAAGATATGTTCATAAACAAACACAAAACATACATGAAACTTCAACCGACTGAAAGTATCAGACATTCATAGTCCTATATAATAGAAGATTCCTCTTTAAGTTGTTTTCAGATTTATGATCAGGATATGCACAGAGAAGTCTTTCTGAATTTTCAGGGAAGGCCGAATCATTTTTAGGAACAGCCAATTCAACAGATACCAATGGATAGAATGAGTGAAAATGGCTGATAACAGTTGAAGCAGGAAACTGAAATGTGTTGCAATGCATGGGTCAGATGCGATTTCAAGAGTATGAATAATGCTCTCCCTAAATGTATGCATGAGCTAGCACTCAAGGTGTCGACACTTCTAACCAGTAAATGCAAGTGCAGTGAGCTGACAGCATGTAATATATGCAATGATCACATTGTTTCCTTGGTATACAACACCCTCTCACACTATGCACTGTATGACTGAAGTCTAAGATCAATGGATGCAATGGAACTTATGTATGGAATTTTTATGGCCTGTGCTCATGAATATTTAGACTGCTCTTCGTGCAACTCTGACCTATGGTACCAGGCGGAGGACTTGGTCTAAAGACCACCTCTCACATAGCAAGCACTTCCAGACAGAATTCATCTGCCCTTTAGTACCTCACTATTTATATACTAAGAGTCATGTATGACAATCCAATGCAGATGCAGTTCTATATGCATCTTAAGCAGACAATATGCTACTTATATGCAATTGTGAATGCATGTGCATGTCAACTATGCAGATAAACATTTTTAAGCATGAGACATCGTCCAAGCAGCAGATTTATTCAATTCAGCTTTTCAGATTTTTCAGAATACAATTTGTTTTCAGTGATTATGCATTTTAACAAATATCAAACAACTACAATTGACATATGTATGCATCAAATGCAGACAACCTTTTAATCTCATGTATGCACAGATCACCCAGCAAGTGCATGATCAAAAAAAAAAATGCAAATGGCAGATGCAGTTATGGACATGTATGCATGAGATCTTAATTGACATATTAAGCATGATGTTCAGCTAAAAAAAAATTCAGGTGAACAAGCATTTAAACAGCAGAGTTGGGGTTTTACCAAACTTTGGATGCCTTGGTTTATTTGACCCCCTTTTATTCCTCATCCCCAAGGCATACCTGCAAAACATAGATCTCATTTTGTGTTTCTAGGTACCCAAAACTTCTTGGGTCCTACATTGTTAGTGACACCTCTGATAGGTGCTTTCCATAATCTTTGGGCATGTAAGTCATCAGACTTCATTATATTACACTTACTCATGGAGTTCCCAAAGGCTCCACAGTAATGACATGAAATAGCAGATCTTGAATTCTTTTTATGCACATCATTGTTAGCATGGAATCTACGTGCATTATCACGAAAATTTCTGTTATTTGCATGAACATATTATTTTCCATATCGTGCCAACCAGCATTCAGAAGCTCGGTGGCCAGGTTTTCCACATTCAAAACATGTAGAAATCTTTCTTTTAAATGCAAATTTATTCCTACCAAAAATATTTCTGTTTGCAGGGAATTTTATATTTTGAGAAAATATTTTTCCCTGACCATGCCAACAGTCTTTGACTGTATGGCCATGTTTTCCACAATGAGAGCAGATAGAGAAGGTTTTTCTATGAGAACCTAACCAGCATTGTGCAGCAACATGTCCTATTTTTCCACAATTATAACAATGAATTTTCTTTTCCTTAAAGACATGCTTTCTACCCTGATTATTTTGTACAGCAGCTAGGTCATCCTTTTCCATCAAGTTACACTCATGCATCAGATGTCCAAATTTGTGACAGTAGTGACAGATCATTTTCTTTCTAGATGCATGTGAGTGTGTGTGAGGAGTGTGATCAACATGCACTGAAGAATCCTTTTTATTTATTTTCTATTTTTCAGTCTCTTTCTGATTTTTGTACTGAGGTGAAGATGAGGTAGAAGGCTTTTCTTGTTCTGAACATCTAACAAAAATAGTTTTCAATTTGTCTCCAACAACCTTCTCAGCCTTCTTCATGACTGGATTGTAACCCAGTCCCTCCTTCTGAAAATTCACATTCGCTCCAATGAGCTTATTCAAATTGTCTCTTCCCTTAACAAATTTTGACAGGGAATTTTTTAGATCTTCAATTTCTCTCTCCAAAGACACAATGTAGTCTTCACACGAAATGACTTGATTTTGCAATTCATCATTCAGACTCTTCAGAGTCTCATTTTCTTGTGTCAATTTGAATTTAATATTCACTTCATTTTCTTTCAAGATAGATTTCCCTTTTTCAATCGTTAGCCATTTTTCAGAGAAAATAGTGTTAAGAACCATTAGCTTTTTGTTTTGTTCCTTCAGATAAATGTTTTCTTGAATCAGCTTATCTTGTAATTTATCAGTTTCCTTCTTCTGAGTCAGCAATGAATCATTTTTTTCCTTCAAGGAAGTAATTAAGTTCTTCTGTATATTATCATCAGAGTCTAAGTCTTCAATCAATTCCTTCAAGAATGCACATTCATTGCAAGAATCATTTTCTTTGACAGATTTTCTAAGAGAGTCATTTTCAGATTTCAGCCTACTTAGTTCAGAGCAAACACATTCAAGTTCCTTCATCAATTTTTCATTCTGGTTTTTATGCATATGGATATCAGACAAACAGGCATCATGAGGTTGCTTCATGTTTGAACAATTTTCACATGGAGAACTTGAACTACCCCGATCACTTTTCTTTTTCAAGTTCTTGTATTGTTTTCTTAAATGTTCATGAGATTCAAGCAACTCAGCATATGCATTCTCCCAATCATCTAAAGAAAAATTCTCGAAGAGGTTTACCTCATCATCATCCTCTTCTTCATTTTGGTTGCTGCCTTGATCGCTGCCACTTTGATTACTTCTGTTAGCCATCATGCAGCTGTCCTCATTTAACCTGTGAGCTAGCTTCAGCTTATCCAGGATGTCTTTAGCAGACCTACAGTCATGGAAGTAAGAGTGTAAGGCCCTGTCAGTAGCTGCTTTCATTAGATTCAGAGCTCTTTGATTCTCTTCATGCCTTGATTTGTGACTGTCAGTCCATTTAGACTCTTTCTTTGGTAATCTGTGAGGACCGTGTGAAATTAACTTCCACAGATCAGGATTAACTGCATCAACATATTTGCGCAGACTGACAAACCACATATTAATATTAGAGCCGTTGAAAACCGGTGGATCACCCATGGAAACAGATCAGATTAATGCAACAGGAATAATGATGCACCAAAAGTGAGATAGCACCGAAGACTACAGGAATGGATCTGCAGGTCGCTGGACCTTCTATGCAGACACCCGCTCTGATACCAATTGTTGGGACGGTGGGATGGATACAGAGGGGGGGTGAATGTATCCCCTTCAAAAATATTGCCCAAATTAAAACACTAAGCCTGAAGCTAGACACAGTTGCGGAATAAACAATTTAACTCTTCAAGAAGAAATTCAAACAGACATTTGATCAATCAATTGAACTGCTAATAATACTGGAGGCACCTGATCAAGTCTAATGCCGAAGGCAGAACTATGCAGACCAGACACACTTAGCAAAACATATAATGCTCAAGGTCACTTCAGATAGAACCAAGAATGCTCAGACGACCTGTGAAAGAGGTAGAAGACAAGGGGCAAACGCACAAGGCAAACCACGGCACAATAGATTTTTTAGGTGGTTCGGTCCACAGACCTACGTCCACCCCTCACTCCAAACCGGAGTGAGGCTTCCACTAGCACAAGCTAGAACCGCAGACTCAGTCTGCAACAAGTGCTGCCTAACAGCTTGACCAGGGGAACAACCTCCCCTCTTCCTCCAACCCGGAGGGCAACCCTAGTGACACCCAGTCACTAGAAACCAGAGACTAGCGTCTCTCTTCCTCCACCCAGGAGGGAACCCACAAGCGACACCCAGCCGATTGTAAACTAGAGGTCACGGACCTCTCTTCCTCCAGACCAGGAGGGAACCCACAGGTAGCAACCACTACCTGCAAACCCGGAGTCCAAGACTCCCTTCCTCTGAGACCAGAGGGAACCCCGATCTCAAACCAGAGAATCGGAAAGAAACACAAGCCAAGTGTAAAGGAAAAGAAAACAAGAAATGAAAAGTACAGCAATCAAAAAGCTGGAAATGAAACTCAAAACTGTAGCTCTCACTTGGAGCAATGTAGCTTGGATTTGATCCAGAGGCTACTGATCTTCTTCTTCTTTTGCTGATCTCTCCCTCTCTTTTTCTTTCTCTTCTTCTTCTTTCACTCTCGATCACAATCTCTTTTTCTTTTTCTTCTTCTGCTTTCAGCCTCTCTGCTGCTGCTCTCTCCTTTTTCTTCTTCTGCTTTTTTTGCTCTCTGCCTCTGCTTCGATCACTCTTCCTTAATCTTTCTTCTTCTGATGGAAGAAGCTCCATATTTATACCAGTAGCAGCTAGGGCGTGTGTAGGGCTTGTGCCCTCTTTGTCTAGAGTACACCTCGGATCACGTGCCAGGTGCCAACCTCGGATCACGTGCTCAGACATCTACAAGTTAAAGATAGAGTTACTTCAGTCGATCAAGAGAACACAGGCTGTATATACTTCATATCAAACAGCAATGTTTAGACTTAACAGATGCAGTGTGCATGCAGTGTATAGACTTTGCGTGCAGGCTACCAGACGTTGTATAGACCTGCTGTGCTTGCTGAGGAGGAATGTGAAGACTCTGCATGCATGCAATGCAACAGAATGTATGGACTTTGTTTGTGCTGTGCAAACGATGTGCAGGCTTGCTATGAGGGGATGTGTAGACTTTGTATGCATGCTACTAGACGTTGTATGGACTTTGAAGATGATGCATGAACAAGCCGTAGCAAATGTATAGACTTAACTGATGCGAACACAGGCTGTACACACTTTGATTGTGTGCATGAGAAAGCAGTGTACAGACTTGCTGTGAAGAACAATGCCCAAATGCAGTGTATGGACTTAGCGTGAATGCTAGAAGATGCTAAGTGAGATGGATGTATAGACTTTGATGTATGCATAGACTTGTATGAAGAACAGACTGTACAGACTTCAGGCTCAGCTGCGAACTGAGCTAAAGAGTGTATAGACTTGATGAATGCGATGCTAAAGCATGCAGAATGATGTACATACTTTGCATATGTGAGATACTGTACAGACTTTCAGCAATGTGTAGACTTTGTAATATGCCTTGGACAGACGCACGATGTACAGACTTGCAAAACGATGCATGCATAAGACGCTAAGGAATGTACAGACTTTACGAGCTATGTACAGACTTAGTGTCTTGAGTATAGTGATGCACAGATCAATGTATAGACTTGACTGATGTTGTCTGCACAGATCGATGTATGGACTTGACTGATGTGCAGGCATGCAACAAATGTACAGACTTGATGAAATGTCCATGCGATGAAATAGGACTCTGTACAGACTTAGCCTGAGCATGGGCTGTACAGACTTTACCTGCATGCAATGTATAGACTTGGTCTTACAATGCTTAGACTTGAAAGATGATGCATGATACGATGCACTGTAGGCTAACGCTGTACAAACTTTGATAGCGTGAGACGCTGAATGAGACGGTCGGATGTACAGACCTTGAACGTGTGTGTGCTAGATTTTGTATAGACTTGATGAATGATGTGTGCACAAAGAGAGATGATGCATGCTGTTCAGACTTGAGAGACGCTAAGTGAGACGATGCAGGCTGTACAGACTTGAGAAATGATGCATGCTGTACAGACTTTGAAAGACGCTACATGAGACGATGGAGTGTATAGACTTTATGTGCAAAAATGAGTATATAGACTTGCTAAGTGTAGATAGCCAACTCTATACAGACTTCACTCGATGTATAGACTTAGTGTTCTGAACGTAGGTAAAGATAAGGAATGTATAGACTTGTAAGATGATGCACACATGCACAATGTATAGACTTAGAAGAGATGCACGAGCAAGCGACGATGTGTAGACTTGGCCAATGTATAGACTTGAATGCTCCATGCACAAAGACACTGAGTGAGACGATGTATAGACTTGACAATGCATGGACTATGCGCATAGACGCTAAGAGAGACGATGTATAGACTTGACAATGATGCACACACATAACAGAAAGGAATGTGCATACTTTGTGTGCGTGCATGCCAATGTATAGACTTGTATATGCATGGAGAGGCAAGGCAATGTATAGACTATGGCATGTATGAAGAGTGCAGACTGTATGACTGATGCAATGAAACACCGGAGGATGTACAGACTTACAGGCATAAAAACATGGACCGATGCAGTGAATGCATATAGCAGATATGAACTGAGTGTATGTAGGAGAACTAACAGAGCAGTCTGCAACAGGAAAGTATGTAGATTGAACATGCAATGCATGAGAGACAATGTACATACTTGTTAAATGATGCACAAAACAATTTATGCATGTCAGCTAAAACATCATCAAGGCATAAGGCATACAGATCTGAGAGTAGACAGAGCATTACCTGATCTGAGCATGCACTGATCTTACCTGTAACTGGTTGACTTTTGACTTGGGTGACTTCATGACCTGTGAGTCATCCTTAAAAGCTGTTCTGTCAGTTTATCATAAACATCAAGATTATATCATCAAGGATGTAAACATAATGAGGCATAATA
Organism: Amorphophallus konjac; assembly: GCA_022559845.1. Lineage (NCBI taxonomy): Eukaryota > Viridiplantae > Streptophyta > Magnoliopsida > Alismatales > Araceae > Amorphophallus > Amorphophallus konjac. Next base: position 279,049,703 of record CM040124.1, on the reverse strand, counting down.
TTTGTCATCATCAAAACTCCAGAACCACAGGGGACACTACAAGTTTGACTTCAAAGCTTCATGTGCAAGCATTTTGCATTTCATAATAAAGGTCAATGCTTGTTGCATGATAAGCAAAAACAAGGTCAGTGCACATCATCTCTTAGTACTACTAAGGTCGGTGTAGGTTTTGCCTTTATGCAATACAAGGTCGGTTCATACCTACCTTTGATGCACACAACGTCGGTGCATATTTTCCATACATGTGTTAAGGTCATTATTAGGTCGGTGCACAACAACACTCTACATGACAGAGGTCTGTGCATGCTTTGGTCTAACATATACAAGGTCTGTGCACGCTTTGGCTTTAACACCAACAGGTCTGTGCACATTTCAGTTTGGGAAAACCAAGGTCTGTACACGCTTTTGGTTTCAACGACAAAAGGTCTTTGCACATCTCATTTTAGGCAAACTTAGGTCAGTGCACATTATGCCCTGCGCACACCCGGTCTGTACATATCTCTTCATATGTTAATGAGGTCAGTGCATGTTTTGTCTGTGCATACAGCATCTAGGCTAACCTATGCCTGACTATAAGGTGTCTGATGGAATGTCTCTCCTCTATCTGACAGGCTAAAATAACCACGTCAGCTCGAACTAAGAAGGCACGTGTTCTGGAAGCTGGTACTTGGTTCCAGGGAGCCTATCATGGGCACGTGATCCAAGGCAAGGTTCGAAAGGAGATTCAGCCACGTGGAATTATGCGCCTCAGATTGTTACACGTGGATCTCCAGCAAAGGCGGGAAACCTGGTTACCACGCGTCCTCTTCACGCAAAGGCTATAAAATGGGACATGATCCCTCAGAACAATAATAATGAAAAACGAAGCGAGGGAGAGCGGCAGAAAGCCAATGGCCAGCAAAGAGTGAGAAAAAGAGATCAGAGAGAGAGAAGATTGAGATATAGTGACAGAGAGTTAGAGAGCGAAGAAGAGGTGAGAAGTCTAGAGAGAGAGAGGAAGAAGATTCGAGAGAAGATAGAGACAGAGGTGCTGGTTTGAAGAGTTCGTGAGCAAGAGGCATTCAGGAGTCCAGAAGATCTAAGGATCTTTCTGTCTTGTGTTCTTTGGATCAAATCCAAGACACAGTGCTCCTGCGTGAGCTTGTCTCTTTCGATTTTTAGTGTCAGCTTTTCGATGTTGAACCTATATGTTTTATGTTTTCCTTTGTTCATCTCTTTTTCAAGCTGTGTCAGCGGTGGCATAAGCTGTAAGGCCCAGCGGTGTGAAGCTGTGAATCAGCGGTGGCATAAGCTGTAAGGCCCAGTGGTGTGAAGCTGTGAATTAGCGGGGGCAAGCTATATGGCCCAGCGGTTTAAGCTGTGTATCAGTAGAATCCACACTCTGGTTGGAGTGTGGGGTGGATGTAGGTCTGGAGGACCGAACCACCTAAAAATCCCTTTTCTACTATGGTTTGATTTGTATCTGCCATCCGTTAGATGTATGTTAGGGACGATCTCATTAACAGTTCTGACTGACTGGCTTTTGAGTTCACGTACACTTAACTGGATTCAGTTTATCTAGCGGATCAGATCTGATAATAGGGCTGCATATACGCATTGTTGACCAGCTTCTATCAACTGATTAGATCGGCTAAGGTGTTTTCACATCTATAGTTTTGAGTGTTAATTAGTTATCAATTCAACAGAGCTTAATTGTTATTACTTCCGCATAGATTACTGATTAACTTTCAAATTGGGCCGAATTTTTAAAAGGGGATTCATTTACCCCCCCTCTGAATCCGTGTTTGCACCATTGCATCTAGTCCTCACAGACTAACAATTGGTATCAGAGCGGGTCTCTGATTGATCAGATCCAACGATCTGCAGAGGATCCTTCTGGTTTTAGGTGCATCCTTGATGTTGCTGAGTTTACTGTCCGGTCTGTGCTTGAATTGCATCCATGGCTTCGCCGTTGGTTTTTGATGGTTTAAATTTCAGTACTTGGATAGGAGGCCTATGTGTTTACATGAATTCTATTGATCCAAATCTATGGAATCTTGTATCTAAAGGCTCACATGAAGTGCCTCATGATCAGACCAAGTGGTCTAATGAGGATAAACTAAAGAACCATGATAATCTCACAGTTCTTAATATTCTGAAAGCTGCAGTTGATACTGACTTATTTCCATTTGCTTTCTGGTGCACATCAGGAAAGGAAATCCTAGATGTGGTGATTGCCACTCATGAGAAGAAGGAAGAAGAATGTCTCATGGCAAAGAAAGGTGATCACAACTCTGATCAACAGGAGGAAACAACATCCCAGGTAAGCACTGAATCAGTAGATTTTTCTTTTGATGAATTGGTAGATATGTATGATGATTTGCTTGAGAAGTATGAGAAAACGAAGTCAGAAAATAAAAAATTAAAGAAAAAGGTTGATCAAAATTGCTCTAATTTATCTTGTGAAAATTGTTCAAAATTGAAAAAGTCTCGCGATGATTGTTTGACTGATATTCAGAATTATAAGAAACAATTGGAAGGTTTTGAAAATAGTGTTTTAGAAATGAATGAACTGAAGTCTGAAAATGAAATCTACAAAAGACAGATTGTAGAGAATAATGAAAAGGTTAATTGACTTCAAGAAGAAAATCAAGCTGAACTTCTCAGGTATAAAGAACACACTTCCTTGCTGAAAAATGAAAACAATGAACTTGCTGTTAAGATTTCTGAACTAGAGAATAAACTGAAATCATTAGGAGATGATCAAATCCTACTGAATGAACTAGTTCAGAATGAACAAATAAGAAAAGAAAATGAAGAATTGAAGCAGCTGAATACTGCCATATCAGATAAGCTTCTAATGCTTGAAAAAGGAAAGAATGTATCTGAAAATGAATGTGAGAGAGTGAGTGCATTAATGGAAGAGATTGACAGCTATAAAACCATTAATGCTATGCTTAAAGAAAAAATCACAAATTCTGAATTGCTCATCTCCTCTCTAGAAAATGAAATTTTAGAACTGAATGAGTCTTTGTCTGATTCCGTTAAGAATAAGGAAAATCTGAAAGCAGCTTCTAAAAAGAAAGTTTCTAATATCAAGAGAGGTAGTAAGTAGGAAATGAGGAATAAACTTTACACAACTTTTGTGAGTAGCTCAAACATAGCTAGCACATCTGTCTCCTCCTCAAAACAACCTACTACTCAAGAGAATCAGAAAACAAAATAGAAAAAGAAAATACTGAAAAAGAATGATGACAATCAGCATGCTAAGAAAGTTCAGGCAACCAAATCTCTTGCTAAGAATGTCGAATGCTTCTACTGTGGAAAGTTTGGTCATGAAATGCATGATTATTTTATCATGAAGAAAGATGATGATAGATTTCATGCTAGGATTTCTTATGCTAAGAAATCCCATTTTGCTCAAAACAAGAGAATAAAATGCTTTTACTGTTATAAACTAGGTCATCTCATGCATAGATGTAGATTAATGGAATTAGATGATCTAGCTGCTGTAGGAATCCATGATAAATAATTTCATAACAGAAATCATGCATATCTGAATAAGAAAATTCATTTTTTTCACTGTGGCAAATTGGGTCACATTACTGCTCAATGTTGGCATGCCCAGGGAAAGAAACCTAACTCTAGATTTGTTAATTTCCCTGTTAACAAAAATATTTTTGATATAAATAACTTTTGTTCTAGAGGCAAGCACAATGTGTGCTTCGAATGTGGGAAGCATGGCCATACAGTCAAGGACTGCTAGCGTGCTCAGGGGAAGAAAATTAAATCTAGATCTGTAAAATTCCCTGCTCCCAATGCTGCTGGTAGAAATATTTTAGTTGATAAAAAGAAAAAAACTTTCATGTTTTAATTGTGGAAAGCCAGCCACAGGGCTGCAACCTATTGGCTGGGAGTCTATCATAAATAGACTGGCTTTGTTAAACAGAATATTTATTCTGTTAAAAGGAATTTTCATGATAATACTCACAGGTTCAATGTTCATAGTAATGTGCATAAAAAGAATTTGAAATCTACTGCATCATGCCATTACTATGGTCAGAAAGGTCATTAAATGAATAACTACTACTTGATGAAATTTGATGACTCACATGCACAAAAATTATTTAGAACACCTGCTAAAGGTGTCACTGTTAATTATGGACCCAAGACATCTTGGGTACCTATTTGTGCCAAATAAACTGTGTTTTGCAGGTGTGCCTTGGAGCTGAAAAATAAAAGGGGTATAAAAACCAAGTCACCTGAAAAATAAAAACCCCATGTCGACACTTCTCAGGTCTGACATTAGAACTCTGTTTAAATTATGCCTTCATTACTGCATATCATGTCAAATTTGTTAGGCATACATGATGACATCCTCATGTGTTATCTGCTTTATTCATATTGAGGTTTTTCTGAAAAATCTCAAATGCACATGAAGATGATTGTAGTCTATCTTAGATTGCAATGCATATTTGGTTCAGACATTGCATTTGCATATTTCTTGAAAATCTGATAGGACTACATGTACTTCATGGTCCTTATAGGCCCTGGTTGTCTTCTGTCTGTCACCATAGGTCACAGAGCACACAAGGCAGTCCATGACTTCATTAGCATAGATCATAATCTTTCTCGCATAGAATTCCATGCATTTATGGCATTCTGAATTCTGTTTGGTATTGCATATAGTCAGGGGGAGTCTGTAAGTTCCATGCATTGTCTTTATGCCACATATGACTGGATAATGTTTTTAGATAAGGGAAATCATTGCATAAAGCATACATGTAGTTAATCACATTGCATATCATTTATTCCAAAAATTCTAAAAAGAAGGGACTCTATGCAAAAAGATAGGGGGAGAATTTTAAATTCATTATGTGAATTCTTCCTGTCCATTCATTTGATTCAACTTGACATATCTGTATGCCAGCAACTCACATCATCAATTGAATTCTGTTGAGTGCTTCAGATTCATCATCATCTGAATTCTTAATTCTTAATTCTTAAATCTGGAAATTCTATCTACTACTCCTTAATTTGCTGAAGGAGAGTTTTAATTGATTTCAATCATTTCTGTGCTATCCCTTTCTGGCAATTGAACAGTATATCAAAAGACTCAGTTGAAAAGATAGGTGAGGCCTATCTGGAAGACTGACTCTTGCGTGAGTAGATCACTGGATCCCACCTCCTCCTAAGTATTGTTCTAGTTGTAATTTCTTTTACCAGCTCACCCTTGACATTCTTCACTGTTATAACTGTTAGGCTGGTTTGACTGAAATTAACTTCAGCATGTGAACTACTTCATAAATTTGAAATCATCTTTAATGAGGAATCTTCCATTATACAGGTTTAAGAATATTTGTTAATTTGCATTGGTTTAAGTCTAATGTACTCTTAAGTTTGAACTTAATGGACTTGAAAATATCTGATTCAATCTTTTTAATAAACCTTAACTGTTTGTCTCATGTAAGTTCATGTAAGACTTCCTGAAATCTGAAAAGTTGAAATCTTGATTTACTTTGATTGAAATACGTAGTGTAAGTATTGTTCTTAAACATTTAATCTGTCTGAAACTATTTTATAAGAAAAATTATGGACAGATCAATGACTGTGGTTACTAAGAAACCTGTCCAAAGGACTGTGTCATGAAGTATCATAGTTAACTCTGTTTAAAAAATCATTGAAAATAATGTGAAAATATGGTAGAGCAATGGCATGGTTGTATTAAATAACTGAGAATTCCGGCCTCTAACCATGGTCTCTCCTCATGTAAAAGATACTTCTAATGCTACCCCTGTTCTCTAAATAGAGAAGCAATACAGTTATCACACTGAGTTACTGGGTCATTTCACCTAAGACGTGTTGTGCCTCATGTAAAATGGTGTTGATTAAACCAAAATTGCTCATTAAAAAACAAATTGATGCTCAATAAGAAAAATCTGAAAAATATATGCATTAGAAAATTCTATAAGAACAGTCAAATTCAGATATAAACATGAATGTTTAATCTCAATACTACCTTGTGTTACTCTTAAAGGAGTCATGGAAATTAAACTGATTAAGATGGAAGAAGGTTGAACTAGAATGTTATATGAGAAAGTGGTTCATTTTTATTAAAGAATTGTCTCAGATATAAGTATTGAATCTTATTAAAGAACTCTGGTTACATCATTCTTAAATCATACTTTTTAATCAAAGTCAATTCATAAGCTCTTATAATGGAAGAATCTAAAATCTAAATACTGATTTATGAAGTTGGTATCTTACTGGACAATTCTTCATCTCAGATACTTTGAAAATTCACTGATACATCTGTTCAAATTACTGCTCTCTGTCACTACCATTTCTTGATCACTTATTTAAATATTTCTTAAAAATATGTGTTTTGATTGATCTCTACATATTACCTTAATTTCCCTCCTATATTTTCTCTAGACATACCCTCATATGTCCTTCCTGATGAAAGCTTTGTTTTCTCTGTGACATGGCTGCATTGCATTGATTTAAAGGAAAGAATAGAATCTTGTCTAGACTGCATTCATTGTTTCTCAAAGGGGGAGAATTATCTGTAGTTTCATCTATTTTGTCAAAGGGGGAGAATGTGCTTTCTTGGTATTTGCCACATCTTTAGGCATCAGGTCCTGCATTCACTTTCCATAGGGGGAGAATAGTATGCCACATTGTCTACATTTGTCTGCCTGACTTGGATCTTTTGTCTGCATCTGTGGTTTAATAAATTGCTCCATTTTAGGTCCTTCCTTTTTGATGAAGTGAAAGGGGGAGAATATGTGGAGTCATAATGAGTGTTTGTGCATTCATGCATGGAATATGTGGAGTCATATTGAGTGTTTGTGTATTCATGCATGGAATCATGTGTTTGCATGCATGAATGGAATCATCTGTTTGTGTATTCATGCATGGAATCATTTGTCTGTATATTCATGCAATTCAATCACTGCAATGGCATGAATAATCTCATGAATAATTGAATATCTGGTTCATTTGACTTATTACATTGTCATGTTGACTCATATAACTTATAGTGTTGCCATCATCAAAAAGGGGGAGATTGTTAGCATTCTGTGTTTTGATGATGTCAAACTCTATGACTCATATGTGTATGTGTTTGGACCATATGAATTATGTACTTGATTGAATTATTCATGGTATAAATGATTTCTATTGCATACATGTTGCATGCATTATGCTATAGCTCATTTGTTCATACCAAGTATTGTTCATGCAATTTAATTCATTTTAGGTCAACATACAGTCAACTCTGTGCACATAGATCTAGGTATATGCATTTGCATAAAGTCTGTCTGTATGTATTAGATTTAATCAAATACCTTGTGTGCATGTCATTTCTATGTGCATAACATTTCATCAAAAAGTTGATGAGCATATTCAGAAGGTCCGTGCATATCACAGTGTGTAGTGCATACCAGGGTCGGTGCTAGTTGAACTCAGGTTGATGCTAGTTGCACCTTGTGCATACTAGGGTCGGTGCTAGTTGCATAAAGGATCGGTGCTAGTGTCATGTGTACTACATTCAGAGTTGACGTTTGCCTTGCAGTGTCTTGCATAAAGGTCAACGTTAGCACAATTGCATGCATACCAAAGTCAGTGCTACTTTGCATTGTTATGCATACTGAAGTCAATGCTAGCTGATGTCATCTCATGTGTTAGAGTCAATGTTAGCTGGTGTGCTCTATGAGACAAGGTTGATGCTAGTACAGGATGTCTTGCATAATAGGTCTGTGCTAGTTTAGGCCAAATGCATACAAGGTCAGTGCATGTCACTGTAGCAATGCATGTTAGGTCGATGCTAGTTTGCTTTCAAAGCAACTAAGGTCTGTGCTAGTTTAGGCCAAATGCATACAAGATCAGTGCATGTCACTGTAGCAATGTATGTTAGGTCAATGCTAGTTTGCTTTCAAAGCAACAAAGGTCGATGCTAGTTTAGGCCAAATGCATACAAAGTCAGTGTATGTCACTATAGCAATGCATGTTAGGTCGATGCTAGTTTGACTTCAAAGCTTCATGTGCATGCATTTTGCATTTCATATTAAAGGTCGATGCTTGTTGCATGATAAGCAAAAACAAGGTCAGTGCACATCATCTCTTAGTACTACTAAGGTCGGTGCAGGTTTTGCCTTTGTGCAATACAAGGTCGGTGCATACCTACCTTTGATGCACACAACATCGGTGCATATTTTCCATACATGTGTTAAGGTCATTATTAGGTCGGTGCACAACAACAATCTGTATGACAGAGGTCTATGCATGCTTTGGTCTGACATATACAAGGTCTGTGCACAGTTTGGCTTTAACACCAAAAGGTCTGTGCACATTTTAGTTTGGGCAAACCAAGGTCTGTACACGCGTTTGGTTTCAACGACAAAAGGTCTGTGCACATCTCATTTTAGGCAAACTCAGGTCAGTGCACATTATGCCCTGCGCACACCAGGTCTGTACATATCTCTTCATATGTTAATAAGGTCAGTGCATGTTTTATCTGTGCATACTGCATCTAGACTAACCTATGCCTGACTATAAGGTGTCTGATGGAATGTCTCTCCTCTATCTGACAGGCTAAAATAACCACGTCAGCTCGAACTAAGAAGGCACATGTTCTGGAAGCTGGTACTTGGTTCTAGGGAGCCTATCATGGGCACGTGATCCAAGGCAAGGTTCGAAAGGAGATTCAGCCACGTGGAATTATGCGCCTCAGATTGTTACACGTGGATCTCTAGCAAAGGTGGGAAACGTGGTTACCACGCGTCCTCTTCACGCAAAGGCTATAAAATGGGACATGATCCCTTAGAACAATAATAATGAAAAATGAAGAGAGGGAGAGTGGCAGAAAGCCAATGGCCAGCAGAGAGTGAGAAAAAGAGATCAGAGAGAGAGAAGATTGAGATATAGTGACAGAGAGTTAGAGAGCGAAGAAGAGGTGAGAAGTCTAGAGAGAGAGAGGAAGAAGATTCGAGAGAAGATAGAGACAAAGGTGCTGGTTTGAAGAATTCGTAAGCAAGAAGCATTCAGAAGTGCAAAAGATCTGAGGATCTTTCTGTCCTGTGTTCTTTGGGTCAAATCCAAGACACAGTGCTCCTGCGTGAGCTTGTCTCTTTTGGTTTTTAGTGTCAGTTTTCTGATGCTGAACCTAGATGTTTTCTATTTTCCATTTTTCATCTCTTTTTCAAGCCGTGTGTCAGCGGTGGCATAAGCTGTAAGGCCCAGCAGTGTGAAGCTGTGAATCAACGGTGGCATAAGCTGTAAGGCCCAATGGTGTGAAGCTGTGAATCAGCAGCGGCAAGCTGTAAGGCCCAGCGGTTTAAGCTGTGTATCAGCAAAATCCACACTTTGGTTGGAGTGTGGGGTGGATGTAGTTCTGGAGGACCGAACCACCTAAAACTCCCTTCTCTACTGTGGTTTGATTTCTATCTGCCATCCGTGAGATGTATGTTAGGGATGATCTCATTACCAGTTCTGACTGACTGGCTTTTGAGTTCACGTACACTTAAATGGATTCATTTTATCTAGCGGATCAGATCTGATAAGAGGGCTACATATAAGCATTGTTGATAAGCTTCTATCAACTAATTAGATCTGCTATGGTGTTTTCACCTCTATAGTTTTGAGTGTTAATTAGTTATCAATTCAACAGAGCTTTATTGTTCTTACTTCCGCATAGCTTACTGATTAACTTTCAAATTGGGCCGAATTTTTAAAAGGGGATTCATTCACCCCCCTCTGAATCCGTGTTTGCACCATTGCATCTAGTCCTCACAGACTAACAATTGTGCTGTCCCACCGCATTATGTTATCTTGTCCCACCGTCCCACGCTTATTGTTTGTTCGTGTGATGTTTTGTCTATAGCATGATATGGCGTTATGCTTCGTTCATCTTTGTCATGTTGTGTTTCATTCATATTTGTCATATTACGTTTAGTTCATCTTCATGCTTGTTCATGCTTATTCTTTTTTTGGTTGTCTTGTTGAAAATCCCATAAAAATTTGAATAATTCAAAAAATCTAAAAAAATGCCATTTCGCTTGACAGGTAAGTCAGGTATGGCTCTCTATCCCTTCTCATTGTTGCATTATTATATGATATCTACGCTATTATAGCCTCTCAAGGACTAGCTAGTTCTCCGTGTATTTTGGGATTTGATGTTCCCATTTACCAAGAACGATGATGACCTAGGAGCATACGGTTAATCGTTGGATAGGCCGTTAGGTTGAGTCGGGTGAGAGATGATGGACTCTGTCTTGCACGCCATGATTACAAGAAGATTCTTGACCCCGTCTTACTCGATCTAGCAATATTATCCTTGAGTACTTTCTATTTTTATCTTTCTTTGCATTCATTTTGATGATTTCTTTATTTTAGCCCAGCATGCATCATGTCATTTTTGAGCACTCACGCCTTGTAATCTTTCAAGGTTTTCTCCTCAGTAATGGTTAATTGCACTTCAATTTTCTTAGATAAGAGATTCTCATTCCACTCCGAATTTGAACGTCTTCTCTGATCTTTCCGCTTGGTCTGGTTGGCTAGCATGATTCTTGTCTGGATTATGTCCCAGTTCTTTCCAGCTTTTCAGCTATTGTCTTTTCGATCCCCTCATTGGCTCTGGATTATGTCCCCTGATGAGGTTGGTCGTATTTTTCTCCCTTAGTTAGTTCTCCAGAGATGTCTCATCCATGTCAGTCGTTCCTCATGGTTAGTTCGGCATTTTCGAGAGAATTCATGTCGCTTGTTGGTTGTACTGGGTGTCTTTTACTTTGATGCCCGCTTTTCAGTTCTCTCCGCTTCATCTCTGCTTCATCTCCGTTGCACGTCGTTGTTACTTTTGCTCCATCTCCGTTCCATTCTTCCTCTGCGTCACTTTCGCTCATTCCCTTGCTAAGCGGACATCAAGGAGGGGCGTCTGTTGACACCCGTTTTAAGCATACAAGTCGAGTTGCTTCTCTTATCTATCTTTGTGATGTCTCGAATTATCCATTATTTTTTGAACATTCCTTGAGCATTTTCGAGCCTATTCTTGATCATTCTTCTAGCCCATTGAACCTTGAAACCCCTGGAGGTTATTTGCCCTTGATTGTCGTGCTGAACGGATTGAAACCTGATGGCCCAGTCAAGAGGCGGTCTTGGGATGACTGCCACCTTCAGGTGGCAGTCATCCCAAGACCGCCTTATGCCTGTTTATTCTGAGTGCGTGGGCTCAGTTTTTCTCATGCATCTACTCTTCTTATGAGCCTTTAAGTTGCGGTACTCCCATGACCATTTTCTTCATATTGCAGTCGTGCGATTGACCGTCTTCTCAATATAGAATCCTGATGGCCCCGGGCACCGTTCTCTTGGCCCGAGGACTCTTTGAAGTCCTATTTGGCACCATTTTCGATGAGGATAGGCTGCCACCTCAATTTTCATCCATTCAGGGCTCTTATTCCCACTATTATCTTAAGATTTATCAAATCATATCTCTATTTTTGGGTCATTATCTCCTATTTTCAACCCTAGGGTTTCTGGGTTCTATAAATAGCCTTCATGTGCAACTGTGCAAAAGGGGGCGCTTCTTTGGTTCGGGGCGAAGCCATGCTGCATCGCCATCTCGTATCTTCGACCCCAACCCATCCAGGGAAGTATTAACTTAATTCATTCTCCCACGTTCAGGGCTTTTTCTCTCATCCTTTCCTATTTATTCTCTGCTCCCACTTTCTCTACTTTCACATAGATTCCTACACTTTTCTGCACATTGCTGCACATTCTTGCATTTTGCATCATTGTTTTCCACAGCCTTGCTGCGTGTTAATTCATTCTTTTCATTCATACACGTTCGCAATACACACACCTATTATTTTATCCCTTTTATAGGGCTTAAAAACCCTCCCCCTGTGCGTTATTCCCCCTTTTCTCATATTGATTTCTGCATACGGGATTGATGCTACACATATATTTCTAATGGGTTTTTGGCCTCTTCATGGCTTTGTTTCGCAGGAAAGCAAGGAAAGCACGTGAGGCCCTCATCTTCTGGCCGGCTGGAAGGTGAGAAGGTGTGATCCACAAGGTTCCCCGCACCCCGTTTCATGCGCGATTACGTTGTTGCGGTCTTCTTCGGCAGTGTCTTTCTCTTCTTCTTTTCCAAGGTACGCAGTGCCATTATCATCCTTTTGGGTCTTCCTTCACGTTGTCAATCCTTGGTGGCGATCACGGTATGTTCCTCTTTCATCATCGCCCCTTTGCCTTTACATGTTATTGCATGTTTATGCATATTATTTGCTAGTTTGGGGTGGGGATATTAAATATCTACACCTCTCTCTCTCCCCACGCCTCCACCCAATCCTTCTCTCTCTCTCTCTCACACCCCGACCCAACACCGATGGGGAGATACCATCCAGTGCCCTTCTATTGGCCATAGAATATATATTCAAAATTTGCTGGTGTTCTTTTTGAAAAGAAACATTTTTATATATGGGTTTATTCCGTGGGTGCACATCATATTAGACGGTTTGGGTTCGAGTGCTGGACCTTTCCCCACTGACCGCAATCAGTGTTGATTTACATCTGCCTAACATTCGTTCACTTTTGTTTGACTGTCAAAGAAATCTTAAAGTCCTCTACATAGATTCTGATGTTAAGGGCCTGCTCGCTTGGGTGACTCACAATTACCACTCATTCACCACCTACAGACTAACAGAACTAGGGTTTCATCAAAGGCCTCTTAAGTTTAGGCAAAACCCTAAAATTTAGGAGTATGAATGCAATTCTGCAGAAGCCATAGACATCTTTGAAGTGGCGGGAGGTTTTCTGGACCCCGAGAATATTTTGATAATTTTATGTTTCCAAGGGTATTTTGATAATTTTACCAGGCAAGGGGTGTTTTTGAAATTTCTGGGTTGGAAGAAAAGGTAGGAAAGGATCCCTGACTTCCCAAGGCGCCGAGGCCACTTGTGAAGGGTTTTAGGGGATAGTAGGTCATTTCTACGTCATAAGGGTATTTTAGTAATTTTACTAGACCCTCTATAGACCTAGGTTCAAGGTGGCACCCCAATGTCGGACTGAGCTGACAATGTCCCCGAACCAAAGGGGTGACGAGGGGCTTCGTAAAAGGCACACATGTGTCAATTTGCAAAGGTAGGGGCATGCATGTAATTTCCTAAAAGTTAGGGTTTCTTATATAATTTTTCTCTGACGGGTATGTAACGACAATCTACAAAGTACATTCAATATATTTAGGGCCCAAGTGGGTACAAGGGTTGTCGGCGAATTGTCGACTGTACATCACATATATTCGCACTAACATGGGAAGTAGGGGCGTAGCCACAATTACAAAGGATTGCAGGGTAAAACTACAAATAACAGGACTTTTGTTGCTCGTAATCCCAGGGAGGACATTTTTGTAATTCTCCCATCATAAGGGTGGAACAACATAATTTAATCATCTCAGAGCGTAGAAACTCACAAACATAGTCTGTAGAGGGGTATAATTACAAACATACCCCTTAGGGGCATAAATACAAGACCCAGGTATCACCTACCCCTTAAGAGTCAAAAAAATGAACAGTTTGATGTTAACTCGATGTTTGATGCTTGTTCTTCTATTTCCACTTGATTGCCTCCTTCTGGACTCCCGGGGGTCTCTTTATAGAAGTTGGACGGCTACCCGGGGGTGTTTGAACCCGTAAGGGGTGAATGTGCTAAAAATGACCTCGGGATGGTTTTTTTCCCCTTTTTTATTTTTCTTTATTTTTCTTATTTTCTACAAGATAGAAAAAGGGGCCGGGGTCAAATGACCTTGGACCCACCTGGGGTCAAATGACCCCGGGCAGGCCCGCACGGACTTGCCCGGGGTCATTCGACCCCGCCCACTGGGGTCAAACGACCGCTGACGGGTCCCCCCGGAATCACGCGACCGCGAGAGGGTCCGCCTCGACCATGCGTGACCCCGGGCAGGTCTACCAGGTCATGCGAGTGCCTCCCCGAGGTCGAGCGACCCCGGATGGGTCTGCACGACTCCAGTCGGGTCTCCCACATTGGATTTTTGTATAAAGCCCTAGTTTTAGGGGTTTTTTCAGCCCTTTTTCTCACAGCATGCCGCGTGAAGAGAGAGGAGAACACCACCCCTTGGTCGTTTGTCGTCTTCCCCACGCTGTGGGCCACGAAGAGGAGATTTGTTGTAACACCCCAGTTAATTAATAAGGTTAAAAATAAAAATAAAGTATATGAAAAATGAGGAAAAAGAAATATATGAAAATTATGCTGTGAATTAAGCCTAGTAATTTGCTTAAAAATTTGAACTTGATAGAATTTTCTGTGAATAAATAACAGGGAACGAAAGAAGAACAAATTAATCGTATAGTGATTGATCTAAGGCCCGATTAAATTTTAAGTAAAGCTAATCTATTGAATGGGTTAAAATAATTATATACATTCGACATGGCATCTAATAACTTCAACTGTCCTCCTGTAACATTCTGCACTTTATTATTATTATGATTATATCCCCATATTAATTAAACATTTCTTGGCTCAACTTATAGGAATTTTATTTAAAAATCTGGAAAAATATGTATTTAGTGTAAAATTGAATTTCTAGCAACTTTGTCTTCAGGTAGGAACCCGGAATAAAATTGGTTTAGACCCAATTTCACAACTAAGCTGAAAATCATTGTTTAGAAAGCCCAAATCAATCATCCTTAATTGGACTCAAATTCAAGCCCATTTGCGCCCCAAATGGAGCCAAACCCTAGCCAAATCGTAGATCCTTGTTTCTCTTTCGAAAACTCTAAGTCTAGATCCTTCTACGGGCGGCGGTAGTGGCGGATTAGAGCCCTATCCGAAATTTCCGCCATTTTTCCCCTTTGGCCTCTTTATCCTAATTCGATCGCTAGAAGCATCCATTAACCCTATAAATAGAGGGCTTTCGACCCCCTGAAATCCTATTTGCTCCGGCGGCTGGTGGCGTGATCGATCGTGGCCGGACGAGGGAGGATTTGGACATTCTAGGAGCGGGTACCTAGTGTTCCGGTGACCCTTTTCTTCTTCCATATTTCTATCACTCAAAGGTAGGTGTCTCTCAGGCTAAATAAAAATCTAATTATACCATCTTGTTCGTCTTCCTGATCCCTTTCTTTTGATACCTAATTGCCTAAATTTCATGCACCATGCTGCCTTGATTTCACGATTTACACCAAGGTATACCCGAAAGGGTAACTCCCATGTTAACTCATTTTCTGTATACTTTAGTCTCATTAAATTTTAATTAAAGCATGCCATTTTATACGGTTTTAATGCTCTTTCTAATGGTAGTATTCCCCTAAAATTCGTTCACCCTATCATGAGGAATTGAGATCCTATTGTGCTGTGTCGAGGCTCGCCGTCGGCAAGGTCTCCGGTTGGGTAAACGGTCCTTTCAGTGACCGCTAGAACAGTAACGGTCTCACGATAGACCGTCTTCAGTACTCTAGCGGTTCTACGATAGACCGGCTCAAGCCCTACATTTCCAAATTTTAAATTTAAGTATGATTAATTTCAAAATAAAGAAACAGCCCTACAATAGACCGTTTTATGATTTTGGCGGCCCTTATATAGACCGTTTTCTATCCTCTGGCAGGGTATTTTAAACTCTATATCATGTGTTTTTAACCAAAAAATTACCATATTTTTAGTATGACACCTTGGTCCATAACAATGCAGAAAGTGATATTAATCTAGTATCATGATATAGACCTTTAAGTTTACTATTTACATGAAAGTTGTTTTGACATAAGTTAAATGCTCATATGAAATGTGATGAAAGCTTGGTTGTAAATCTTGTATATTTTGAACCATGCTATTATGAATTGTTATCTTGATATCACTGTTTTAGGATTGGCTGACTGCATCGTCTCGTTTTCCGTATTTTATCTAGCCTCAATCTTGTAATAGTTGGGACTCTCCGCCGGATATTCCTTCCGTCGGACTAGGACCACTATTATGAGACCTCCGTAAGTCCCCGTGAGCCTGGGATTCCCACCAGAACGTCGGGTGGGTTGTACCCCCAAGACCTGAACCCTTGGACGTGTTTTGATTTGCGTTTGGGCCAGTCCAAATCTGGACTGATCTGCGACCTTAGCGGCCCAACTTGAGACCATGAAGTGATCATTGGTGGCCCAGGTTTAGACCGATATCTTTCTCCTGGCCGGGTTAAGTAATGGGCTTGGGTTAAGTTGGATTCTTATAAGCCCAGTCAGTTTCAACCCGACCAATCCGTTTCATTGGACTTTAGCTTTGTGGGCTAAACTTTGGTTCTGACCCATTCTGAAATTAGGTTGAAATAAGGACCCTTTTGGGTTCACTTGAAGAGCTTGTCATACTGAACCTTACGCGGTCTAGTGTTAGACCGTCAATGACACCTTAGCGGCCCAGTTATTGACCGCTAAAGTCGAGATTTAATATGATTTTCTTTCGTGTTTTGTTGTGATAGCAGTCATATCAAGGTAGGCCTTGATCTGTGAAATCTTGCTTGATCCTTATTCACTTAGACTTTCCAGTCATTCTACATGATATCCATTCCAATTTTATTGGAATTTTTCTTAATCTTAGAAGTAAGTTCTTAAGCTTAAACCTTGGAATTCTTGGCCATTTCATGTGGTGAATGTCTAGACTAGGATCTATGATCCAACCTTTTCAATGCCAACACATCATAAGGGCCCGGTCTGGTCCTGAGAGGAACACCAGAAAGTACTTGTGCCCCGGGGAGTTTGTAATGACAAGGTGTGGCATTGCACCGAAGTGCATGACTAGCATGATTGGTCTATGACATTCTACTTCACTCAATTACTTGAAATTTCCTGCGTGACATGACTTGCGTGCTTGATATGGCCAATTCCATTTATCACTTACTTGCAATTTCACGAAAAGTTCTTATTATATTTGAGTGTATTCTCTACTTGGAAGTCCATATTTCTTTTCTATCTATCACTCGTCATTTATTTATTATTGTTCTCTTATCGCAACATCATTCATGATAAAATGGTTAATCACTTCAACTCTGCCTGATGATGGAGATATAAAATCCTACTGAGCTTTGCTCACCCCTACTTTCCAATCCTTTTCAGGTAGCTCAGGTGAGGACTCTCAAACTGACGGGGATGGGCAGGAGTGAAGATCCTGGAGCGAGCCAGCTAGATAGCCTTCTAGAGATGTTATTAGATAGTTTGAATTCAAGAGTTGCAATTTGTTAAGACGGTTATTATGTAATTACGTTAAGTGATGAACATGAGATATTGTTGGTATGTTTGGAGTTGATGGATATTGACTCTTGTTATGTTTAATTAGTTGGAGTCGAATAATTATTGTGAAATGTATTTATTTCTAATATGGCGTATGAAGTATCTAATCGCTAGCGCAAGGCACATCATGTCTGGAAATCAACATATTTTAACTATTTCTACTGCCGCGTTCCGATATTCCTCGTCGGGGCGTGACACCTCCTTATTTAAATGTTACTATAGTATCTAGTTGTGTTACAAATGGCCAAAACAACATAAATAAGAGTGAATAAATCGCTATGCCATGAATTCAATTCAAATGACAATAAAGGAAACATATTATCTGGTGGTACAATCATTGCAACTCAGATTTAAAATAAATCAAATACTCGAATAAATATAGTTTCTGGAATAAAATAAAGATAATTCCATTAAATGATTATGAGTTAAATAGGAACTTTGTATTAATTGTAAATTTAAGGAATAGGCTAACAAAAAATCATATAATAATGATTTAGGCCAAGTAAAAATGAAAAATTTATCATAATATTGTAATAGGCTAAAACCAAATAAATTGAGCCTAATTCCGCAATCAAACCCTAGCCCATTAAGTGGAGGTCATTCCGTGCGTAAACCCTAGGTTAGAGTGGGAGGAGGTTGTAGCAACCCAGAATAAAAGAATAAATTAAGAATATTCGATTACCTTCTCAAATTTGAAGTGAGAAAAAATAATAAAAATATGAAAAATATGTAAACCTGCATAAAAGAGTATTTCTAACATAATTGCTGAAGTGGAAAACCCCAAAAGAAAATTCGAAATAGGAGTATTGGGCTAAATTAGGGCTTATTGGGTTAACTCGGAGTTTAGGGAAAACCTACACATAACTAACCTAATTGAACACCAATCCTTGACCTATTGGGCTAAAATTGAAGCCTAAACCCTAGCCCACCATTTGTGATCGATCATACCTTGAAACCCTAACCCTAGGAACCCCTAACTTGGGTTGGCGGCGCTAGATATGGCAAACTATGGGTTTTGGGTAGATTTTTCTCCCATGATTTATATTGATCGAACTAGGACTCTAGAGGGCACCCATGCCTTATAAATTGAAGGCCACACCTCCTAGCAAATCCTATTTACTCTGGAGGATGGCGGCGTGCTAGATCGAGGGAGGGTTCGACGGACGAGGGTGAGGTTGTCTAGGGTTCCGACATTCATCATCTTCCTCTTCCTTGAGCATTTAAGGTAGGTGTTCTCTTAGGCCAAACTTATGATTCCATATCTAAAAAGTTGCATCTCTAAGTGCTCTTTCATTTGATACTATTTTGCTCAATTTTTATTGACCGTATCGATCGCAATCGACGTTTGAACTGAGGTGTGTCGATGTTCATCGGAAGGTGAGTTTCTGTCGCAGATCGTAGGTGAACAGTGACCATGACTTTGAATGCGGCACCGCGATCGACCACGACCATAACTATAATGCTCGAGAGTTTTCTAGGAATTTTATGGGATTTAATATAATTAGTAAGCATTTAAATAGACTTAATGAGCTATTTAATTAATATAGGTCTATTTAAAGACCCAGATATTGTGTTAGGTTTAAATCCACCTAATAGGCCCACAAGACCCAAATCCAAGCCCTTTAGGCCCAAGCCATTGCTACAGCCGTAATTAAGGTAAACTACGGAATTAAGTAGGATAAATAGACCAAAAGGGGGATAGTTAGATGCTAAATCCAAAATTCCAAAAATTTCAGACTTAATGCCTAAAAGCGGTCTATCGCACGACCGCTACTATAGAAAGGTGGTCCTTAGACGACTACTACTATGTTCCAAGAACGGGCTTTGTAGAAACGTAAAAGGTTTGGATCTTTGGCAACCAAATCGCATTGGACCGAAGCTATTTGGCATGGGAGACTCTCTAGAACACTCTAGGGATAAATTCTACCCTAAATTAGGACTCTAGATCCGATCTAATCCCCAAACCCTATCTAAACTCTATAAATAGGGTTCAGGTTCGAACTGCACGAACCCTTGTTTTGGCTCGCGAAGTTCGATGGTATCTCAGGTTGGTTCTTTAGAAGATTTTGTTATCTTTAGTTTTATCTAACTCTCCTCCAATTTTCATGCTAGAAGACCCAGCTGTTGAAAAATTAGGGCGTCTGTAAGTCACTGGTTCGCTACAGGCTGCACAAGAACCAGTGCACCGGTCCAGTGAAGAGCAGGAGATTAGAAGCCCTAAACAAGGATAGTTCACGTTGTGTCTTTAGAACTTTTGTTCCCCTTTCTATCTTCTACCTACCCTCCTATTTTCACGAATTTAGATCAAGAGAATCAGAAGATAGAGGGGCAGCAAGTTGCTGGTTTGGCATAGGACGTGCAAGAACCTGAGCGATCTTCCAGTTAGAAATTCGAAGTCTAAAGCTTGTCACAAAGGTAGGTTATCTCGTGGATGGCTAGAATAATATGTCGGGAGTAAAAGCCCTCTGTTTTGTCCTATTTTCATTGATTATGCATGGAGTATTTTATGTTTTTCTATCACTGCGTAATCAGGGATTTCAAAGCATGCATGTCCCCACACCTTAAGAGAAAAAGATGTTAATCTTGGCTTAAATCATACTACTCATGATCCATCATGACCTATCATGTTATTTTAATGCTTAGCATGCTTTTCACACAATATGTACCCTAGAATAGGCCTCAAATAGTTCTAAACAACTTCTGCCCGTAGCAGGCAGAAAGCGGTCTTTCCAAGACCGCTCAAGTACAATAGTGGTCCCAGCAAGACCGATACTACTAGAAACGGTGCTCTCGAGACTGCGTTAGTTTCATGTGTTCTGTATTTTGTTAACCCGAAACAGATTGCAGAACAACCCTATTAACCATATGTTAAACCTAGATAATTAAGTTTTATCCCTGGTTATGATACTGCATTCATAAACTTGGTTAGATTAACTATTCATCTCGATTGATTTCATGTTCCTTATGCACTTTAAACCTATTTTTAGCTTATGCTAATTTCATGCCAAAAACATATATTCTTATACTAATGATCATATTTTTACATGCTTCACGGACTTTTTCAAGTGATGTTTTGATCGCTGTTTTACCACGATCCCTTCTCATGTATAGTGTTTCATTAAGTACATGGTGCGTACCCCGGTGTGTAGCCATTAGATACACTTTTGCACTTATAAGCACATCTCTTGGACTTGTGATCCTCTCCGTTGGATATTCCTTCCACCGGACTAGGTGATCTTGTTTCAAGACCTCCGTAAGTCTCCGTGAGCCTGGGATTCCCACTAGGACGCCGAGCTGGTTGTACCCTCAAAGTCCAATTGTCTAGAAAGCACTTACACTACCGGTGTTTTTCTGAGTCCTGGATAGAAGCGGCCCTCAGGAGACCACTACTGTCTAGTAGCGGCCAGTCCATGACCGCATCTATCCTGAGTTTTCTTACGTTGAGCCTTTCTTGTTCTGGCATCGACCCAATATAGACACGGTCCCGACCTGACCATCTATTTACAATAGCGATCCTATCTTGACTGCGTATGTCCAGAAATGATCCAAGAACGACCGCTTCTTCTCAATTCGTCTACCCCGAGGTTTGACCCTAGGGTTGATTTTCCTAAGTTCTTAGATAGTCTATTGATTATCTAGAACCTAACACCGTATTCCAAAGCTATCTAATGAAATATGGAAGTTAAAGAATAGGCCGTTATGCTGTCGAATTCCTTCCGTGGCATAGCCTTATCTTAAGTCATCTTTGGAATTCTTATGATCTCTTATGGTGCGTTCTCTACCTTGGTTACGTTATCATGGAAACTATTGTTGAATTGAACATTATTGGCCAAAACTTTACTATATTCTCATGGAAGTAACTTGATCTGTAATTTGAAGATGCAAGAGCGGGCACAAACAGTGTCCAAGGGCTCCACACTAGCCCCCTCGGCAGATAGTCAGAAACGTGCTGAAAATCATGGGGTACGATGAACACTGGCGTCGCATTGTGCCGAGAGTACTTTTTTATAGACGAGTGAAAATCATGAGGCAAACTTGTGATAATTTACATATTTACTAGTACATTCTTGATCATGCCTTTCTAGTGCATAGCCTTTATAGTTATGAAGTACATTCTTGTTAATGAACGGCCACTTTATCTTATAAATCTTGCTTGATCATGCTCTATTGTCCATCCATATTCTTCATATCTCTATAATTCATATCTTGTTACTTGAATTTTGTTCGTGTGTTTTATCGCATTTTCTTTTACCTTATTCACTAGATCGAAAATGTAATTACTTAAAGCATGCCTCCATGTTGATGCAAAGATACTTACTGGGCAAGTGTGCTCATTACCCTACTTTTTCAATCTTTTCAGGAAGTTCAAGTGAGTCGGATTCAGATTATTCTAGCAACGAGTCCGAGAGTGATGATTGATGGTCGAGAGAAGACTTAGAATGTCAAGAGTTTTCAAGTAGTCTAGAGTCACGATGTAATTTTCACTTTATTGAGTCTTACTATAAAATTTTATTTTTCTCGAGTCTAGTAGATCAAGAGTCAACCTTATATAATTATTAATCATTATTATCAATAAAAGTTAGAATTTTGGTCAAATATTGTGTACTCCAACTTTATGTAGATGTTCATTGCGCTCTGATTTTTTTGCTGGCTTGAGGCGTATTGCCGAATGCTCACGTTTCCCCGATATTACTTCCACTATACATATGTCTCAGGGCGTGACAGTTAAGTTGGTATCAGAGCCTAAACATAAGTAAGTCCTAGGAAAATGTTATAGACTAAGTCCAAGGTTAAGGACCCAATCCTATGAGCCAGGAAGAAATTTCCAACCATGTGAGAATGGGGAGAGTCGGGATGAGATAGTTAAATTAGAAATATTTTCTAGGTTAATTCTTTTAATTCCATAGGAATTAACTAATTGATTATCCTCTCAGGTACCTTATTTTCATGATGGCACACCGTGTTGACTGGGACGAGATGCAACAAACTATTGCAGGTCTTACCCAGGCACTACAGAATATGTCCCAAGCTGGCACGAGGGCTGGTGCCAGAGATTTACATCGAAATTTCTGAAGCTTAAATCCTCCACAAATTTCTGGCTCTTCTAATCCAGATGAAGCAGAGAACTGGATAGACGAAATGGGAAGGATCTTCAACGTTATGCAATGTGCTGATCAAGAGAAGGTTCATCTCCCCACCTTCCAACTAAATAAAGATTGTCGTACTTGGTGGAAGGCCACCTCGGCACAACCCCAAAATGTCTAGCCTACATGGAACGAGTTTCTTACACTCTTCCTGGCAAAGTACTTCTCCGAGCATGTCAAGGAGCGAAAGGCTGCAGAATTCGCTTCTTTACGCCAAGGCATGATGTCACTCCTCGACCGCGGAAGGAACCCAGTACGCGTGACGAGTTTATATCGATCATGTCAATCAGAGAAATAAGAATTGCAACACGAAGATAGAGTGCACAAAAGATAATGTAATATAATAATGACCATAATTAAATTCCACAACTTAACCAATTATCCATAATGACAATATTCTCAATCCATAACATCAATAATCCAAATCAAACCACAAGGCTACAAGCCTTAACAAGTTTTCCAAATGATAAAAAGGTAACATAACATAGGACTCGATGAAGGACAGGACTTGAAAAGACACGACTCAGCAACGGCTTGATATTCGGAAGCTCTACACTCTTCACTCGGTCTCATTCCCATCCGATTGGTTGTTGCTATCCGAGTTACCTGAAAAATGTTGTAATGAAGCTGGGTGAGCGAACGTTCAGTAGGAATTATATCTCTATTCCAGACATTCCTTTAAGTAATTAACCAATCAATTAACATGGCATGCTCATGAATGCAAGAACATTAGAGAATACTAAGAAAGGAAATATCAAGAATGTTGCACTAAATTCATGGGGAGATAAGCAAGTAATATCAAGTGTACAAGCATGTAATATCAAGTGTTCTGAGCAAGTGTTCACAATCAAGTCACGAGAATTGGCTATTTTATCAAGCAAGTACTTGCCCATTCCGGGCCACGCAAGTCAAGTCAAGCATGAAAGTAATGTCAAGTATTGTCACGAGAGAGTGAGTGGAATGCCTTATATCTTGAACGACAAGTACTTCCATGCAATGTCACACCGTGATCAATATAGCCCACATAGGCACAAGTACTTTTCGGTGCTCCTCTCAGGACCAGATTGGGCCCTATATGCGTAGGCATTGGGTCATGTAATATTTATTTAGACATCCACTATAGTTTTATAGCCAATGAAATTTCAAAGGAATAAGCCTTCATAAGATAATAAGGTAGATTCACGGAACTAGGATTTCAAGGACAAAGATTCATATAGGGATGACTTATATATAAATCCGAGATATAAGAAAATCGAGGAAAATGGTGTCCATCATGGTCGCCACCAATTCAGAATTCGCGTCCACTACTGTGGTTGCTCATTATGGGAAAAAGTTATAAGCACGAAGAATTGGCATCCGTGCACTAGGTGGCCCATTCAAATTGGCGTCTACTATCCTGGACGCAAATTCCAGAAAGTAACTAATTTCTCAAAAGAGGCCAGAAACAACTCTCTATGAGGGCTAGTTTGTCATGTTTCTTCAGAGAGAGATGACTGTGACTCAAGGTATACGGTTTTTAGGGTACAACCATCTTGGCTACCTTGAGGGAATCCAAGGCTCGCATAGACTTACGGAGGTTTCTATGATGAAATCACCAGTCTGAAGGAAGGAATATCCCGCAGAGGGCTCAAACATCACCGAGAGTTGAGGGGTATACGATATAAACCAAAACTGAGACTCCATCTACGGATGTGAGATGAGAGTGCCTAGAAACCCACGGTTAAGGGTTAAAACATGATAAATCATGTAATAAGAAAATTGGCGTCCTTTCTGACAGGCGCTCATTCATATATGGCGTCTGTCATGAAAGTCGCTCATCAATAATTTTCATTTATATTTTTTTTTCCGAAATTGGCGTCCTTAGTAGAATGCGCCCATTACTATTTTACATAATCAAATTTATGATTTTCTAGGATAATACGTCCACGGGGATGAAAATTATTTCAAGATAGTTCCATAATAAATTAAAAACTGGCGTCAATCTATCCCGACGCTCATTCTTTAATGCCAACATTTTATTAGATCAAACAAGAATTGGCGTCTGTTACAAAAGATGCTCATTCTAATTTTTCATTAAATAATTCCATAATTCGCGCCTGTATAGACATACGCCCATTCTTTATTTCCAGTCTTTTATTAATAAAATAGGAATTGACGTCTGTTGGGGTAGACGCTCATTCTTTATTTGTCTGTAAACGAAATATTGTTTCTTAGGGGATGAATAGTGTCGGTTTAACGTCTATGGGGAATATCAGAGAACTATCAACATGGTCAGGTAGAGAAAAATACTAGGAATCCAACAATATATTTTATGTGAATTTTAGATACATGGTTCAATATACATGGATTTTCTAAACTTGTGTGATTTATTAATAGCATGAAAAATGGTGTCAGTAGTGGCCGTCGTTCATTAAAATAGCGGCCACAGGGTTGGATGCTAATTCTTTTATATGAGGAAACGAAAAAAATGAGATATGGAGAGCTAGTAGGACATGATCTATGCATGCACATGACGATATTTTTATATGTTAATGAGGTTTGATCTTGGATTAGAGAAAACCTACCTTTTTGGGTGAAGAAATTGAGCAGAGAAAGCAGAGGATGAAGAGGACGCAGAAGGGAGAAGAAGCCTTCTTCACGTTGTAGCCACAGCAGGAGGAAGATGGATGAAGAAGTCTTCCTCACGTTGTAGCCACAGCAGGAGGAAGATGGATGCAGAGGACGAAGTAGCAAGATGGGGGTCCTTCGAACACAGCAGTAAAGGCCCGTTCGTCCATCTTGAGGCTTCTTTATAGATGGGGAGATGGTCTAGAAGGGTCGAATGCTAGAAGGGTGGCAAGGCTTCTAATTTCCACACTGTGCATTACCTTGTTAAAGTATTACCTACTATCTAAACCGCCGCTTGCCTTCTTTATCTTCTCAAACCCTAAAGGCTATACCCATGCAACGTCGAAGGTCATCATGGGTTTGGTGATCACATGTGGGTTTGGGGTTGGGCTAACTATTGTGTTCGAGTTAGGCATTTGGGTTGGTTTGTGTACGTGAGGCATATGGGTTGGTCTCGTTTAGGTGAAAGCCCATGTACATGGGTTATGCTCATCCAATTGGGTTGGTTATTCAATTGACCCATATATATATGAGTTGACTTTCGTTTATAGGCCTCCTTGATTTTAATGTGAGGGTTTTATTTATTCAGTGAGACTTAATTCTATGTTATTTTATCTGGGGTGCTACACCCTCCCCCACTTAAAAGAATTTGGTCCCCAAATTAAATTCATGCGTATGAAGACATGCAGGGTGCAGAGTACTTACAATCTAGAATAGTTCTGGAAATCTCTTTCGCATGGATTCCTCGGTTTCCCACGTGGCTTTTGTTCCAAGCACTTGTTCCATTGTACTTTTATCATAGGAATGGTCTTGTTTCTCAAAACTCGAACTTCTCGATCGAGGATCTTTATCGACTTTTGCTCGTAGGTAAGGTCTTTTTGTATCACCAAGTTATAATGATCGATGACGTGGAAAGGATCGTGCACATATTTATTCAGCATCGATACATGGAACACATTGTGTACTTCAGATAGTTATGGAAGCAAGGCAATGCGATAGGATACCTCGCCAACTCTTTCCACTACTTCGAACGGACCTAAAAACCTTGGTGTAAGCTTACCGTTAACACCGAATCTTCTAATGTCTCGAACAGGAGAGACTTTAAGAAAAACATGATCTCCAACTTGGAACTCTAGATCTCTTCTTCTATTGTCAGCATATGACTTTTGCCTGGACTGTGCTATCTTGAGTCTATCCTTGATGAGTCAGACTTTCTCAGTTGTGTCTCTTACCATATCCGGGCCAAGTATTTATCTTTCGCCGACTTCATCCCAGCATATAGGAGATCGGCAACTCCTGCCATAAAGTGCTTCGAATGGAGCCACCTGAATACTAGCCTGATAGCTATTGTTATAAGCAAATTCGGCTAGGGGCAAGTGGTCATGTCAGCTTCTGCTGAAATCGATGACACATGCCCTTAACATATCTTCAACAACCTGATTGGTTCTCTCGGTCTGACCATCTGTTTAAGGATGGAAAGTAGTGCTAAAGTTGAGTCTCGTCCCCAGAGAGTGTTATAGACCCTTCCAGAAATGGGACGTGAAGCGTGGGTTTCGGTCAGACACGATTGACACAGGAACCCCATGTAATCTAACGATCTCCTTGGTATATATGGCAACAAGGATATCAACCGACCATCGGCTTTTGATAGATAAGAAATGAGCTGATTTAGTTAGACGGTTGATGATTACCCAAATTCCATCATGTCCGCCCCTAGACTTAGGCAAGCCCATGATGAAGTCCATGTCGATGTCTTCCCACTTCCACTTGGGAATATCTAACGGATGCAGTTTTTCGGTGGGTTTCTGATGTTCCGCCTTCACTTGTTGGTATGTCAGACAGCGAGATACGAAGTCCGCTACCTCCCTTTTCATATTAGGCCACCAGAAGGTTCTCTTTAAATCTTGGTACATCTTCATTGCTCCAGGGTGAATTGTGTACCTTGATTGGTGAGCTTCTTCAAGAACCTTCTTCTTCAACTCGGGACAGTTCGGCACACATGTTCTCTTACGAAATTGCAATCTACCATCTGACGCCAATTTAAAGTCGGGTCGATCCTCTATCTTGTCCTTTACCTCTACTAGCATCGGGTCTTCATCTTGAAACTTCTTGATCTCATATAGTAAATTCGGATGTAAACTTATATGGGATAGAGTAATACACCCCTTCTTGTTCATGCTTATATAAAGCTCAGAGAACTTTTCCAATAACTTCCATTCTTGTATCATACAGTTGGCCAATATTGCTCTCGGTTTTTGACTCAGGGCATCTGCCACGGAATTTCCCTTACCAGGGTGGTATTGAATAGTGAAGTCGAAATCCTTGAGGTATTCAAGCCAACGCCTTTGCCTCATATTCAGTTTCTTTTGGGAGAATAGATACTTGAGGCTTTTGTGATCGGAGTACACAGTGAATTATTCTTCGTAGAGATAGTGTCTCCAGATCTTTAAGGAAAATACTACCGCGGCCAGCTCTAGGTCGTACACCGGGTAGTTCTCTTTATGTTTCTTCAATTGGCGGGAAGAGTGTGCAATGACTTTCCCTTGTTGCATTAAGACACACCCGAGGTCGATACCAGAAGCATCGGTATATACCTCATACTTCTCTCCTTCCATTGGTAGTGCTAATACTGGAGTAGTAGTTAAGTGATCCTTTAAAGCTATGAAACTCTTCTCACAGTCTTCGCTCCACTCATAAGGTACTTCCTTGCGAGTCAGCCTAGTGAGAGGAACAACAATTTTTGAGAAGTCCTTAATGAAACGCCGGTAATAACCAGCCAGCCTTAAGAAACTCCGAATCTCTGTTGCACTGGTTAGTCGTTCCCAATTCTTCACGGCCTCAACCTTTAAAGGGTTGACAAAAATTCCGTCCTTCGAGACTACATGGCCGAAGAAGGATACTTCCTCGAGCCAGAACTCGCACTTGCTAAATTTGGCATACAATTTATTTTCCCTCAATATTTGCAATGCCTTCTTCAGATGTACTTCGTGATCTTGTTTGGTCTTTGAATAGATCAGAATATCATCAATAAAGACCACAATAAATTGGTCTAAGTGGGGCCTGAAGATGCTGTTCATTAACTGCATAAAAGCGGTAGGGGCATTTGTTAGTCCAAAAGGCATAACAGTGAATTTTTAATGCCCATACCTGCTCTGAAACGCTGTTTTATGAATGTCTTCTTCTTTGATCCTCAGTTGGTGGTAACCAGACTGGAGATCAATCTTGGAGAAGTATTTAGCTCCAGATATTTGATCGAACAACTCATCAATCCTCGGTAGCGGGTATTTGTTCTTGATTGTAAGGTGGTTTAGCTGTCGATAGACAATACAGAGTCTCATGGATCCATACTTCTTCTTGACAAATAGCACGGGTGCTCCCCAAGGGGAAGTACTCGGCCTGATGAAACCCCTTTTCAATAACTCCATTAGCTGCTCTTTCAGCTATTTCAATTAGTAGGGGACATTCAATAAGGTGCCTTAGAAACAGGGCCAGCACCAGGGGCAAGGTCGATTGTGAACGACACTTCCGCTTCGGGGGTAAGTTGGGAAAATCTTCCGGAAAGACGTCGGGAAATTCCTGAACTATACGGATGTCTTCCAACCTAGATACCTTATGTAGTGCCCCAGAAATTTTAAATAATTTTCAAGAATTTATAAAGGCCTAAATAAATTTATAAATGGTTATTATGAGGCCAAGTGGTGTTAATCAATTAACCCAAACCACTTAATTAAAGTCCAAAAGGTTTTAACTCTGGCCCACATTCTAGAAGGTAATTAAATCTATCCACGGATATTAAGGATAAATACTAATAATATAAGATAATGATTTAGATAATTAACAAAAGAGTTTTCATAAATTGAAACTCTAAGCTACGACGACTGTAACGGTCTATCGTAAGACCGCCACATACATGTAACGCATGGGCACTCGACCGTTACATTCCTGTTAGTTCCGTAAGTGAAGGGACTCATGAAAGGATTGCAACTTGATGTTCCTATCCACTATGGATTGACTTGGGAAGGATTGTAAAAACTCTAAGGACTATTAGAGATTAAGATTTGATGAAATAAGGACTCTAAACTCGATCTAATCTTCAAAACCTAGCCTAAACTCTATAAATAGGGCATAATTCTGAACTGTGCGACCCTTACTTTTTGGGCATAAGGAAGCAAGGTAAGGAGAAATTATCTCAGGTAAGTTCTTTAGAATAATTTGTTTACAATACTTTAGACTAACTCCCCTCCGAATTTCACATCTTTAGGTCAAGAGGGCGTGGAGTTAGAGCCTAAAGAAGTTGCTGAAAAAGTCACAAGAGAAGGAAGGGAACTAGGGCAGGGTTCTCAACCAAATTCAGAAACTACAGTCTAAGTAAGAGGTAGGTTATCTCATGAACGGCAAAAACAGCATGATAGGACTAAAAGCCCTCTGGTTTGATTGAATTCCATGCATTATAGAGCATTGATTTCATGTTTTATTTGTTCTATGCACATCATGCACCTCTTAGCCAAATTAAGAAATTAAAACATGACTATTCATCTATTCATGATTACCTATGCATGTAGATGGCCTTACTTCGATAACATGATTAGAATCTCATCATGTTTTGATAAAAGACATGATGTGAGTTGATCTCTTAGTTTCTATGATTATTTTCTGTTAGCAGATACTGTAACGCACTAGCATAGAACCGTCACTTTCAAGTAACGGCCCTACGACAGACCGTTACAAACTCGGTAGTAATTGAATTGCACTAATGTTTCTAACGCGCTTGGACAGACGCGTTACAATCATGTAACGGCTGGGTCCTGACTGTCACTTTCACTGTGACGCCCCATCTCCAGACCGTTATATCCTGTATTCTGTCAACCCTATGACAGAATACAACCTGCCAATCTTATTATGGTTAAAACCTAGTTACCTAAGTTTTAAACCTAATCATGTGATTTTAAGGATATTGGATTATTCATGATAGGTATTGCATGTTTTGTCATCACTTCTACTTAAGTTATGTTAAACCAAATTCTATAGTTTTGTACTATAAAGCATGACTTTTTAACATTGTATTGACGGAGTTTTTATCATGATTTTCACTTTTATTATACATATCTCTCTCTGTCAATAGAGTCAATTCTATAAGTACATGGCACATATTCCGGTATGTTGTCTTTAGTTCACACTTTGCACTATAGGAACACAATCTTGGACATGAGGACCTCTCTATTGGATAATCCTTCCAATGGACTAGGAAATCATTGTTTCAAGGCCTCCGTAATTCTCCGCGAGCCTGGGATTCCCACTAGGATGCCGAGTTGGTTGTACCAATGAAAGCCCATTAATTAGAACACTCCATCGTGGTTTTTGATTCTTGAAATGTAACGGCCTTGAACTGGACCGTCAGGCTCACGTAACGGCCCAGTGCTAGACCGTCACATTCCTCTGGGTCTATTTTTATCTTTCTGGACTCGGATCACTGTAACGGCCCATTACTGGCGCGTTACATAATGTAACGGCCCATCATATGACCGTTACATAGCTTGTATATGTTAACCCAAGGTTTGACCAAGGGTTGATATTCCATTGATTCTAGACAAACCTTGATGATCTAGAACTTGTCATATTGCTTAAATTGATCTAAATGAATGGAAGTTAAGGAAAATACCGTTATGCTGTCGATTTATTCTATAAGCATAACTTAGTTTAAATATCATTCTTGATCTCATATATTCAAAATTGAAGCATTCATTCATTGATTTTAGTTATCATGGAATTATTGGAAGTGCTATATTCTTGGCCATACTTTACTGTTATACTGCGTGGAAGTAGCTTAATTTATAACTGAAGATGCGATCGAGCACTGATTGTGTTCAAGGGCTCTATGCTAGTCCCCTCGGATGATTGCCGGAAACATACTATTTTATAAACCATGGGGTATGATGCTACTGGTGTCGCATTGCGCTGGGAGTACTATTTCTATAAATAAGTGAAGATCCACGGAACAACATGACATTCTTGCTTGATATTCCACAGAAATTCACGAAGCACTTGCTCTTAAGCATAAGATGCTAAAGTGAGGAATATGTGGCTTGCTAGTACAATCTCGTTACATTCTTATTCATGGAAGGTCAATATCATGTTCTTGTTATATTCTTGCTAGTTCATTCTTGATCATTCTATCTTACATGGTTATCTTGTTTCTATTGATTTGATCGCATGATTGATTCGCATTCGCATGATTTTACCTTATTTCTTTAGAGCTAAAATGATAATTACTTAAATAGTGCCTTCATGTTGATGCGAAGATACCTACTGCGCAAGTGTGCTCATGACCTATTTTGTAATGTTTTTCAGGAGATGGAAATAGTTCGGATTCGGATTCGGGCTATACTAGTAGCGGGTCCGGAAGCGAGTGAAAGTGCTATAAAGATGAGAGTGAAGACTTAGGAAGTTAAAGTGTCTAGATTGAGTCAATGTAATTTTTCGATTTCTTGAGTCTAGTAGAATGAAAATCAAATTAGTGATTGTATCTTGAATATTGAGCATTATGAAATAAAGTTGAAGTTTGATTAAATCTTGTGCAATTGCATTTACTTGTGTGATTGACTTGCGCTCTGATTGATTCTTGCTTGCAAGAGGCTTACCATGCCGGCTGTTTGCGCTCCCCGAGCGAGTCTTCCGATGTAATAAAGGCTCGGGGTGTGACATTTAAGTTGGTATCAGAGCCTAAGTCTCAAGACTTAAGGAAAAGAGTCATGTCATAGGATAAGTCCATGGTTAAGGACCCATACCTATGAACTAAGGAAAAATTCCACACCCATGTGAGGATTGGGTAGAACCCGGGATAAGATAGCTAATTAGTTTAAGAATTATTTTGCTTATTCCAATATTCATGAGAAATAACAAGTTGTTATTTTCTCTCAAGTACCTTATTATTCTTATCATGGCTCATCGCGTAGATTGGGACGGTATGCAACAAACTGTTGCCGGCCTCACCCAGGCACTGCAAACTATAGCACAAGGTGGTGCGGGGGCAAGGGCAGGAGACCTTCATCGCAATTTCCGGAGTCTAAATCCTCCGCGTTTCTATGGATCTTCCAATCTAGACGAAGCATAAAATTGGATCGACGAGATGACTAGGATATTTGATGTTATTCAATGCACTGATCAGGAGAAAGTCCATCTAGCTACGTTCCAATTAAACAAGGATGCTCGCACTTGGTGGAAATCGGTTCCGGTATCTCCAGCCGATGCGCCACATACATGGAATGTTTTTCTTACTTTATTCTGTGCCAAATATTTCTCCGAGCATGTAAAGGAAAGGAAGGCTATGGAGTTTACCTCCCTTCATCAAGGGATGATGTCCGTGGCAGAATATGAGTTGCAATTTTCAAGACTAGCACCGTATGCACCATATTTGATTAGTACAGACTTATTAAAAGCAAACCGATTTATGGACGGGTTACGGCCCGATTTCATTCAACAACTGGGGACACAGAATATCCGCACTTATGCGGAGATGGTTCAAAGGGCATATTTATGCGAGAGGACCTTAGGGAAGGTCGAAAGGTTGAAAGGAAAGGGAGAAGAATCTAACTGGCGCTCTGATCGGCATTATAAGAAGAGAAGTTCAGCATCACGGAACCATACAAAAGCCGTGATAATAAGAAAAGATCAAGGAACGGGAACGGTGGAAGTTCTCAAAAGAGTAATAAAAAGGTGAAGGAAGAAAAGGAGGAAGTCGCCTCGGCGTGCACCTTTTGTGAGAAGTTCAGCCACTCGGCTGAAGAATGCTGGAAGCGCCTAGGTGCTTGTTTGCGTTGTGGGAGTAGGGAGCATAGTGTGCCAGATTGCCCCCTTATGAAAGACCAACCAAATAATGGAGGACGTAGGAGGCAGGCTCGCCTTAATGCAGTTATAGATGAAGAAGAAGCGCCCAGGGATCAAAATGATGGGCTCATGGAAGGTACTCTTCAAATCTGTTCTCGTCCTACATTCGTGCTATTTGATACTGGTGCTTCTCATTCTTTTATCTCCACCACTTTTGCAAAAACCTTACCAACTGCATCAGTTCCCCTACCTTCAGATCTCGCTATTACTACACCTTTAGGATCTGGAACTAAGCTTACCAACTATTATCCTGATTGTGAGGTAGTGGTAGAAGGACACAATCTCCCCGAAAACTTAGTATGCCTCGATATGAAAGGTTATGATGCCATTTTAGGGGTAGATTGGCTTGTAGACCATGATGCTTACATCAACTATCGAAATAGGATTATATCTTTCCGAAAACCCGGTCTTCCAAGATTTTCTTTTCTTGGCATCAAATACAAGAAGCATCCTACCATTATATCTTCTCTTCACGCCTGCAAACTTATCTCGAAAGGATGTGAAGTTTTTCTTGCTTCAGTCATTATCACCGAATCTAAGGAAATTATCCTAGCAAACATTCCTATTGCAAATGAATTCCCTGACGTGTTCCCATCCGAACTACCTAGTTTACCGCCCGAGAGGGAAGTAAACTTTACCATTGAACTCATTCCAGGTGCAGCACCTGTTTCTATAGCCCCTTACAGGATGTCCCCCACAGAACTCAAGGAATTAAAGAAGCAATTACAGGAACTTCTAGACAAGGGTTTTATCAGACCTAGCACATCCCCTTGGGGTGCGCCGATTCTATTTGTCAAGAAGAAGGATGGTTCTCTCAAGTTATGCATTGACTACCGGCGATTGAATCAACTTACAATCAAGAACAAATACCCATTGCCGCGTATTGATGAGCTCTTCGATCAGCTTTCGGGAGCAGAATATTTTTCTAAGATTGACCTAAGATCAGGTTATCATCAGCTTAGAATCAAAGAAGAGGACATTTATAAATCGGCTTTTCGAAGTCGTTATGGCCACTATGAATTCGTGGTAATGCCGTTTGGGTTAACTAATGCCCCAGCAGCATTCATGCAACTTATGAACAGTGTCTTCCAGCCATATTTAGATCAGTTCATCGTCGTCTTCATCGATGATATCCTGATATACTCCAAGACAAAAGAAGAACATGAAGAACATCTAAGGATAGCTTTGCAAACACTTAGAGAACACAAGCTATATGCCAAACTCAATAAGTGCGAATTCTGGCTCAAGGAAGTCTCATTCCTAGGCCACATTATTTCAAAAGAAGGTATTGCTGTGGACCCTTCTAAGGTAGAAGCTGTCAGAGATTGGAGCCGACCAACGACTATATCTGAAGTTAGAAGCTTTTTGGGTCTAGCAGGTCATTATAGAAGATTCATAAAAGACTTTTCAAAGATCGCGGTTCCTTTAACTAGACTTACCAGAAAAGAAAATCCTTTTATCTGGTCGAAGGACTGTGAAAAGAGTTTTCAAAATCTTAAGAATCATCTTACAACAGCCCTTGTTTTGTCACTACCAATAGAGGGTGCTGGATTTGAAGTATATACGGATGCATCTGGAATTGGCTTAGGGTGTGTCCTTATGCAAGATGGAAATGTGATTTGCTATTCTTCAAGACAATTGAAACGTCACGAAGAAAATTATCCTGTACATGATGTGGAATTAGCAGCAGTTATTTTCGCCTTAAAAATTTGGCGTCATTATCTTTATGGAGAAAAGTTCACTGTCTATTCGGACCATAAGAGTTTGAAATATTTATTTTCTCAAAAAGAGCTTAACATGAGGCAGAGGAGATGGTTGGAATATCTTAAAGACTTCGATTTTGCTATTCAATATCATCCTGGCAAGGCAAATGCTATAGCAGATGCACTTAGCAGAAAACCAATTGGTATGTTATCAAGTCTCATGATTAGTATGACTAACCTTGTTCCTCAATTTGCTCAATTGAATCTAGATGTTGACATTAAGGAAGATAATTGTTTCATGGCAAATATCCGAGCTCAACCAACATTGATTAAGGATTTGGCCAAGTTACAAGAGGATGACCCAATTTTACTGGAAATTAAGGCCAATATTGAACAAAGACCGGATTTTTCTATATCCGAAGATGGAAAAATGCTATTCAAGGGCCGAATGTGTATACTCGATCATGAAGATACAAAGAAATTGATCTTAGAAGAAGCACATAAATCAAAGTATACCATTCATCCAGGAGGTACAAAAATGTATCAGGACCTCAAAAGAAGCTTTTGGTGGCCCAATATGAAGAGGGAAGTAGCTGACTTCGTATCTCGGTGTCTCACATGTCAACAAGTAAAGGCGGAACATTTCAGACCTGCAGGTAAATTACATCCCTTAAGTATCCCGGAATGGAAATGGGAGAGCATAGGAATGGATTTCATTATGGGACTACCTAAGATAAGAGGTGGACACGATGGAATATGGGTAATTATAGACCGATTGACTAAATCTGCACATTTTATACCAATAAAAAGTCGATGGTCTGTAGATATTCTAGCAGCACTATACATAAAAGAAATTGTCAAGTTACATGGAGTCCCTATCGCTATTGTATCAGATAGAGATCCCCGATTCACATCACAATTCTGGAAGAGCCTACAACATTCACTTGGGACTAGATTGAATTTTAGCACCGCTTTCCATCCATAAACTGATGGTCAAACAGAAAGAACAAATCAAATGGTAGAAGATATGCTCAGGGCTTGTGTCATTGACTTTGGAGGAAGTTGGCATGATCACTTGCCTTTGGTAGAATTTGCATATAACAACAGCTATCAAGCAAGCATACAAATGGCACCTTTTGAAGCTCTATATGGGAAAAGTTGTCGATCACCAATATGTTGGAATGAAATAGGGGAAAGGCAATTTCTAGGCCCCGATTTAATCAGGGATTCTACAGAGAAAATCAAGCTCATTCAGGAAAGGATGAAAATGGCACAAGATAGGCAGAAATCTTATGCTGACAATCGAAGGAGCGACTTGGAATTTCAAGTAGGAGAACATGTATATCTAAAGGTTTCTCCGGGTCGTGGTATTCGAAGATTTGGCATTAAAGGAAAGCTAACTCCAAGATTTATCGGTCCATTTGAAATCCTCGAAAGGATCGATGAAGTGGCCTATAAATTGGCTTTGTCACCACAGTTAGCAGAAGTTCATGACGTATTTCACGTCTCGATGCTGAAGAAGTATGTTTATGATCCAGATCACATTATCACTTATGATAATATAGAGATTTAGAAAGACTTGACATATGAACAAACGCCAATGAAGATTTTGGAACGAGAAGGACGTCAACTCAGAAATAAGGTCATTCCTATGGTTAAGATTCAATGGAAGAAAGCATGGCCTTATGAAGCAACATGGGAAATCGAATCAGCTATGAAGAAAAGATTCCCAAAATTATTTAACGGTGAGTACACTCTCCACAATCCATGTTTTGAATTTGGGGACCAAATTCTTTCTAAGTGGGGGAGAGTGTAGTGCCCCAGAAATTTTAAATAATTTTTAAAAATTTATAAAGGCCTAAATAAATTTATAAATGGTTATTATGAGGCTAAGTGGTGTTAATCAATTAACCCAAACCACTTAATTAAAGTCCAAAAGGTTTTAACTCTGGCCCATTAAAGTTTGGCCCACATTCTAGAAGGTAATTAAGTCTATCCACGGATATTAAGGATAAATACTAATAATATAAGATAATGATTTGGATAATTAACAAAAGAGTTTTCATAAATTGAAACTCTAAGCTACGATGACTGTAACGGTCTATCGTAAGACCGCCACATACATGTAACGCATGGGCACTCGACCGTTACATTCCTGTTAGTTCCGTAAGTGAAGGGACTCATGAAAGGATTGCAACTTGATGTTCCTATCCACTATGGATCGACTTGGGAAGGATTGTAAAAACTCTAAGGACTATTAGAGATTAAGATTTGATGAAATAAGGACTCTAAACTCGATCTAATCTTCAAAACCTAGCCTAAACTCTATAAATAGGGCATAATTCTGAACTGTGCGACCCTTACTTTTTGGGCATAAGGAAGCAAGGTAAGGAGTCATTATCTCAGGTAAGTTCTTTAGAATAATTTGTTTACAATACTTTAGACTAACTCCCCTCCGAATTTCACATCTTTAGGTCAAGAGGGCGTGGAGTTAGAGCCTAAAGAAGTTGCTGAAAAAGTCACAAGAGAAGGAAGGGAACTAGGGCAGGGTTCTCAACCAAATTCAGAAACTACAGTCTAAGTAAGAGGTAGGTTATCTCATGAACGGCAAAAATAGCATGATAGGACTAAAAGCCCTCTGGTTTGATTGAATTCCATGCATTGTAGAGCATTGATTTCATGTTTTATTTGTTATATGCACATCATGCACCTCTTAGCCAAATTAAGAAATTAAAACATGACTATTCATCTATTCATGATTACCTATGCATGTAGATGGCCTTACTTCGATAACATGATTAGAATCTCATCATGTTTTGATAAAAGACATGATGTGAGTTGATCTCTTAGTTTCTATGATTATTTTCTGTTAGCAGATACTGTAACGCACTAGCATAGGACCGTCACTTTCAAGTAACGGTCCTATGATAGACCGTTACAAACTCGGTAGTAATTGAATTGCACTAATGTTTCTAACGCGCTTGGACAGACGCGTTACAATCATGTAACGGCTGGGTCCTGACCGTCACTTTCACTGTGACGCCCCATCTCCAGACCGTTATATCCTATATTCTGTCAACCCTATGACAGAATACAACCTGCCAATCTTATTATGGTTAAAACCTAGTTACCTAAGTTTTAAACCTAATCATGTGATTTTAAGGATATTTGATTATTCATGATAGGTATTGCATGTTTTGTCATCACTTCTACTTAAGTTATGTTAAACCAAATTCTATAGTTTTGTACTATAAAGCATGACTTTTTAATATTGTATTGATGGAGTTTTTATCATGATTTTCACTTTTATTATACATATCTCTCTCTGTCAATAGAGTCAATTCTATAAGTACATGGCACATATTCCGGTATGTTGTCATTAGTTCACACTTTACACTATAGGAACACAATCTTGGACATGAGGACCTCTCTATTCGATAATTCTTCCAATGGACTAGGAAATCATTGTTTCAAGGCCTCCGTAATTCTCCGCGAGCCTGGGATTCCCACTAGGACGCCGAGTTGGTTGTACCAATGAAAGCCCATTAATTAGAACACTCTATCGTGGTTTTTGATTCTTGAAATGTAACGGCCTTGAACTGGACCGTCAGGCTCACGTAAC
Organism: Amorphophallus konjac; assembly: GCA_022559845.1. Classification (NCBI taxonomy): domain Eukaryota; kingdom Viridiplantae; phylum Streptophyta; class Magnoliopsida; order Alismatales; family Araceae; genus Amorphophallus; species Amorphophallus konjac. Next base: position 279,011,485 of record CM040124.1, on the reverse strand, counting down.
GGCCCAGTGCCAGACCGTCACATTCCTCTGGGTCTATTTTTATCTTTCTGGACTCGGATCACTGTAACGGCCCATTACTGGCGCGTTACATAATGTAACGGCCCATCATATGACCGTTACATAGCTTGTATATGTTAACCCAAGGTTTGACCAAGGGTTGATATTCCATTGATTCTAGGCAAACCTTGATGATCTAGAACTTGTCATATTGCTTAAATTGATCTAAATGAATGGATGTTAAGGAAAATACCGTTATGCTGTCGATTTATTCTATAAGCATAACTTAGTTTAAATATCATTCTTGATCTCATATATTCAAAATTGAAGCATTCATTCATTGATTTTAGTTATCATGGAATTATTGGAAGTGCTATATTCTTGGCCCTACTTTACTGTTATACTGCGTGGAAGTAGCTTAATTTATAACTGAAGATGCGATCGAGCACTGATTGTGTTCAAGGGCTCTATGCTAGTCCCCTCGGCTGATTGTCGGAAACATACTATTTTATAAACCATGGGGTATGATGCTACTGGCGTCGCATTACGCTGGGAGTACTATTTCTATAAATAAGTGAAGATCCACGGAACAACATGACATTCTTGCTTGATATTCCACAGAAATTCATGAAGCACTTGCTCTTAAGCATAAGATGCTAAAGTGAGGAATATGTGGCTTGCTAGTACAATCTCGTTACATTCTTATTCATGGAAGACCAATATCATGTTCTTGTTATATTCTTGCTAGTTCATTATTGATCATTCTATCTTACATGGTTATCTTGTTTCTATTGATTTGATCGCATGATTGATTCGCATTCGCATGATTTTACCTTATTTCTTTAGAGCTAAAATGATAATTACTTAAATAGTGCCTTCATGTTGATGCGAAGATACCTACTGGGCAAGTGTGCTCATGACCTATTTTGTAATGTTTTTCAGGAGATGGAAATAGTTCGGATTCGGATTCGGGCTATTCTAGTAGCGGGTCCGGAAGCGAGTGAAAGTGCTATAAAGATGAGAGTGAGGACTTAGGAAGTTAAAGTGTCTAGATTGAGTCAATGCAATTTTCCTATTTCTTGAGTCTAGTAGAATGGAAATCAAATTAGTGATTGTATCTTGAATATTGAGCATTATGAAATAAAGTTGAAGTTTGATTAAATCTTGTGCAATTGCATTTACTTGTGTGATTGTCTTGCGCTCTGATTGATTCTTGCTTGCAAGAGGCTTACCATGCCGACTGTTCGCGCTCCCCGAGCGAGTCTTCCGCTGTAATAAAGGCTCGAGGCGTGACACCTTAGCTTCAGTGGCAGTCACGAATGCTAGGAATGCTACACATCCTTTGTTTATAAGCTTGCAAGCTCAGAGGGTCGAGATAGGTGACTTGTTCCGAGTCCGAGGGCTAATGTAAACTAGTTCTGGGTATCTTTCAAAGGTTACCATACCATTTCGGCAATCAATAATTGCCTTATGGGTGGACAGCCAGCCGGCACCTAGAATGACATCATATTCTTTCATATGTAGGCATACTAGGTTGGTAGGTAGATTTTGGCCTTTAACCATAACCTTACAATTTGGGTAGTGATGCGTGATATCGGACTCGTTCCCGAGAGGAGTAGATATGTAATACCCCAAAATTATATATATATATTTTTTGAGATTTTTGGAGACTAGTGAGATTAATGAATTTAAATAGAATTTTAAATTGGAAGTAGATGGTTTGGTTTAGGACGAGCAGAACTAGGGTTAAGTTCCAGCCCAAAATTGGAAGTCTAAAGCCCAAATCAGAGGTAGGTTATCTCATGAACGGCTTAAACTTGATGTTAGAAATAAAAGCCCTCTGATTCCAGTCGTTTTCATGTACTGCACATAGAGAATTTTATGTTTTATTGGGACTATGCATTTAGTGTAATCTCCATGCATAAATCTTAGCCCTAATTAAGTTGAAAAGAAAATCTCTTGTTCATTTTACATAAACACATGCATATTCTTGACCTATTCTCGTTCTATCATGGTTTACAGTATGTTCTCGTTGATTCTCATGCATAACATGCCCTAGATTAGTGTTTATTTTACTATTTTCTCGGTTTTATGTCAAACAGACAGAAACAGTCTATAGGTGACCTCCAGAGATAGCTAAGCAGCCCCTCGATAGACCGCTAGACTCCTGAAAATGGTCCGCACTCGACCACTTTTTGTTTCTGAGAACTAGCCCGAGCCTAATTCAATTTTGCCTAAGTAGAACTCTATAATTATGGTATTTTCACTCAAAATTATGTTTATTTTCTATGAAACACCATGTTTTAGCATGAGCATGATTTTAAACTTTATTTTCATTACCATGTAACTTCATGCCTAAATGTTATAGTTTTGTAATTAAATATTTTCTCTTATGTTTATGAAACGTGATTCATGGTGGTATGAGAACGTTGTTTTGATCATTATTTTCACACTATTCACTCTTATCTCTTGAGTCCTTTTCTTAAGTACATAGCGTATACTCCGGTATGTGACCATTAGTTACACTTTGCACTTATAGGCACACTCTCTTGGACTTATGAACCTCTCCGCCGGATATTCCTTCTGTCGGACTAGGGGATTATGTTTCAAGGCCTCCGTAAGACTCCACAAGCCTAGGATATCCACTAGGACGCCGAGCTGATTATACCATCAAAGCCAACAGTCTAGAAAGCACTTGACCAGTGTTTAATGTGTTCTGGACCTTACCGGCCCTATGGACTACCGCCAGATTCTGTTAGCTGCCATTCACTAGACCGCTAAAGCTCCAGAAGGTTTTCCTTGCGTCGACACTTCTTTTTCATGCGTCGATTCTATTTATGAAATGGTCTAGACTCTGACCGCTTTCTGCATGAAACGGTCTAGTAAATGACCGCTTTATCTCTGAACCTGTCTAACCCAAGGTTTGACCTTTGGGGTTGGTTTTCTTGAGTTCTTAGATGGTCTTCAGATTATCTGGAGTCTCAACACATGTTTAACAAGTCAATATTAAGATATGAAACTTAATGAATGTACAGTTATGCTGCCGGAATGCCACCGGGGTATAATATTCTTTCAATTCTTCTTTGATATTTCATGTCAATTTTGGTACGTTCTATACCTTGGTTACTTGGTCATGAAACTTATTATTTGGAATTGAATTATTGGCCAAAATTATTGTTATATCTCGTGGAAGTACCTGGATTTATAACTTGAAGATGCAAGACCGAGCACGGATTGTGTCCAAGGGCTCAATGCTAGCCTCCACGGCCGATGGTCGGAAACGTGCTATAAACCATGGGGTACGATGATACTGGCGTCGTATTACGCTGGGAGTACTTTCTCTTATAAATGAGTGAAATTCACGAGGCTTCTTATGGAAATTACATACTTGTTAATGACTTTCTAGTACATAGCCTTTACAAGGTTGTGTAAAATACTTTCTAGATACATGCTCGTACATTCTTGTTCATGAAAAGCCAAATTTACATCTACATGATTAATCTTGCTTGTTCATGGTCTATACTCGCTCACATCTACTTGCTCAGTTATTTCATGATTCTTGGTTATCTTGGTTTATATCACTTATTTATCGCATTCTTATTTTTGCCTTAAGATCTAGAGCTAAGACATTAATATTTTAAATATTGCCTTCATGTTGATACTAAGATACCTACTGGGCAAGTGTGCTCATACCTACTTTCTCAATTTTCCAGGAAGTACAGGTGAATCGGATTCGGAATATACAAGTAGCGAGTCCGAGAGTGATTGAAGGTTAAATGGATGGAGAGAAGACCTAGTTGTCAAGTGTCTAGTTGAGTCCTATTGTAATTTTCCATTTTCTTGAGTCTATGATGTATGTAAGGGTGTTAAAGTCATGAATCTAATGTACTTGTGGTTATTAGTATGAAATAAAGTTGGAATTTTGGAAAAAAATATACTTGTGCAATTACTTTTATGTGATTGTCTTGCGCTCTAATTTCTTGCTTGCGAGAGGCTTACCATGCCGACTGTTCACATTCCGATATTCCTTCCGTTGTATTAAAAAGCTCGGGGTACGACAAGATATGACAAATTTTAACCATTCGGGTTCCGTGGAAAAAGAAGCAGCAAATTTGTTGGACACAAATGAATGGGTTGCGCCGGTATCAAACAGAACTCGTGCAGACTTAGAACAAACAATTAATGTACCTTCCATAATTCCACCTTCTGTAGGTTCCGTCTCTTGGATGCCGTACTTGCTTCTTAGCTGGACGCTTCTCATCCTTAGTAGTTTGTTCATTCATCAACGGGCAATCAGGGATCCGATGTTCAAGACTCTCGCATCGGAGGCATGCTCCTAGTCTTCTCCAACATTCCTCGGCCTTATGGCTGGCCTTGTCGCAGTGTTTACACGCCTCTTTAGAAGGTGTGGTGATATAGAGGCTTTTTAAACTTCTTTTCTTTGGAGGACTCTCCTCCCTTGCTGGTCCGCTTCTTGTTGTATGATGGTTTGAAATTGTTTGAGCCTATGACATTCTCTTTTTTGTCCCTACCACGGATCTTGTCGGACAGGTCTGTGGCATCTTCTAGTAGTTGTGCATGCCGTACCATCTCCGGGTAAACTTGAATGTCCATCGGCGCAAGTTGAGTGATGAATTGCGGCCAAAGGCCATTCAGAAATCGCCTCGCTTTCATCTTTTCGGTGAACACCAAGTGAGGTGCATACCTAGACAGTTTGGAGAATTGGGCCTCATATTCGGCCACTAACAAGGTTCGTTGTTTCAATGCGGCAAACTCCGCTGCATTCTTTTCTTGGATGCGGTCAGAGAAGTATTTGTTGTTGAAGTTCTCAACAAAGTCAGCCCACGAGACTTGTTCTTCCGGCAAGGTAGCTCCAACAGCCTCCCACCAGCAACGTGCATCCCGCTCCAATTAGAACGAGGCTAGTAAGACCTTTTCATCATTCGTGCACTACATTACATGGAATATCCTCTCGATTTCCTTCAGCCGATTCTCGGCATCGTCGGGGACGGATGAGCCTATGAATTTAGGTGGGTTCATGTTCCGGAAACTTCTGTGGAGATCACCAGCTCTACGGTCAGCGCCGTCTTGCGCCACTTGCTGTAGCGCCTGGGTTAGACCTTGCACTGTGTGCTACATCTCGCGCCATTGTGCTCTTTCAGCGGCCATGATCCTAAAAGAGATTTTGATCTAATTAGTTTCGTGTTTCTAATTATAATCTTGGACGTCAACATAGTATTTAACCCATGGCTCTACCCATCTCTCCGGGTGTAAGGTGTAAACCTATCCTTCGACTTGGGTTTCTAGGAATTTGAAATCCTAGTCTCTGATACCATAAAAATTGTCACGTCCCGAGCACGGAAGGAACCCGGTACACGTGACAAGTTTATATCGATCATGTCAATTAGAGCAATAAGAATTTCGACACGAAGACAGAGTGCGCAAAAGACAAGGTAATATAATAATGACCATAATTAAATTCCACAACTTAACCAATTATCCATAACGATGATATTTCCAATCCATAACATCAATAATCCAAATCAAACCACAAGGCTACAAGCCTTAACAAGTTTCCCAAATGACAAAAAGGTAACATAACATAGGACTCGATAAAGGACAAGACTTGACAAGATACGACTCAGCAACATCTTGATATTCGGAAGCTCTACACTTTTCACTCGGTCTCATTCCCATCCGATTGGTTGTCGCTATCCAAGTTACCTGAAAAATGTTGGAATGAAGCTAGGTGAGCGAACGCTCAGTTGGAATTATATCTATATTACAGACATTCCTTTAAGTAATTAACCGATCAATTAACGCGGCATGCTCATGAATGCAAGAACATTAGAGAATACTGAGAAAGGAAATATCAAAAATGTTGCACTAAATTTATGGGGAGATAAGCAAGTAATATCAAGTGTACAAGCATGTAATATCAAGTGTTCTGAGCAAGTGTTTACAATCAAGTCACGAGAATTGGCTATTTTATCAAGCAAGTACTTGCCCATTCCGGGCCACGCAAGTCAAGTCAAGCACGAAAGTAATGTCAAGTATTGTCACGAGAGAGTGAGTGGAATGCCTTATATCTAGAACGACAAGTACTTCCATGCAATGTAACACCGTGATCAATATAGCCCTCATGGGCACAAGTACTTTTGGGTGCTCCTCCCAGGACCAGATCGGGCCCTATATGCACATGCATTGGGTCATGTAATATTTATTTAGACATCCACTATAGTTTTATAGCCAATGGAATTTCCAAGGAATAACTCTTCATAAGATAATACGGTAGATTCACGGAACTAGGATTTCAAGGACAAAGAGTCATGTAGGGATGACTTATATATAAATTCGAGACATAAGAAAATTGATGGAAATTGTGTCCATCATGGTCGCCGCCAATTCAGAATTCGCGTCCACTACTGTGGTCGCTCATTCTTGGAAAAAGTTATAAGCATGAAGAATTGGTGTCCGTGCACTCGGTCGCCCATTCAAATTGGCATATACTATCTTGCACGTAAATTCCAGAAAGTGACTAATTTCTCACAAGAGGACAGAAACATGTCTCTATGAGGGCTAGTTTGTCATGTTTCTTCAGAGGGACATGACTGTGACTCAAGGTATAGGCTTTTTAGGGTATAACCAGCTCGACTGTCTTGAGGGAATCCAAGACTAGCGTAAACTTACGAAGGTCTCTATGATGAAATCACCAGTCTGATGGAAGGAATATCCCGCGGAGGGCTCAAACATCACCGAGAGTTGAGGGGTATATGATATAAACCAAAATTGGGACTCCATGTACGGATGTGAGATGAGAGTGCCTAGAAACCCATGGTTAAGGGTTAAAACACGATAAATCATGTAATCAGAAAATTGGCGTCCTTTTTGGCAGGTGCTCATTCATATATGGCGTATGTCATGAAAGTCGCTCATCGATAACTTTCATATATTTTTTTTTATCCGAAATTGGTGTCTATAGCAGAAGGCGCCCATTACTATTTTACATAATCAAATTTATGATTTTCTAGGATAATACATCCACGGGGATGGACATTATTTCAAGATAGTTCCATAATAAATTAAAAACTGGCGTCAATCTATCCCGACGCTCATTCTTTAATGCCAACATTTTATTAGATAAAACAAGAATTGGCGTCCGTTACAAAAGACACTCATTCTAATTTTTCATTAAATAATTCCATAATTAGCGTCTGTATAGACAGACGCTCATTCTTTATTTCCAGTCTTTTATTAATAAAATAGGAATTGACGTCTGTTGGGGTATACGCTCATTCTTTATTTGTCTATAAATGAAATACTATTTCTTAGGGGATGAATAGTGTCGGTTTCACGTCTATGGAGAATATCAGAGAACTATCAACATGGTTAGGTAGAGAAAAATACTAGGAATCCAACAATATATTCTATGTGAATTTTAGATACATTGTTCAATATATATGGATTTTCTAAACATGAGTGATTTATTAATAGCATGAAAAATGGCGTCGATAGTGGCCGTCGTTCATTAAAATAGCAGCCATAGTGTTGGATGCTAATTCTTTTATATGAGGAAACAGAAAAAAAAATGAGATATGGAGAGCTAGCAGGACATGATCTATGCATGCATATGATGATATTTTTATATGTTAATGAGGTTTGATCTTGGATTAGAAAAACCTACCATTTTGGGTGAAGAAATTGAGCAGAGAAAGCAGAGGATGAAGAGGACGCAGAAGGGAGAAGAAGCCTTCTTCACGTTGCAGTCACAGTAGGAGGAAGATAGATGAAGAACTCTTCCTCATGTTGCAGCCACAGCAGGAGGAAGATGGATGCAGAGGATGAAGCAACAAGATGGGGGTCTTTCGAACTCAGCAGTAAAGGCCCGTTCGTCCATCTTGAGGCTTCTTTATAGATGGGGAGATGGTCTAGAAGGGTCGAATGCCAGAAGGGTGGCAAGGCTTCTAATTTCCACACCGTGCGTTACCTTGTTAAAGTATTACCTACTATCAAAGCCGCCGCTTGCCTTCTTTATCTTCTCAAGCCCTAAAGGCTATACCCATGCAACATCGAAGGCCATCATGGGTTGGGTGATCCCATGTGGGTTTTGGGTTGGGCTAACGGTTGTGTTCGAGTTGGGCATTTGGGTTGGTTTGTGTACGTGAGGCATATGGGTTGGTCTCGTTTAGGTGAAATCCCAAGTACATGGGTTATGCTCATCCAATTGGGTTGGTTATTCAGTTAACCCATATATATATATATGAGTTGACTTTCACTTATTGGCCTCCTTGGTTTTATTGTAAGGGTTTTATTTATTCAGTGAGACTTAATTCTATATTATTTTATCTGGGGTGCTACACATGATGTCAGTGGCGGAATATGAACTCCAATTCTCCCGTTTGGCCCCTTATGCTGAACATCTGGTGAGCACAGATATCTTAAAGGCCAACCGATTTCAGGATGGGTTAAGGCCCATTTTCATTCAACAACTTGGCTCACAAAATATTCGGACCTACGTGGAGATGGTCCAGCGAGCACATTTATATGAAAGGACCTTGGAAAAAGTCGAGAAACTTAAAGGCAAGGGAGAGGAATCTAGCTGAAAGATGGATCGGCGTGGAAAGAAGGAGAAGTTTAGTATCATGGACTCTTATAAGTCCCATGATAATAAGAAAAGATCTCATAACGGGAGTGGTAGTGGCTACCACAAGAATAAGAACGCGAAGGAGGAAGACAAGCAAGTCATGGCGGCTTGCACATTCTGTGAGAAATTTGGCCATGCGGCCGAGGAATGCTGGAAGCATCTTGGCACTTGCTTAAGATGTGGCAGTCAGGAGCATCACATGCCAGACTATCCCCTCATGAAGGAACAACCCTCTAGGAATGACGGCGGACGAAGGCGGCATGCTCGTCTCAATGCTGTTGTGGACGAAGAAGCTACCAATGAAGGGGAACTGATGGAAGGTACCGTCCAAATTTACTCGCATCCTGCATTTTTGTTATTTGATACTGGTGCTTCTCATTCCTTTATTTCTAGCTATTTTGCTAAAACCTTGCCAATTTCACCTATTCCGTTACCTTCAAATTTAACTATAAGTACACCCTTAGGTTCGGGAACAGAACTTAAAACTTATCTCCCCGATAGTGAAGTTATCATAGAAGGTCACAATCTCCCTGCAAATCTCGTATGCCTTGACATGGAGGGCTACGATGCCATAGTAGGAGTAGATTGACTTTGTGACCACTATGCCGACATTAATTGTCGCAATAGGCGGATTTCTTTTCATAAACCAGATTTCCCAAAGTTTTCCTTTCTTGGCATCAAGTATAGGAAGCATCCTACTCTTATTTCTTCTCTTCACGCCTGCAAACTCATCTCACAAGGGTGTGAAGCTTTTATTGCTTCCGTTATCATTACTGAGTCCAAGGAAATCTTTATAGAAGAAATCCTCGTTGTAAAAGAATTTTCGGACGTCTTTCCTTCGGACTTACCCGGTATACCACCCGAGAGGGAGGTTAATTTTTCCATCGAACTCACACCTGGAGCAGCACCTGTGTCAAAGGCCCCTTACAGGATGTCCCCCACGGAGCTCATGGAATTGAAAAAGCAACTTCAAGAGTTGCTGGAGAAATGCTTTATTGGACCTAGCACATCCCCTTGGTGTGCGCCGGTTCTATTTGTCAGGAAGAAGGATAGATCCCTCAGGCTGTGTATCGACTATCGGTAGTTGAATCAACCTATCATCAAGAACAAGTACCCACTGTCGCGTATTGATGAGCTGTTCGACCAGATCTCCAGTGCGGAGTATTTCTCCAAGATTGACCTCAGGTCTAACTATCATCAGCTGAAGATTAAGGAAGATGATATTCACAAAATGGATTTCTATAGTAGATATGAACATTATGAGTTTGTGGTTATGCCGTTCGGGTTAACCAACACCCCCGCAGCATTTATGCAACTCATGAACAACATCTTCAGGCCATATCTAGGCCGCTTTGTGGTCGTATTCATTGATGACATCCTTATCTATTCCAAGGTGAAAGAAGAACATGAGGAATATTTGAGAACTGCCTTACAAACATTAAGGGAGCACCAACTATATGCCAAGCTAAATAAATGTGAGTTCTGGCTAAATGAGGTTTCTTTCCTTGGCCATGTTATCTCCAGAGAAGGAATTACCATGGATCCTTCTAAAGTAGAACCTGTCAAGAACTGGAGTCGACCGATGATTATATCTGAAATTAGAAGTTTCCTTGGTCTGGTTGGTTATTATCGACAGTTCATCAAGGATTTTTCCAAAATCGTTGTTCCTCTCATAAGACTCACTAGAAGGGAAAATCCATTTGTATGGACCACGGAGTGCGAGAAGAGTTTCTTGACTCTCAAGGAACATCTCACTATTGTCCCCATTCTGGCACTGCCTGTCGAAGGCGACGGATTTGAAGTATACACGGATGCATCAGGCATTGGCCTTGGGTGCGTTCTTATGCAAGGTGGCAAAGTGATTTTCTATGGCTCAAGATAATTGAACCAGAACGAAGAAAATTATCCAGTTCATGATCTGGAACTAGCTGTCGTTATATTTGCCCTAAAGATCTGGCGTCATAACCTTTATGGGGGAAAATTCACGGCATATTCGGACCATAAAAGTTTGAAATATCTCTTTTCTCAAAAGGAGCTAAACATGTGACAAAGGCGATGGCTGGAATATCTTAAGGATTTTGACTTCGCCATCCAATATCATCCAGGCAAGGCAAATGTTGTAGCCGACGCGCTCAGCAGGAAACCAATGGGAATGTTATCAGGCCTCATGAAAGGTATGACTAATCTTATTGTTGAATTTGTCCAGTTAAATCTAGATATAAATGCGGAGAAAGAAGAATGTTTTATTGCCAATATTCGGTCACAACCTACATTAATAGAAGGCATGGTCAAGTTGCAAGAAAACGACCCTACACTGATGGAAATAAAGGATGATATAGATCAACGGTAAGAATTCTCTATTGCAACTGACGGAAGATTGCTATTCCGAGGTCGAATTTGTGTCCCAGATCATGCTGATACTAAGAAGTTGGTTATTGACGAAGCACATAAATGAAGGTATGCCATTCACCCTGGTGCTACCAGGATGTACCAAGACCTTAAAAGAAATTATTGGTGGCCTAATATGAAGAGAGAAGTGGCGGACTATGTATCACGCTGCCTCACTTGTGAACAAGTTAAGGCAGAGCATCAAAAGCCCACTGGAAAGCTACATCCCTTGGCGATTCCTGAGTAGAAATGGGAGAGTATAGGGATGGATTTTGTCATGGGTCTACCTAAATCAAGAGGAGGACCTGACTGTATCTGGGTGATCATTGACCGCTTGACCAAGTTGACTCACTTCCTACCTATTAAGAGTCGATGGTCCGTGGATGTCTTGGCTGCCGTATATGTAAAAGAAATTATGAAACTGCATGGAGTCCCTGTCACCATTATATCTGATCAAGACCCTCGATTTACATCTTAATTCTGGAAGGGTCTACAATATTCATTAAGGACCTGGTTGAATTTCAGCACCGCATTCCACCCACAAACTGATGGTCAAACTGAAAGAACCAATCAGGTGATGGAAGATATGCTCCGGACATGTGTGCTTGATTTTGGTGGAAGTTGGCATGACCAATTGCCTCTAGTGGAATTCTCCTACAATAATAGCTATCAAGTTAGCATTAAAATGGCACCACTTGAAGCCCTATATGGGAGGAGTTGCCGCTCACCTATATGCTGGAGTGAGATTGGGGAAAAGTACTTTCTAGGACCGAAACTCATTCGGTATACTACTGAAAAAGTCAAGCTGATTCAAGAAAGACTCTAGGTGGCTCAAGATAGGCAAAAGTCTTATGCTGATAATCGAAGGCGTGACCTGAAATTCCAAATAGGAGACCACATATTCCTCAAAGTTTCTCTGGGTCAAGGTATCCGAAGATTTGACATCAAAGGCAAACTTACTCCAAGATTTATAGGCCCTTTTGAAATTCTTGAAAGGGTTGGTGAGGTTGCTTATCGACTAGCCTTGCCTCCTCAACTAGCAGGAGTTCATGATGTCTTTCACGTCTCAATGCTAAAAAGGTACGTCCATGATCCATTCCATGTCATCACTTATGATAACCTGGAGATACGGGAAGACTTGGCATACAAGCAAAGGCCACTAAAGATAATTGAGCGAGAAGTACGTCAGCTTCGAAATAAAAATATTATCATGGTCAAAATCCAATGGAGCAAATCCTGGCCGCACGAGGCGACATGGGAAACGGAAGAAGCTATGCGCAAAAGTTTTTTGAAGATATTTGAATGTAAGTACACTCTCCTTAAAAATCACATACATGGAATTTGGGGACCAAATTCTTTTTAAGTGGGGGAGGATGCAACGCCCAAGAATTTTTTAGGATTTAATATAATTATTAGGCATTTAAATAGACTTAATGAGATATTTAATGAATATAGGTCTATTTAATAATTATTTAAAGACCCAGATATTATGTTAGGTTTAAATCCACCTAAATAGGCCCACAAGACCCAAATCCAAGCCCTTTAGGCCCAAGCCATTGCTAGAGCCGTAATTAGGGTAACTAAGGAATTAAGTTGGATAAATAGACCAAAAAGGGAATAATTAGATGCTAAATCCAAAAATCTGAAAATTTCAGACTTAATTCCTAAAGGCGATCTATCGCACGACCGCTACTATACAAAGGCGGTCTTGAGACGACCGCTACTATGTTCTAAGAATGGGATTTGTAGAAACGTAAAAAGCTTGGATCTTTGGCAACCAAATCGCCTTGGACCGAAGCTATCCGGCATGGGAGACTCTCTAGAACACTCTAGGGATAAATTCTACCCCAAATTAGGACTCTAGATCCGATCTAATCCCCAAACCCTAGGTAAACTCTATAAATAGGGTTCAGGTTCGAACTGCGCGAACCCTTGTTTTGGCTCGTGAAGTTCGACGGTAAGGAGATGGTATCTCAGGTTAGTTCTTTAGAAGATTTTGTTCTCCTTGGTTTTATCTAACTCCCCTCCAATTTTTGTGCTAGAAGACCCAGCCGTCGAAGAATTAGGGTGTCTGCAAGTCGGTGGTTTGCTTCAGGCAGCACAGGAACCAGTGCGCCAGTCAAGTGAAGAGCAGGAGATTGGAAGCCCTAAACGAGGTTAGTTCATGTTGTGTCTTTAGAACTTTTTGTTCCCATTTCTATCTTCTACTTACCCTCCTATTTTTATGAATTTAGGTCAAGAGAATCAGAAGATAGAGGGGCGGGAAGTTACTGGTTTGGCACAGGACGTGCAGGAACCTGAGCGATCTTCTAGTTAGAAATTCGAAGTCTAAACCTTGTCACAAAGGTATATTATCTCGTGGATGGCTAGAATAATATGTCAGGAGTAAAAGCGCTCTGTTTTCTCCTATTTTCATTGATTATGCATGGAGTATTTTACATTTTTCTATCACTGTGTAATCAGGGATTTCAAAGCATGCATGTCCCCACACCTTAAGGGAAAAAGATGTTAATCTTTGCTTAAATCATACTACCCATGATCCATCATGACCTATCATGTTATTTTAAGGCTTACCATGCTTTTTACACAATATCTACCCTAGAATAGGCCTCAAATAGTTCTAAACACCTTTTGCCCATAGTAGGCAGAAGGCGGTCTTTCCAAGACCGCTAAAGTACAATAGTCGTCCCAGCAAGACCGCTACTACCAGTAATGGTCCTCTCGAGACTGCATTAGTTTCATGTGTTCTGTATTTTGTTAACCCGAAATAGATTGCAGAACAACCCTATTAACCATATGTTAAGCCTAGATAATTAAGTTTTATCCCTAGTTATGATACTGCATTCATAAACTTGGTTAGGTTAACTATTCATCTCGATTGATTTCATGTTCCTTATGCACTTTAAACTTATTTTTAGCTTATGCTAATTTCATGCCAAAAACATATATTCTTGTACTCATGATCATATTTTTACTTGCTTCACGGACTTGTTTAAGTGATGTTTTGATCGCTATTTTGCCACGATCCCTTCTCATCTATAGTCTTTTCTTAAGTACATGGCGCGTACCCCAGTGCGTGGCCATTAGATACACTTTTGGACTCATAAGCACACCTCTTGGACTTGTGATCCTCTCCATTGGATATTCCTTCCACCAAACTAGGTGAGCTTGTTTCAAGGCCTCCGTAAGTCTCCGTATGCCTAGGATTCCCACTAGGACGTCGAGCTGGTTATACCCTCAAAGCCCAATTGTCTAGAAAGCACTTACACTACCGGTGTTTTTCTGAGTCCTGGATAGAAGCGACCCTCAGGAGACCGCTACTGTCTAGTAGCGGCCAGTCCATGACCGCGTATGTCCTGAGTTTTCTTACGTCAAGCCTTTCTTCTTCTGGCATCCACCCAGTATAGACACGGTCCCAACCTGACCATCTATTTACAATAGCAGTCCGATCTTGACCGCATATGTCCAGAAACGGTCCAAGAACAACCGCTTCTTCTCAGTTCTTGTCTAACCCGAGGTTTGACCCTTGGGTTGGTTTTCCTAAGTTCCTAGATGGTCTATTGATTATCTAGAACCTAACAGCTTATTCCAAAGCTATATAATGAATTATGAAAGTTAAAGAATATGTCGTTATGCTGCCGAATTCCTTCCGTGGCATGGCCTTGTCTTAAGTCATCTTTGGAATTCTTATGATCTCTTATGGTGCGTTCTCTACCTTGGTTACGTTATCATGGAAACTATTGTTGAATTGAACATTATTGGCCAAAACTTTACTATATTCTCATGGAAGTAACTTGATCTGTAATTTGAAGATGCAAGAGCGGGCACAGACAGTGTCCAAGGGCTCCACACTAGCCCCCTCGGCAGATAGTCAGAAACGTGCTGAAAATCATGGGGTACGATGAACACTGGCGTCACATTGTGCCGAGAGTAATTTTTTATAGACGAGTGAAAATCATGAGGCAAACTTGTGATAATTTACATATTTACTAGTACATTCTTGATCATGCCTTTCTAGTGCATAGCCTTTATAGTTATGAAGTACATTCTTGTTAATGAATGGCCACTTTACCTTATAAATCTTGCTTGATCATGCTCTATTGTCCATCCATATTCTTCATATCTCTATAATTCATATCTTGTTACTTGAATTTTGTTCGTGTGTTTTATCGCATTTTCTTTTACCTTATTCACTAGAGCGAAAATGTAATTACTTAAAGCATGCCTCCATGTTGATGCGAAGATACCTACTGGGCAAGTGTGCTCATTACCCTACTTTTCCAATCTTTTCAGGAAGTTCAAGTGAGTCGGATTTGGATTATTCTAGCAACGGGTGCAAGAGTGATGATTGATGGTCAAGAGAAGACTTAGAATGTCAAGAGTTTTCAAGTAGTCTAGAGTCATGACGTAATTTTAACTTTATTGAGTCTTACTATGAAATTTTTATTTTTCTCTTGAGTCTAGTTGATCAAGAGTCAACCTTATGTAATTATGAATCCTTATTATCAATAAAAGTTAGAATTTTGGTCAAATATTGTGTACTCCATCTTTATGTGGATGTTTATTGCGCTCTAATTTTTTTGCTGGTTTGAGGCGTATTGCCGATTGCTCACGTTTCCCCGATATTACTTCCGCTATACATATGTCTCGGGGCGTGACAATAACTTTTCTATATTTATCAAAATTTCAGAATTTGTTAAAATCTGCTTGAACACGGCCTCCATGTAGACCGCACTAGGGTTCTACTGGGAAACTTTGGGCCAGAACGCGATCTGGTCCTTGGCCGTAATCACATAGACTAGGCTCATGGAAAATAATTGGTTAATCTATCATGAGTTGATTAACATCTATATTCCTTCATCTCTCTTGAATACTTATATCATCTATCTGATATCTTGTGCATAAAAGAGTAGATTAACCTGCTATTCAACTTATTAGAAGTTCATAACCTTTTATGGAATCATGACTTGCTAGCCTCCATGTTATTTCAGTGTTTTTCATAAAAGTAAGATTTGTTAACAGTTTTGTTTAAGGTCATGCCACCACGGTGGTATTGACTCACCGTTCTACTGGTTTTCGTGTTACTGCACACCCCAATTCTTGGTGTAGTTGGAACCCTCCGCCGGATATTCCTTCCGTTGGACTGGAACCACTGCAACATGGCCTCTGTAAGTCTCCACGAGCCTAGGATTCCCACTAGGATGTCAAGTGGGTTGTACCCTGACAACCCTGAACCCTCTGGAATCCACATCCTCCAGTGTAGGGTGGGGGTTTGACCAGCTTTGGAAAGGGTGGAACGAGGTGCTGTCCAAGTTCTGCCAGCTCCTTTGTGAATGCAGTCATGAGTAGAACCATGTTCAACCCTCTGTTTGTGATGGCGGTGGACCGACAAACCACCTTCACCCTACCCTGACGGGATCGTAGACCTTGACCTGACCGCATCCATTTGAACGTGGCGTGTCTACCAACCACATTTGGCCAGCAAGCCTGCTTGTTTCAGTCGACTGACAACCTATTTCTGGTCACTGATAATGTGCCTCTGTTGACTGATTTCCTGACTCTGTCGACAGACTTTCGTCGCTGTCATCAGACCCAGGGTCTCTCCTTTGAACGCGGGCCTCGACCAGACCGTATCTATGAAGACTGCGGTGGATCGCTCGACCGCGTTAGCTTCTCCTATGTAGCGAGTCGACAGACTTACCATCTCTGTCGACAGACCTTTTGGCTCTGCTCTGAACGCGGCCATGCCCCAGACAGTGTCATCATATCGTGGTGGGTATGCCAACCGCGTTCCAGCCCAGTTTTTCCAGAAATTTCATGTTTCTTGTCTTGTGTTATGAGATCCGAGCTTTACCTAGGTTCTAGCCCGTCTAGGCTATTTCCCTGGATATTCACGACCCCTTTATGTCATATCCCAGAACTTTCCTCATTTGATGAGTTTATACCTTGATTTCATTTCCTTGATGACTTACTATCTTATTGGCTTGATTGCCTTGACTACATGAACTTGCCATTGGAATTCTTTCGCCATTAAATAAAATTTGGATGTCTAGATTTTACTTGGGATCTCTGATCCACCTCTCAATGCCAACGCATCATTAAGGGCCTGGTCTGGTCTTGGGAGTAGTGCCCGAAAGTTTTTGTTACCCATGGGAGTGTAATGACAAGGTGTGACATTGCACCGAAGTACTTGCTAGAGTGATAAGTCTACGACATTCCACTTCTACATGAACTTTATACATTCATTCGACATGAATACATGAAAGTACTTACTTGCTTGACTTGATGAATGGCCAACTCTATAAATATTGACCACTTGTACATGCACAGTTATTGATTAACTTGATTATGTAATAGTCCTCATGATACTTGTTCCTTATTCCTTGATCTAATTGAATTTATATATTTGATCTCGTCTACTCAACTCTCTTCAATTCTTACTGATCATGACTCTGCTTTTGGTCTTCGTCTCTTGGATTTACATGTTTATGGATTATATCGTTCATGAATATAGTTCTTTCCACACTATTAAATTGTTAATTACTTAAATTCTGCCTGGCGATAGAGATATAAATCCTACTGAGCTTCTTGCTCACCCTTGTTTCTTTAACATTTTTCAGGTAATATAGAAGTTGGAGTACGGGCAATTGGAAATGGGCAAGAGTGATCGAGTGGACTTAGAGCTTTAAAGACCCGAGTCTTTTTCTTATTTTCTTGAGTCTAGTTGGAGTCGAGAGTCTTGTTCCTTTTCCATTTTCCTTTTATTTGAGTTCATTATTGTAAGTCGAGCTAAAATTTATAATTTGGAAGTCTTGATATGAAAAATATTATATTTTTGTTTAATTTGGGCCTCATTGTGTCTATCAACGCTGTCTTTTATTTTTTGGCTGTCTTGCTCTGATTGTCATGACTATTTCGCTGCCACGTTCGGAGCAAGTTTCTGTTGCTATCGGTTCGGGGCGTGACAAAAGTGGTATCAGAGCCTAGGTTGTTTAAACCCTAGGTTCTTGACCATAGGTATAAGTTGCCTTGAGTATTAGGTCCTATTATCAGTATCAATCTTTCTTGTTACCTGATGAGATTGGGCAGTGCCTTGAGTTAAGTAATAAAACATGTGTAAAACTAAGCTGGTGAGGCGTGTAAGGGTAATAAGATTATTAACTTATAGTTATTTTGCAGGAGTCTAGGCCTTGGTTGAGATGAAAGCGAGGAGGTCTATGGGTAGGTTCAGGCCTGGTTTTGTTTCTCAGGTGGCGCTTGTAGATGTGGAAAATATGTAGCGTGGTGTCACAAGTCACATAGGCAAGCATATGTGCATAAGTGATAACATAATGTGCATATCAAGTGAACATCATGAACATGTGACTATGTAAACATGGTAGCATGATCATACAACAAGACAAAAGCGATAAAAGATGTAAAAGAATACCGTGATCGCTACCAAGGAATGACAACGCCAAAAGAATATAAAATACTAAGTGCGTTGTGTACCTTGGAAAAGAGGATGATCACGCTCAATATCAAGATGCGGGGACTATGTGGATTACCTCTCCTTGCCTTCCAGCCGGCTAGAAGGTAAGGGCCTCACTTTCCATGCTTTCCTGCGAAACAAACACAAAACAAGAGGCAAAACCCATTAGAAAATGCTAAGTGTAGAAATCTGCCCAAGTGCATAAAGTAGCATGAAAGATTGAGGGCAAACTTACCGGGGGAGGGTTTTTAACCCCTATGGAAGGGTGCAAACAATAGGTGTGTATATTGTGATGAGATTAACATGAAGAAATTGATTTAATATGGCATGATGAACATAGATAAACAAGATGCAAAAGTGTATGCCACAAGAAAAACTGTGCAAACAGTGTAAAGTGGGTGCAAAGACTAATGCAAACAGTAAGGCAAACGATATCCAAATGAAAAGAAATTTGAGATGACAGAAGACCTGAGTGTTGTAAAGAAGTAGGAACAAGAATCACTCAAAAAGGAGGTCGGGACAGAAAGTTATGACACCGGAGATTTGGGAAAAAATATAGGCTGTGCAGAAAATTCAGAACAGTGCACAAAATAGACTCAAAGAATGATGAATATCTCAAAAGATAGAACACCAAAAGAGGAAAGAGTGGATGCTATGGAAAGGTGGGAGTGTTGTGGTGAAACTAGGGTAGAAAGGAGAGTTTAAAACGGGGAAGACAGCAGTGAAAAATGGGGTGGAAAACACAAGAAAATAGAGCGGTGCAGAACATGGGAGGAAAATGACTAAGTGTAAAAACAGAATGAAAGTGCAAAACTCATAGATAAAAATATGAAGGAAGATGATGAGGTAATGAGCCCAAAACTAAGGAACACAAAGATTATACTTCCCTCTAGAGCCTAGAGTTGAAAGGACGGATCAAGAGTGCCCCACGGCCTCGCATCGGCGACGCAAACATGCCCCCATCGCAAGAAATCTGAGTTTCAACAAAGTGCAGAACAGTGTGGTGAAACCTCAAAAGTAGGGGCTTGGAAGAGGGGGAAAAGATATGAGAAATAAGGCAAACATATAATGAAAATGAAGCTAATACTCCCCTCTTCAAGATGGAGTTGAGGGAGGACGAAAAGGATGAAGCCTGACTCCGCACCGGCTTGATGAACATGGCCCCGTCGCAAAGTTGTAGCAGAAAATCAGCAAACTGTGATGATTTGCCAAAAGTAGGGGCGAATTTAGGAGGGCAAACGATGATGAATTAGAGCAAATAAGAAACCAAAACGAAGCTTATACTTTCCTCTTCAGGCTAGGGTCGAAGGAGGATGATGAAAATTCGGCATGGCTTCGCCGTCGCCTTGAAAACACGCCCCCCGTCGCATAGGAAATCTGGGCAGGTTTATATAGAAAAAGTGGTGAAAGCCCCAACTTTCTCCTACGATTCCAAAAGATAGAGTCCACCAAATCTCGAGATCTCTGGATCATTCTCGGGATAATAGTCAAGATAAGGCGTAGGAACAAACAGGACTCTTTTTGGTTGCAGATTGTGGAAGTTATGGCTCTTGGAAGAAGCCTCTGGAACCTATTCTGTAGGGTTTTTTGGTTACACGAAAAGTAGAAAAACCTGATATTGCGGCCACGATTCCAGGAGATATATCCCACCAATTTTGATTTCTATGAACCAAAGTAAAGATAATACAAAGGGCTAGAAGTAGGAAAAAATGGGGATCAATTTGGATAAGTATTCTAGAAGTTATGGCCGCCGCAAGATAGCCACATCGCGCAGGTTCGTGGAGATAGAGTCCAGAGCAGGTTGGACTCTTATTGGATAAACGGTCGGACGACTGACCGTTAAGGGTTAAACGGTCGTCAACCGACCGTTTACAACAATGAACGGCCATTAACACGACCGTTTAAGGTAGACCTTGCGTGACTTTGGAAATTAGATTATATCTCCCAAACGGTGTAGAATTAGCGAAAATGGTAGAAGACAAAATTATAGATAACTCAAAAATGAAAAACTTTTATGAAGAAAGTAAGATGAGAAAATGATCAGAAGAGAGAGAAAATAGGGCTAGAAGAGAGAGAAAGAATACCAGGACATAGGTGAACAGTGCAGTCTACCTAAAAATTATAAATAACTTGAAATCGGTGCAGAACTGGCCAATGACGTAGAAGAAGGAATTGTAGGGATTTAAAAGATGAACAACTTTGGTGAAGGACACATTTTGAAAAGAGGAAAGGAAGGGGGTGAAAAAGGATAATTTTCAAGACTACGCAACGAAAGGGGGCTGAATGCTTGAGGGAAGCCGGCCTAAATGGGCCGTAAGGCGACTTTGAAGGCTAGAAGGTGACAAGATGGGCTCCAGGGCTCTATGAAATAATGATCTCCAAGGTTCAAAAGGAATGGAATAATGAAATGGGCTCGAAATCCATCCAAGAAAGGCTCCAAAATAATGGGTAATTTGGGGCATCAAAATGATGAATAAGAGAAATGACTCAACTTGCAGGCTAAAAACGGGTGTCAACAGATGCCCCTCCTTGATATCCACTTTGCAAGGGAGCAAGCGAAAGCGACGCGGAGGTGAAATGGAAAGGAGATGGAGCGAAAGTGACAGCGACGTGAAATGGAGATGAAGCGGAGATGAAGCGGAGAGAACTGATAAGCGGGCATCAAGGCAAAAGGCACCCGTTTTAACCAACAAGCGACAGGAATTCTCCCGAAATCGCTGAACTAACCACCAGGACTGGATGACAAGAATGAGACATGTCTGGAGAACTAAACTAATAGGAAAAAAAGGAAGCACGACCAGGCTCATCGGGGACACAATCCACAGATAAGGAGGGGGTCGGAAAGGAGCACAACGTAAAAAGTAAGAGAAATATAACTGAGATAAAATCCAGACAGGAATCACATTGGCCAACCAGACCAAGCGAAAAGATCAGAGAAATCGTTCAAATTCAGAGTGGAATAAAGATCTCTTATCCAAGAGACATGAAGTGCAACTAACCATTATTGAGGAGAAACCTTGAATGGATCATGAGACGTTAATGCTCAAAATATGACATGATGCATGCTGGGCTAAAATAAAGAAATCATCAAAACGAATGCAAAGAAATCATAAAATAGAAAGTACTCGAGAATAGTATTGCTAGATTGGAACGATCAGGGTCAAGACACTATCCGCAACCACGGCGTGCGTGATAGAACCATCATTCCCTAATTTTCCCAACCTAACGGCCTATCCGATGATTAAACATGTGCACCTAGATCATCATCGTTTTTGTTAGAGGGGAACGTCAGATCCTGGAACACATGAATGACCAGCCGGTTCTCGAGATAATATAACAATATAGATACCATATAGTAATGCAACAATGAGTAGGGATAGAAGGCCATACCTGACTTACCTGTGCAGGCGAAATGGCATTTTTTGATTTTTTTATTTTTTCATATATAAGACAAATATGATAAACAAGCAAGTGTAAACATAGAGAAAATAACATAACTATCAACTGAACGACAAACAACACGACATAACATAACGGTCAAATGAAATGGGAGACAATGCAACATAACATAACAAAGGCCCACGAGCACATATGCAATGGCATGCACAAACAACATGCATGCATGAACACGGTGTGACAATACAACAACGCGGTGGGACAACACACGGTTGGGACAAGAACATGACGGATGACCACACGGTTGGGACAAGAACATGGGACATAAAGGGGTGACTAACAACATATGCAAGACAACTAACAACACTCGGTGAGAGATAAAACAACATGTGTGGGACAACACGGTGGGACATAAACATGTGACAAGGACACGACGGGATAAAAGACATAAATAGATACACCCTTCAATCAAAACCCAAGATCAGAATGAAGTAGAATCGCCAGGTTCATAATCGTGAGGCAAAGCCCTCTCATAAAGATATGATTATTACAAATAAAAACTGAGAAGGACATGAGCTTCAAAATAGATCGAGAGAGTGGATCGAAGAAGGAAAGAACAGATCAAAGATGTGGACAGGAGGTAGAGCACAAAGATATAGCAAGGAACGCCTGAGTACTTGCAACCTGCACACTTAGCAAACAGATTACGTATCTGTCCTTAAAATAAATGCAAATGTATGAAAAAGACACATTTTTAAAATTTTTGTAATGTTTTTGATTTTTTTAGATTTTCAACAGTATTTCTTTTTTGGATTTTTTGAAATATTTGATTTTTTAGGTTTTTGAAATATTTGATTTTTTTTAAAATTTTGAAGTATTTGATTTTTTTGGATTTTTGACAATATTTAATTTTTTAATTTTTTTGAAATATTTGATTTTTTTAGACTTTTGGTAATATTTGATTTTTTTTAGATTTTGACATAGCAATCCGCAGCACCTAAAGACGGGCTCAAACTACTAGCCGAGGATCGACGTTCCTACCCCTTTCACTAAAGGCTTCCCTTAAGCAGGGTGTGCATGTGAGGGTGGCTTACCACAACCAACTGTTTCTAAAGAATGGTGCCCCTACTAAGGCCATACCCGGGATACAACCCAGCCTAAGAGGGAGAAGCAGAAGATAGATTGGAGACAAACTTCGTGCAGGATGGGAGATATCAAGGCTCGAATTCCTTCTAGGGCACTACCCCTCAAAGAGATAACCTGTTGCGCCGGGGCTTTGTGTCTTTGATTTTTAGATCCATATTTATTAGGCACGCATGCGACTGGGCTCATGACGTCCCGCGGGGAACTGTGCTGCCACTCTTGCCATGCCTTTGATTCATAATTTTGCATTGATTCATTTTCTCATTTTGGTAGCCCTTATTGGCCAGATATAGTATGAACGCTCACTTTTGAGGGTCAAGACTGCCCCTATTTGAGACCTCTCTCGTATTGGGGAGCGCATAGGTTGGTCATCTTATCCATCAATCTCTTGCCCCTGCACTTGGCCGAGCAGAGAAGAGAAAAAGACCTTTGTGCATACCCAAAGTATGGCCAAAGCAGCAACATTGTTGCACTAGAGGGGTCGGCTATGGCTTGCCGTGTAGTGTGTGAAAAACCCATGCCTAAAGGTCACCCTCAACAATCGGGGAAAGAAACTAGACTCCCAGCGCGAAGCTATTACCAGCCTAAGGATGCTGCAGAAAATACCCTTTTTTATTTGACACAAAGTTAAGATCTAATTAAACAAAGACTCCTAAAGCCACTCAATCATGTTAAGGAACCAACATTATAAGCACGTGCAAAAATAACACAGTAATAGCAATGATAACATGTTTCGGCACAAAATCAAAGATACCTTTGCAAATCCATGGCGTGGAAACCGGCCTCCTGAAGCGATCTCGATCATCAAGGTTTGAGGAGTGCGAGTAGCTTTGCATTCCTTTGCTTGCCAGGATAAAGGATGAAAGGAGAGCAAATGATTGGATTCCTCGACACAGAGGAGTGGCAGACATCATACTGGACGAAGAAGGGATAGCAAGGAAGAGAGATGAGGGCTAGAACTCCCTCGTTAAGGCATTAAGGCCCTGATAACAAGGAACCAAGTACAGAAGAACCAGAGATTAACTGAGATCAAGGCGGGCTAAAGCCTCGAAAACAGCAAGAAAAAGGGTGAGAACCCCGAAAGGGTGAGGAGGAAAGAATAGAAAGACGAGGGGAAGAATCATCCAACATAGTCGGAGAAGGAGAGTAGCGATCACCCGCCAGAGGCGGGAAAGAAGAAGCATAAACACCCGACCAGATCAGGGAAGGGAAATGATAGACACCCGACAAGGTCAGGGAAAGAGCACGCGGGACACCCGACAGGGTCGGGGAAAGAGAATGAGAAGTAGAACCCGGGGATACCGGAGGAGAAGGATCAGAAGAAACCCCGAAAGTGGGATGAAAGGATGACATAGGCCGAGGCCTAGAATCATGAGAAAATTGAGAATCCGGAGGTTCAGGATGAGGGGAGAAAGAAGAATGGGGGTTTGCGGACCCGAAAAGAGAGGAGAAATAACAGAAATTGGATTGGGAGAAGGTAAATACACCACCCAAGGGTGGGAGCTGAGTAGAAGAAATGATGAATGGAAGAAAGGAGAAGAGGAAGTAGTGGCCCCTAGAGTGCACAACATGCGGCCTTTGCACTTGCGCCATCGCCTCTTCTTGGTAGAAATCTCCTTGAAATGAATCCGTCTGACACGGACTCGGGCCTTCGGGCTCCTTAATCTACAATGTTTTCTCAAATAGCGGGCCCATCTGGCAGACGACCAGCCCGACTGTGAATATGTAGCTTCATCGGGGTGGTTGCCCCTAGACTCACGGTGCTAACATGCTGTGGACATTCTTGAGCAACTGACTCCTCAGGATGATGAGTATCATGGAACCATGGAGTCTTATCTCTTGGCACTAGAACATGGAGATTCGACAACTCTACTCGGCAACTGGGCACGAAGCATAACTCCCTTACCAGAAAAGCAGGACAGAACTGAGGGGGAGTAATGTGCGGCGTTGACGTGGCCGACTTACCAATAAACCGAGGGAGATTGCATAACAGATGTAGAATGTCCTTAAAGAATGCAGAAAACACGGCCAACTGCCTCTTGCATATAGAATTCATCAGGCTCTTGGCGGCCGCATGAGTGAGCACCATCTCAGTAGAGAACCCCTCTTGGCCAGTGAACTGAATAGCAATGGAGCGAGGAGAAATAACAGCATCAATAGTGAATCCTCCCGCGAGCAATGAGATTGCCAACGACCTTGCTTGTGAAGAAACTGGCACTAGTGCAAGGGAACTCTTCTTTGCAAATATTTATGAAAATGCAGGCTCTTTATCCCCAAAATAGCCAGGGACTAGGACCCGGATTGGCATGCGGTAAATGACATCTTGAATCTTGAAAAGCACAATCGAAACCTGGCTCGGCTCATTATCTCCCTGGGGACCAGACCCAAGGGGCACCAAAGATAACGCACAGCCGCTCCGTGGGGTGGAAGGGGATGGAGAAGTGGAGGTAATAGGCTTGGAAGGTGTGGGTAAAGGCTTGGAAGGCGTAAGTTGGGGTAAAGGCAAAGGTGGAGGCGTAGGAGGGGGTAAAGGCGAAGGTGGAGGTGTAGGTATAGCTTGCTCAGGCTCGGGCAACAATGGCGAAGGGGATGACAAAAGTGGTGAAGATGGTGGAAGTGATGGAATAGGGGTCGCTAGGAGAGGAGGTAGTGAGGGCGGTGGTGATGGCTGTAGGGGTAGTGGAGATGATGGAGAGGGCGATGCGGGCAATGGAGGTAGTAGAGGTGGTGGAAATGGAGAGGGTGAGGAAGGAGATGAAGGGGAAATGAAAGGTTGTGGGACCCAACGTCGGCGTATTGATACGACACGCCGAGCGGCGTTGGGGGTGGGAGTAGTGGCGGTGGAAGTGGAGGCACCAGCCTGAGTAAGAGATTGGGTGTAGCAACCCTGATAAAATAAAAAGGAACAAATAAATCAAAATAGATTAGAAGATTTAATAAATAAATGAAAGAGCTTGGAATTAAAAGAATTAAATCCTAATAAAAATAACGCCTCAGTAAAAGGCACGACTTTACGAATAGGCGCCCTTGATCAAGGCGTGTTTTGAAGAAAGGACGCCCACACGTTAAGGCGTCAAATTTCAAACGACCAAAATAAATAAAAAGGACAAGTTAGCGTAACGTCCCTTTCGTGGACGTGTTTTAACAAGTAACGACGCTTGACAAGGCGTCAATTTAAATTCGACGCCCTTACCTAGGTCGCTAATTCAGTTTGAGTTTCGTTCGACCCAGGAGTCTATCCAGGGTAAGGTGATAACTATGAGAAAGAGTTCAAATGTAGTAATAACTCTAATATGGAAGTATTACTTCCAATCAAACACTAACTCTATTAGGATTCTAGAAATCCTATAAATAACCTACTGCTTGAACCGAGAACGCTATTTGGCGTTCGGAGTATTCTAAGGTATGTGAAGAACAGCAGATTCTTCTTGTATCTCTGTTCGTCCGATTATCGATTTCATGAAAGAATACTAAATATTCTTATTCTTCTTCTCTTCTTACAGGTTAAGAAGATTAACGGGTAAGTTTTTCTTTCCTCCACCTTCTGTTAAGTATTATGAACAAAAACTGATGTTTCTTCATCTTATTTCTCTGTAGAGAAGTCATCTTAACCTACTGAAGAACGTGGGTTCTTCATCGACGAACGTCTGCTTCTGATCGTGCCAAAAAGAGAACATGTCGATACATCTACACCAAGACTTCTGCCCCTTTCATCCAACTCTGTTGATAGCAGAGTACCGTGTCTTCATCAATTCTCCAGTTAATCATCATAAGGTAGGATTTTCTCATGGAACGTAGCCCAAACTACCATATAACTATAGATAATTATCATCGGTAGTTCATACATATAGTTTTCATGCGTTCTGGTTATTTTCTACGAAATGTTTGAAAGAAACGACCCTAACAAGGGCGTTAATTTAAAAGACACGACCATGCCCAGGTCGTCAATTCCAGATTTGACGCCCTGCACATGGACGTTAATTCCTGTTAATTAATAAATAGCATGTTTAAAAAGTAATTATCAATGCAAACATGATTCTAAATTAATGCATGGTCAATTTCTTGTAATCCTGCTATTTTTCTGGTCCTGACTATATACCATGTTCCTGAAATATTCATTACCTCGAAATTTGTAAAATTGTGAATTCACGACCTTGACCAGGTCGTCTCTTGTTTAACTAACGCCCCAGACTAGGGCGCCTTTTTCCTGGTAACGCCCCTAACCAAGGCGCGTTTTCAACAAAATTACAGATTTTTAATATCCTGTAAAATAGCAAGATTGGAAAGGACGACCTCTTTATATGTCGTCAAATTTAATATAAACGCCCCTGATTAAGGCGTTAATTTTACGAAAAATGACTTTACCAGAGTCGCTACTTTCTGCATTACTGATTTTTCCCTATTGCTGTTATCGGAGGGTTTCACTATATGTATATATATATATATGTAGGCACTATTACTCCACTCCGTGAGTATAGTCCCACGTTTCATGATGTTTTATCGATCACCCTTAAACTCTCATTGACATACAAGCTCTCCATTAGACATTCCGTTCCTTTGGACTAGCGAGTTAGTCATAGAGACCTCCGTAAGACTCCTCGTACCTTGGATTCCCTCAAGGTCGACTGAGCTGGTTGTACCCTAAAAACCCATTACACTATTGAATGCCATGTCACTATAAAAGAAACATGGTATACCGGCCCTTATGATATGCAAAGAGTATATCATGAGAATTCTTAATGGGATGATGATATCATGGCATTTGTTGATGTTCTTGTGGACCTCAATTCTATAATAAGAATGAGGGTATCTTGCCTTTGATGTACTGTTCATGTGGACCTCAATTCTATATAAAGAATGCCCATACTTGTCATGGTACCCGAGTTAAGGGAACCTAATTCCACCTAGTTTCATCGTTCATCGTGATTGTACCGTTGTTATCGCCTATCTATGTCCAATGTCGTATTTTTGGACCCCATTCTCTCAAAGTTATCCTACGTGTCTACAAGCTTAAATTGTTGAAATTCCCTATTGGCTATATATATATATATACAAGAGTGGATGTCAAATATACATGATAAATGCCTGCGCATATAGGGCCCGATCTGGTCCTGGGAGGAGCACCCGAAAGTACTTGTGCCCATGGGAGTTGAATGATAAGGTATCTGGCATTATACCGAGTGCATAACTAGCTTGATTGGACATTCCACACAAATCTTGTATTTGACTCGTACTTGACTTGACAAGACTTGCGTGACCCGAAAAAGGGTAATTACTTGCTTGCTTGATACATGATAGCCAAAGTTCTTGACATGACCTGCTAAAGAGTACTTGCTTGAATATCTTGTTATCTTTTCTTGAAAGCTCGTGACTAGTTCATCTTGCTGTCTTATTGATAAATTCTCTCTCAATCTTGTCATTTTATGCGAGCATGCATAGCTATAGTACATTCATGAAAAATATAATTACTTAAACCCCTTGCTAGTTCCTGAGATATAATTTCCTATTGAGCGTTCGCTCACTCCGTGTGTTCCCTACTTTTCAGGTAATTCCGACGACGAGGGAAGTCAATCGGATGGGAATGGTCAAGAGTGAAAGAGCTAGAGCTTTTCCAAGTGTCATCTAGTCTTTTTCCTATTTTCTTGAGTCAACTATGTACTTTTCCTTTTTAATTGAATAGAGTATTGGATTTGTAATAGTCTATCCATTATGAAATAAAGGATTGGGTTATCTTTCTATTTTGCGCATCTCTGTTTTAGTGTCGAATACACTACTACTCTGATTGACATGGTTGATATAAACTCGTCGCGCATATCCGAGTATCTTCCGCGCTCGGGGCGTGACAGTTTTTGTGGTATCGGAGCCTAGGGTATTCAATTCCTAGGAAAACCCAAGTCCAAGGATATGTTCAAACCTTTAACCAGTGAGATTGGGTAGAACCAAGGGTTACAGTTAACATAGTATATGAGTCTTTAAATACAAGCACATATTAACCTAGTTATTGTAATTGTAGGATAATGGCTGCCGAACGTGCTCAATGGCGCAACATGCAGCGTACCCTTCAAGGCATGACTCAAGTGCTGCAACAAGTAGCACAAGGAGGTGGACAACGAGCAGGAAGTCTCCACCAGACTTTCAAGAACATGAACCCACCAAAGTTCACGGGTTCTACTGATCCAGATGACGCTGAACACTGGATTAGGGAGATAGAACGTATATTCCGTGTTATGTAATGCACGGATCAGGATAAAGTTTTATTAGCTACTTTTCAGTTAGAAAGGGATGCTAGATGCTGGTGGGAATCAATAGAGGCTACTATAAATCAAGATCAGGTTTCGTGGGAAGAATTCGTTGAACACTTCAACGTGAAATATTTCTCGGACCGAGTTCAGGAAAAGAAGGCTGCAGAATTTGCTGCATTAAAGTAACGATCTTTGTCAGTGGCCGAGTATGAGGCCCAATTCTCTAGATTGTCTCGATACGCTAAGCATCTAGTTAGCACCGAGAAAATGAAAGCTAGGAGGTTTCTTAATGGGCTCAGGCCCCAAGCTATTACTCAACTGGCGCCGATGGACATTCAAGTCTACTCAGAGATAGTACGCCGAGCTCAACTATTAGAAGATGCCACAGAACTGTCTGATAGGATTCATGGTAAGGATAAGAAGGAACAAGTTACAGGTTCGGGTTCCTTTAAACCCAACTTCAAGAAAAGGCCTAGCAATGGAGGAGCATCCTCACAAGACCAAAAGTTCAAGAAGACCAAGCCCTTCTCTATCACCACTACCTCTCCAAATACAGTGTGCAAACATTGTGATAAAGCGGGTCATAGAGCAAAGGAATGCTGGAGGAAACTAGGAGCATGTCTCCGTTGTGGGAGTCGTGAGCATCGGATTCCCGATTGCCCATTACTTAACGACCAAGCCGTTGACGGGAAGCGCCCAGTAACCAAGAATGCTCGTCTTCATGCAATCAAGGAGACCGAGCAAGTAGAAGGAGGCGGCTTAGTGGAAGGTACATTGAAAGTTTGTTCCAGGAATGCATATGTCTTAATTGATACTGGTGCATCACATTCTATTGTTTCTAAGAAGTTTGCTGACCCATTACCCCTAGAACCGGAATGGATAAAGTTAGTTTTGTCTACTCCTCTGGATGAGGAGACTGATATTACACATCATTACCAAAACTGCGAGGTATTGATTCATGGTCAAAATCTCCCTATTGATCTTATATGTTTAGATCTGAAAGAGTATGATGTTATACTAGGGGCTGATTGGTTATCCAAGTATCAGGCAACGGTTGATTGCCGCAATAGTAAGGTTACATTCAAGGAATTCCCAGAACTAATATTTACTAGCCCCAAGAGTCGGAGCAAATCCCCTCTTATTTCAGCTCTCCGAGCTAGCAAGCTCATCAGGAAAGGATGTACATCTTTCCTTGCCTTTGTCACAGTTAAAGAAGCTAAGGAAGCTAAGCTAGAAGACATTCCAGTAGTACAAGAATTTCTGGACGTATTTCCGGAAGATTTGCCGGGATTACCCCCGCAAAGAGAAGTGGCTTTCACCATCGACTTAGTCCCTGGTGCTGGTCCGATTTCAAAGGCACCTTATAGGATGTCACCTGCTGAACTCAAGGAATTAAAGGAGTAATTGATGGAACTCATTAAGAAAGGATTCATTAGACCAAGTACTTCCCCGTGGGGAGCGCCTGTATTATTTGTAAAGAAGAAAGATGGATCCATGAGGTTATGCGTCGACTATCGACAATTGAATCATCTTACTGTCAAGAACAAGTATCCACTGCCGAGAATCGATGAATTGTTTGATCAAATTTCAGGATCCATGTACTTTTCCAAAATTGATCTTAGGTCCGGATATCACCAACTAAGAATCAAGGACGAGGATATTCATAAAACCGCATTCAGAAGCAGGTATGGCCATTATGAATTTGTTGTTATGCCTTTCGGACTAACGAATGCCCCTGTTGCCTTTATGCAGTTAATGAATAGTATATTCAGGCCTTATTTGGATCAATTCGTGGTGGTCTTTATTGATGATATATTGATTTATTCCAAGACCAAGGAAGAGCATGAGGAACATTTGAGGATTACATTACAAATATTGAGGACAAATCAATTATATGCAAAACTTAGCAAGTGTGAATTCTGGCTTGAAGAAGTGACTTTTCTCGGACATGTTATATCAAAGGATGGCTTGTCTGTAGACCCATCAAAGGTTGAAGCTGTAAGGAACTGGGAAAGACCAACTAATGCTAGCGAGATCCGAAGTTTCTTAGGTCTTGCCGGCTATTACAGGCGATTCATCAAGGATTTCTCTAAAATCGCCGTGCCACTTACAAGGTTAACTCGCAAGGAGATCCGTTATGAAAGGGATGAGGAATGTGAGAGAAGCTTCCAAACTCTCAAGGATCATCTTACTACAGCTCCTATCTTAGCATTGCCAATTGAAGGAGAAAAGTTCGAGGTATACACTGATGCTTCTGGCATTGGCCTCGGGTGTGTTCTAATGCAACAAGAGAAGGTTATAGCCTACTCTTCTCGTCAATTAAAGAAGCATGAAGAGAACTACCCCGTCCATGACTTAGAATTGGCCGCGGTAGTATTTGCACTCAAAATATGGAGACATTATCGTTATGGAGTACAGTTTACTGTATACTCCTATCACAAGAGTCTCAAATATCTTTTCTCACAGAAGGAACTAAATATGAGGCAAAGACGATGGTTGGAATATCTCAAGGACTTCGACTTCAATATACAATATCATCCCGGAAAGGGTAATCATGTAGCAGATGCCCTTAGTCGAAAGCCGAGAGCACTGTTAGCCAATTGTCTGATTCAAGAATGGAAATTGCTAGAATAATTCTCTGAACTCAATATAAGCATGGACACGGACCCTAGATGTGTCACATTATCTCATGTAAGCATATAGTCAGATTTATTATCTGAGATACAAGCACTTCAGGATGATGATCCTACATTAGTAGAAATCAAGGGCAGATTAAAAGGACAATCGGACTTCCAACTAGCTTCTGATGGAAGATTAATGTTCAAGAATAAAACTGGTATACCAGACTGCCCAGAATTGAAAACGAAGATCTTAGATGAAGCTCACAGATCAAGGTATACGATTCATCCTGGATCTACCAAGATGTACCAAGATGTGAAAAGAAATTTTTGGTGGCCCAACATGAAAAGAGAAATAGCGGACTATGTATCACGCTGTCTCACATGCCAACAAGTCAAGGCGGAACACCAAAAGCCTGCTGGAAAGTTACATCCTCTAGATATCCCTAAATGGAAGTGGGAGGATATTGGTATGGATTTCATCATGGGTTTATCTAAATCAAAAAGAGGACATGATGGAATATGGGTTATCATTGACCGATTGACCAAATCCGCGCATTTCTTGCCAATCAAGAGTCGATGGTCAGTTGATGTCTTAGCTGCACTATACATCAAGGAAATAGTCAGATTACATGGTATTCCTGTTTCAATCGTGTCTGACAGAGATCCCCGTTTTACTTCTCATTTTTGAAAAGGACTACAACATTCGTTGGGGTCGAGACTTAATTTTAGTACAGCCTTTCATCCTCAAACGGGTGGTCAGACCGAGAGAACAAATCAAGCAGTTGAAGATATGCTTAGAGCATGCATCACTGATTTTGATGGAAACTGGCATGATCACTTGCCTCTGGTCGAATTTGCATACAATAATAGCTACCAAGCTAGTATACAAATGGCACCTTTCGAAGCTTTATACGGAAGGAGTTGCCGATCACCCTTGTGCTGGAATAAAGCTGGAGAGAAACAACTGTTAGGTCCAGACATGGTAAGGGATACAACTGAGAAGATACGAGTAATCAGGGAAAGATTACAAGTAGCTCAGACAAGGCAAAAGGCTTATGCCGACACAAGAAGAAGAGATCTCGAATTCTAAATTGGAGATCATGTATTTCTCAAGATATCGCCTGGACGTGGAATACGAAGATTTGGTGTTAAAGGCAAGCTTACACCAAGATTTATCAAACCTTTTGAGATACTAGAAAGAGTTGGCGAGGTTGCTTATCGCATCGCATTGCCACCTCAACTGTCCGAAGTACATGATGTATTCCACATATCTATGTTGAAGAAGTATGTACATGATCCATCACATATTATTGAGCATGGAGATCCAGTGATCCAGAAAGATCTCACATATGAGCAGAAGCCCATACGAATACTAGATCGAGAAGTACGAACCCTAAGGAATAAGGCTATTCCCATGCTAAAAGTACAATGGAATAAGAATTCAGAACATGAAGCTACATGGGAGACCGAGGAATCTATGAGGAAGCGATTTCCAGAGTTATTTTAGAAGGTATATACTCTACACTCTCCATATGTGAATATATATGCTATGGAATTTGGGGACCAAATTCTTTTTAAGTGGGGGAGGGTGTAGCAACCCTGATAAAATAAAAAGGAATAAATAAATCAAAATAGATTAGAAGATTTAATAAATAAACGAAAGAGCTTGGAATTAAAAGAATTAAACCCTGATAAAAATAACGCCTCAGTAAAAGGCGCGACTTTACGAATAGGCGCCCTTGATCAAGGCGTGTTTTGAAGAAAGGACGCCCACACGTTAAGGCGTCAAATTTCAAATGACCAAAATAAATAAAAAGGACAAGTTAGCGTAACGTCCCTTTCGTGGACGCGTTTTAACAAGTAACGACGCTTGACAAGGCGTCAATTTAAATTCGACGCCCTGACCTAGGTCGCTAATTCAGTTTGAGTTTCGTTCGACCCAAGAGTCTATCCAGGGTAAGGTGATAACTATGAGAAAGAGTTCGAATGTAGTAATAACTCTAATATGGAAGTATTACTTCCAATCAAACACTAACTCTATTAGGATTCTAGAAATCCTATAAATAACCTACTGCTTGAACCGAGAACATTATTTGGCGTTCGGAGTATTCTAAGGTATGTGAAGAACCGCAGGTTCTTCTTGTATCTCTGTTCGTCCGATTATCGATTTCATGAAAGAATACTAAATATTCTTATTCTTCTTCTCTTCTTACAGGTTAAGAAGATTAACGGGTAAGTTTTTCTTTCCTCCACCTTCTGTTAAGTATTATGAAGAAAAACTGATGTTTCTTCATCTTATTTCTTTGTAGAGAAGTCATCTTAACCTACTGAAGAACGTGGGTTCTTCATCGACGAACGTCTGCTTCTGATCGTGCCAAAAAGAGAACCTGTCGATACATCTACACCAAGACTTCTGCCCCTTTCATCCAACTCTGTTGATAGCAGAGTACCGTGTCTTCATCAGTTCTCTAGTTAATCATCATAAGGTAGGATTTTCTCATGGAACGTAGCCCAAACTACCATATAACTATAGATAATTATCATCGGTAGTTCATACATATAGTTTTCATGCGTTCTGGTTATTTTCTACGGAATGTTTGAAAGAAACGACCCTAACAAGGGCATTAATTTAAAAGACACGACCATGCCCAGGTCGTCAATTCCAGATTTGACGCCCTGCACATGGACGTTAATTCCTGTTAATTAATAAATAGCATGTTTAAAAAGTAATTATCAATGCAAACATGATTCTAAATTAATGCATGGTCAATTTCTTGTAATCCTGCTATTTTTCTGGTCCTGACTATATACCATGTTCCTGAAATATTCATTACCTCAAAATTTGTAAAATTGTGAATTCACGACCTTGACCAGGTCGTCTCTTGTTTAACTAACGCCCCAGACTAGGGCGCCTTTTTCCTGGTAACGCCCCTAACCAAGGCGCGTTTTCAACAAAATTACAGATTTTTAATATCCTGTAAAATAGCAAGATTGGAAAGGACGACCTCTTTATATGTCGTCAAATTTAATATAAACGCCCCTGATTAAGACGTTAATTTTACGAAAAATGACTTTACCAGAGTCGCTACTTTCTGCATTACTGATTTTTCCCTATTGCTGTTATCCGAGGGTTTCACTATATGTATATATATATATGTAGGCACTATTACTCCACTCCGTGAGTATAGTCCCACGTTTCATGATGTTTTATCGATCACCCTTAAACTCTCATTGACATACAAGCTCTCCATTGGACATTCCGTTCCTTTGGACTAGCGAGTTAGTCATAGAGACCTCCGTAAGACTCCTCGTACCTTGGATTCCCTCAAGGTCGACTGAGCTGGTTGTACCCTAAAAACCCATTACACTATTGAATGCCATGTCACTATAAAAGAAACATGGTATACCGGCCCTTATGATATGCAAAGAGTATATCATGAGAATTCTTAATGGGATGATGATATCATGGCATTTGTTGATGTTCTTGTGGACCTCAATTCTATAATAAGAATGAGGGTATCTTGCCTTTGATGTACTGTTCATGTGGACCTCAATTCTATATAAAGAATGTCCATACTTGTCATGGTACCCGAGTTAAGGGAACCTAATTCCACCTAGTTTCATCGTTCATCGTGATTGTACCGTTGTTATCGCCTATCTATGTCTAATGTCGTATTTTTGGACCTCAATCTCTCAAAGTTATCCTACGTGTCTACAAGCTTAAATTGTTGAAATTCCCTATTGGCTATATATATATATATATACAAGAGTGGATGTCAAATATACATGATAAATGCCTGCGCATATAGGGCCCGATCTGGTCCTGGGAGGAGCACCCGAAAGTACTTGTGCCCATAGGAGTTGAATGATAAGGTATCTAGCATTATACCGAGTGCATGACTAGCTTGATTGGACATTCCACAAAAATCTTGTACTTGACTCGTACTTGACTTGACAAGACTTGCGTGACCCGAAAAAGGGTAATTACTTGCTTGCTTGATACATGATAGCCAAAGTTCTTGACATGACCTGCTAAAGAGTACTTGCTTGAATATCTTGTTATCTTTTCTTGAAAGCTCGTGACTAGTTCATCTTGCTGTCTTATTGATAAATTCTCTCTCAATCTTATCGTTTTATGCGAGCATGCATAGCTATAGTACATTCATGAAAAATGTAATTACTTAAACCCCTTGCTAGTTCCTGAGATATAATTTCCTACTGAGCGTTCGCTCACTCCGTGTGTTCCCTACTTTTCAGGTAATTCCGACGACGAGGGAAGTCAATCGGATGGGAATGGTCAAGAGTGAAAGAGCTAGAGCTTTTCCAAGTGTCATCTAGTCTTTTTCCTATTTTCTTGAGTCAACTATGTACTTTTCCTTTTTAATTGAATAGAGTATTGGATTTGTAATAGTCTATCCATTATGAAATAAAGGATTGGGTTATCTTTCTATTTTGCGCATCTCTGTTTTAGTGTCGAATACACTACTACTCTGATTGACATGATTGATATAAACTCGTCGCGCATATCCGAGTATCTTCCGCGCTCGGGGCGTGACATTGGGTAGGCAGAGGTTGCGGAGATGGGGTAGGAGATGGCGAAGGTGATGAGATAGGTGGAGATGGAGGTGGTAACGGGGTAGGCGATGGCATAGGCAGGGAAGTGGATAAGGGGGTAGATAACGGAGCGGGCGCTATGGTAAACGCAAAATCACAGGGGTGCCCCTGGCCTTGAGATGGAGACGGCTGCTTAGGCGATGCTTCCTGTTGTTGCTGCTTACTGCGGAGATATAGAATGACCACATGAATAGCAGTCCAATCAATCCTCTTCTTCGCTTCTAGATCATAAAGATAATCCTGGAACTCGGGGCAATCCTCAACTAAATGCCCCTGCTGGCGGTGAAATTCACAGAACTGAAGTATATTCCCAACCGCTGGTCGACAAAGCACAACCGAAGGGAGCGACAATGCGTGAGTGGCCATTAAAGCCCCGAAAATGTCGGTAAAACACTCTGGTAATGGAGAGCGAGGAGGAGCCTGCTTCGGGCTAGGGGGATGTCGAGGGATATGGGAAGGTGATAGAGAAGGTTGCGGGGATGGAAGCGAACATTGCGTAGGCAATGTCACATGGCTAAGGGAAGGATTTGGTGAAGGCATATGCGGAGCAGGATGAGGGGGTATATAGACGGCATCCACCTGCTCGGGGTGTGGTGTTTCCTTGACCAGAGGTGGGGGTTCATGCGGGTATGAAGAGGCAGAAGGCTGACTCATGGAGGGTTGATATGTGGAGGTATATGGATATGTGGAGGTATATGGGTGTGGGGGAGCGGAAGGCTGACTCATGGAAGGATATGTGGTGGAGGGCTGACTCAGGGAAGGCGATGGATAGGAGGCATATGTGGGCGTAGAAGGTGGAGAGGACTCGGGGTCAAGGGAACCTAAAAGTTGTTGGTGGATGAAGCGGGCTCGGCTATAAAGCTATTGCCAGGAGGTGATGTCATTCAAGGCTAAGATGAACCGATACTCGGGCGTTGCATTAGAAATGATCATTTTGATTTGCTCTCCCTCCGGAATATGCCCCGGGACTTGCCCAGCTAGGCGACGCCAGCGGTCAGCGAAGGTAGAGAACTCCTCGTCAGGCTTCATCTTCTCATGGGCCAGATCAACTATAGAATACTTGGGCCCAACCTGGTCTTGATACTGCTGAACAAATTTCTGTTGAATGGCTTGAAAATTCACCTCTTGGTCTTGCGGAAATGTAAAGAACCAATCCCGAACCGAACCCTCTAGAGATAGACCAAACAAATAAGCTATCAAGCGTTGGTCATGTCGGAATTGGGCCGACTCACAAAGAAACTCCTTCAAGTGCACATAAGGGTCACCGGCTCCACCATAGCAGCGATAAGTAGGAATTTGTGAACGCGGTGGAAGTTGAAGACCTTGGAATGCGAATGGGACACTCAAAGAAGTTTGGGGATCAATTCGGTGCTGAAGTTCATCAAGCCTGCGCTGAGTTTGAGCATTCATCTTCTCGATGGGGAGAGACTGAGAAGGATGCAAGCTAGCCTGAGCAAGAGAGTGTGAATTTGGACCAGCATTATGGTATTGGGCTGGATAAAGGGATCTGGATTGAGAAGAGGGGAAGCCCATTCCAGGAGTGGCATGATGCATGGGCCTAGAAAAATCATGAACATGAGAATAAGGACCGATTGGGCCAGCAGCAACATGGGGCCCATTAAGAGAATAAGAGGGCCCGTTAAAGGAAGGGGCCCCACTAAGAGTAGAAGAGGGAGGCCCGTTATCAGAATAAGGCCCATTAAGATTAGCAATGAACTTTTGGGCCTAGATTGGGGCCGTTTGGCAGGCGACAAATGATAAGTGGGTCACATGATTTGCTTGCGGGTCGGAAGGGCCACGAGGAGATGGGCCCGCATGGGAAGAGGAATCTACATGGGAATAAGAAGATGGGGAAGAAGAAGGGTAATATACAGGAGAAAAACGGCGCTCCATGAGGGCAAATGGAGACTTTATACACGAAAATCAGGGAAATACAATGAGGGAAGTAAGGGCTCAAAGGAGGGGGACTGACTCAATAATGCAAAGAAAAAGAAAAGAAAAAGAAAAAGAAACCTAGGACAATGAGACTAGACAAATGGACATACAAAATGGACTACCCTAAATGGGCCTAACAATAAAACCTATATGGATGATGGGGGATGCAACACAAAATAACACAAGTGGGCTTGGACAAGCCCACACAACACAAGCAATATGAAGGATTTCACCCAAGTCAAATAAGTTAATATGATGGGAAGTATTTTATTGTCAAAGTTTTGAGTGGGCCTTTAAATATTTTCAAATTAAGATTAATTCCCTCAAGATAGGTATCCTATAGAGAATAAGGTCCAAACTTTAGGTTGACTAGGGTTAACTCCTTCACAACGTATGTAAATGCAAGACTATGGGGTGGAAAGGTACAACCGGCCCGGCGTCCGTGTGGGAATCCACGGCTCGCGGGGACTTATGGAGGTCTCAGATAAGATCACCTAGTCGAGCCCAAGGAATATGGGAGCGAGAGGATCACTTACCGAGAGGGAATGCAACTATAATATGGCAATATGCATGACCCTATGTGCACCAGAGTGCATGCAATTTCTAGCCTAAACCTAACAAATCAAGATATAATGAACATATGTGAACATAACAATATGGATGCAAACAAAGTGAACAATATGAGCATGAAACGCTATCTAAACATGGACATACACACCAAAATCACAGCAAAGCATGAGACAAGTGATGGGCACTAGATGTCCCACCGTGATCGCCAAAAAAGGGGTGTAGATGTGAAAAATATGTGGATGTGTATATGCGTACCGACCCCACAAATCACATGAATAAACATGAAGGCATGTGTTCACCAATCAAGTGAATAGCATGAACATGTGACTATGTAAACATGGTAGCATGATCATACAACAAGACAAAAGCGATAAAAGATGTAAAAGAATACCGTGATCGCCACCAAGGAATGACAACGCCAAAAGAATATAAAATACTAAGTACGTTGTGTACCTTGGAAAAGAGGATGATCGCGCTCAATATCAAGATGCGAGGACTATGTGGATTACCTCTCCTTGCCTTCCAGCCGGCAAGAAGGTAAGGGCCTCACTTTCCATGCTTTCCTGCGAAACAAACACAAAACAAGAGGCAAAACCCATTAGAAAATGCTAAGTGTAGAAATCTGCCCAAGTGCATAAAGTAGCATGAAAGATTGAGGGCAAACTTACCGGGGGAGGGTTTTTAACCCCTATGGAAGGGTGCAAACAATTGGTGTGTATATTGTGATGAGATTAACATGAAGAAATTGATTTAATATGGCATGATGAACATAGATAAACAAGATGTAAAAGTGCATGCCACAAGAAAAACTGTGCAAACAGTGTAAAGTGGGTGCCAAGACTAATTCAAACAGTAAGGCAAACGATGTCCAAATGAAAAGAAATTTGAGATGACAGAAGACCTGAGTGTTGTAAAGAAGTAGGAACAAGAATCACTCAAAAAGGAGGTCGGGACAGAAAGTTATGACACCGGAGATTTAGGAAAAAATATAGACTGTGCAGAAAATTCAGAATAGTGCACAAAATGGACTCAAATAATGATGAATATCTCACAAGATAGAACACCAAAAGAGGAAAGAGTGGATGCTATGGAAAGGTGGGAGTGTTGTGGTGAAACTAGGGTAGAAAGGAGAGTTTAAAACGGGGAAGACAGCAGTGAAAAACGAGGTGGAAAACACAAGAAAATAGAGCGGTGCAGAACATGGGAGGAAAATGACTAAGTGTAAAAACAGAATGAAAGTGCAAAACTCATAGATAAAAATATGAAGGAAGATGATGAGGTAATGAGCCTAAAACTAAGGAACACAAAGATTATACTTCCCTCTAAAGCCTGGAGTTGAAAGGACGGATCAAGAGTGCCCCACGGCCTCGCACCGGCGACGCAAACATGCCCCCGTCGCAAGAAATATGAGTTTCAACAAAGTGCAGAACAGTGTGGTGAAACCTCAAAAGTAGGGGCTTGGAAGAGGGGGAAAAGATATGAGAAATAAGGCAAACATATAATGAAAACGAAGCTAATACTCCCCTCTTCAAGATGGAGTTGAGGGAGGACGAAAATGATGAAGCATGACTCCGCACCGGCTTGATGAACATGGCCCCGTCGCAAAGTTGTAGCTGAAAATCAGCAAACTGTGATGATTTGCCAAAAGTAGGGGCGAAGTTAGGAGGGCAAACGATGATGAAATCGAGCAAATAAGAAACTAAAACGAAGCTTATACTTCCCTCTTCAGGCTAGGGTCAAAGGAGGATGAAGAAAATTCGGCATGGCTTCGCCGTCGCCTTGAAAACACGCCCCCCGTCGCACAGGAAATATGGGCAGGTTTATATGGAAAAAGTGGTGAAACCCCCAACTTTCTCCTACGATTTCAAAAGATAGAGTCCACCAAATCTTGAGATCTCTAGATCATTCTCGAGATAATAGTCAAGATAAGGCGTAGGAACAAACAGGACTCTTTTTGGTTGAAGATTGTTGAAGTTATGGCTCTTGGAAGAAGCCTCTGGAACCTAATCTGTAGGGTTTTTTGGTTGCACGAAAAGCAGAAAAACCTGATATTGCGGCCACGAGTTTAGGAGATATATCCCATTAAATTTTGATTTCTATGAACCAAAGTAAAGATAATACAAAGTGCTAGAAGTAGGAAAAAACGGGGATCAATTTGGATAAGTATTCTAGAAGTTATGGCCGCCGCAAGATAGCCACATCGCGCAGGTTCGTGGAGATAGAGTCCAGAGCAGGTTGGACTCTTATTGGATAAACGGTCGGACGACTGACCGTTAAGGGTTAAACGGTCGTCAACCGACCGTTTACAACAATGAACGGCCATTAACACGACCGTTTAAGGTAGACCTTGCGTGACTTTGGAAATTGGATTATATCTCCCAAACGGTGCAGAATTAGCGAAAATGGTAGAAGACAAAATTATAGATAACTCAAAAATGAACAACTTTTATAAAGAAAGTAAGATCAGAAAATGATCAGAAGAGAGAGAAAATAGGGCTAGAAGAGAGAGAAAGAATACCAGGACATAGGTGAACAGTGCAATTTGCCGAAAAATTATAAATAACTTGAAATCGGTGCAGAACTGGCCAATGACATAGAAGAAGGAATTGTAGGGATTTAAAAGATGAACAACTTTGGTGAAGGACACATTTTGAAAAGAGGAAAGGAAGGGGGTGAAAAAGGACAATTTTCAAGACTACGCAACGAAAGGGGGCTGAATGCTTGAGGGAAGCCGGCCTAAATGGGCCGTAAGGCGACTTTGAAGGCCAGAAGGTGACAAGATAGGCTCCAGGGCTCTATGAAATAATGATCTCCAAGGTTCAAAAGGAATGGAATAATGAAATGGGCTCGAAATCCATCCAAGAAAGGCTCCAAAATAATGGGTAATTTGGGGCATCAAAATGATGAATAAGAGAAATGACTCAACTTACAGGCTAAAAACGGGTGTCAACAGCGCTGAATGATAGAAGTGAATGGCTTGGAAGGAAGAGAGCTCATGATAGTAAAGAATGTCGAATTAATAAGAAGTTTAAGAGAAGAAATAATCTGCTGCAAGGGAAGTGTTTCCATTGTCATAAATTTGGTCATCAGACTGAGGAGTGTTGGAGGAAGCTTGAAGTGTGTCTTCGCTGTGGAAGTAAGGATCATAGGATAGCCAGTTGCCCTAATCTACTCCCGCAGGCTAAAGTTAAAGATGGATCAGAACTAGTATTGAAGGAGCCCGAGCTTGCCATCGAAGAAGGAGTTGTAGGAGGTATCCCTCGTCCTTAATCTTTAGTTAGCCCTTTTTCATTCCTATAGATCTTAGATTTTATTAGCATGATTACTTTGGTGATTAGTGGACATGGTGTAATCTTGATTAAATTATTTGAAAAAGAATGTTCGATGAATTTGAGGACCAAATTCTTTTAGTGGGGGAGGGTGTAACACCTCAATTAATTAATAATAGTTAAAAATAAAAATAAAGTATATGAAAAATGAGAAAAAATAAATATATGAAAATTGTGCTTTGAATTAAGCCTAGTAATTTGCTTAAACATTTGTACTTGATAGAATTTTTTGTGAATAAATAGAATGGAACGAAAGAAGAACAAATTAATGGTATAGTGATTGATCTAAGGCCCGATTAAATTTTAAGTAAAGCCAATATATTGAACGGGTTAAAATATTTATATAAATTCGACTTGGCATCTAATAACTTCAACAATCCTCCTTATTTTAAATGTTACTATAGTATCTAGTTGTGTTACAAAGGGCCAAAACTACATAAATAAGAGTGAATAAATCGCTATGCCATGAATTCAATTCAAATGACAATAAAGGAAACATAGTATCTAGAGGTACAA
This sequence comes from Amorphophallus konjac, assembly GCA_022559845.1. Lineage (NCBI taxonomy): Eukaryota > Viridiplantae > Streptophyta > Magnoliopsida > Alismatales > Araceae > Amorphophallus > Amorphophallus konjac. The sequence continues at coordinate 278,968,619 of CM040124.1, read as the reverse complement.
TCATGGTAACTCGGATTTAAAATAAATCAAATACTCGAATAAATATAAATCTTGGAATAAAATAAAGATAATTCCATTAAATAATTATGAGCTAAATAGGAACTCTGTATTAATTGTAAATTTAAGGAACGGGCTAACAAGAATTCGCACAATAATGATTTAGGCCAAGTAAAAATGAAAATTTTATCATAATATTGTAATAGGGTAAAACTTAATCAATTGAGCCTAATTCAGCAATCAAACCCTAGCCCATTAAGTGGAGGTCGTTCCTTTCGTAAACCCTTGTCTAATTAGGGTTAGAGTGGAATGAGGTTGTAGCAACCCAAAATAAAACAATAAAGTAAGAATATTTAATTACCTTCTCAAATTCAAAGTGAGAAAAAAATAATAAAAATATGAAAAACATGTAAACCTGTAGAAAAGAGAATTTATAACATAATTGCTAAAGTGTAGAATCTCAAAAGAAAATTCAAAATAGGAGGATTGGGCTAAATTATGGCTTATTGGGTTAACTCGGAGTTTAGGGAAAACCTACCCATAACTAACCTAATTGAACACCAATCCTTAACATATTGGGCTCAAATCGAAGCCTAAACCATACCCCACCATTTGTGATCGATCATACCTTGAAACTCTAACCCTAGGAACCCCTAACTTGGGTTGGCGACACTAGATAAGGCAAACCGTGGGTTTTGGGCAGATTTTTCTCCCATTATTTATCTTGATCGAACTAGGACTCTAGAGGGCGCCCTAGCCCTATAAATTGAAGGCCACGCCTCCTATCAAACCCTATTTGCTCTGGAGGATGGTGGCGTGCTAGATTGAGGGAGTTCAGCGATCGAGGGCGTGGTTGTCTAGGGTTCCAGCGTTCATCATCTTCCTCTTCTTTGAGCGTCTAAGGTAGGTGTTCTCTCAGGCCAAACCTATGATTCCATATATCAAAAGTTGCATCTCTAAGTTCTCTTTCATTTAATACTATTTTGCTCAATTTTTATTGACAGTATCGATCACAATCAACGTTTGAACCGAGGTGTGTCGAGGTTCGCCGGAAGGTGAGTTTCTGTCGTAGATTGCGGGTGAACAGTGACCGCGACTTTTAACGCGGCACCGCGATCGACCGTGACCATTGCTTTTCTGTATATATCGAAATTTCAGAATTTGTTAAAATCTGCTTGAACGCGGCCTCCATGTAGACCTCGTCTATGTGATCGCGGCCAAGGACCAGACCACGTTCTGGCCCCGAGTTTCCCAGAAGAACCCTAGTTTTTCCCACATTTAATCTCTGCTATCCACTGTTAGACAACATGTTCTCAAGTTAAAAATATTTCAGAATGCACTATGTAACAAGGCTCATGGAAAATAATTGGTTAATCTATCATGAGTTGATTTACATCTATATTCCTTCAAAAAATATATATATTTGTTTAATTTTGACCTCATTGTGTCTATAAACGCCGTCTTTTATTTTTTGGTTGTCTTGCTCTGATTGTCATAACTGTTTTGCTACCATGTTCCCAGCAAGTTTCTGCTGCTATCTGTTCTGGGCGTGACATTTGTGCTTGTTCGAGCTGCGTGATACACGTGTGTGGGACTTCTTCGGCAGTGTGTACACCATCCTTTGCATTTCCCTCCTTCTTGCTGCAAAAGTTTTCTTTGTTCATGTTAAGCACCCGAGGGATAAAAACCTCCCCTTTTTAGGGTTTTACCTGGAACCACGCGATCCTGACAATCGTGGTGGTTTAATTCGGTTCCCGAGCACCTCGCTTACTGCGAGGAGTCTATAATTGTAGAAATATATGGGCTACAAAGTCCCGATGTGTGGAAATATTCCCCAGAGTGGGGATACGCAGAATAGTGAACCCCGACCGACTCGAGGGTAATATCTCGATTTATCCGAGACAAATAATGGGTGAAACACCTTCGTAGGTATCATCTTCGTCCTCTCTGTTAATGGGTAGGAGTGCCCATTGGGCCTCCATTGGATTCCAGCGCCTAGGCAACTTCGAGAGCTACCACCTCTCCCCTTCCGTCATTTACCCCACACCTTTATCTTTATCTTCTTCTCCCTTCTATCACCCTCCATGTAGCAACCTCATCCCCTCACCATTTAACATCGCGTGCTCTTCCCCTCTTGCTTATCCACTCCACCGCCAAACCCCCTCCACGTATCCTAATCCTCATCCCTCTCCTCCTCTATAAATAAGGGGGCAAAAGTGTGGGATGTGTGCGAAAATGCAAGTGTGGGGGTATGCAAGTGTGTGCATCAGTGGTGCATGTGTTAGTGCATGTGTGGTGGAGGGTGTGTGAATGTGTGCATACAAGTGAGTGTGTGCCTGTGGGGTTCATGCTAGTGGGGTGTAGAGTGAAAATATAAGAGAGGGAATGTCACGACGCAGGAGCCGAGTATCGGATAGGAATCGGCACGACCTGAATCTTGGCCCGCTACTCATGAGCCGCGAGACTTGAAAGGGTTATTTTGATGTTCTGGAGATGCATTGGAATTCAAAATAATAGATAAAAAAACTATAGAATTAATTATTTAAATAACAAAAATAAATTTATATTTTAATTAAATAAAGTAACTGTAAAGTCTAGTCCACAAGTACAATCAACAGGGTAAAGAAACGTACACTCCTACGGGGCATACCCCGGTTCGGGCAAGCTGGCACTAAGAACCACCACGAACGGTACTACGAACCTCGTGGAGGAGCCTCTACACCTGAAAAATAAGGGGTGAGCCTCATCTCATTGGCTCAGTAGGGGTCCCGCAGATCCCTACCACAAGAAGCGGTGATAAACAATAACAATAACAACAACAACAGTAACAATAGAAGGTGGTGGAACCATGATTCTCTAAGCTACTATCGACGGAAAGTAAACCCCGACTTCACGGTCGGACACGCCGAACCAATGGGTAAAACCACAGCTACGCTACTGAAAAGAAACCACGACACCTCTGTCGTGAAGGCCTATCCCCACTAACAAAGGCCACAGTCAAGACCTCGCGATCTTGGGGTAAGGTCATGACCTCGCCGTCATGAGCACTGCTCTATCAATAGAGAAAATCACGCTTACACTGTGGGAAACCCTCGACCTCAACATCATGAAAATCACACAGAAGTCACGCTGAGAACCATAACCTCGCTATCGAGAAACCAAAACCTCAAGTTAGGAGAATCACATCTTGTGTGATGGGAGACCAGCCCATTAGAAGCAAGGCTGGATGTGTCTATTGATGTCTTAGTCCGTGCCTCAGGTGTCACCGCTCGCCTCAGCGCAGGAACTAAGACACCAGCCACAAGTAACCATAAGACAAGGACTAGCTGGGGTCATGCTCGTGAGCGTGGGTTTGACGCCACCAACTAAGTGTGCACACACAGACTATCTGTTCTAAGTCAGGTTCTCTAGCTGGTTTTTCCCCGAACCCAAACTTAGGTTACAAAGACAAGGGGCCCAACAAAAACCAACTTAAAAATTGTCTCAATCAGGACAGCCGCTCCACCCTCTCAGGTAGGTCGACACCGCATGTCATAAAGAGGGATAAGATTAGTGAGGGGTCACTCGACGTGGGAACTCACAGTAGAGAGGAAACTGCCAGAGTACTATTAGGCTACGCACACACCCATCGTAAGTATCCCAAAACACAAGATGGCTCAATGCCACCAAACTCGAAATAGCTAGCTAGACTGGCTAAACCACTGGTCATTGATTCATGCAACTCATCCCAAGGCCGTTGTACAATACGGCTCCATGTCGTTAAATCACTCTAAGCCGAAAAACAAGAATTCCAAACAAGAGGACTTACAAGGCGGCCTGCTACCGCCGGGGTTCTCCCCGCTCTAAGGGGAAACAAGGAACCCCTGGCTGGGTTGTAGAACTCACGGTCATTGGCCATACCATGGCCCACGTGGAAACCACCTTTCGAGGAAACCAACACTGTGTAGGAACAACCCTCCGCACATACTCAGGTGCATGGTGACTTAAACTAGCACAACAAAGAAGCCCAGAACACATGGGGTTACCCAGACCCCCAAAGCACATGGGCACATTATTCGAGATATTGTGACTCCCATAGACACCCAAAAACATGAACTCCACCCTCACGGGGTGTCCAGGACATCCACAGGGCAAAAGGTCGACCAAAATGTCTCAATCGGGTCGACCATTGACTTAAAGGGGCAAGAAAACCTCAAATCGGTCGAACTACCCCTTGGGTCGATCGACCTAAACTAAGGATCGGTTGATCAGCCCAAGGGGTCAGTTGACTGACACCCTAGATAGATAGATCGGCCCTCAGGGTCGATCGGCCAGTCCAGACCGTGTTGTGCCCCTATGGTCTTGATGATTGGTTTTGATGATAGCAAACACTATAAGTCACCATATGCATGTGTGCATGAAAGACCTTGTTGATTCATTTAAGTGCGTTCATATGTGTTTGTGTGTTTGTGAATGTGTGCTTGTGAATGGCATTCCATTATATCTGTCTGACATCTGGACAGAAGTGGGTCGACGCCCCCTCTTAGATGGGTCGACCCCCTCAAGATTCGCATGTCTATACATTGGCTGCTGCATGCTCACACGATCAGTTAAGTCCATACATTGCTTCTGGCATGCTCACATACACCCAAGTATATACACTGCTGCATGCTCACTGCATTTGATGTTCTGTCTGCACATTGCTTAAGTCTGTACAGAGTTAACATTGTCTCGCACACAAGTTCACTTCCAAGAAGTCTATACATCATCCACCGTCTCATGCAGTGTCTCATCCAAAGTCTGCACATTGGCAGCACTGTGCAAGTCTATACATTGCCTTTGAGCATCCAAGTCTATACATTGGCAGTGTGTCTGTGTTTCTAGCCATTCGTCAAGTCTATACATTCCCAGTCTTTACCTACATTCTGAACTCCAAGTCTATGCATTGGTAAAGTCTGCACATTGTGCCTTGAAGCTGTTCAAGTCTTTACATTGTCCCCGTGTCCACTTGCCTTAAAGTCTATACATCGTGGGGCTTCGAGTCTTCAAAGTCTGTACATCCTTCAAGGGCCAAGTCTATACATCGCTTGCATCGTCAAGTCTATACAGTGCAGCGTGTCTATCCTTCAAGCTTTCCAAAGTCTATACATTCCTGTAGCATGCACGAAGTGAAGTCTATACATCATGTGCTTCGAAGCTTTCAAGTCTGTACATGGTCTTGGCATTTGCATTGAAGTCTATACATTGGTCTTCGTTTCAAGTCTATACATTGGCCTTCAAGCAATTCCAAGTCTGTACATTGGCCAAGTGTCTTGTGCTTTGAAGCTTTATCAAGTCTATACAGCCATGTCTGCATTGCCTTGCTTCTTCATGCAATTGCTAGTCTATACAGCAACTAAGTCTATACAGTGTGTTGCATTGCATGCATTACCTAAAGTCTATACATCGCATGCATTGCACACTGCAAGTCTGTACAGCCCAAGTCTGTACATCCGAATGTCTCATTCAGCATCTCACACTTGCAAGTCTGCACATTGTTCTTCAAAGCAATTCTATACACTGCATTTGTACATTGTTCTGTCATGCACATAAAACTCACAAGTCTGAACATTGCTTAGTTGCACGCCACATACTTAGCAAGTCCATACACTCCTCCATGCAAAGTCAAGTCTATACAGACTTAGCAAAAGCATTCAAGTCTGTTCTCTGGTGTCGTCGTCTGCATGGTCAAGTCTATACAGACTTAGCGAAAGCTTAGCAAGTCTGTACATTGGTCTCTCAGTGATGTGACACAACCTCGGACCTAATGCAAGCAAGTACAATCGCATTCAAATGGGCCGAATTGGGCCACCGCTCTATCGACACTCACCCAAGCCCGGGGTGACTTGGCAATGCCAAGTGGAGGATGTGGGGTTGGTCCCTTGCTGGTAGAGGGCCAGCAAGACCAAAGTTTGATTCCCAATGGATGTGGATGCCCAATTCAATGGGGCCGACAAAGTGCCAAAGGCACGGGTTACTCTCTTCACCACGGTGATCACTCAAGACAACGGGGCTTGAGGACCGAGCTCTCCCTCTCACGGCCAGCGAAACTAAGAACTAATATTGACAGACAAGCACAATGAGCAAGGGTTTAGAGCACTTACTCGACCAGTTTGAAGAAATCGGTCCCGGTCGGAGACGAGGGCGAGCGGGGAGGCGGGTGGATCCCCACACGCCGCGCCGGGGTAGCTTGACCTGCCCAAATGAGTACAATACTACACCTCTCGCAGGAGGGGGATCTTGGGATGGGGGTTAATGGATTACAATCAAAACTACCTCCGCACAGGGAGGGGCCTTCAGCCGGCCAAGCGGGGTGGGGAAAACTAGGGCTAAAACGATATAGAAGTGGTGATGCCAAATCTGTCTGCCCTCTGTAATAGGGGACTGACAGATGGTGTTGAAGCTGCAGAACTCGATCAGGAATTTTGTAGAGGGTGAGACCAGTGGGGAACTCTTCGTAGCTAGGAAGGGAATGCCTCAGAATTTCTTTAATTTCTTCTGGAGCCGCTGCTGACCGGGATGGAGGTTTGAACAGAGCTTCAGATTCTCGGACCTGCAGTTGTAGACTTCTAACAGCAGATTGCAGAGAATGCATCGGCAGCTCCCGACTTCAGAATCAAGCACCGTCAGAGTCGTTGGAATCATGGACGAGTCCTCTTCACAGAAAAACTGACGGGGAAGCCAACCGATGTCGGAGAAGACTAGGGGATGCAGAACAATAGTGACTGATCGATGCAGACTGTGGGTAGTAGGATGATGGAGCTGAGGGAGAAAAATGATAACTTCTGCTAACGGATGCCGAACGGGATTCCGCTTCTTGATTCTGAAAGTAGACAGGAAGGAGAAGAACTTTGTAGAAGAGCTTGTGGGCTGATTCCTCCGAGGTTCATCGTGACAGAGCTTCTAATCCGGTTCTGGTACTCAGCAGGGACAGCTATGCGCAGTCGTGGGAGAACGAAGCTCCTGAGCAGCACACATATCGGATGAAGACGAAACCACTGCCGTTGCGAAGGAGACCAACAGCCGCTTCCAACGGTGGCTCTTGGGTCTTCAAACTCGTCCGAAGGAAGTCGTGGTGGCCGCTGCAAGTTTCTGATTCACCTGCAACTTCTGGACTGCAAGCAGCAACCTAGGGACAGCTTCCAATGCCTAGAAAGAAGAAGGAGAATGGGGTATGTGGTGAAGGGGAGGTGGATGAAGGGTGAGAGGGGGGGTTGTGGGAGGTGTGGAGGGGGTCTAATGGTGGAGGGGAGATGGAGGAAGAGGGGGAGGGCGCAGGTTTCAGCTGGAGGTAAGGGGGGATGGGGATTGCAAGGGGGGGAGAAGAATGGAGGGAGGTGGGGGCGACCTAGGCTAAAGGGGATAGAGGGAGGGGCGGCCAAAGATTTGAGAGAAGGGATTTCAAATTTGAAATGACCTTGGAAGTTGAGGGATTGTGTGGGGAAGGGGGTGATTGTGTTGGAATGGGGGAAGATTGTGTGGGAATAGAGAATATAGTGTTGGAATGGGAGAGATTCTACCTTGGGACTATGGGGGTGGAGTAATGGCAGCTATGGGAAGTGGAGGGCCTTTAATGGGGTAGGTGGGGGTTGGAAGTTGGGAGGGAGGAGGAGGAGAGAGAGAAAGGGGCGAACCCCATAGTGGAGGAGAGAGAAAAAGGGATAGAGAGAGAGGTGGGGTGGGGAATCACTCCCCTAGGGGTTCTCACCCAACTATAGGATTCACTCCACTAGAACTAGATTTGAATACTCAAATGGAAATCTTTTGTATTGAATCATTCATTAGTCCAAAATGAAGGAAATGGGGCCCTATATATAGGCAACCCACATTTTACAATAAGACCCTGACAAAAGACTCAATGACAAATAACCGAGGGGTAGGGGGTGCTCTTGGGCTAAGCCCAATGAATTGGGCCCAATAGCAACCTAACACAATCTAATGACACTCAAACTTAGGAAAATAAATGCAAGACCTAGGGACATGACTCAAATAAAATGAAAATTACATCAAAATGACTCAAATAGATAGCACAAAAGGGATAATTGGGCCTTTATAGAGAGAGGCCCGAACTCAAACGATGCCGGAGTGTGAAGAAGACCCTAGCCAAAGGGAGATGTGGATGATGCCTCCATCAAATCCCCTGGGCTGTGAAGAGCTCGACTTCGTCGAGTAGGGGTCCATCCGGCTGTGGTACTGCTCGAGGAGGTCTGGATCCAACCTCTGGAGATCCTCCCGACTCACCCAAGAATCCTCCGAAGGAGGCCGATCCTTCCACCTGACGAGATAGCGCTCATATACCTTGCTCCGAGTGGTAGTGACTTGTACATCCAATATTTGTTCAATTTGTTCACGCTGGGCTCTTTTGGTTGGTGGCCTCTCCTCACAGGTGGGTGCTCTCTCAATGGAAGAAGTAGGCTCAATCTCCTTACTAGGTACCACCGTGGGTCCCTTATATGGCACTAGGTCGGCGACATTGAATGTGGGACTTATTCCATACTCCTCAGGGAGATCTAACTCGTAGGCATTTGCACCAATGCGCCTCAAGACCTGGAAGGGACCAGCCCTACGTGGCCTCAGTTTAGAGTTGGCTCCCGGGGAGAGCCTCTCCGTCCTTACCATCACAAAGTCACCCACATGAAATTCTTGGTGACGCCGATGAGAGTCGGCCAACCTTTTATAAGCCTCATTCTTTTTGCTGATGTGCTTGCGAATTTCTTCATGCAATTCTCTAATATGTTGTGCAAAAGACTCAGCTGAAATGGACACTCTAGCATGCTGGGGGAGGGAAATGAGATCGGAAGGCTTTCTTGGTTTGTATCTATGCACGGCTTCAAATGGACTCATCCCTATGGACTTATTGATGGAGTTGTTATATGCAAATTCGGCCTGGGGTAAGATGAGATCCCAATTTCTGGGGCGATCCTCAACAAGACACCTAAGAAGGTTCCCTAGACTCCGATTGACAACTTCGGTTTGGCCATCTGTTTGGGGGAGGTAGGCAGTGGAGAATTTGAGGAGGGTACCCATCATCTGCCAAAGAGTTTTCTAAAAGTAGCTAGTGAATTTGACATCCCTATCGGAGACTATGGTCTTAGGTAGCCCGTGGAGATGGACTACCTCATCAAAGAACAATCGAGCCACATGGGAGGCATCGGAGGTTTTGGAGCATGGGATGAAATGGGCCATTTTGAAAAATCTATCAACCACCACATAGATGGAGTCATGCCTTTTTTGAGTCTTGGGTAATCCTAGCACAAAGTTCATGCTCAAGTCTTGCCATGGACGGTCGGGAATGGGGAGTGGGGTGTATAGGCCAGTGTTTTGCTTCACCTGTTTGGCCGAAGCACATGTGCGACATTGACCCACTATTTTGCCTACATCTCTCTTGAGACTTGGCCAATAAAACTGACCCTCAACTAGAGCAATGGTCTTGTGAACCCCAAAATGACCGGCTAACCCTCCCGCATGTAATTCCCAAACCAAGAAATCTCGGAGTGAGGTCCGTGGAATGCAAAGCTTGGGTCTCTTGAAGAGGAACCCATCCTCTAAGACAAACCCCTCATGTTCCTTGCTAGAATGGGTGGTCAAGGTAGTGAAGATGTGCCCAAAGTCGGGGCAGCTAGGGTACTCATCCTTGATCCTATCAAATCCGGTTACTTCCACTTGAATAGTGGAAAGCAAGGAAACTTTCCTACTAAGGGCATCCGCCGCTCGATTCTCACTCCTGGCTTTGTGTTTGATGACAAAAGTGTAGGATTGGATGAACTCAACCCATCGGGCATGTCGGGCATTTAGCTTTTGTTGGGAGTTGAGGTATTTGAGGGCCTCATGGTCGGAAAAGATGACAAACTCTTTGGGTAACAAGTAGTGCCTCCAATGTCGGAGGGGCTGAACCACGGCATAGAACTCCTTGTCATAAGTGGAGTATCTTGTCCTAGCATCACAAAGCTTCTCACTAAAGAAGGCTACCGGGTGTCCCTCTTGACTAAGAATCCCTCCTATCCCTATCCCGGATGCATCACATGTGGCTTCAAAGACTTTAGAGAAATCGGGAAGGCATAGGACCGGGGCTTGGGTCAACTTTTCCTTAAGTTCTTGGAAGGCTTTAGAGGCTGATTTGGTCCATACAAAAGTTCCATTCTTGAGAAAATCGGTGATTGGGCCGGTGATAGTGCTAAATCCACGAATGAACCTCCTATAGAATGTTGCCAATCCATGGAAACTTCGGACCTCATGAAGAGTGTGGGGTTCCGGCCAATCAAGAATAGCTTGGACCTTGTCGGGGTCCATGGAGACACCCTTGGTGGATACCACAAATCCTAGGAAGGTGATGGATGTGGTCATGAAGTGGCACTTTCCTAAGTTGGCAAATAGACTTTCTTGGCGGAGGACGGTACAAACTTGCCTAAGGTGGTCAAGGTGGGCCTCTTGGGTTTGACTATAGATGAGTATATCATCAAAGTAGACCACTAGAAAGATCCCAATGAAAAGTCTAAGGGCCTCCGTCATAAGACGCATGAAGGTACTTGGGGCATTTGAAAGCCCAAAAGGCATGACTAACCATTCAAAGAGACCATCTTTGGTTTTGAAAGCCGTTTTCCACTCATCCCCGGGCCTTATCCTAACTTGGTGATAGCCACTCTTAAGGTCAATTTTGGAGAAAATGGTGGCTCCGGCTAACATATCAAGCATGTCATCAAGCCTAGGGATGGGAAACCTATACTTGACGGTGATTTTGTTAATGGCCCGACTATCCACACATATTCTCCATGACCCATCTTTCTTGGGAGTTAGAAGGGCCGGGACGGCACATGGACTTTTGCTAATGCGAATGAAGCCCTTCCTAATGAGTTCCTCTATTTGCCTCCGAAGTTCGGCATGTTCCGTGGGATTGGGGTGATAATGAGGAAGGTTTGGGAGAGTGGCCCCCGGGACTAGATCAATTGCGTGTTGCACATCACGCATGGGAGGGAGTTGGTCCGGGAGCTCCGTTGGGAATACATCATGGAATTCTTCTAGGAGTTGTTGGATTTCTATGGGATGTGGATTGGTGGGAGTGGGCTCTCCTAGGTAAATGACCACCGCACATAGTGGCACTCCTTGAACTATCTCCTCTTCAAGTTCTTTCCTAGTGATGAGATGAAGACCCTTGGCCAACCCCGAGGTCCCACTTTGTTTGGGAGTTTGGGTGAGGGATGGGGTTGGAGGGGTGGGGTTCCCCCAGACTTGTATGGTGGTGGGGTGTTGTCCTTGAGGGGGAGTGTCCCTCTTGGTCATGGGACGAGGTGGGGAGGGGTTAAGACGGATAGTCTTACCCTCATGTTCAAAGGTGCATTTGTTGCTCCTACCCAAGATGGTGGCATCTACATCATAAAGCCAAGGTCTTCCTAGTAGGATGCTACCTACTTCCATGAGAATGATGTCACACCATATTTGACCATGGTATGAAGAGAAGGTGAGGGGCACAAGACATTGAGTGTTGACTGGGATGGAGTTGTTGTTGATCCATGAGACCCGGTATGGACTTGGGTGAGGGGTGATGGCTAGCCCAAGAAGCTTGACGGTATCGGGTGATACGGCATTGACACAACTCCCACTATCCAAGATCACTTTCCTTACATGGCTCCCTATTTTGACAAAGGTGTGAAAGATTGAAGTTCGACGCCAATCTTCTTCTTGGGGTTTTGTGAGGGTGCATCTAATTACTCCTAGATGAGAGTTGGTAGATGGAGTGGTGTGATCTAGACCCGATTCTAGGTATTGGGCTTCAAACTCCTCTTCCCAATCTAGTGAGGCTTCATGGTCCTCAATGACATCTTCAAGTTCCTTTTGGGGTGGAGCTTCTTCCTCAATAAGCAAGCTAGATAATCCCTTGGATGGACATTGTCCCGGAAAGTGGCCAAACCCTTGACACCTAAAGCATTGTTGACGCCCGCTACCCGAAGTCTTCCTACATTTGGGCCTTTGGGAATGTCTTCCTCCGTGGGAGGGGGTGACTAGGGGTGGGTTTGTTTGGAGTGATGGTGGGAGGAGGGTTGTAAGGCCTTAATGGAGTGTTCCCACTTGGATTATGGGCTTTCATAGGAGTGGCCGGAATGGGCCGTGGTCCCATGTTTTTGGGATCGACCGATCGGGGAGTAGCAAATCGAGGGATCCTAGAGAATCTTTCTACATCCTTAGCTATTTGATAAGCTATCTCAAGGTTATCAACATCTCTCATAAAAAGCTCTCTCTTGATGTGACTTTGAAGTCCATTCCTAAAGCGAGATAAGGTAACGGCCGGGTCCTCATGAACTCCGCACTTCAAAAGATAGGAGTCAAACTTCTCAATATATTCTACCACGGTCTTCCCTTCTTGGGCGAGGCTTTGCCATTCATCTAAGAGCATTTGATGGTAGGATTAGGGAAGGTATCTGTTCCTAAGTTGGTTCTTCATACCCTCCCAAGTATCAATAGGCTCTCCCCGCCTAATCCTTCTTAGACCCTCTTGGTTTAACCAATAAGTTTTGGCTAATTTGATGAGATGCATTTTGGCCAACCTTACCCTCCTTTGGTCGGACATAGGGTACCATTCAAAGTATTGGTCCATGGCGGTTTCCCACTCTAATTAGACACTTGGTTCATGGGAACCATCAAAGTTTGGGGCCTCTACTTTAATCATCCTTAAGAGAGGGTCATCCGGGTCATCCCGTGGACGCCTTTCATGAATTGGATGGTGTCGGGGTTGTTGATATTTATTTGCCTATCTTTTATCTTACTTTTGAGGTTTGCAAAGTAATATGGCAAGATGCCAAACAAGCAATCAAAGATCTACTCAAACCTGTGAACATGTGAACATGAACCTAGGCAATCATAGCCAGCTCTAGCATGGGCATGCTACCTCAATCAAATTACGCTAAGGAAAAGGAAAACACACGCCGGGGCGTGGAGCAAGGAACAAATAAAAACACACCGCTAGGGGTGGAACAAGCAAGGAAAATAAAGAAGATATGAAGAAGATAGCTAATGCCCAATACCAAGGAAAGATGTGATCGCCACCAAAGTAAATACAAGTCAAAGACCTGAATATACCTTGGAAATAGGTGGATGAAGCACCCACCCACGGGAGAGAGAACCAAGGAAAACCTGCAGATCAACTTGGAAGTAACGGCCAGAACCCTATGCGTCGCTTGGAAGTGACGGCCGCACGATAGACCGCCAGAGGATAGTGACGCGCCTGCACCAGACCGTCAGGTTACCTGCAGTAGTAAAGCTTGAATTCTTTTAACTCCAACTCTTCCAGCCGGCTAGAAGACTTGGGCCTCGTGCTAATGAACCTGTAAACCTGCCAAAGAAGTAGAAAGACAAGACAAGACAACCTCAATTAGCCCTTTTCACAAGCATAGCATCAATTCTTAAAGAGCTTGAGAACATCAAAAGGAGAGGGGATTACCGGGGAGTTTTGGTTTTTTAACCCCTCTGGGTGTTTTAAAAGTTTGGGAGGATGTTTGTATGCTTAAAGAACAGTGAAAAACGTGGAGGAAGAGGAGGGACAATGCTTTGTTTTAAGGAAAACCAAGGAAGAACTCAAGCATGCAATGATGAACTTGAAAGACCAAACTAAAGTACTCCCTTGATTAGAAGATGGATGGACGTGGGAAGCAGCTCCTCCTGGATGAAGATGGCTCCTGAGTTCGGCAGCACTTCGTCGTGAATCAAATCTTCCTCCCCTTTGGCCATGAAGTCAATGGTTCTTTTTATAGACCCTCAAACTCTTAGGTCGAGCAGAGGATAATTCAGCAAGATAAAGAGATAACTCTTAGCAAATCCTTGAAGATAATATCACCAAGAGTCCATAGAAATAAACGGGGGGTCCTGAGGATCAGATTTGAAAGGGATAACGTCAATCCAAATCCTTATCTCGACCACGGAGTAGCAGAGAAAAGGCCTGAACTGCCAGGACTCTCGGAAGGAAGTAACGGCTGCACGATAGACCGCCACTTGGAAGTAACGCACCAAGCTTCATCCGTCACTTTCAACCCTATCCCAAAGAGATAAGATCAACGGGAAGAAGACCCAACAAGCTGGACTCTTCAAGGAAGCGACGGCTAAGGCATAGGGCGTTAGAATGAAACAACGGCTGCACGACAGACCGTTATTATCAACATGGAATTAAAAAGATAAGCTCTGAACACGAGGCCTTAAGCTCTAGGACTCTTCAAAGAGTAACAGTCCAGGACCCATCCGTCAGAAGGAAGCAACGCGCCTGACTGGGACCGTTATTAACATTGAGGTTCAAAAAAATAGAGTGAAGGGTTTGCTAAGATTCATCCAACGAAATGCCACCGGGAGCCACATCTTAATCCAGGAATTAAGACCCAAGAAATAGGCTTCAACTGACCAAGAGACTCAATGAAGGGTGAACAACTCGGAGCATCGTATAGAATGAATAAGGAGACAACCCGACTTATTGGGTATAAAACGGGTGTCAACAGATGCCCCTCCTTAACGTCCTCTTCGCAGGGGAACTAGCGGAGATGAAGCGAAAGCGAAATGGAACGTGGAGATGAAGCGGAAATGAAGTGGAGTGTATCAAAAAGAGGGCGTTAAGGTAAACGACACCCGTTCTGTACCAACAAGCGATAGGAATTTTCTGGAAAATCTCGAATTGATCACAAGGAAATAGCCAACCAAAGGACGCAAGTCTGGAGGAACTATTTAACTAAGGAAAGGAAACACGGCTAGCCGCCGGAGGCAACGGAAAAGAAAGATACTAAACTCCAGACAGGAATCTTCAGCGAACCAGATCAAGCGAGCAGATCGAAGGAAACCTTCTAATTCAGAGTGGAATGATTCTCCTTACTCGGGATTAAGAACACAGCTGTTCACCATCATCGAGATATCTTGAATAGATGAAACTCATGAAATGCTTAAAAGAATGCGCATGATGCATGCTGGGCTAAAGGAAAAGAAATCATCAAAACAAATGCAAAGAAGAATAAAATATCAAATACTCGAGAATAATATTGCTAGATCGTTGAAATCAGAGTCAGGACACCATCTGCAACCACGGCGTGCAAGATAGAACCATCGTCCCCAAATTTTCCAATCTAACGGCCTATCCAACGATTAAACATGTGAGCTTAGATCATCATCATTTTTATTTTAGGGGAACATCAGATCCCAGGACACATGAATGACCAGCCGGTTCTCGAGGTAATATATCATAGATAACATATAGTAATGCATTAAGGGAATGAGGGAGTGATATACAATACCTGACTTACCTGCCGGACAGAAGGCCAAGCGTGATTTTACTCGTAATTCCTTTCATGAAAGACAGGTTAGCCAATAATAAATCGAAAATAAGCACCAAGGCATAACCATTGTACGTGCAAGAGGCATCCATAAGGAACATCATGATAGAAAATGGAACCATTTTGACATTAATTAGACCATTTAATTCATCAAGAAACTTGAAAGCATATAACGGTCTGATGACAGGGCGTTACATAAAGTAACAGATCACCCTTGATCCGTCATAAACAAGGCGGTTCACATTCTTCAATAAAACAGTCCATTACATGTAACAGCCTATGAAAGACGCGTCAGAATGATGTGACGGCCGGTCGATAGACCGTCACATTTCCTGAGATTTCAAAAAAAACAACCGAACGGTCACGGCCCGTTCATTCAAACACTGAACGCTCAAAACACTCCAAAACCGAGAGCTCCGGTGACCACCGCCCCACCACTCTAATAGCCGGCGACGAGGCACCCCAGCCTCCACCACAGAAGAGAGGGAGAGGGAAGAAGATGACCATACGGCGGCTCCACCGCCGGATTGAACGGGAGGCGATCCCGCCGGTGGAAGAAGAACAACCGGTGAGGCGAAGTCCAAGGGAGGAAGAGAAAGCTCCCACGGCCACGGGGGACGAAGGGGAAGTTCCCTTGGGTGCAGAGGAGCCCAAGGAACTAGAGAAGAAGAAGAGGAGAAACATGGACCACGAGGTAGGCCCCCACCCTATTTTTTCAATTTTGATTTTTTTGTGTTTATTTATGGATGCATGTGAGGGAAAGGGGTAGAAATGGGTCTACGAACCCACTAGGAACAATTGTAGGCCATTTGGCCAACATGGGAAGCCATGAGAATGCAGGGGAAAACATTCCCAAACGCAGTCAATGTGACGGTCCTGCCAGCGACCGTCACACTCCTGACGCGCCAAGCGGAGGCCGTCAGAGTCAAATGACGCCCTACCCCAGGGCCGTCACTCTTGCCAGGGACTTAAACTATTTTTTAGGGTTTTTAGTTTTTTAAATTTTCATTTTGTTTTCAATTAAGAATGATTATGCAATGATTATATGATGCAAATTGGACTAATTAATGATCTAATATGCAATGCAGGGGAAGAGACGATCGCGGATCTCCTGGCTACAGATCCGAGCAGTGTACCAGGCATTGCCCGATTACCAGAGAGAGAGACTTGCCGAGATGGGATTCGCCGAGGTGCTCAGCATCGAGGTGATCTGGATGGACACTCCGGTACTGTACGCCTTGCACGAGAGATGGGACCCGATCAGCTGAGCTTTCATCTTCCCGTGGGGCCACATGATCCCCACGCTAGAAGACATAGCGAGGATTACCGGATTGAGAGTCCACGGAGCCGCGGTGACAGGGTGGACATACGGCGACTACCGAGAGATGGCGCAGCAGCTGCTTAGGCTAGATTTGATCAGGCCGGGACAGTCCTCCTCCCAGCTTTCGAGATCAGTGCTGCAGGAGAGCTTGGGACTGAGAGGAGCGGCGATCGCCGTGGGAGAGCTCCCCGAGGAGCACCTGAGCAGAGTGATAGACCAGGTGCGCCCTCGCGTGGCGGCGGAGGCGGGACCAGAGGGAGATAGAGTGCTCAGGCGCTTCCTGATGCTGCTATTCGGGAAGCTCCTCTTTGCGACTCGGGCAGATGTCATCAGCTGCAGACTGCTGCCGATGATAGAGGATTTGGGCAGAGTCAGGCGATACGCCTGGGGAGCGGCAGTGCTTGCATTCTTGTTCTAGTCCCTCAGCACTACGGACAGGCAGACGATGCTGGGCGGCTTCTCGCCTTTTCTACAGGTAAATGCACTTCTAAATGCTTTCTATTATGCCATGAATATTGATGCTATGATTTATGAAAAATGATTTATGCAATGATTTATGCAATGATGCGACTGACCCGACTTCTAAATGCAGATCTGGAGCTATATGTACCTCCCAGGCATCGGGAGAGGCGCTTTACTCCATCCTGGCCGCATACCGATCGCGAGGCGTTGGTCGGTGGCGAGGGATACAGGGTCGATCAGCAGACTGACCCGGACGATCCAGGACGACTTGGACTCCTTCTCGCACACATCGGTAAGCCCAGAACTCAAAATGATTTCTATATGCTTTTAAATGTTTCTAAATGCTTTCTAAAATGCTTTCCAAATATCTTTTAATGCTTTCATATGCTAATGAATGAACTAAATGCTCTCAGGTGAGATGGACCCCATACCACGACGAGGGCTATACGGGACAGCCATGGGTGGAGGCGGCCTTATCGTACTGGGGGCGAGACATATGGTTGCATTGCCTCCATATCATCGAGCCTTTGCACTACAGGCTGATCCTGCGGACCCGGGGACTACACCAGCCCGAGGTGACCTTTCCACGCCACAGCGATGACCACCCCGGCAAGTCAGCAAGGGGCATCAGCGGCAATGTGGATTGGTGCGCCCGGAAGGCGAAGTACGTCCACGATTGGAACAGGCGGGGCCGAGCGGTGAAGGAGCGAGACGAGAGCGACGAGGCATATCTGAAGGCCTTCGCTCGACTCTACGGCGACCGGGTGTACCGAGGTACCCGCCGACTGGTATGCAAACTAAAACTCTAAACTTTTCTATTTATGCAATGTGCAATGTGATATATGCTGACTCATGCTTTCTAAAATGCAGCTAGATCCTGAGGGACGGATAGCCGAGCTGGAAGGGCTACTCCACTCCACCATCCAACAGCGGGACGGGTACCGGACTGCCCTGGAGCTCCTGGTGAGACTAAAAACTTAAATGCTCATGATTTATGCAATGATGTTCATGATGCAAATGCCAATGTCAACTAACCGTGACTTCTAAATGCAGCGGGCCGAGGGAGCCCAACGATCTGGACCGGATGCCCCATCGTCTTCCTCGCAGCCTGCGGGAGGCAGGGCTGAGCAGGAGGCTGACTTTGCTCGGGCGGTTGCCCGGGCCGAGGAGGCGGAGGCCACCCTCGTGGAGCGGGTAAGAGACTAAAAAACTTATGATTATGCCTAATTAAATGCTTCATGACTAATGATATGAAATGCAATCTATAGGCGAGAGATCTAGCAGCAGCAATGGCCGAGGCCAGCCAGGTGAGAGCCGAGGTAGAGAGAAGCCGGGCTGAGACTGATCGAGCCCGAGCAGAGACGGAGCTGGTACGGGCAGAGATGGCCCGGCTGAGAGCGGAGACCCTGCGACGCCCAGATGATGCAGAGATGGAACAACTCCGGAAGGAGTTAGCGCGGGCACGAGCTGAGGTGGAGGAGCTTCGGATCGGGACGGCTGACTTGGATCGCTACCGAACCGAGGCACGGGAGACGCGGCGTCAGATCTTTACACTGAAGATCGAGCTGCGGACATTGGAGCGGACGGTCCGGATGATGGGCCGGGGACCGGAGCGGAGTGCCTCCCAGAGTGGGGTACATAGGAGTGCTGCCCCTAGCGGCTCAGTAGGGAATTTCCTTGTCAGCTCCTCCGCCCAGCGGAGGAATGAGAGGGCAGAGAGAGGACAGCAGGAGGAGAGTGCTTCCATAGCACCGCCACCCGTGAGGAGACCGGAGGATAGAGAGGATGAGGGCGGTCCGACAGATAAGCCGACCGAATGATGCCTTTTCTTATGTTTTTATTTATCATTTGTATAGAACTTTTGGCAAAATGGAATGAGATCCCTTCTTTTTAGTTTTCTGTTTTGCTTTAATTTTTGATGCGAGCGTGAATGAATGAATGTGAAAATAGCAGGATGGACGAAATGTGAATGAATGAATGAGATATATGCAGGAATGTATGAAAATGGGAAGAGGACGAGGTGTACAATGTAAAAGACCGCCAGGTCTAGGCAAGGGCAGAAGAAATAGCCTGAACTCAGCAGCAGAGAAAGTGACGGTCCAAGATCTGACCGTCATAGTCAAACGACGCTCTGGTGAAAGACCGTTAAGCATCAGAAGCTCACTATGGCAGTGGGGCATCAGGATAAACGACGGCCAATCGAGGGTGCGTCAAAGACAAGTAACGGCCAAGGGTCAGACCGTTGATCATGGCAGAACGATAGTTGGCCAGGGCAACTAGCAGGAAATGCGACGGTCTGAAGAAGACGCGTCAGAAAGAGACGGTCCTAAGCAAGACCGTCAGGAAGTGTTTTAGCCCAAAAGAGAAGGAACTGAGTAGCTGAGAATGCGACGGCTTAGGGCTTGCGCGTTACAGGAAGCGACGGTAGACCCTTAGACCGTTATTCTCCAGAGAACATGATTCGGGGAATTGAAACCCACAGAAAATGCGACGGCCAAGGGCTGGCGCGTCGGAATGAAGTAACGGCCGCACGATGGACCGTCAGAATCTGGGTTGTAATCCGAAACGGATTGAGCCGAGATAACTAAAACCCGAGGTTTAGCCACTTGATCCATCACTAGAACTTATCCTAATTGAAGATAAAGCCTTCTAGCCCGAGTCTTATCCTTCCAAAGTTAAATATAAGCCTTAGCAACTTGGAACCTTAATCAAAATTGCAACTTTGCTGAAACCTCTGTTCTAGGGTTT
This sequence comes from Amorphophallus konjac, assembly GCA_022559845.1. Classification (NCBI taxonomy): domain Eukaryota; kingdom Viridiplantae; phylum Streptophyta; class Magnoliopsida; order Alismatales; family Araceae; genus Amorphophallus; species Amorphophallus konjac. Next base: position 278,948,777 of record CM040124.1, on the reverse strand, counting down.
GAAGAGCGCTTCCAAAGAGCAGAAAACATGATGAAGAGGAGCTTCGAGGTGATGGCTATGGAGGAGAAAGCTTACACCGACCCCAAAGATGCAAGGAGGGAACATGGAGAGCTTCAACGGCTAACCTCAATTCCCAAACACCTAAGCTCCAACGTCCTAAGAGTGGTAAGTTCTTACAATTCATCCAAAGTTCAGAATTTTGCTGCACTTATTCTTCTCATGACTTCCTTCCTTCTTTTCTCAAGCCCCTTCTTGGTCCAAGGTGCTATTCCAATCTGAAGTGGGTGGCTCCCATGGTAAAGGCACTCCCCATAGAGGTCACATCAATCCTTAAAGCATGGCACCTCCAACCCCTCTTGGTTTTAGGCAAGAATTTCCAGAAATTATCTTTCGATTGGCCAAGCCTTTCAACACTTGTGGAATTATGGCATCCACAAACTCATACCTTCATCTTCCCTTCCTTTGAAGCAACCGTCCTATTGGAGGAGGTAGAAACCTACCTAGCCCTTCCTAAGACTAAGGTGGGGGATGAAGACCGGGTTTGCTACACAATCGAGCCTATCGACCCGTCCTTGATCTTGAGTGATTTTATTCACAATCCAAAGGACGTGAGGACCATGATCAGCCCACACCACATCCACTTGATACCCTTAGCACAGTGGATAGTGTCTCATTGTAAAAACAAGTGGGAGAGACATGAAGCGATAGCCACGGCGGTGGCGGTTTGCTTGTGTGGAGTCTTTCTTTTTACCACTACCGACCACCTCTTAGATATTCAAAATCTTGGTATTATTAGCGGGCTGTGGCGGGGAATGTCCATCTCTCAAGCGGTCCTCTTATACCTTTATGAAGGACTAAGATCGACTTGTATAGGAGGACTTTTGTTCGGCTCCATGATACTCCTTGAGTGCTGGATGGGAATAACAATCAAATTCCTTCATAAAGAAGACATAATCTCAGCAAGCCGGATCTTTGGGAGCCACCCTCTCTTCTTTATTGGAGGGGCATTTGGATACTCTTCTCAGGTTGAATGTAAGACAGCGGATGAGAAAACTCGGGATGAATGGCGCCTCTTCTTTAACACTTTGCCAATAGACAAATTCATCATGCGACCAATAGTCCTCCGAAGCACTCTTCTCAAAATACCGCGGCGTCAAGGCCTGGACCTCCAGCTAGTAGGGAACACTACCATGGCGATCTACAACCTGCACCGATGCCATCTTCAGATCGGATTACCTCGAATCAGTGTTTCTGCACTATCACACTACCCTCCCCTTCTACCTAGGAAGATGGGGACCGAGGAAGATGAATGAGCGATCCGGAACGCGCTGACCATGTGAGAGATCAGCAAGGTGCGCCCGTGGCAAGCAGAGGTTGAAGAGAACGACGAAACACGCCGAGATTACATGAAAGAGTTGAGAAGAATCCGCCCTCTTGCGGATAAGAAATTGAATGTATCTTGATTTTCCTTTTTTTATTCATGAGAGATATCATGTAACTGACAATCGAAGCTGAATTTATCAAGAATTATATTTCATTAATCTTTGCTTGAATGAGATGAGATTACCATAGTTGAATGATCTTGAGTTCCATCATTTGAAAGGCTAGACTGATGTGAACAGACAGGGCTTCTAGAGGATATGACGGATGTGCACTGGGCCACTACAAGGAAATAACGGTCCTGCGACAGGCCGTCAGAATGAGAGTAACAAGAGCCCGATCTCTGAAGGAAATGACGGATGGATTTTGAGCCGTTATATTCAAGTAACGGAGAGTCTCAGACCGTTATAGTGATGGTTCAATGGAAAGAAGAAGGCCCATGCCTGAAGGGAAATGACGGTCAAATATGGGCTCGTTACATGACTGTAACGGTCTGATGCTGGCGCGTTACACACTTTGAACCTGCATAGTTGTGAGTTTTTGCTTTTGGGCTTGCCCCTGCATTCTGCACACACTCAAACATGAAACAAGTTAGATCTGCTCTTAGACTCAACCCCTTACCTTGAAGCAAGTTAGATAATGACCGTTTCTTGATATTTGGTCAAGGGGTGGAGCCTTATTAAATAGGCGAAAACATAATGAACATGCGATGCATGCCATGCATATGATGGTATTTTTTTAGGAGTTTTGGAAAATATTTAATGTTTTTGGATTTTGAAAATATTGGTTTTGTTTTGGATTTTTGAAAATATTTGTTGTTTTTGGATTTTGAAAATATTTGATGTTTTTGGATTTTGAAAATATTTGATGTTTTTGGATTTTTGAAAATATTTGTTGTTTTTGGATTTTGAAAAACCAGTGCCTCTCTAGCAACACGAGACCTCCCTCATTTTAGGTTGAGTCTCGAGACCGGCGTGCAATGTTGTGACAACCCCTGGCCGAGACCTAATCATTGTGACGGTGTTTTTACCAAAGCCATACCTAGGGTACTCATCTTAGTCCTAAAAGAAAAAAGGAACATGGGGGTAAGCTTAGGCCAGATATGGGAGTTTTTAGAACTTGATTCCCTCACCGTACAACCCTATCAGAGATTTGGTCTGTTGTGCCGGGGCTTTTATGTCCGTCATCGAACCTTTGTTCCACCTAGGCATGCATGCGACCGGGCTCATAACGTCCCGCGGAGAACTGTACTGCCACTCTTGTCATGCCTAGTTTTCTTTTTCCTTTGGAGCTTTTGAAATTTCATTCACAGACTTTGAGATGATGCTTTTGATCTTGCTGGTAAAGAGCACTCCTTTTCTTTTCTTGTCCTTTCTTCCTTGTGGCGTCAGGTCATAACGGACTTGCCCCTATTTGAGACCTCCTCTCGTTAGGGAGTTTGGATTGGTTGTCGCCTCCTTATTTACTCCTTGCCCCTGGATTCAACCGAAGAATGAAGCGGACAGGGACTTCGACTTTCTCCTAAAGCATGGCCGAGGAAAACGGTGTCTTATAGGCAAGGAACCCGACCAGGGATGCCGTGTAGTGTGTGATTGCCTTACTCGAGACCCTCTTTTGAAGATAGGGAGGAAGTTCTTATTACCGGAGAAGCACATGGTTTTAGATTTTTAAGGAAAGAAACGCTTAAGATACAACCCATTCCACGGGTGAGAGAGCTCCTCACCTTCCGCGTTTACTAAACGATAAGCATTCCCTGGATAAGCTTTTTTTATTACAAATGGCCCTTCCCAGTTAGGTTGCAACTTGGACCTAGGACCTACAGACCGAATGAATTTGCGTTTCAAAATCATTTCACCCTTACAAAATTTTCGTTCGATTACCTTCTTTTGAAAATAACGCGAAACCCTCTTTTGATAAACGGACACGTGATTGGTCGCGTTCATCCTCTTCTCATCCAAGAGTTCCAACTGGACCAGCAACGCCTCCCGACGTTCATCGAGATTAAGTTCCTTATCGAGCTGCACTCTAAGGGAAGGGATTAAGATCTCGTATGGGAGCACCGCGTCCATCCCATAAGTTAAAGAGTAGGGAGTTTGTCCCGTAGGGGTACGGACGGAGGTGCGGTAAGCCCACAGAGCTTCCACCAATCTTTCAGGCCAATCAGAAAATTTATGTGCTTCGCATGTTTTCTTAATGATTTTAAGAAGGGTTTTATTAGTGGCCTCGGCTTGACCGTTGCCTTGAGGGTAATATGGAGATGAATGATGCAGTGCAATATTGAACTTCTTACATAGGTCCTTAAGCTCTTGGGAGACGAACTGGGGTCCATTGTCGGTGATGATGCTGCTTGGCACTCCGAACCTCGAGATGATATTCTTCATGATAAAGCGGCACACCGTTGTAGCTTTGATCTCCGCGTACGCCTCGGCTTCGGCCCATTTGGTGAAGTACTCAGTAGCGGTGAGGATGAAGGATTTTTGCTTGATCTGAGAATTAGGATCACCGAGTGGGCCGACGACGTCGAAAGCCCACATAGAGAATGGCCAAGGAGCAGTCATAGGATGGAGGGACGAAGCTGGAGAGTGAATTTTATCAACATGGAGTTGGCATTTAAGACACCTCCGGACATAGAGGGAGCAATCTTCCTCTAGAGTGGGCCAATAGTAGCCCTGCCTAAGGATCTTCTTTGCTAGAGCCTGGCCATTGACATGACCTCCACACTCACTAGAATGGGCCGCTTCAGCCACCTTCCAAGCTTCTACATCATCCAAGCATCTCATGAGCATTCCATTAGTAGCGCGCCTATACAATTCTCCTGCAATGATAGTGTACCTTGCGGCGGCTCTTCTTATTGCTTTACGCTGCTCGGCCGTCGCCCCTTCTGGGAATGACCCTTCTTCGTAAAACAATTCGATTTCATGATACCAAGGCAATTCCTCTTCGTCCAGAATCTCCTCTAGTTCTGTTAATGAAACTTCCTTGAGATCTTCCTTCTCAACTCTTGCCTCTACATATTTTCTGAGGTTGATGAACCAGGGATCTTGAATAGAGGGTGCGTCCAATCTCTGGACGACGATGGTCTCAGTACTACAACTGAGAGGAAAAGATAAGGAGGAAGCAAGAGATGCCAAAGCATCAGCTAGAATGTTCAAAGAACGGGGAGTATAGATATAGATCAGTTTACGGAATCGCTTAGCAATGAGCGTGACCAAATCTTGATAAGGTTTGAGCTTGGGGTCACGAGTACGGTAAGTGGACAGAACTTGCCGTAGAACGAGCTGAGAGTCTCCTATGATGTTCAAATAGCGCGCGCCTAGGAGATAGGCGTGCTTCAAGCCGGCCAGGAGAGCCTCATACTCAGCGATGTTGTTGGTAGCAGGAAATCGAAGTTGATAAGTGAAAGGGATGGTTACTCCCTCTGGAGTAAGCAAGACAGCCCCGATCCCTTGGCCTTGAGAGTTGAGTGCACCGTCGAAGTGCAGAGACCAGAAGGGATGATGAGAAAGGACAGAGAAATGCTCATCAAGGAAATCGTCCTGAATGGAATCGGTATGAGGAATAGGAAGATGTGCGAGATGCTCAGCAATGGCATATCCCTTGACTGCCTTCTGAACGACAAAGGTGATGTCAAACTGAGAGAGGAAGCTCTGCCAGCGAGCTAACCTACTAGAAAGGATGGGCTTTTCTAGGAGATAACGGACCGGGTCCATTCTGGAGATCAACCTAACTGGGTAGGCGAGAAAGTAATGTTTAAGCTTCTGAGCTACCCACACTAAGGTGGCACAAGTCTTCTCCATAGCGGTGTACTTGGATTCAGCTGGATTAAACAGTCGAGAGAGGTAGTACGTAGCCCGCTCTTTTCCTTCATCATCCACTTGTGCTAAAACCGCCCCTAGGGAGTCCTCGATGACCGAGATGTATAGGATTAGGGGTTTCCCAGGGACAGGAGGTTGCAAAACCGGGGGATTGGTTAGGTACTCTTTGAGGTCCTCATAGGCCTTTTGACAATCTTGATTCCATTCGAACTTGGCCCCCGCCTTAAGCAACTCATAAAATGGGCGGCACCTTTGAGAATGCTGAGATATAAATCTTCTAATGAATTGCAGCCGACCAATCAATCCTCGAAGTTCCGTAATGTTCTTTGGCGGAGGCATGTCCATGACGGCCTGTGCTTTATTAGGATCAATCTGGATCCCCCGTTTGCTCACTATGAATCCTAGCAACTTCCCTGAGGAGACTCCGAATACACACTTCTTCGGATTCATCTTAAGCTTATACTCCCTGGCTCTCTGCAGCACTTTAGCCAGAACAGAGGGGTGTTCTTCTTTTGTTCTTGATTTCACCAAGATGTCATCCACGTAAGCCTCCATGTATATGTGCATCATGTCGTGGAAAATGGCCATCATTGCCCTTTGATAGGTGGCACCCGCGTTCTTCAACCCAAATGGCATAACCACATAACAATACGTGCCCCAGGGCGTGGTGAAGGAAGTTTTCTCTTGATCTTCCGGAGCGAGACGGATTTGATTGTAGCCCGAGTATCCATCCATAAACGATAGAGCTTCGTACCCGGCAGTGTTATCCACTAGAACATCTATATGAGGTAGCGGGAAATCATCTTTGGGACATGCTTTGTTTAGGTCCCTGAAATCAATGCATATGCGCACTTTTCCATCCTTCTTGAGAACAGGCACTATGTTCGCCACCCAGTGGGGATATAAGACTACTCTGACGAACTTGGCCTTGTATAGCTTGTCGACCTCTTCCTTGATTCTTAAGGCCATGTGGGGGTGAAATCTTCTTGACCGTTGTTTCACAGGTGTTGCCCCTGGTTTAAGCACGAGCCGATGTTCCACTAAGGAGGGGTCAAGACCTGGCATGTCCTCATAAGACCAGGCGAAAGAATCGCTATACTCCCTTAATATCTTAATTAGATCTTCTTCTACCTGTGAAGGGAGATTAGCAGAAATAATGACGGGCCTTGGGTCTTCTTCTGTTCCCAAGTTGATTTCCTTTGTAGGTTCATCCACTGCCGTCGACGGCTGGTCGAATCTTTTTAGTCCTTGTGCATATAAATCGGCAGTGTCATCTACGTTGCTGTCTTCATCTATTGGATCCTTCTCATCCAAAACCTCATAGACGCCTAATCCGTCGTCGCTCCATTCCCCTTCTATTTCCTCTTCGTCTTTAATCACAATTGCTGTAGCGACGAATTCCGGGCACTTCAAAAGAGCATGACACCGCTGAGCTAGATCTTGCAAGAACCTATCAGGAATAGATCGGGAAGGACGCGCGAGCGGGCGCGGCTTAGAATGGGAAGGGTTGGACGACCCAGAACAAGACCCTACTTCTCTAGACCTAACTGACTCTACTTCTCTAGACTCGACGGACCCTAATCCTAACCTAGGAGAGAGAGGACTTAGTGGAAGGGGAGGAGCAGGGGACTCGTGCCCCTGGGAGAAGGAGGATGGAGACAAGATAGCGTAATCTTCCACTGAAATCTCCGTTTTAAATTTGACATTTTTTTTTCTTGGAGATCAGTAGAGACTACATAGCAAGACGGAGGAGGTGGGAGCTGCATAGGGAACAGCTCGGGGAAGATGCAATCGAAGAAGGGGTCAGAAGAAGAGAACCACATCTCGTGGAGTTGAGCATTGGGAGGAGGAGGAGTAAATAGAGTGGATAGATCAATGCGCGGGCACTTCCCGCAAGCACAAGGAATGAATAGAATCTCCGGCGGATCAATGACGGATGGATTTACCATGACAGGAGGGAGGCGGGGTATGAACCCCTTTTGCTGAAAGATGGATTGGAAGCGTGAGGGAGACCAAGAGAAGATAACCGGAGATCTCTCCACCTTCTGCAATTTAACCGCGGGCTGCTTCTTCGGCCTCCACTGTACGAGCCGAACCTCTTGTTGCTTCTGGCGCTCCTCCTCATAAAAGAGCCTCTGCAAGGCCTGACTGTAGTTGAGCATGTCATCATCTGACCCTCCTGGCAGGGAAGGCGGACTGGCAATCGGACAAACTATATCCCTTTTTGGCTGAACCGGCTTTGGAGCTAATGTGCCGGGCTGGAGAGGCCCTCTGACAAAGTGCTGACGATAATCCCAGGTAAGCGGCCCAGAATCACCCATCATAGATAATGCTGTTTCCTTGTAACCGAGACCTCGCCTACCCATTCTTCTTCCCTTGGGTATAGGCTTAGTCATGCCTTGCAGTTGCGCGCCGAGGCCTCTCCCCGGTTGATAGCCCAGTTTCAATATAATGTTCCACCCCTTTGAATCCCGAATCTGCGGCTTCACTTTGACATTGACTGGAGTAGTGATGGGCTTAGGAGATGTGTAAGCCCAAGGAAAGTTCAAATCAAGCACTGACAAAACGGGCCGGCTGCTCGGCCAGAGTGTGGGAAGAACTCGATCTGAGATGGCCTTGACTGTCTGCACCGTGGACAAGCTCTTGACTTTGACGACCCTCCCTTGGAAGGGGAATTTAACGCACTGATGTGCGGTGGAGGGTACGGCGCCAAGCGTGTCAATCCAGGGACGACCCAAGATAGCCTTGAACATAGGGTCGATATCGAGAACATAGAATTCCACGGCCATAGCAAGGGGCCCGAGCTCTGCCTGAATGGTGATTATCCCGTGACATGCTCGCCTTGAGTTGTCATATGCTGCTATAGTGGTGGGAGTAGGCCGTAGTAACTCTTCAGATATGTTGCATGCTCGGAGGGTGCTAAGTGGACAAACATTAATTGAGGCCCCCGTGTCAACCAGTGCTGCTTCAATGTTGACCTTGTTCAGGGTAATTGTTATGCAGAGCGGCATTTGCCGAGCCCCCGGAGGTGCAAGCTCGGTTTCTGAGAACGTAATTGCCGGCCCTTTGGAGATAGTTGCTAGTGCCGTTGGTAAGCTGTCGACTGCCATGTCTTCACTAACCATCACCTTCTGTAGGAAATCCCTCAGTGCATCCTGATGAAGGGTAGACCTTTTGATCAGCTCCAGCACGGATATCTTAGCGGGTACCCGATCCAGATGATGTAGCAAGTCATATTGGGTACCCGGCAGAGGTTCAGCTTCCTCTTGCTCGGCCGTTGGCTGGGTGGACTGGGGATTAGAAGTAGTAACGTAATTCCTATGGAACATCTTCCCGCTCCTTAAGGCACAGTTTGCCGCAGCATCGAAGAGAGTATGATGGGCCCTGTAGGGTGGATGAGTGGGACAGGTGGTGCGGGGGAGGTGATCTGGTGGAGCGTAGGGTTGGTGAGGTTAATGGGGGGTGAGCGGATGATAGGTGAGGGGTTGGTGGAAGGCACGACGGTGATGGACGTCGATGCGGGTGGAGGGAAGGCTATTGGATGTTTGAGAGTGGTCGAAGGATTATGTGGTGGTGTGATGATAGTGAGGGGAGTAAGTATTGGAGGGTATGATGGGATGGAGAGCGGTAGAGGGTTTGCTGGAGCGGGTGTGGAAGGTAAGATGAGCGGAGAGGGTGTCGGTTGTGTAGGGAGGATGAAGGAATGGTTGCGGAGGTTGTGGTAGAAGGCCATTACTTGCGGTGTGGCGCCATCATCATCAAAAGACCACCCGATGTTGGGGGCCGGGGGTTGAACCACGTTTACTTATGCTGGTGCCGGTGGCTGCTGCTGAGGAGCGGGTGGATGATTCGGCATCGGGTTCTGATGGATGCCCAGGTCTTGTACTTGCTACGGTTGCTGCTGTTGTGGCGGCTGCTGCGGCTGCGGTGCTTGATGCTGCTGCACTTGCTGCCCCTGCGGCTGCCTTCTCTTCTCTTTAATCTCAACAATGGCCCTATGCATTTCGGCCCAGTCGATTCTCTGCCCCTCATGAAGGTCATATACCAGATCTCGGAACTGAAAGCATCCTTCTATGGTATGGCCCGGCTGCCTATGGAACATGCAATATTTAGTCTGATCAACCGCCGGGTTCCAAACAGGTCGTTCCGGAGGAAGTTGGATTGCATTTATTGACATGAGTGCCGAGAAAATATCTGTAAGTGTCTCTGGCAATGGAGGATACTGGGCTCTCCTGGGAGCCGGGCGCTTGCTATTAGGGTTGTTGTTGTTGTAGCCGTTGGGTGGAGGGACGTTATGGTATTGTGATGGTGGCGGTGGTTGTTGTGGAATGGTGAAGGTGTTTTGAGGAATGGTGAAGGCGGGGGGAGGGTTTTGTGGAGTGGCCTGGAAGCTTTGTGGAGCGGGGTTTTGTGGATTGCGGGGGTTTTGGTTGTAGCGGAAGGGTGCGGCCTGAAATGGAAAAGCAACGGCTTGTACTTGCTCGTTTGTTTGGACTCCCTCGGTAACCGGCCCTTGTGGTTTCTTGTGGTACTTGGGCTTTTGGTTTTCGAAGATAGAATGGATAGGGGAGTCCTTGAATTGAGTTTGTATGAAGCGCGCCCGACTGTAGAGTTGATGCATGTTAGCTATATCATTCATTGCCAGGATGTTGCGGAAAGTCGGCGTGGCATTGGAGATCAGCAATTTGACCTTCTCTTCCTCCGGAATATGGCCAGGCACTCTGGCGGCCATCTGCCTCCACCTGTCTGCATAGGTGGTGAACTCTTCTTCTGATTTCATCTTTTCGGCTACTAGGTCTGTAAATGAATATTCTGGCCCGACCCTGTCTTGAAACCGCTGAATGAATTTGTCCTTGACTACCTTGAAACTTTCGGCCTCTTCCAGTGGCAAAGAATAGAACCATTCCAGAGCAACTCCATCTAAGGATCGGCGGAATAAATACGCCATGAGGCGATCATCATATTGGAACTGCGCCGATTCATATAGAAAATCCCTCACATGGATAAAGGGATTGCTGTTCCCATCGTACTTGCGATAGTTGGGGAGCTCTGATTGCGGAGGGAACCGAATGTTCTGGAAGCTCGGAATAGGAATATCGGCCAAGGATTGTGGGCCAACCCTTTTCTGGAGGAAATCGAGTTGTTGCTGCATGGCAGCCCACTTGTCAAGCAAGTCCTGCTCTTGGGAGGGAGCAGGGGTAGTGAAGGACGCCGATTGTTTTTGAGGAGCGGATGGAATGACTGTAGCAGAAAGGGGAAGCCCATAGGCATGAGTAGAAGGATAGACAGTGGAAATAGGGGGCCCGTAAGAAGGATATTGAGCCTGAGATATACCCGGATGGGAGTGAGTTTGGGCCACCCCTTGCTGAGGGTGTAAGAAATCAGAAGGATTCATGAGAAGCTGTGAAGCCACCGAACCAGAATTGTGATGATCCACCTGGACGAAAGAAGGGATAGGCGATTTCTCTTGATCAAAAGACTGATGGGCTGAATTGGAAGATTGGCCCATCTCCATGCCGGTGAAAGTGATGGTCCGAGGTTGGACCGGGGTGAGGTCAATCGGAGTGGGCTGAACGGACGGCCCAATAATGGAAGGATTAGATTGACCTGGAACAGCGGCGGAGGGAGAAGCGTTGGACCCTTGCATAGCTTGATATAGGACTTGAAGTTGGGTCGGGTCCAATTGGGCCATCATGTGAAGGACGGAGCCCGCGGAAGGAGTAGAAAGAGAAGGGGTACCTTGACTACCTCCCACAGATGTGGAGGACGGGAGAGGGGCAGTCCCTTCTCCGGAAGGAAAGGTGGCAACCCTAGGGGGGTTCTCAAGGAGCCCTTGAGGAAGAGAGTCCTCTTGGGAACGCGGAGGATTGAAGGATGCCATGGTGGATTCGAAGAGGGGGTTGGAATAGAACGTAAAGGAGGAAGTGACTCGAGGAGACGATTCAGACGGACGAAAACAACTCCACATGCAACGGATAACCTTGACAAAAAGCAAAAACAACCAACACAAAGCACACAATAAGCAACCGAACTTAGGTGATTTTAACAAGATGTAAGTGGTAAAAGATGGAGACACTCAAAAATCAAGCAAGTTGTTTAGAATGATGCGACAAGATTCTTATGATTTCTCCTTTGGAACTTTAGTGAATTGATCGATATGTATTCTCAACAATGGGTTCCTAATAGGAGATGGATATGGGACTTGGTTTGACTCTAAGTGTAACCACTCAATCACTTATGCAACCCTAGACACGGGGTGGGAAAGGTACAACCAGCCCGGCGTCCGTGTGGGAATCCACGGCTCGCGGGGACTTATGGAGGTCCCTGCTGTGATTTCCTAGTCGGCCCCAAGGAATATGGAGACGAGAGGTCCTCACAACAAGGTAGGAAAATGCAATCTAATGTATGAAAAGATGAATGACCCTATGTGCACCGGAGTGCATGCAAAGTCTAGCCTAACAATCTAACAATCAATAGTGCACACCATGATATGCAGATATGAGCAAAGCAAGAAGGAGGTCAAGTATCACCCAAGCAATAAATCACAGCAAAAACTGCGGAAATCAATGCACCTCGGATGCGTACCTGCCAGGAGAATAACGGTCGAAGGACCCTGCGTCAGAGAACAATAACGGTCGAAGGCCAGACCGCCAGATAATATATAACGCAGGGGGATGAGACCGTCAGATGAGCCAGAGAACAAAAACCAAACAGAAATAACCGGGAAACCCGTGGGAGCTCTCACAGCAGAACCAATGTGGCGGTCTAATGCCCCTGCGTCAGAGAACTGTGACGCTGGGACACCTGGCCGTCAGAGAACTCGAAAACCAGAATATGCAGTAATCAAAGGGGAAACAAAGGGCAACTCAACAAGCAGATGATGGCAGGTTTTAAACAAGAATCAAGAGCACGATTGGCACAAGCCGTCCCACCGTGATCGCCAAAAAATTATCTGTTGATATTTATTTGCCTATCTTTTATCTTACTTTTGAGGTTTGCAAAGTAATATGGCAAGATGACAAACAAGCAATCAAAGATCTACTCAAACCTGTGAACATGTGAACATGAACCTAGGCAATCATAGCCAGCTCTAGCATGGGCATGCTACCTCAATCAAATTACGCTAAGGAAAAGGAAAACACACGCCGGGGCGTGGAGCAAGGAACAAATAAAAACACACCGCTAGGGGTGGAACAAGCAAGGAAAATAAAGAAGATATGAAGAAGACAGCTAATGCCCAATACCAAGGAAAGATGTGATCGCCACCAAAGTAAATACAAGTCAAAGACCTGAATATACCTTGGAAATAGGTGGATGAAGCACCCGCCCACGGGAGAGAAAACCAAGGAAAGCCTGCAGATCAACTTGGAAGTAACGGCCAGAACCCTGTGCGTCGCTTGGAAGTGACGGCCGCACGATAGACCGCCAGAGGATAGTGACGCGCCTGCACCAGACCGTCAGGTAACCTGCAGTAGTAAAGCTTGAATTCTTTTAACTCCAACTCTTCCAGCCGGCTAGAAGACTTGGGCCTCGTGCTAATGAACCTGTAAACCTGCCAAAGAAGTAGAAAGACAAGACAAGACAACCTCAATTAGCCCTTTTCACAAGCATAGCATCAATTCTTAAAGAGCTTGAGAACATCAAAAGGAGAGGGGATTACCGGGGAGTTTTGGTTTTTTAACCCCTCTGGGTGTTTTAAAAGTTTGGGAGGATGTTTGTATGCTTAAAGAACAGTGAAAAACGTGGAGGAAGAGGAGGGACAATGCTTTGTTTGAGGAAAACCAAGGAAGAACTCAAGCATGCAATGATGAACTTGAAAGACAAAACTAAAGTACTCCCTTGATTAGAAGATGGATGGACGTGGGAAGCAGCTCCTCCTGGATGAAGATGGCTCCTGAGTTCGGCAGCACTTCGTCGTGAATCAAATCTTCCTCTCCTTTGGCCATGAAGTCAAGGGTTCTATTTATAGACCCTCAAACTCTTAGGTCGAGCAGAGGATAATTCAGCAAGATAAAGAGATAACTCTTAGCAAATCCTTGAAGATAATATCACCAAGAGTCCATAGAAACAAACGGGGGGTCCTGAGGATCGGATTTGAAAGGGATAACGTCAATCCAAATCCTTATCTCGACCACGGAGTAGCAGAGAAAAGGCCTGAACTGCCAGGACTCTCGGAAGGAAGTAACGGCTGCACGATAGACCGCCACTTGGAAGTAACGCACCAAGCTTCATCCGTCACTTTCAACCCTATCCCAAAGAGATAAGATCAACGGGAAGAAGACCCAACAAGCTGGACTCTTCAAGGAAGCGACGGCTAAGGCATAGGGCGTTAGAATGAAACAACGGCTGCACGACAGACCGTTATTATCAACATGGAATTAAAAAGATAAGCTCTGAACACGAGGCCTTAAGCTCTAGGACTCTTCAAAGAGTAACGGTCCAGGACCCATCCGTCAGAAGGAAGCAACGCGCCTGACTGGGACCGTTATTAACATTGAGGTTCAAAAAAATAGAGTGAAGGGTTTGCTAAGATTCATCCAACGAAATGCCACCGGGAGCCACATCTTAATCCAGGAATTAAGACCCAAGAAATAGGCTTCAACTGACCAAGAGACTCAATGAAGGGTGAACAACTCGGAGCATCGTATAGAATGAATAAGGAGACAACCCGACTTATTGGGTATAAAACGGGTGTCAACAGGGGTCTCTCATGGTCATGGTAAGGGTCATGATCCAAGTCCTCCCTATAAATTTCAGCATGTGGATGATAGGCTCTTGGTCCATGGTTCCTAGGATGAAACTCATCCCTATGAGGCTCAATATGTGGAGGGTGGACTCTTGGGTCATTGTTCCTTGGGTGGAACTCATTCCTATGCAAGTCACCATGTGGTGGATGAACTCTTGGCTCATTATTCCTTGGATGAGGGTCTTCTCTAGGAGGCTCAACATGTGGAGGGTGGACTCTGGGCTCATTGTTCCTTGGGTGGAACTCATGCTCTTCAAGCCGAGCAATTCGAGTGGTAAGGGACTCAAGTTGGGCAAGAATGTTGGTAAGGGCAGCATCTACCCTACTCATTTTACCTTGAGGTTCCTCCCTTGGAGCATCTTGATTGAGTTGAGGATGGGGATCCATGGGTGGATTTGAAGATGAAGGATCGGATCGGTAACTAGCACCACTACGGGTGGACATGCAAGACAAGGGGCCAAAGATGTTGGACACACAATGCAATGGTCCTAGGACTTAGACTTGATGGAGACAAGTCAAAGACTTGCTCTGATACCAATTGATGTGACACAACCTCGGACCTAATGCAAGCAAGCACAATTGCATTCAAATGGGCCGAATTGGGCCACCGCTCTATCGACACTCACCCAAGCCCGGGGTGACTTGGCAATGCCAAGTGGAGGATGTGGGGTTGGACCCTTGCTGGTAGAGGGCCAGCAAGACCAAAGTTTGATTCCAAATGGATGTGGATGCCCAATTCAATGGAGCCGACAAAGTGCCAAAGGCACGGGTTACTCTCTTCACCACGGTGATCACTCAAGACAACGGGGCTTGAGGACTGAGCTCTCCCTCTCACGGCCAGCGGAACTAAGAACTAATATTGAAAGACAAGCACAATGAACAAGGGTTTAGAGCACTTACTCGACCGGTTTGAAGAAACCGGTCCCGGTCGGAGACGAGGGCGAGCGGGGAGGCGGGTGGATCCCCACACGCCGCGCCGGGATAGCTTGACCTGCCCAAATTAGTACAATACTACACCTCTAGTAGGAGGGGGATCTTGGGATGGGGGTTAATGGATTACAATCAAAACTACCTCCGCACAGGGAGGGGCCTTCAGTCGGCCAAGCGGGGTGGGGAAAACTAGGGCTAAAACGATATAGAAGTGGTGATGCCAAATCTGTCTGCCCTCTGCAATAGGGGACTGACAGATGGTGTTGAAGCTACATAACTTTATCAGGAATTTTTTCGAGGGCGAGACAAGTGGGGAACACTTCGTAGCTGGGAAGGGAATGCCTCAGAATTTCTTTAATTTCTTCTGGAGCCGCTGCTGACCGGGATGGAGGTTTGAACAGAGCTTCAGATTCTCGGAGCTGCAGTTGCAGACTTCTAACAGCAGATTGCAGAGAACGCCCCGGCAGCTCCCGACCTCAGAATCAAGCGCCGTCAGAGTCGTTGGAATCGTGGACGAGTCCTCTTCGCAGTAAAACTGACGGGGAAGTCAACCGATGTCGGAGAAGACTAGGGGATGCAGAACAATGGCGACTGATTGATGCAGACTGTGGGTAGCAGGACGATGGAGCTGAGGGATAAAAATGATAACTTCTGCTACCGGATTCCGAACGGGATTCCGCTTCTTGATTCTGAAAGTAGACAGGAAGGATAAGAACTTTGTAGAAGATCTTGTGGGCTGATTCCTCGAAGATTTGTCGTGGCAGAGCTTATAATCCGGTTCTGGTACTCAGCAAGGACAGCTATGCGCAGTCGTGGGAGAACAGAGCTCTTGAGCAGCACATAGATCGGATGAAGACAAAACAACTGCCGTTGCGAAGGAGACCAGTAAACGCTTCCAACGGTGGCTCTTGGGTCTTCAAACTCGTCCGGAGGAAGTCGTGGTGGCCGCTGTAAGTTGCTGGTTCACCTGTAACTTCTGGACTGCAAGCAGCAACCTAGGGACAGCTTCCAATGCCTAGAAAGAAGAAGGAGAATGGGGTATGTGGTGAAGGGGAGGTGGATGAAGGGTGAGAGGGGGGGTTGTGGGAGGTGTGGAGGGGGTCTAATGGTGGAGGGGAGATGGATGAAGAGGGGGAGGGCGTAGGCTTCAGTTGGAGGTAAGGGGGGATGGGGATTGCAAGGGGGGAGAAGAATGGAGGGAGGTGGGGGCGACCTAGGCTAAAGGGGATAGAGGGAGGGGCGGCCAAAGCTTGGATGGAAGGGATTTCAAATTTGAAATGGCCTTGGAAGTTGAGGGATTGTGTGGGGAAGGGGGTGATTGTGTTGGAATAGGGGAAGATTGTGTGGGAATAGAGAAGATAGTGTTGGAATGGGAGAGATTCTACCTTGGGACTATGGGGGTGGAGTAATGGCAACTATGGGAAGTGGAGGGCCTTTAATGGGGTAGGTGGGGGTTGGAAGTTGGGAGGGAGGAGGAGGAGAGAGAGAAAGGGGCGAACCCCATAGTGGAGGAGAGAGAAAGAGGGATAGAGAGAGAGGTGGGGTGGGGAATCACTCCCCTATGGCTTCTCACCCAACTATAGGATTCACCCCACTAGAACTAAATTTGAATACTCAAATGGAAATCTTTTGTATTGAATCATTCATTAGTCCAAAATGAAGGAAATGGGGCCCTATATATAGGCAACCCACATTTTACAATAAGACCCTGACAAAAGACTCAATGACAAATAACCGAGGGGTAGGGGGGTGCTCTTGGGCTAAGCCCAATGAATTGGACCCAATAGCAACCTAACACAATCTAATGACACTCAAACTTAGGAAAATAAATGCAAGACCTAGGGACATGACTCAAATAAAATGAAAATTACATCAAAATGACTCAAATAGATAGCACAAAAGGGATAATTGGGCCTTTATAGAGAGAGGCCCGAACTCAAACGATGCCGGAGTGAGAAGAAGACCCTAGCCAAAGGGAGTTGTGGATGATGCCTCCATCACTCAGGCATGTAAACATCAAGTCTATACACTCCTTGTTTCATGTCTATACATTCGGTTGTTCCATGCATTCTCATTAGAGTCTATACAGCGTTTGCCTCAAAGTCTGTACAGCCTATGTGTTGAACGAACACAAGTCTGTACATCGTCCAGCGCTTCATGTGAAGTCTGTACAATGCCTTAGTCTTCTGCACATGAAGTCTATTCATTGCTTTAGCTTTGCATTCACAGAGTCTGTACATGGTAGCACTGCAATGTCTATACATTGCGTCCCATAGCCTGCACAACACGCTATACATCGGCGCACTGTTCATGCATCGGTTAAGTCTATGCACTGGCTATGGCTTGTTCATGCATCTTACCCATGCAAGTATGTACATTGAGGTCGCCTGAAGGGCTTCAAGTCTATACATTCTCACAGTGTACATACTTGCCTTTATGCTGCATCTAAAGTCTGTACATCGCCCTTTGCTTAAAAGCCTGAACTAACTAGTTACATTTCTTTTGTCTCTGCCTGCAGATGATTCAGGTTGATGATTGGGCACGTGAGCCGAGGTTGGCACCTGGCACGTGATCCGAGGAGTCCTCTGGATAAAGGGGGCATACGCCCTAGTTGCTGCTGATATATATATGAAGTTTCTTCATCCGCAGAAGATAGATAGAAGAGGGCTGATCGAGAGAGTGATAGAAGAAAGGGAGAGCTGCAGAGAGGCAGTGAGCAGAAGAGCAGAAGAAGAAGAAGAAGAAGAAGAAGAAGAAGAGAAAGAGTAGAGAGGCAGAGAGTGAAAGCAAAAGAAGAAGAAGAGAAAGAGAGAGAGCTCGTGAGGATTGAGAGAAGAAGAGTAGACAGTGAGAGAAAGAAGCAGAGAAGAAAAAGAAGAGTAAGAAGAGGAGAGATCGAGAGATAAGAAGCTTCATCAGAAGATTAGATCCTGCTGGACCGTGGATCATATCCAGGCCAGTCAGCTCCTGCGAGAGCCAAATTGTGAATTCATTTCCAGCTTTCTGTTTGCTGTGTCATTTTCATTTCTTGTTTTTCCTTTTGTTTCTCTGATTACCTTTGTTCTTCCGATTCTTTGGATAGAGGTCGGGTTCCTCCTGTGGACTCAGGAGAAGGGAGACCTTGTGTCTTCGGTTCGCAAGTGGCTGGGAGTCACTTGTGGGTTCCCTCCTGGTCTGGAGGAAGAGAGGTCTGTGACCTCTGGTTTGCTGGTGACGGGGAGTCACTGGTGGGTTCCAAGTGGCTGGGAGTCACTTGGGGTGTCCCTCCGGTCTGGAGGAAGAGGGGAGGTTGTTCCCCTGGTCAAGCTGTTTGGCAGCAAGTGTTTGCAGACTGAGTCTGCGGTTCTAGCGCTAGCTAGTGGAAGCCTCACTCCGGTTTGGAGTGAGGGGTGGACGTAGGTCTTGGTGACCGAACCACCTAAAAAATCTACTGTGTAGTGTGGTTGGACTTGTGCGTTTTCTCCTTGTCTTCTACCTCCTTCACAGGTTGTCTTGAGCACTCTTGTTTCTATCTGTGCAGTGGGTTGATTGATTTCATTTGCTTCCGCTAGATGATTTCTTAGGCGCACCTTATATATTTGCTCATTGGTTTAAAAGAGAATTTAACTTGTTCTTCAGAATGTCTATTTTGCCTTGATAGTATTCTAGTTTTTATTGAGCGAAAAGTTTTTTAAGGGTGGGATTCATTCACCCCCCCTCTGAATCCAGCGCACCGATCCTATCAGACCGATCACCCCATACAGTGGCAAACTATGATCGGTCGATTAATTTGCCCAATCAGTCGATTGATTCTGACGACAACCCAATGTGACCCCGTCCGAGGGGTCCTATCGCATGCCATGCTCACTCTGGGTAAGGGGAAAAACATAGGGAAACACTTCCCCGACCTCCAAACCACTTGGAGGTCTCATTTATTCCACTACAACTCGATCGAATCTTTGAATCTGTTGCTCATCCCAAAACATGATATTCCGCCCTGGCATGAAAGGACACCCTCGCTTGGCCTCACCTCGGCTTATAAATTATGGGAAAATAATGTGCATGGGCTAGGGATCCATCCCCCTACCTCTCACGATGATTTCTCATGCCGAGGATACTATTTTTATGTGAAAACACCCCTCAAATCACTACCGGGCTCATGAACTCAAGAATGAAGCTCACCGTGCCATCGCCTCCGTTCATCACTCCTATCCTCACTGCTCACTACCCGCGTTGCCCGCCACCTCGTCCACCGCATCCTCCATCGACCGCGCGGAGAATGGGCGGAGAGAAGGAGAGAAACGAGAGGAGAGAGAGAGAGAATGAGAGAATGAGGGTGAGAGGGGGTGAAGGGGAGTTTAAATAGGGAATATTTTGGGCCTTAAAAATTTAGAAAATAGAAGAAATGGGAAAATTTATTTCCATAATCCTTGAAGAAAGCACAACTCGTCCACTATGCCTCGGAGCCCACGAACACATTGTTTCTCTTTATTCAGGGATCCGAGGGGCCGATATCTAAAATTCTAATTTAGATATCAAACACGACAAGGGACCTGCGCAAACAATCCAGAACCCACAGATTCCTAATCTGAAGGCCCATGTCATAATAGAGAACATTAGAGAAGTTAGAGTACATGTTTCACCTAGTGTGCATGTATGAGAGAGAGGACATACAGAGAGTATGGAGCGGCAGCCGTCTCTTCCTATCTCTCTCTACCTCTTCTCTCTCTTGGCCATCTCTCTCCATTTGTCGGATGACAACGACGACAAGGATAGCATGACGACTACGTAGTCAAGCTACAGGTAGAGGTCACTGAATTCTATACTCCAGCGACAAACTCAGCAATGGCTCTAGAGTGTTGGCACAGTTAGGAAGGCAATCGAGAGGGGGGTGAATTGATTGCCCACCCTTTTTAACAAAATAAGATTTAACTACACAGATCGTAGAAAAATGATGATGCTTTCTCAACAGAATGCAAGAATTATGAAATGAGAAATATATCTTCTCCAGGTTCAGATTAATGTGCAATGATAATCAGCCAACCACTCACAGCTCTCCAGCGCAAAACAATGTTAACTCAGATAAAAACAACGATTCGGACAAATGATGAAACTCACAGCTCACCGATTCACACTCGTAACACGAACGGATAGAGTATAACAGCAATTACATACAAAGCAACCCACGGCACAAGCAGTTTTTAGGTGGTTCGGACGCACCCATGTGCCGTCCTACGTCCACCCCTCTCACCTCGAGAGGATTCCACTATCAACGCTGCACGATGGCAGCAACCACAACACACACACGGACGCAACGGCCCACCACACGTGGGTTCTCGCACGACGACTAGAGACCGTACACACGCTGTAATATCCCAGACCTTTCGGATCCTTTTTCGCGGGTCCCGGATCTAGTTTTCGGAGTGTTTGGCTCCGCTGAGTCCAAAATTTCGCTTCGAACATTTTTCGTGCTCGGATCGGCGCGATCCGGGGTCGTTACGGAGGCCCGGAGGCGTTCCGCGACTTTTCCGCGCGTGTTTTTCGATTTCCGGTGTGTGTTTCAGCTTTTCCTTCGGAAGCTCGCTGCGGGTGAACCGGGCCGTTCACCTGGGCACGAGTGGTACCATTGCGATCGGTGCGTTCCGAGGATCGCGGGGGTGTAATTTTCTATTTTTCGGAATTTTCTGGATTTTCTATAAAACCCCCCTATTTTCTCTTTCTTCCCACCTTCTTCTTCTTTTTCTCCTTCTTCCTCCTCTCTCCCCCCACCGTGACCATCGCCCCTCTCCCCCTCTCTCTCCCATTCGGACGCGGTGAGCCCTTCTCCGGCTGCAGACGGCGGCAGGGCGACGGCGCGAACGCGTGGGCGGCGGTGAGGTGAACTCGTGGGCGTGCGGCAAGCGTGGGAAACGCGAGGAGGCGGGGTTTTCGAGGGCGTTCTTCGTGGTTTGTGGACGATCCGGCGGAGCATTCGCTCCATTGAGGTAGGGTGACATTCCTTAGCCTCTTGCCGTTCGTTTCCGTGATTTGTGGGCCGCGGGGAGGCGGAGAGAGGATTGTTTGAGCGTGTTTGGGGTTTTCCATGATTTGGGGAGAGCTCGCCCGATCTATGGTTTTAGCCCGCTATTTCATGTTTTGATGGCTTAGAAGCATGCTAGGGGTCCTTAGGGGTCATTCCCCTTGATTTCCCCCTCTCCGGTGGAGGCATGGGGGCGTGGTTGGAGTTTTTGGGCGTTTCCACCGTTTTTCGGGCGCGGACTGAGAACGCGCTATGCTCTAGTAGCGCGCTCTTGATGGTCGCGCTGCCCCGATGGGCCGCGTTCATCGGAGAAGATGAACAGTAGGGCAGTTCCGATCGCGCTATGGGGTCCTAGCGCGATCTACCTTGTCGCGCTAGGGGTTCCTAGCGCGATCTTCCTTGTCGCGCTAGGGGTCCCTAGCGCGACCTGTCTTGTCGCGCTAGGAGGCCCTAGCGCGATCTTCCCTCTCGCGCTAGGGGGTCCTAGCGCGTTCTTCCTTGTCGCGCTAGGGGTCCCTAGCGCGATCTGTCCTGTCGTCTGGTGTTCCTCTTGGGCCGTGTGTGTCCTGGACACCTTGTGGAGTTCCGTGACCGTGTCTTTGGGTGTCCGGAGGTTCTATTTACCTTGATTAGCGTGCCCATGGGCTTGGTGGGTCCAAGTGACCCCAGGCGTTTCGGGTTTCTGTGTTCTCACTCGATCGAGTCTCCGTGTATCGATGTGTGCACGGTGGAGTTCCCCCGCATGTCGTGAGTCTTCTTGGAAGATGATCCCCGAGTGGGTCATGTGTTTGGCCGTGGGCGGTGCGTCCGTTTCATCTCCGACCGTGGTCACCGTGCGATGGTGCTGGTACGTGGGACGGCCCCCGTACTTCGTCAGGTTCGGACGTTGTTTTCCGTTGTCTTGAGAGTCTACTCCTTCAGTGACCCTCCACTAGTCGTAGCCCACCAGTACGAGGTGCTGGTCTCACCTGGGAGTGGTGTACGGGCACTCACCTTGAGGCGATTTGTGGACCGGTTACCATAGGCCCCTCGTCGGTAGCCAGAGTCCGGCTACGGGGGAAAACCAGTCAGAGGGCCAGACCTAGGATGCGTGGTCTGTGTGTGCACACGTGGTTGGGGGTGGTTGGACCCACGTCGACGGGCGTGACCCCAGCTAGTCACTTGTTTGTGGTTACTTGTGCGGTGTTTGCGCCTTTGGTAGGAGCTACCACGTCAGGCGGTTCACCAGCGGCGCGGTGTAAGACGTCAGGGGACGCTACCGGCTATGCTTCTAGTGGGTGGTACTCCTGTCGAGTACGGAGTGTCAGACTGTCAGTCGGGCGTTTTCGACCTTCGGGTGTTGCCGGGTTGACCGTTGAGTTTGGTCTTCTCACCGTGACATGTTTGCCGGTTCACGTGCCGCAGGGCTTCGTTCGGTTGAGGACAAGGCTTCCCTTTCCGAGGTACTCTTTTACCGCTAGCGTAGTGGTTTCCCGTCTTCGCGGTAGGGTTCGAGTGATCCCTACTGAGTCTTGTTCCGAGACTCATTCCCTGCATATTTTTCACCGTGTTTCAGGTAAGGCGCCACCTTCGGGGAGCGCGTCGGGAGTGCAGCGTGGTGCGGGTGCCCAGAGGTAGTGCCAGAGGTCAGAGCCGGGGTATGCTCCGTGTAGCTGTACTTTTCCTTCTTGTCTCTGTACTAGTTGTGGACTACTACTGTTGTTGTTATTTTTCTATTGTGGACCATGTAAAATGTTAATTTATTTCCTGCTTAATATTATAACTGTTTAATTTCTACAATTACTTGTGATACTTGTGTAGTTTCCACACCATCCTTCTAACCCTTCCGAGTCTTTGGACTCGTGGGTGGCGGCGCGAGTCTCGGGTTATCGGGCCTTCCCGGTAATCGGATTCTCGGGTCGTTACAGCTGGTATCAAAGCGCGGTTGTGGGATTATACGAAAATCATGAGTAATTATAGTGGTGCACTAGTCCACAGCGATGATGTACAGGTGACGCTGGCATTGGGCACCGCGTGTTTGTTTTGACCTTGCCGTTTTTCGTGTTCTCTGTCATTTGCTTCAGGAGCGAGCATGGCGCCGAGGAGGAGCTCTCGCTCTCAACAGGGGCAGTCGGCTGGAGGTCAGGAGATCTAGCAGGGGGTCCAGAGGGACCAGGAGGAGCATAGCAGAGTGCCACCGGGAGCTACTGAGGCCGCAGCTACTGCGAGGGTTCCGGGGGCCGAGGATTTCTTCCGTGGCATGTACCAGCTTATGTCTCAGCAGTTCAGCGGAGAGGCTGGTGAGGGCTCGTCAGCTAGGGGTGGACCAGGCTGAGCAGTGAGGGACTTTCTGCAATTCCATCCACCTTACTTCAGCGGCCAGGCAGACCCTGATGCAGCTCGTGATTGGCTTGACGAGATGGAGCGGGTGTTCAGTTCTACAAGGAGTACTGCCGAGGATAGAGTGGTGTTGGCCTACAACCAGTTACAGGGTACGACTCGGAGGTGGTGATCTTCCGAGTGGAAGACGTCTTTTCAGCTTCGTCCACTTGAGCAGATCGATTGGGATGACTTCGTTAGTGCTTTCGAGCGTACGTACTGTCCAGATATTGTGACTACGCAGCGGATGAGGGAGTTTCTGGAGCTGGTGCAGGGCGACATGTCCGTGTTGCAGTACAGGGTCTGATTTGTTGAGCTGGGTCGGTATGCACCTCACATCATGGAGCATGAGAGAGTGAGGACCACGCAGTTTGTACAGGGCTTGAGGCTGGAGCTAAGGCACCATCTGATCACGAATGGGGCCACTGATCTAGAGACAGCGTCTCGTGTTGCGGTTTCTTTGGAGATGGATATGCAGAGGACCCGAGGACCGATCAGCCAGGGACAGTCTTTGTCAGGTCGCAGCCATCAGTCGGTTACCCAGCAGCAGGGTTCCTTTCAGCATGCGTCGGGTGGTTCGGGAGTGCCGACACCGGCAGCGTCGGTAGCAGGATCTGCGTCCTTCGGCTCGAAGGTCAAGAAGTTCTTGAAGAAGAGTTTTTGTAAGAAGCACAAGGATCAGGGGCAGGCTTCATCGGGTAGTGTACAGCAGTCGATTCCTTTGTAACGCCAGGGATCAGTGGGTGGATCACGAGGACCTTGTCCACGATGTGGTGGGACCCACCCAGGCAGGTAGTGCACGGCTCCGATCATCTGTTTTCGGTGTGACCAGCCAGGGCATATGGCGCGTGACTGTCCTCAGAGGCCGCCGCAGCAGCAGGTCCCCCAGCAGCAGAGGCAGCAGCAGGGACAGTATCCGCCGCTAGCCAGGTCAGCTAGTGTGGGAGACAGGCAGAGGGCTCTAGGCCAGATCACGCATATGATCAGGGCAGAGGCAGTGTCGTCACAGCTCGTGGAAGGTACCGTTCAGATTTTGGGTTGTGCGGCTCGGGTTTTGTTTGATTCCGGTGCTTCTCATTCGTTTATTTCGGAGGATTTCGCGTTGAGCATCGAGGAGCCGGTGACCCAGTTGCCCTGTGATTTGGCAGTGGAGTTGCCTTCGGGTGACTTTATGATTACCCCGTATTGCTTCGATCAGGTTCCGATTTGGATCGATGGGCGGAGTATGTCGGGCAGGTTGTACGCGTTACAGCTTCGGGATTACGACGTGATTCTAGGCATGGATTGGCTCGAAATTCATGGAGCGGTGGTGGATTGTGGGATGAAGAGGGTCTACTTCCAACATCCGAGCAAGCGGACCTTCTATTTCCAAGGTATCCGTTCCACCTCTTCTTGATTCCTTATTTCTGCTATTCGAGCCCATCGGTTGCTTGATTCTGGTTGTCAGGGTTTTCTCGCGTCCGTGGTTGTGTCTGACCAGATGGAACCGAATGTCGAGGACATTCCGGTGGCGTGCGAGTTTCCCGATATTTTTCCCGAGGAGTTGCCTGGATTGCCTCCCCAGCGGGAGATCGATTTTATGATCGAGGTTGTGCCTGGTACGGGACCTTTGGTGAAGGCTCCCTACCGTATGGCCCCCGCTGAGTTGAGGGAGTTGAGGGCGCAGTTGCAGGAGCTGTTGGCCAAGGGGTATGTTCGTCCTAGCTTTTCCCCTTGGGGTGCGCCCGTGTTGTTTGTGAAGAAGAAGGATGGTAGTCTGCGGTTGTACATTGACTATCGACAGCTAAATGAAGTGACCATTAAGAACAAGTATCCGTTGCTGCGGATTGATGACTTGTTCGACCAGCTTCAGTCCACGCGAGTGTTCTCGCGGATTGATTTGCGGTCAGGTTACTATCAGCTGAGAATTCACGAGTCCGATGTGGAGAAGACTGCGTTCAGTACGAGGTACGGGCATTATGAGTTTTTGGTGATGCCGTTCGGGCTCACCAATGCCCCAGCAACCTTCATGGACTTGATGCAGAGGGTGTTTCATCCGTATTTGGACCAGTTCGTGGTCATCTTCATGGATGACATCCTTGTTTATTCGCGGTCTGCTGAGGAGCACGCGTACCATTTAGGTGTGGTGCTGCAGACGTTGCGAGATCACCAGTTGTATGCGAAGCTCAGCAAGTGCGAGTTTTGGCTCAGCTAGGTGCACTTTCTGGGGCACGTGATTTCTGGTGATGGCATTTCCGTGCACCCCGCCAAGGTCGAGATAGTAATGCAGTGGCCGAGGCCGAGGTCGGTGATGGAGATCCGGAGTTTCTTGGGGCTTGCGGGTTATTATCGCCGGTTTATCTAGGATTTTTCTCACATTGCGACCCCGATGACTAGACTCACGTGGAAGGATGTGCCTTTCGTCTGGTCTGAGGAGTGTGAGCAGAGCTTCAGGGAACTGAAGAGATTGCTCACCTCGGCTCCGGTGTTGGTTTTGCCTTCTGGATCAGGAGGTTTCGTGGTGTGTACAGATGCTTCCGACGTTGGATTGGGAGCTGTGTTGATGCAGCATGGTAGAGTGGTGGCTTATGCATCTCGGCAGCTAAAGCCCCACGAGGAGAACTACCCTACCCATGACCTTGAGTTGGTGGCGGTGATCTTCGCGCTGAAGATCTGGAGGCATTATATGTACGGCGAGAAGTTCGAGGTGTTCACTGACCATCAGAGTTTGAGGTATGTGTTCTCTCAGAGGGACCTGAACCTCAGACAAAGGCGTTTGATGGAGTTCATGAAGAATTATGACTTCACCCTGTCTTATCAGCCAGACAGGATGAATTTCATCGCCGATGCCTTGAGTCGGAAGGTTGCGGTCAGTGCCTTGATGTTGAGGAAGTGGAGGCTCTGGGAACAAGTGCCCGAAGTATCTTTCAGGCTCAAGATTCCCCAGGAGCCAGGGTTGGCAGTGCTCGCGGGTCTGACTGTCACTCCTGCTATCCATCGTCAGGTGACAGAGGCTCAGCATGCGGACCCTGAGTTGCCCCGGATTCTGGCGATGGCTGATGTGGAGCTCGGCGAGGACGGTGCTGCGAGGTGTCGCGGCAGGTTGTATGTTCCAGCGGAGGAGCAGGTTCGTCGTGCAGTGTTGCGCGAGGCTCATGGGAGCAGGTACACCGTACACCCGGGTGCGACGAAGATGTATCGAAACTTCTGGAGGCAGTTTTGGTGGCCTGGCATGAAGAGAGATGTTACCAAATTTGTGGCCAGGTGCCTGATCTGTCAGCAGGTGAAGGCGGAGCATCAGCGACCAGGAGGTACTCTCCAGCCCTTGGATGTTCCTGCGTGGAAGTGGGACCACGTGACCACAGATTTTGTGGTGGGGTTGCCGAGGACCCCGAGTGGGCAGGATAGTATTTGGTTGCTGGTGGATCGGCTGACAAAGGTGACGCGGTTGTTACCGGTCAAAGTCAGTTGGAGCGTGTCCAAGTTGGCTCGTCTTTATGTGGAGCGGATCGTGCCATTACATGGAGTCCCCATTTCGATCGTGTCGGATCGGGATCCGTGCTTCACTTCTGGATTCTGGAGGAGTTTCCAGCGAGCTCTTGGCACGGAGTTGGCATTTAGCTCGGCGTATCATCCTCAGCCAGATGGTCAGTCTGAGAGGACCATTCAGACTTTGGAGGACATGTTGAGATCCTGCTGCCTGGAGTGGCAGGGGAGTTGGATTCATCACCTACCGTTGGTGGAGTTTGCCTATAACAATAGCTTTCATTCGAGCATCGGCATGCTTTCATATGAGGCGTTGTACGGGCGTCCGTGTAGGACTCCGCTTGATTGGTTTGAGGTGGGTGAGCGTGTTTTGACGGGACCGGATTTGGTGCAGCAATGTGTGGATGTTGTGCACCTAGTTCGTCAGAACATGTTGGCGGCCCAGAGTCAGCAGAAGAGCTATGCTGACCGTAGGAGGCAGCCCCTCGAGTTCGCCATGGGCGATCATGTGTTCTTGAGAGTTTCTCCGATGAAGGGGGTGATGTGTTTTGGACGGCGTGGGAAGCTGAGTCCCCGCTATATTGGTCCTTTCGTGATTATAGAGCGCATCGGTGAGGTTGCTTACCGGTTGCAGTTACCCCCTGAGTTGGCGTCGGTGCATGACGTGTTCCACGTCTCGATGTTACGGAGGTATATGCCCGACGACTCTCACGTGCTCGAGGATTCTGTTTGGCCTGAGGTGACTCTAGATCACTCTCTCCCAGAGTTTCCGATCCGCGTGGAGGATAGGCGAGAGCAGCGCCTGAGGAACAAGGTCATCCCCTTGGCAAAGGTGGTGTGGCAGCGGCACTCTGGTGGTGAGGCCTCTTGGGAACGTGAGGACGAGATGTGTCAGCAGTTCCCTTACCTGTTTGAGTGAGTCTTCCTCTTCTTTCCCCTTGGGTTGTTCTCAATTTCGAGGATGAAATTCCTTAAGGGGGGAGGGCTGTAATATCCCGGACCTTTCGGATCCTTCTTCGCGGGTCCCGGATCTGGTTTTCGGAGTGTTCGGCTCCGCTGAGTCTGAAATTTCGCTTCGAACATTTTTCGTGCTCGGATCGGCGCGATCCGGGGTCGTTACGGAGGCCCGGAGGCGTTCCGCGGCTTTTCCGCGCGTGTTTTCCGATTTCCGGTGTGTGTTTTGGCTTTTCCTTCGGAAGCTCGCTGCGGGTGAACCA
Source organism: Amorphophallus konjac (assembly GCA_022559845.1). Taxonomy (NCBI): domain Eukaryota; kingdom Viridiplantae; phylum Streptophyta; class Magnoliopsida; order Alismatales; family Araceae; genus Amorphophallus; species Amorphophallus konjac. The sequence continues at coordinate 278,920,868 of CM040124.1, read as the reverse complement.
GGCCGTTCACCTGGGCACGAGTGGTACCGTTGCGATCGGTGCGTTCCGAGGATCGCGGGGGTGTAATTTTCTATTTTTCAGAATTTTCTGGATTTTCTATAAAACCCCCCTATTTTCTCTTTCTTCCCACCTTCTTCTTCTTTTTCTCCTTCTTCCTCCTCTCTCCCCCCACCGTGACCATCGCCCCTCTCCCCCTCTCTCTCCCATTCAGACGCGGTGAGCCCTTCTCCGGCTGCAGACGACGGCAGGGCGACGGCGCGAACGCGTGGGCGGCGGTGAGGCGAACTCGTGGGCGTGCGGCAAGCGTGGGAAACGCGAGGAGGCGGGGTTTCCGAGAGCGTTCTTCGTGGTTTGTGGACGATCCGGCGGAGCATTCGCTCCATTGAGGTAGGGTGATGTTCCTTAGCCTCTTGCCGTTCGTTTCCGTGATTTGTGGGCCGCGGGGAGGCCGAGAGAGGCTTGTTTGAGCGGGTTTGGGGTTTTCCATGATTTGGGGAGAGCTCGCCCGATCTATGATTTTAGCCCGCTATTTCATGTTTTGATGGCTTAGAAGCATGCTAGGGGTCCTTAGGGGTCATTCCCCTTGATTTCCCCCTCTCCGGTGGAGGTATGGGGGCGTGGTTGGAGTTTTTGGGCGTTTCCACCATTTTTCGGGCGCGGACTGAGAACACGCTATGCTCCAGTAGCGCGTTCTTGATGGTCGCGCTGCCCCGATGGGGCGCGTTCATCGGAGAAGATGAACAATAGGGCGGTTTCGGTCGCGCTATGGGGTCCTAGCGTGATCTGCCTTGTTGCGCTAGGGGTTCCTAGCGCGATCTTCCTTGTCGCGCTAGGGGTCCCTAGCGTGACCTATCTTGTCGCGCTAGGAGGCCCTAGCGCGATCTTCCCTGTCGCACTAGGGGGTCCTAGCGCGTTCTTCCTTGTCGCGCTAGGGGTCCCTAGCGCGATCTGTCCTGTCGTCTGGTGTTCCTCTTGGGCCGTGTGTATCCTGGACACCTCGTGGAGTTCCGTGACCATGTCTTTGGGTGTCCGGAGGTTCTGTTTACCTCGATTAGTGTGCCCGTGGGCTTGGTGGGTCCTGGTGACCCCAGGCGTTTCGGGTTTCCGTGTTCTCGCTCGATCGAGTCACCGTGTATCGATGTGTGCGCGGTGGAGTTCCCCCGCATGTCGTGAGTCTTCCTGGAAGATGATCCCCGAGTGGGTCATGTGTTTGGCCGTGGGCGGTGCGTCCGTTTCATCTCCGACCGTGGTCACCGTGCGATGGTGCTGGTACGTGGGACGGCCCCCGTACTTCGTCAGGTTCGGACGTTGTTTTCCGTTGTCTTGAGAGTCTACTCCTTCAGTGACCCTCCACTAGTCGTAGCCCACCAGTACGAGGTGCTGGTCTCACCTGGGAATGGTGTACGGGCACTCACCTTGAGACGGTTTGTGGACCGGTTACCGTAGGCCCCTCGTCGGTAGCCAGAGTCCGACTACGGGGGAAAACCGGTCAGAGGGCCAGACCTAGGACGCGTGGTCTGTGTGTGCACACGTGGTTGGGGGCGGTTGGACCCACGTCGACGGGCGTGACCCTAGCTAGTCACTTGTTTGTGGTTACTTGTGCGATGTTTGACCATTTGGTAGGAGCTACCACGTCAGGCGGTTCACCAGCGGCGCGGTGTAAAACGTCAGGGGACTCTACCGGCTGTGCTTCTAGTGGGTGGTACTCCTGTCGAGTACGGAGTGTCAGACTGTCAGTCGGGCGTTTTCAACCTTCGGGTGTTGCCGGGTTGACCGTTGAGTTCGGTCTTCTCACCGTGACACGTTTGCCGGTTCACGTGCCGCAGGGCTTCGTTCGGTTGAGGATAGGGCTTCCCTTTCCGAGGTACTCTTTTACCGCTAGCGTAGTGGTTTCCCGTCTTCGCGGTAGGGTTCGAGTGATCCCTACTGAGTCTTGTTCCGAGACTCATTCCCTGTGTATTTTTCACCGTGTTTCAGGTGAGGCGCCACCTTCGGGGAGCGCGTCGGGAGTGCAGTGTGGTGCGGGTGCCCAGAGGTAGTGCCAGAGGTCAGAGCCGGGGTATGCCCTGTGTAGCTGTACTTTTCCTTCTTGTCTCTGTACTAGTTGTGGACTACTACTGTTGTTGTTATTTTTCTATTGTGGACCATGTAAACTGTTAATTTATTTCCTGCTTAATATTATAACTATTTAATTTCTGCAATTACTTGTGATACTTGTGTAGTTTCCACACCATCCTTCTAACCCTTCCGAGTCTTTGGACTCGTGGGTGGCGGTGCGAGTCTCGGGTTATCGGGCCTTCCCGATAATCGGATTCTCGGGTCGTTACACACGAAGCAAGCTCCGAAAACGTTTAACAAGAAAAGGATATGCAAATACAATGCCCAGTTCAAGATTAACACTCTATGCTCCAAGATAACTAAGAAAAAGGATTGACAAGATCTTCCCCTTTGATATTCACACAACTAGGAGAAATAAGAAGGGTGCACTAGAATGATAGAACCGAGAGAGGTGGAAGAAGCCGGTCTTGTAGAATCAAACGCCCAAAGCAGTGGACGACGAGGAAGTCGGCTGCGGCCTCCAGATCAAAGCTCGGGCACGTGGAGAATGAACTCGACGGCGTCTTCTTCCTTCTCCAGTAGGTGTGTGAAGCCCTTTTCTTCTCCTGCAAGATGGATGAACACGTTAGACTCCCAAAGATGCATCTTTCGATCGGACAAGGGCGGCTATGTATAGTGAAGGGAAATCAAGCCATTAAGATCATTATACCCCTACAGAAGCCTCTTCATACCACATACAAACATTGACATAAACCCTAAGGGAAAATTGGTAAAGAACCCAAGCAATCGGATCTCAAACAAATGGGTGTGCAGTCGGATCCGAAAATCCCGATCGGAATGCTCGGAACAAGTGTCAACTCATAGAGTCGACTCTTGTTTGGCGAGTGTTATGCCAGAACACAAAAATCAGAACTCAGTTGAAAAGTGTCGATTCTTGAGGTCGACACTTTTTCAGACTTGTTCTGTTCTGTGAAGAAAACAACATACAAGGTGAAAAGTGTCGACTCTTGAGGTTGACACTTTTTCACTATAGTTCTGTTTGCACTAAAATAGCTAGACCCACCTGAAAGTGTCGACTCTAGGAGTCGACACATTCTACCTGCGTTTGTAAAAACAACGCACAGCAGGGAGTAGTGAAATAAGTGTCGACTCTTGAGGTCGACACTTTTCCTGACATGCTTAAAACATGGATAAAATCAATTGAAACACCACATTTTCTCAATCAAACTTTAAGATCAATCAATTACGCACTTGAAAAAGAGATTGCCATGGATTAAACAAGATTTGAGCCATAACCATCCTATCCACATAAAATTGCAATTAAACAATTGTTCTTACCATGACTTTCAGAATTTGAGAGTAAATTCCATAATGAACCTGCACTAATACATATTGTCATTCATTTCAATCTTAAAGCATAACAAATGAGATTCTCAATCACTCTAACACGGCTTGGTCTATCCTGCATGTTTAAGAACCTCAACATCATGTTAAAACAAATAAGAATCACTCAATGCATTCTATAATTTATGTATGTGCATAAGAACTCATGGTCAATGCATATAAGAAGGTTGGGTCGATGCAAGAAGCAGCAAGGTCTGTGCAGTGTTGAACAACGTCCGTGCAAGTTATATCACACATAAGGCTCACTCTCATGAAAGATTCATCAATTTAAACATTTATCAGCCATGTATTCAATACAAATAAGCAGCATAGAGCCATGTATCTTCGTCAAAACAGCCCGGGGCACAACAATCTCCCCCTTTTTGACGAAGATAAAACCCTTTGAAAAATGACAAGGATTTGCATGAAAGAACCAATCCCATTCAAAATATGAAATCAACAGCTTACCATGAAAACTTTATTACTCCCCCTTTTTGTCAGAGTCAAATAGGGGATTATTAAAAGCAGGGAAGCAAAATCGGATATGCACAGTTAACTCAATGAGATGCCATGAAAAGCAAGGAATGAACATTCAAGCACAGATGCATTCATTATTGTATATAGTATCAAGCATGTTCTATATGAACAGGTTAAGAAATATGCTATCGACCGAGAACATGCGTTTCATGAGCAATAGTAAAAGGATAGTGCTTACAAGAAGTGGTACTACATTACCCATGAAATATGACTGATTCAAAATGTACATTCATACAATCACTCCTTAGATGTATATGTGAAGTATGAGCAATGAAATTTAATCAATATGGATTTTCAGATTTTCTAAGGAACACAAATAGGAACTTTTCTTCCCTACACTTCCATACATGTGCTCGACTTTTGGTAGCTTCGCACAACCCCAATATTATTTTCAACAGATTTTTTTTATTTTTAAATAATAATATGACTAACCTTTTGACGCGAGTTATGCCCTTTGTTTTAGGGGCATTTCCCGGTTACTCAGTATTGTCACTTATGATGATGCGGATAAGACACTTTTCAATGCGAGTTTCCTCCTTTATTTCAGGGGAGATTCCCGATTACTTGGTGCCAAATAACACTTATTCATATATTTGGTGGGGCTGACAACTTTTTCCTTACGAGACACACGATTTCTATGTAGGGGATCAAGAGCCCTTAAATGTGTTGAGTGGAATAGGTGAAATCCTTATTAGTTAGAGTCATTAATCTCATAGGTGCAATTGGTGTGAGAGATTGCATAGAATGTAAGAGATGAATTAGTCTTTTCACAGTGATGTCTCCCCCTAAGTGTATGCACAATTATAAAAAGGACCTCCCCCTTAATATGTGCCATGTAACAACATGTCTAAGTCAAAGTAATTTTATTTAGCAAGGGAGTAAGGTCATAGGAGATATCAAAATTGAAAGGTGTGTATTTTATATACACTCAAGCATGTATCAAAATGGAATACTCAAGCAAGTTGATTACCGGTACGTGGCGGAGAACGTAGGTCCGAAGACCACCATCACGCATGAGGAAAGCTTCCAGTTGAACATAATCCAACTTTCGGCAATCGCCATTTGATATACCGAAAATCATGGCATTTAGGCACACAAGTATGAAGTATATGCAGTTATGTACATGCGGATGCGAAAAGATAAAAGCATGAATAAAAATCAAAATGTTATTCACTGTGATATTCACAGCAAGAAAGGTTTGAAATGTAAACTCCATGGAAAGGCTCCTTATATGCAAAAAGTAAAGCAGTATGCACAGTCTCATTATGAAAAGTGTAAAGTGTGTATATACAAAGCAAATTCAAAAGATTTAACTATCTAACCTGCACACTCCTAATTCTCTCCTAAGAAAGCAAAACTGATTAGAGTTTAGAGATTTTGTAAAAATATCTGCAAGTTGGTGTTTTGTGTCAACAAAAACTAGCTCAAAAGCATCTTTATTAATATGATCTCTTATGAAGTGATGTCTAACCTCAATGTGTTTAGTGCGAGAGTGTTGGACATGATTTTTAGACAGATTTATTGTAGACGTGTTATCACACATGATGGGAGTGTTTTTCAAACAAAAACCAACATCTAACAATTGATGTTGGATCCATAGAACTTGAGCCGCACAACTGCCTACAGCCACATATTCAGCTTCAGCAGCTGATAAGGCCACACAATGTTGTTTCTTTGAGGCCCATGAAACCATGCAGTCCCCTAGAAACTGATAGTGACCGCTTGTGCTCTTACGATCCATTTTACATCCAGCATAGTCAGAATCAGTGAAAGCATGCAAGTCAAAAGAATTATTCTTAGGATACCACAAACCAAGGTCATGTGTACCATTCAAATACCTGAAAATTCTTTTCACGGCCGACAAATGAGAATCTCTGGGACAAGATTGATATCTTACACAGAGATAGACACTAAAATGTATGTCAGGCCTACTAGCAGTCAGATATAACAATGAACCTATCATACCCCTAAAAAGTTTTTGATCAACTTTGTTACCTTTCTCTTCTTCCAATTTCAGTGAGGTGGACATGGGTGTAGCAAATGGTTTGGCAGTTTTCAGTTAAAATTTCTTCACTATTTCTTGTGTGTACTTCTTCTGGTTGATGAAGATGCCATCGTCCAGTTGTTTTATTTGAAGTCCAAGAAAGAAGTTTAGATCACCCATCAAGCTCATCTCGAACTCTCCCTGCATGAGTTGGGCAAATTCATCATTCATTTTCAAATCGGAGGCTCCAAAAATTATGTCGTCTACATAAACTTGAACAATCAAGGCATGTTCATCACAAGTTTTAGTAAACAACGTTTGATCTATATTACCTCGTTTGAAGCCATTATCAATAATAAATGCACTAAAATGATCATACCATGCCCGGGGAGCCTGTTTTAATCCATACAGTGCCTTGTCCAATTTGTAGACGTGGTCCAGAAATTTATCATCTTCAAAGCCCGACGGTTGCTCCGCGTATACTTCTTCCTAGATGATCCCGTTGAGGAAGACACTCTTGACGTCCATTTGAAATAGCTTGATGTTCCTGTGATAGGCATAAGCAAGTAAGATTCTCACAGCTTCTAGTCTAGCCACAGGAGCGAAAGATTCATCAAAATCTATACCAAATTCTTGGGAGTAGCCCTTGGCTACCAACCTTGCCTTATTCCTCACAACCAACCCATCTTCACTAAGTATGTTTTGAAAAACCCACTTAGTTCCGATGATGGGATGATTATCAGGTCGAGGCACGAGGAACCACACCCGATTCCTTTAGAATTGGTGCAATTCTTCTTGCATGGCGAGAACCCAAGAATTATCATTCAGAGCATCATCTAAAGATTTAGGTTCAATGCTGGAAAGTAAGGCTAAATTGTCATGAATTTTAACTTCTCTCATTGAAGCCCGTGTATGAATTCCTTCATCCACATCGCCAATCACATTCTCCAAGGGATGGTCTTTAAGTGTTGTCCATTGGCGTGGTAGAGTCGGATGTACTTGTTCCTCTTGTTGCTCTTGCTCCTTTTCTTTCTCTTTTTCTTGATCTTTATCTCCTGCCTCACCTTGTTTGCTCTACTCTCCTCTTTCTACATCACTCTCACTTGTAACCAGAAAATGATCATCATCATTTGATTTTCTCATGGTGTATTCATCAACTACTACATGTGGACTCTCCTCGACAACAATAGTTCTAGAATTATAAACATGGTAAGCTCTAGATGATAGAGAATACCCGAGGAAAATCCCTTTTTCACTTTTAGCATCAAATTTTTCCAAATTGTCCTTACCATTGTTCAAGATATAACAAATGGATCCAAATGGTTTCAAATGTGATATGTTGCATTTCTTACCGTTGTACAGCTCGTAGGGAGTTTTCTTAAGGGTTGGTGTTACCATTGCCCGATTCATAATGTAGCAAGCAGTATTCACTGCTTCTGTACATAGATACAGTGGAAGACCATTTTCAGCTAGCATGGTACGCGCCATCTCCACGAGCGTCCTGTTCTTCCTTTCGACCATTCCGTTCTGTTGCGGGATTCTAGGTGATGAGAATTGATGCTCGTACCCCTGCTTCCTGCAAAATTCATCAAACTCATGATTTTCAAATTTTTTGCCGTGGTCACTTTGGATTTTCTGAATTGAATAACCCTTTTCATTTTGAACTCTTGTGCAAAAATCAATGAATTCTTTGCATGCATCACACTTGTTAGCTAGATACAAAACCCATGCATATCGTGAAAAATCATCGATAATCACAAATCCATAAAGCTTCCCTCCAAGACTGTGAGTCATGGTGGGACCAAACAAGTCCAGATGTAACAACTGAAGGGGTTTTTCAGTAGAAACAATGTTTTTGCATTTAAAATAGGTTGTGGTTTGTTTTCCTTTATTGCATGCTTCACAAACTTTTGAAGTTTCAAACTTTAAGCTAGGAAGACCTCTAACTAAGCCATGTCGATTCAGCTTCCTAATGACATTAAAACTGGCATGCCCAAGATGGCGATGCCACAACCAAACATCTTCATTCTTATTAGCAACTAAGCACAAATTTTCAGATGCAATGTCATTAAAGTCAACAAGATATGTGTTGTTACTCCTCACTCCTATAAATTTGATTTCATGTGAATTAGCATCAACAATTGTGCAGTGAGAAGATTCAAATATGACCTTGTGACCCTTGTCACATAGTTGACTTATAATTAATAAGTTATGGTGAAGACCTCTAACAAGTAAAACATCTTTGCTGTAGTGGTTGAGATCCTTACTAATTCTCCCAATGCCTATTATCTTACCTCTGTCCTGTCCGCCAAAAACTACCATTCCACCATTTTTCTCTACTAGGTCTGCAAAAAGTTATTTATTTCCCGTCATGTGCCTGGAGCATCCGCTGTCCAGGTACCATTTATTCTCAGTCACCTTCATGCAGACCTGCACCAATAAGCAAACGAGCTCATTTTGATTTGGGTACCCAAGCAAGCTTGGGTCCCTTGATGTTAGCATTCACAAAAGTTTCACTATACTTGCTGAAAAGCATGTCATCATCATACTTCATTAATTGGCATATATACATGTCATGCCCTACTCTCCCACAATAAAAATAAGTGGGTCTCTTCCTACCAAAATTTTTCTTGTTATTTACATGTGTAGAAGTATAGGGGAAACGAGAATTAACAGTTTGTGTATCATTGTGTGTGTGAACACTCTCCATGATATAGTGAACTCTTAACAGCATAATGAAAAGTATTTTTGTTGCCATGCATGAAATTTAAACTCTTCACACCTTGTTTTTCCTTTCCCTTCAACATCTTTTCTTTAGCATTTTTCATTTCATCCAAATATGTGATGAGTTTTCCATTTCTCTTCTTCAATTCTTTTTTGACTTTCTAACATTCGACCATTTTAACATTCAATTCTTCCAGCGCCTTTTTTAACTTATCATGCTTTTCTTGGATTTCATCTTTGATCTTGAGTGCATTTTGTTTCTCTACCGCTAAGCATGAAATTTCATCTTCAAACAAAAGTAATTTTGATTCCAGAGTATCATTGGCATTTTTGAAGTTTTTAACTTGCATGTCAAATAAACTACATTTCTCACATGAATTAGATGAGTGCATTATCTCATGAATTTTCTTCCTTAAGGTTTTATTCTCATTTTTTACTCATTTGTATTTTTCATCCAATTTCTCATATGCAAGTTCCCATTGATCATTTGTGATAAACTCTGAATCAGAAATTACATGTTCGTGATCGCTCTTGGCCATGAGACACATATTCTTCACCAGTTCTTCAATGTCTTCTTCTTCATCGGACGTAGGCTCATCCTCGTCCTCATCGATCCACGTTGCTTTCATTGCTCTTGGCTTCTTGCCCTTAATCATTTTTCCTTTCTTCTTCTGCAACTCGGGGCATTCACCTCTCATGTGCCCCATCTTCTTGCACTCGTAGCACATTACTTCAGCCACTTTTAGTGGTTCATTCCTTTGCTTCGGCTGCTTGTTTCCTTTCTTGAACTTTCCACCAAATCTTCTCCTTTGGTGCAGAAACTGTCTAACTTTTCTTGTCAACATGGTAACTTTCTCATCATCAGTGGTTCCCATTGAATCCTCTTGGCTTGAGATGTACTCCGGGTTTACCTTTAATGCGATGGACTTCTTCTTCTTCGTGTCCTCTTCCGTCCTCTTTATGTTAATCTCATAGGCCATTAAAGACCCTATGAGCGCATCCACGGTGAGAGTAGACAAATCCTTCAAATCCTCTATCACGGTTGCCTTGGTGTGCCAGCTTGGTGATAGGGACCTCAGCACTTTCCTTACCAAATCTGTATCTTTAAACTCCCTTCCGAGTGACTTCAACCCATTTGTGATCTCCACGAGACATGCAAACATCTCGGAGATATTCTCTTCCTCTTTCATATGGAATATCTCATAATATCGGATCAACATGTTCGCTTTCGTTTCCTTGACCTCTGTGGTGCCTTCATAAATTAGCTTGAGCTTGTCCCACATTTCTTTCGCGCTGCTGCATATAGAAACATGAGCATATTCATTCGGGTGAATAGCACACTGAATAATATTTAATGCATTAAAATTCACAGTGGCCTTCTTGATACTATCATCATTCCACATTTTCTCATCCGGGGGTAAAGTGTACGGACCATTCTTAATGACAGTCCATATTTCATGACTTTGAGCACGTAGAAAGACAGTCATCCTATTCTTCCAATAGGGGTAGTTACTACCATCAATGAAAGGTGGCCTATGAATAGAATGCCCTTCGGGCATTAACCCCTTGTTAAGATTGTTAGCCATTCCTAACAGATCTCTCTAAACCGTGAGGTTTCTAGATGAAAACAGAGCCGAGGCTCTGATACCAATTGTTGGCCCAGTTACGAAGGCAATCGAGAGGGGGGTGAATTGATTGCCCACCCTTTTTAACAAAATAAGATTTAACTACACAGATCGTAGAAAAACGATGACACTTTCTTAACAGAATGCAAGAATTATGAAATGAGAAATATAGCTTCTCCAGGTTCAGATTAATGTGCAATGATAATCAGCCAACCACTCACAGCTCTCCAGCGCAAAACAATGTTCACTCGGATAAAAATAACGATTAGGACAAATGATGAAACTCACAGCTCACCGATTCACACTCATAACACAAACGGATGAGTACAACAACAATCACATAAAAAGCAACCCACGACACAAGCAGTTTTAGTTGGTTCAGATGCACCCAAGTGTCGTCCTATGTCCACCCCTCTCAACTTGAGAGGATTCCACTATCAACGCTGCACGACGGCAGCAACCACCACACACACACGGGCGCAACGGCCCACCACACGTGGGTTCTCGCACAACGACGAGAGACCGCACACACGGAGCAAGCTCCGAAAACGTTTAAGAAGAAATGGATATGCAAATACAATGCCTAGTTCAAGATTAACACTCTATGCTTCAAGATAACTAAGAAAATGGATTGACAAGATCTTCCCCTTTGATATTCACACAACTAGGATAAATAAGAAGGGTGCACTAGAATGATAGAACCGAGAGAGGTGGAAGAAGCCGGTCTTGTAGAATCAAACGCCCAAAGCAGTGGACGATGAGGAAGTCGGCTGCGGCCTCCAGATCGAAGCTCGGACACGTGGATAATGAACTCAGCGGTGTCTTCTTCCTTCTCCAGCAGGTGTGCGAAGCCCCTTTCTTCTCCTGCAAGAAGGATGAACACGTTAGACTCCCAAAGATGCATCTTCTGATCAGACAAGGGAAGCTATGTATAGTGAAGAGAAATCAAGCCATTAAGACCATTATACCCCTAGAAAAGCCTCTTCATACCACATACAAATATTGATATAAACGCTAAGGGCAAAGTGGTAAAGAACCCAAGCAATCGGATCTCAAACAAATGGGTTCGCAGTCAGATCCGGAAATCCCGATCGGAATGCTCGGAACAAGTGTCGACTCATAGAGTCGACTCTTGTTTGGCGAGTGTTCTGCCAGAACACAAAAATCAGAACTCAATTGAAAAGTGTCGACTCTTGAGGTCGACACTTTTTCAGACTTGTTCTGTTCTGTGAAGAAAACATCATACAAGGTGAAAAGTGTCGACTCTTGAGGTCGACACTTTTTCACGATAGTTCTGTCTGCACTAAAATAGCTAGACCCACCTGAAAGTGTCGACTCTAGGAGTCGACACATTCTACCTGCATTTGTAAAAACAATGCACATCAGGGAGTAGTGAAATAAGTTTCGACTCTTGAGGTCGACACTTTTCCTGACATGCTTAAAACATGGATAAAATCAATTGAAACATCACATTTTCTCAATCAAACTTTAAGATTAATCAATTACGCACTTGCAAAAGAGATTGCCAAGGATTAAACAAGATTTGAGCCATAACCGTCCTATCCACATAAAATTGTAATTAAACAATTGTTCTTACCATGACTTTCAGAATTTTAGAGTAAATTCCACAATGAACCTGCACTAATACATATTGTCATTCATTTCAATCTTAAAGCATAACAAATGAGATTCTCAATCACGCTGACAAGGCTTGGTCCATCCTGCATGTTTAAGAACCTCAACATCATGTTAAAACTGATAAGAATCACTCAATGCATTCTATAATGTCTGTGCATAAGAACTCATGGTCAATGCATATAAGAAGGTTGGGTCAGTGCAAAAAGCAGCAAGGTCCGTGCAATGTTGAACAACGTCCGTGCAAGTTATATCACACATAAGGCTCACTCTCATGAAAGATTCATCAATTTAAACATTTATCAACCATGTATTCAATACAAATCAGTAGCATAGAGCCTTGTATCTTCGTCAAAACAGCCCGGGGCACAACATAGAGGACCATCACCGTAGTTGTCACGACCCAAGATCCAAGTATAGGAAAGGTATAGATACAATCCGAATCCTACCCCGCTACCTACAAACCACGAGGTTCGAAACGGATATTTGGTGTCATGGGAGCATATAGGAATCTAAATTAAATGCATGATATTAAAGTGCATAGTTCAAATTAATTATAGAGATTGAACAACATTTGTACAGTAAACATTTAACAATTATACAATCCAGATCTTCAAGTCCAAAACAAGTACAATCCAACAAAAGAAAAAGGTACAAGATCATGGGGCATACCCCATTTCTGGCAAACTGGCAGCTAAGATGGGTCTCCAATGCCGTGCTGAGCCTCAAGAGTACTATGAGCAAAACTCACTGTAGGTGTCGGATAGTGGTGGCCGCGCGAAGGCGTGGACGACGTGGCCTGCCTCCGAACTAGGCTACTGCTACCTACAGTGCACGTGTTAGAAAAAAAGAAGTAGTGTGATTGCCAGTGGTGTTTACCTGAACCTCACAGGTACAAAGTGATCGCTTGGGGAGTGCCTCAAGTGGGGAGAACGTTGAGTCCTGACTTCTCCATCCTCAGCCAGCCAAGGGCGGAGAGCCTTGCTATGTCCCGAAATGCCAAAATCCTACAAACAGTCTTGAAGGCTCACAGAAACAAAGGAAAGAAAGCCATTAGTCCTGTGTAGTGTAGTAACAGTTCTAATAGCCAATGACAGAGAGAATATGGTCGCGTGATTACCTGGGGGTGGTGGAAAGGGGGGATGGTCGAGACTTTCGACCACCCGCCTTCCCGTTGGTTTAAAAAGGGAAATCTCTTGATAGGGTTCTAGTAAGTGCTAGTATGCTATGTATGCAAATGGGACAAGGGAATTTCAAAGCAAAACGGGAAGCAACGAAATGGAGAAATCAAACCCGGAGGGTGGCCGAGCTTGCCGCCGGCCAGCAGTGCAGTTTGGGGAAGGTGAGGAACAACCTTCTCATAATCAGAGCCTTGCTCCTAGACTCGGGCTGTTCCTTGCTGGAAGATCCCTCCACCAACCTCGTCCAACCTGCAAAGTAACGAGAGCAAAACAAGGGAAACTCTCCCTCTCACAACTTTCGAAAGTCCAGAACTCCCCACCAACCTCCAAAAATCCAACCCCCTCCTCTGTTTCCCCCTCAGGAGTTTTGTTCTCCGAGGCTCCATCTAGAAGCCTCAAATGAGTCGTGGGATCGATCGTGGGTGATACGGGAGAATGGTTCCGAGCGTGGCGGGAGCAAAACCCACGTTCTTTGACCATCATTTGCCAGAAGGCGTCCAAGGTACTTTCCTTCTACCAGGGGATAGGCGGCCAATAGAGTGGCCTTCCAAGGCCCAGGGCGGCCAAGGTAGTGGCCTTCCAGATGGGGTGAGGGCGGCCAGCACTTGGGCCTTCCAGCAGCTTGGGCAACCGACCTAATGGCCTTCTTGGTATGGAGGGCGGCCAGCATAGTGGCCTCCTAGGGGCAAAGGGCGGCCATCGCCCTTGCCTTCTAGGGGGATGGGCAGCCATCGGTTTGGCCGCCCAACCCATGGGCCCTTTGCCTCTTCAAGTGAGAGTGGCCCATTAATGAAAATGTGTTTGGGCTGGACTAAAAAAGCATAAATGCCAATAAACCGGGTAAAATGACTGCATCACCTATATGATGGTCTAACAGTGGATCCGCGGGATGTCCGAAATTAGGCGTATACAAATGCCCCTCCGGAACGCCCATTTTGCAAGGGAGTCCGGCGGACTGATAAATGGGTGTTTGTTGGGATGAAAAATCTCTTATTGATTTATTTTTTTTATTGGTTCATTTTATTAACGTGGGACGTTCTAGTCACTTTCGTGACAAAATTTATTGTGCGGTCGTCTGACCAATCAGACAATAGTGGGTGATCGTGTCGGGACTAGAAGTCCGCCATGTCATAAAGGCTCTAGCATTAATTACATCATTCGGGAAGAAGGAAAACCCTTGATTAATCACCAAAGTAGAAGATCCCTCGGGGCCGAAGAAAACGTATGAAAGTAATGTTGGCTTCGTAAAACAAAATGTAGTGTATGCAAGCAGGGAGTGTGGTAGGGTTTATTAGATCGGTTCTCGGTACATGGCGGGGGACTTAGGTTATAAGACCACCTCACACTTAGTGATAGCTTCCGGCCAGACCTAACTTGACTTTCGACTTAGTCACAATTTGATATACCGGAGAGCCGGGCAAGTGCAGATGCTATTGCACGGGTTCATACAAGTGAATGAGGAGCACATAGCAGTTTATTCTTTTTTATTCAAAGATTAAGGGTGGAATTTGGCTTCTGACGTTATTTATTACTTTATTCAATCATTTATCCACATATTTATTCAACAAACTCAAGGAACATTTTGACTATTGGAGCCTTGGTTTTGATGATGTCACATTATGAATCATGATGTGACTGAAATGCATAGAGCCTTTCATATTGATCAAGTCATTTCATATTCTAAGTGTTAGAAAATCAGGTCGATGCACATTTCAGTCTGTAGCATGTCAGGTCGATGCATCCTTGTACCACGTTGAACATAAGGTCGATGCATGTTTGTGCTTGCACTTTGATAGGTCGGTGCACATACTTGTTTTGAGACTGGTAGGTCGATGCACATACATGTCTTACGTCTGTTAGGTCGGTGCATGTCATGCTATTTGTTTATAACGTCGGTGCACATTGGATCTTGTGTTCAGCAAGGTTGGTGCACATTGGATCTTGTATTCAGCATGGTCGGTGCACATTAGATCATGTGTTCAGCAAGGATGGTGCACATTGGACCTTGTGTTCAGCAAGGTCAGTGCATATACATGCATTCACTCTATTAGGCCAATACTCATGCAAGCATCATATCCATCAGGTCTAAGCACACACGTCTGTCACTGGACCAAGGTCAGTGCAGAAATATATATTGGAATCTTCATGTCGGTGCATTCTCATGAGCTACAGTATCTAAGGTCTGTGCACATGTAGAGTCTAAGGTCCGTGCACATGTAGAGTCGGTGCACATGAAGAGTAAAGTATGTGCACATGCAGAGTCCAAGGTCTGTGCACATGTAGAATCCAGGTCATCAGGTCTGTGCACTGAGCCTATACATCGAGGCATTTGTATCATCATACATTCATTTGACCAGAGTATCTGATTTTTTTGAAATTGACTAACTATGCATTCTCCTAAGCAAGTATGATGAAAAGGTGTTTGATGAAATATTTTATATCTTATTGACAGGGATTCGATCAAGCACTTAAAGGGTAGAGAGCATCAAAGACTTAAGTGATCATGTGGTTCAAAATGGTGTAAACAGGCACGTGATCCAAGGCTCCCAATTCTTCAAGATCGCTTGGCCACGTGGATTCCCCTCGTCTTCAAGATCTGACACGTGGACCTTTTCAAGTCACTTTTCTAGAAAAGCTCATGGCGGGAATCCTCCCTCCAAGCATCGGACTGAAACCATGAGCGGACCACTTGATCCAGTTCGCTGGTATAAAAAGTGAGCTCTCGTCTGAAGTAGAAGACAAAAAATTGAGAAGGGAATTGAAGTAGATTGAAGATAAGAGAAAATAGAGTTGCAGAGAGCTACGAGCGAAGAAGAGGCGAAAAGATAGAGAAGCTCTAGAGAGGAGAGTTCCTCAGCAGGTGAGTCTGAGAGGAGTGTTGAGAGAGAAGAAGTCGTTGCAGAAGAGAGAGGAAAAAGAAAGAAAAACAGAGTATCGGATGTTAAGAAAAAGATCGAGAGAAAAGAAAGAGAGAGAGCAACAGAGAGAGTTCTGAGAGGGAGATCGTTAGAAAGAAGAAAGAGTGTTCAGAAAAATAAAGTATCAGAGTTCTTAGAGTGAAGGTGGAGATCTACTAAAGATCAGTCTGTGTTCTGACTCGTGGATCAAATCCAGAGTCTGTCTGCTCAATTGAGCTACATTTCATTGTGTTCTTTCGTTTATTTTCTTCTTTGTGATAGCAAACTGTGTTGCTCGGCGATGAAGTGTGAACCTCGGTCAGCAAGCTGTAAGGCTCAACAGCAAGGAAAGATTCCTTGGGTTAGCAAAGCTGTAAGGCTCACTGGATAGAAAGCTGTGTTGCTCAGCAGTGTAAGCAAGCTGTGATGCTCAGCAGTTAAAGCTGTTTGTCAGCAGAAAGCCTCACTCGGGTTTGAGTGGGGGATGGACGTAGGTCTGTGGTAGCAGACCAAACCATCTAAAATCTCTGTGCACCATGATTTGTGTGACTGTCCAATTCCATATCTTCTATCCCCCTTCGCAGGCTATCTGAGCATTTACTAATTGAAGTTATTTTGTGTGTTATTAGTCTATATCCAACACAGCAGCGAAGTGTTGTCCGTGTGCTTAGTAGAGTATCAGGCTGGATGTGTGTGAGATCTATTATTTCAATTCATGGTTATGAAATCTGCTTAGTATCAGTCTAACATCTAAGTGTCCATCGTTACTTCTGTTTGAGGAAGCACTTTGATAAATGTGTTCTGCTCTTCTATCTCACAATTAAAGAGTTCATCTGATTTTAGTTTGGTTAAAATTCAAATTCCTCAAATTTTTTTGAAGGGGATCCATTCACCCCCCTCTGGATCTCAGCCATGCGCTTATCAGCTAGCACCTAAATCCCAACAATTTGTATCAGAGCAGGTTTCTGTACTAACAGATCCAACGATCTACAGATATGATCCTGCTATTTCGTGCACTCACTGTTTCAGCTCACTGATTTTAAACTGTTTTCAATGGCTAATCCTCTGAAATTTGAAGGATGAAGTTTTTATAATTGGCTAGGAAGATTCAAAGATTTTGTGAACTCCGTAGATTCAAATCTATGGGTCTTAATTGAATACGGTCAATATGACATTCCAGAGGATGAATCCAAATGGAATGTCATCCATCGATTAAAGAATGCTGATAACATGAAAGCCCTGAAACTGATGAAAAGGGCGATAGATATTGAAGAGTTTCCTAGTGTTTCTACTTGCAGGAGTGCGAAGGAAATTTTGAACAAGCTGGCTGCAACTTATAATCAAGAAGGGAACACATGCTTAATGGCAAAAGATCACAACAGTGATCAACTGGATGAATGTTCATCACAGGTAAATTCTGAATCTGATGAACTTACATTTAATGATTTGATGAAGTTGTATAATTGTTTGCTTGATAAGTATAAGAAAGTCAAGTCTGAAAGTAAGAAATTGAAGAAGAACATATCGTCTGAAATAAATTCTTTGAAATCTGAGAATGAACACCTCAAAGTTGAAATAAAGAAATCCAAAAATTCATGTGATAAGTGCTTATCTGTAAATAAACTAAATGCCATTAATCTTCAATCTGAGCCAAAATGGCAAGAAGAATTGATTGACTCTCTTAGGGAAGAGAATGAAGAGTTATTAAACATCAAGAAAGAACTAGAATAGATTGAAGATAATATGAATGAAAAATTGAACTCGATGAACAAAGAAGATTTGAAGGATGAAAATAAAAATTTGAAAGAAAAAAGCAAGAAGCTCATGGTTTTAAACATTGTTATATCAGAGAGACTGTTAACCTTTGAAAAGAGAAAGTGTGTTGAAGTTGACAATGAACAGCAATTGAAACAAGAAATTGACACCCTCAAAGGTTTGAATGATGCAATACATCAACAAGTAATTTCATGTGAATATGATATTGCTAGCTATGAGGTAAACATTGATTCTCTAAATTCTGAAATCCAAGATTTGAAAAATTCCATGTCTAAATTTGTTGAAGGTAAGGACAATCTTGATAAGATTCTTGGAACTAAAATAAATTTTCAGAGAAAAGGACTGGGTTACAATCCAGTCAACAAGAAGAAGTCTGAGAATAAACTGACTACTTCGTTTGTGAGTAGTTCTGAGCCAACAAAAACACCTTCCTCATCTGTTTTTTAATTTACTGCACAGAGATCAGAAAAATAAAATAAAAATTTGAAAATGCAAAAATAGAAAAATGGTTTGCAGAAAAATTCTAAACACATCCATGCTAGAAGTGTTCATTTGCATGCTAAGCACAATGCTAGTTCACATACACATGCAAATAGAAATAAAATTGAAACTTCATGTTTTCATTGTGGTAGAAATGGTCACCACATGCATGACTGTAAGTTAATGAAACAAGATGATCAGATGTTTGGAAAAAATTATGCGAGAAAACATGTGATTCAGACTAATAAAATTGAATGTTTCAATTGTGGTAAATCTGGGCATGTTCCCTCACAGTGCTGGTTTGCTAAGAAGAAAAGTTTTCATTCTGAATACAGTCATTTTCTTGCATACAGAAATGCCTCTGTTAGGAATAACTTTGCTTCAACTCATAGACATCCAATATGCAAATACTGTGGAACATCAGGACATTTAATGTTTGAATGCTATTGGATGAGGTGTGATAAGGTGAATGTTTGGAACTCATGGAGAACACCTATTAGAGGTGTAACTCATATGACAGGACCCAAGAACTCTTGGGTTCCTAGATATCTGAAATGATTTTGTTTGCAGGTGTGCCTTGGTGGAAAATAATAAAAAGGGGTTATATAAAATCAAGGCACATGAAGGTCAGTCAAACCCCATTTTCTTCTTTTCTTTATACTATTGCTTGAATAACTCTCTTTGGAATATTGCATGTCTGGTTAGATTGAATTCATTGATGATATTCGATGCTATCTTGTCATGATTATTATGATTTGATAATCTGCCACATGCAATTCCAAATGAGCATCTGCATATTGAATAGTCATTCATGTTCATATTAGAAGCATAGTCTTACATGACCCTTTGGTATGTCAAATGGTACGCTGGGAGAAGGGCAGATCATTTCTGTCTGGAAAGCCACATCATGCGAGAGGATAGTCCTCCGTCAAGTACCAAGGGTCAAACTTGCATTTAGTGATAGATTTTCAACTTACATTTCATAGTTGCATATCTGTGTACAATGAGAAAAGGACTGTTGCTTGATTGAAATTACTGCACACAGTGAGGGGGATCTTAATAAATTTTGATTTGTGGCTGAGTGTTATTCAGTGGAAGAATCAGAATTAATGCTGTCAGAAATTTTGGTCTGCTTTAGTTGTCAGAATAAGGGTTCTTGCAGTTGATACTAGTTGAATTGTAATAAGGCTGAATCTTTGTCTAGTGAAGTAAATGCAATATTGCTATATGGCTGGAACAATCAGTTTGGTTAAGCTGGAAGGACGGAACATATGAGAGGAACATCAACCTTACTGTGATAAGAAGTCAAAGCATATGGAAGGTACATCTACCTGAATGCTTTAGCAGGTCGAAGCATAAGAAATGTGCTCAGACCTTGGTGCTACAAGGTGCTCTGTTCTTTGGAAGAGGACTTTGTTCTTATGAGAGGATTGTGAGGGTGTGACTTTGGTTGCATGCAAACCTGACTTTAGTTTTCTCTATGCTTTGATGTGGCCACCTTCATTACCTACATTAGTCTTCTTTGCTTCATAGACATATCCATTCCAACACTCCCATCTATACTGTCTATGTCAAGTCTTGCCTATTCTTTATTAATCTTCTACGCATTCATTCAGGGGGAGTCTTGTATAAAATTCTGGTTTCTTTACTAATCAAAAGACAGCATTACTAGACCACCCAAAACTAAGTGAAATTGCTTGACCTTACACAATTGTGATCTGATGTTTATTGGGATTAAATCTTATCTTAATTATTCTAGATAATCCATGAATGCACTTTCAATGGTTTTAAACCTTCTAAAAATGGAACTGTCCAATTGAATTCCTGAAATCTGAAAATTACAAGTAATAGGACATCTCTGGTTGAACATCATATTCTTATATTGACCTGAGATAGTTTCAAAGTAAACTGAAATAAGGCTAGGGAATATGCCATAAAATGAGAATAATAATATGGCATAGCAATGGCTAACTTTTAGAGAAACTAACTATCTGTATCAAGGAAATGCAGAAGTTATGTCATGATGAAAGAGGTTAACTCTGTTCAAAATATGAAGCATAATGGTTGATTACACTGAGTAACAAGGGATTCAGGCGTCTAACCAACGTGTCTCCTTAAGTTAAAACGTGCAGTTATACTTGAATGCTCAAACCGATGATGAAAAAAAATGGTTGACTCTGTGTCATTTTCAGAAACTTGAAACTGTTTATTTTCAATATAAGATAAATTTTTATACCACTTTTGTCCAATGAAAATGACAAGTAAGATTGATGGTTTTTGAATTGGGCATAATATATTGATCAGATTGTCTATTCTCCATTGTCTCTGCATGATTGGATTAATTTAAGAACACTTTTCCATCAAGATTTAATCCTCCTAAGTAGCAAACTATATAAATGTAAGGAAATGCAGTTCATCTTAAAGGGAAGGGCAGTCTGGTAATTGGTCTTGAAATTGGTAAAGCCGATAGATTTTTGTGTCTGAACTCCACCCTATTTCTTCCTTTCTAAAACCCTTCGCAGTGACGTAGTTGAGTCATCCCTGCTTTCCATCATTCTCTAATCCATATTATTAGCCTACTTTTCTCGTATCCTTGTCAACCGTGTCTTCTCCGGCAATCAAGAGCAAAGGGAAGCGAAAGGTTCCGGAGGAGCAACAACAAATGGATGTTCTATCGGAGAAAGCAGTTGAAGCACCTCGCAAGGAAAGAAGATCAAAGCACTTGCTTGATAAGGGCACTGTCTCAAACATGCTTATAGAAAAATCCTTTAAGGGTAAAGAAAAGGTGTTCGAGGCACCAGCAAAACGGCGCCGGACATCTGCAGCGGAGGAAACTCACATTATGGCTAAAGAAAAGGATGATTCTGGAACAACATCTATGCAAGCGGAGTCTGAGGTTGAGTCTGCCAAGATCATCTTCCCTCGGTATGTAGACTTTCATGATCAGAAAATGCTTAATGAATATCTAGAGCTATTGAGTCTGATTAAATTCCAAAAGTGGAAAAAGTTCATGGGTAAGCATAGATATTACTACTCGAGGTTAGTATCTGAGTTTTATAAGAATTTGAAATATGATCCAGACCTATCTAGGATATGGTCCTGTATTAAGGGAATCAAAATTGAGTTATCTCAGCATTCCCTTCACAAAATCTTCAGAATACCCGAAGAGGGGGTCTATGAAAAGGTCTTTGAGTATGATGAATTTGAAGCATACTCTATACTGACAGATCAGCCCAGTGACCCAGAGAATTACAAGCAAACTAGGCTGACTAACTTCAACACAAACAAGTTCTCTCCTTTAAAGAGATTGCTGCATCACATGCTCACAACAATCATTACTCCACAAGATGGACGTAGAGGGAGATTGACAGAATCACAAAGATTTATCTTCTACTGCATGTTTAAGAGTATTAAAGTGTGTCTCCCAGAGGTTATGATGCAGATAATGGGCTGTGTAAAGGAAGACAGAAGACAGAAGACAGAAGACACCTGCCATATGTAGCTCACCTCACTGCCATTTTTAAGAAGTGGAAAATTCTGTTAGAGGATGAGAAATTTTAGGAAATCCCTAAAGTGAATGTGTATGACATGGATTTTATCATAAAATTCATGAAGCTCAAGCCATCTACTGCAAGAATCTAAAGTCTGATGCAAAGGACAGATGAGCTGCAGCAGGAGCATTTGTAGGAGAAAGAGGAACAACAGCTGACAGAGCAAGTTTAGCAGGCTGCACAAGGTTAGGGGGAGCAACAACCACAGTTAGCTGAGCAGCAAGTGGCAGAGCAGATAGAGCAGTAGGTTGATGAGGTATTGCATGATGAGAACCTGCAAGATCAGCTAGTAGAACAGCAAGAGCTTCAACCAGAGTTGCAAGTAGAGCAACAGCTAGAACAACAAGTAGAAGAGCTGGAGAAAGAGGTGCAACAAGAACAAGAATATGATGAATTAGAACATCAAATGGTATCAGATGAACAAGACGAGCAGCAACATCTAAATGAACTAGAGCAGCTAGTAGAACAACAAATACAGCGAATAGAAGAACAGCTGGCAAGACAGCAAGAGCAACATGAAGTGTAGCCAAGATAACTTAATGAGCAGTAACCACTAAATCAGGAAGAACTACAGGAGCAGGCAGAACTGCAGATAGAAGAGCAGCAGATACAATAAGAGATGGAGCATGTAGAACAACAAGAGCAAGGTCTTGCCACATATTTTGGGCCTTATCATGGACCTCTGATGGCATTTGGCATTCAATCACCACTATCTCCTGAGGAGCCTCAGATTCCACCAGAGTTCCATGCATCCACATCAGCAGGACCAAGTTCAGCTCCAAATATATCTGATGTTCATCCTTCACTAGTAAATCTCCTGATGAGTCAATTTAGGATTACGAATGCATCATTTGTGCAATTGAATTTGGTAGTATAAAGGATTGATGCTTGGATGATGCATGTTGAGTAGATAGTCAATAGCCAATGGGAAAAGTTTGTGAGAGACAAGTATAGATCAGATGAAAGACTGCATGGATTTTTGAATTCTTTGCTACATGTTTGTGAAAAGGCTGATACTATAATGAATAATCTAAGAGTGAATCAGGCTGAAACTCATCTAAAAGTAACACAAACACTTGTTCATGCTTTTGACATTAGGAGAGAATAGCAGAGAATTAGAGAAGATTTGAACATCATTCGCCAAGAATAGCAAACACTATCCCAAAGGATAAACAATATGTCAGATGAAGTCCAGGGCAGTTTCATTCAGCTGGGAAACATATATGCTAAGCTTGACACAGTCCAAGAAAAAGTGCAAAATGTGTCTAGCAATTTTAAAGAAGTTGTCACTACGCAAGCTACAAGTATTTCAACTTCCATGGCAGAGATCCATCAACAACAAACATGCCAAGTTGATAACATGTGCAGCATGCTCCAGAACTGGTTTGTCGATTTGATTGGTATTGTTAAAGAGCTCGAAGCACAAGTTCACAAAGTGGATCAGAAGTTCACTACAAAGCTTGCAGCCTTGGGCACTAAAGTTGATAGAATTCCACAAAATATTCCAGAAGCTATACCCTTGAGAGAATGTGGAAGTTCCAGCAGGACACCCACCAGACGATCACGACAAAGAGGTGGAAGCTCTACAGCAGATGTTTGATGATGTGCCAGATTCAGGGGGAGAAGACAGTATATCTCTCTTATAGTTGTTTTTGATAATGACAAAGGGGGAGAGACGATGATGATATGAGTGTCATGAGAAGATGAGAGATTAAAGACGAGCTTTGAAAAGATGAGCTTTGAAGCTGTAGATTTTGTCAAATAGTGCTAGTCAGCATTACAGTTAGTCTGCATGTTAGTCTTAATTAGTCTGCATGTTAGTCTTACATTTTTTAGATGTAAGTTTGTAAAATTTGAAAAATTTTCATGTGAAATGAATTCAAACTTTTGAATGAATAATTGAATGTGTGATTGATTGAATATTTTCCATCTTGAGCAAACATGTACATGACTCATAGTTGTCATCATCAAAAAGGGGGAGATTGTTGGAACCTTGGTTTTGATGATGTCACACTATGAATCATGATGCGACCGAACTGCATAGAGCCTTTCATGTTGATCAAGTCATTTCATATTCTAAGTGTCAGAAAATTAGGTCGATGCACATTTCAGTCTATAGCATGTCAGGTCGATGCATCCTTGTACCACGTTGAACATAAGGTCGATGCATGTTTATGCTTGCACTTTTATAAGTCGGTGCACATACTTGTTTTGATACTGGTAGGTCGATGCACATACACGTCTTACGTCTGTTAGGTCGGTGCATGTCACACTATTTGTTTATAACTTCGGTGCACATTGGATCTTGTGCTCAGCAAGGTCGGTGCACATTGGATCTTATATTCAGCAAGGTCGGTGCACATTGGATCTTGTGTTCAGCAAGGTTGGTGCACATTGGACCTTGTGTTCAGCAAGGTCAGTGCATATACATGCATTCACTCTATCAGGCCAATACTCATGCAAGCATCATATCCATCAGGTCTAAACACACACGTCTGTCACTGGACCCAGGTCAGTGTAGACATATATATTGGAATATTCAGGTCGGCGCATTATCATGAGCTACAATATCTAAGGTCTGTGCACATGTAGAGTCTAAGGTCCGTGCACATGTAGAGTCGGTGCACAAGAAGAGTAAAGTATGTGCACATGCAGAGTCCAAGGTCTGTGCACATGTAGAATCCAGGTCATCAAGTCTGTGCACTGAGCCTATACATCGAGGCATTTGTATCATCATACATTCATTTGACCAGAGTATCTGATTTTTCTGAAATTGACTAACTATGCATTCTCCTAAGCAAGTATGATGAAAAGGTGTTTGATGAAATGTTTTATATCTTATTGACAGGGATTCAATCAAACACTTAAAGGGCAGAGAGCAGCAAAGACTTAAGTGATCACCTGGTTCAAAATGGTGCAAATAGGCACGTGATCCAAGGCTCCCAGTTCTTCAAGATCGATTGGCCACGTGGATTCGCCTCGTCTTCAAGATATGACACGTGCACCTTTTCAAGACACTTTTCTAGAAAAGCTACTGGCGGGAATCCTCCCTCCACGTGCCAGACTGAAACCATGCGGGGACCACTTGATCCAGTTCGCTAGTATAAAAAGTGAGCTCTCGTCTGAAGCAGAAGATAAAAAATTTAGAAGAGAATTGAAGTAGATTGAAGATAAGAGAAAATAGAGTTGTAGAGACCTACGAGCGAAGAAGAGGAGAAACGATAGAGAAGCTCTAGAGAGGAGAGTTCATGAGCAGGTTAGTCTGAGAGGAGTATTGAGAGAGAAGAACTTGTTGCAGAAGAGAGAGGAAAAAGAAAGAAAAATAGAGTATCGGATGTTAAGAAAAAGATTGAGAGAACAGAAAGAGAGAGAGAGCAACAAAGAGACTTCTGAGAGGGAGATCATTAGAAAGAAGTAAGAGTGTTCAGAAAAATAGAGTATCAGAGTTCTTAAAGTGAAGGTGGAGATCTACTGAAGATCAATCTGTGTTCTGACTCGTGGATCAAATCCAGAGTCTATCTGCTCAATTGAGCTACATTTCATTGTGGTATTTTGTTTGTTTTCTTCTTTGTGACAGCAAGCTGTGTTGCTTAGCGGCGAGGTGTGAACCTCAGTCAGCAAGCTGTAAGGCTCAGCAACAAGGATTGATTCCTTAGGTTAGCAAAGCTATAAGGCTCAGTGGATAGAAAGCTGTGTTGCTCAGCAGTGTAAGTAAGCTGTGATGCTCAGCGGTTCAAGCTGTTTGTCAGCAGAAAGCCTCACTCGGGTTTTAGTGGGGGATGGGCGTAGGTCTGTGGTAGTAGACCGAACCATCTAAAATCTCTGTGCACCGTGATTTGTGTGACTGTCCAATTCCATATCTGTTATCCCCCTTTCGCAGGCTGTCTTAGCATTTACTAATTGAAGTTCTTCTGTGTGTTATTAGTCTATATCCAACACAGCTGCGAAGTGTTGTCCACGTGCTTAGTAGAGTATCAGGCTAGATGTATGTGAGATCTATTGTTTCAGTTCATGGTTATGAAATCTGCTTAGTATCAGTCTAACATCTAAGTGTCCATCGTTACTTCTGTTTTAGGAAGCACTTTGATAAATGTGTTCTGCTCTTCTATCTCGCAATTAAGGAGTTCATCTGATTTTAGTTTGGTTTAAATTCAAATTATGCAAAAGTTTTTAAAGTGGATCCATTCGCGCCCCCCCCCTCTGGATCTCAGCCTTGCACTTATCAGCTAGCACCTAAATCCCAACATGAACAATTCAATAAAATAAGAAGAGAACTTGGCATGTGCAAGGGTGAGAGCATACAAACCTAAGTCTGCATTAAGGCTAAGTCTTGCATATGTAGAAAAGTCAGTTGCATAAGGGTTAGATTGCGTAGAAAAATATGCATACCTTGTGTGTAAATTTCTGATTTCTTCTATGTTGAAATACCACCATTGTATGCTTGATTGTAATTATTTATATAGCCCTTCCTTGAAACTTTTCTAAGGCCTATAATTCCTTGATAAATAAATGTAGACCTAGTGACCTGGGGATCCGAGGCATTTACTGAGGGGGAGTTTCAGAAAAACTCCTTAAGCAAAGTCATCTCAGAAGTCTCACTCATCCCATTCCTTCACAAAACAAAAAAAAGAGGAAAGAATGAATCAAAAAATAG
Organism: Amorphophallus konjac; assembly: GCA_022559845.1. NCBI lineage: Eukaryota > Viridiplantae > Streptophyta > Magnoliopsida > Alismatales > Araceae > Amorphophallus > Amorphophallus konjac. The sequence goes on along the minus strand of CM040124.1, from coordinate 278,894,383 downwards.
GAGAAAAGAAAAAGAAAAAGAAAGGTTGAAGGAGTTCAAAAAAATGTTGTAAATTGGGGTTGGCCGACCATTTTGCTCGACCGACGCCCCCGGTTCGGTTGACCGAAACCTACGAATCGGACTGACCGACCGCCCATCTGAACCCATTTTAAAGGGGCCTTCTCACTCTATCTCTCATCTCATTTGCCACCATTCACTCTCCAACCCCTTTCTTCAAACCCTAGACCACCCAAACACCCATTTCCACCCCCAAAACCTTCTCCTTCTTCTATCCGCACAAGATCGGGATCTTCACCGTCTTCCGGCACGGATTCTATGTAGCAGTTTGTGCAGCTTCAAAAGCTCTTTCTTAGGGTTCCAGCTTGTGGAGAATCATTTTTCACTATCTTTGGTGTGTCATCCGGTCTGCATCTACTCCCAAGGGAAGATGTTTGCAATCTAAGGGCTTCCATCACAGTTTTCGAGTCTAGATGGCACCCAGACGATGCTTTTTCCGAGACCCTCAGAGATGTACCAGGAGGGAGACCAGTGCTAGGAGAGGTGAGGACCCAATTCCTCCACCACAGTAGGCAGCCGCACCTCCACGGGCACCGCCGATGCGCCCACGGCCAATACTCGACCCCCGTCTGGTCGATTTTGGTGAGATGAACAAACTCTTCCTAGATATAGGTACTATTTTTGAGGTTCAGGATGGTTGGATTGATTTTGTAACAAGTTATACCATATATTATCCAAGCCTTGTTCAAAAGTTCTATGGAAATTTATTCATGAGAAATGAACATTTATACACTGTTGTCAAAGGGGTTGAGATTCTAGTAAATCCTGATCTATTTGAGAGCACCCTAGGAGTTTTTGCTAGGCGTGAAGATATGATTTATGGTCATGGTCACACTGAGGAAACTTTCATCCTCATGACCTGCAACGAATACGTGCATGGAGTTAGCAATTTGATCACGATGAATGCCAACTACTTCCCACCATTGCACCATATTTTGCATCATATGTTTACTACACTAATCTATCCAAAGGGCAGAAGCCGAAATGAGGTGACCGAAGTGCACAAGTTTTTGTTTTATTATGTGATGAACGGGGTGACTTTAACCATGGGTCGCCTTATGACGGATTTAGTTGGGTCATGCCGTACACAACGAAGGAGATCCTTGCCTTATGCATCTCAATTAACTAGAGTATTCATTTATGCCGGGATCAACTTGGCTGATGAAGTGTCCATTCAAGTACGATAGGATGATGTTTACAACAAACACAAGCTATTCACTTCTTTTGGATATTATTGGGGTCCCGATGGAGTGCTACATATGTTGGGTTCGGTGCAGTATTCAGAGGGGAGGTGAATGAATATAGCCCTTATAAAAATTTCACCCAATTAAAATCTAGAATGCTAACACAACAGATTAGACAATCTGAAGGCTAATTAAATCTAATACTAAGAGCTACGGAATTAAATCTACCTTCTTCAGAAGGACAAAGAGCAACAGCGGAATAACAAATCAAAGAACACATAATGCCACAGTCAAGCACATGGTATGCAATCAAGCCATATCGCCCCTATGCAAGCATCTAGCGCCAAACACACAAAGAGATCAAACCACAGTGCACAAGGGGTTTTTAGGTGGTTCGGTCCTGCAGACCTACATCCACCCCACACTCAAACCGAGTGTGGATTCCGCTGACTCACAGCTTGAACAGCTGGGCATCACAGTTTGCCATACAACCGCTGGGCAACACAGCTTACCGTCCGAGGAATCCTCCTCGCCCGCTGAGCCTCACAGCTTGCTGTCCAGAGGATGCACCTCTGCAAACCGCTGGGGATTACAGCTTACCCATCCAGAGGAGTCCACCTCTGCAGTCGCTGGCTAACATCTTGAAGAAAGTATAAAATGAAAACATAAAATGAAACAAAATAGCAACGGAAAGCTGTAAATGAAGAACAAGAAATATAGCTCTCAACAGAGCAGACTGGCCTGGATTTGATCCACGGTCCAGTAAACAGATCTTCAGACTTCACTCTTCTTCTCTTGATCTCACTGTCTCTCTTTCTTTCTCTCTTTCTCTTCTTTCTCTTCTTCTTCTGCTAATCTCTCACTCTCTGCTCTTCTTTTCTTTTTCCTGATTCTTCTTCTTTCTTTTTCTTCTTCTCTCTGTGGATCAAAGGCTCTCTGCTGCTCTTAGACTGGCTGTACATACTTTGCCTCTCTTCAGTCGATCTACATTCATCTGAAGATGAAGGCTTCATTATATACTATCAGCAGGTGGATAAGGGGCGTGTGGCTTCCACATTTCCCGCCCTAAGAATTCGGACCACGTGGCAGCATCCACTAGGCTGTCAGTACATGTGTCTTCATCTGGGCACTCCCCTTATTCTCAGATCACGTGCCTTTATTAGGCTTCACGAAGGGTGCCTGTCAGACAGAGAATAGATTATCAGTCTAAGTCTAAACCCTATACACACTTTGAATATGAAATGCATTGTATATACTTGTGAAGGCGAATGCAGTGTACAGACTTTGCCCCAATGTGTAGACTTCACATAAGAGGGCAACGGCTGTGCATACTTTGAAGAGCATTCAGCATCCAACGTATAGACTTAGGCAATGTAAGAGGTTGCCAGTGTATGGACTTGATGAGCGTTCAACAATGTGCAGACTTCGACTCGATGTGTAGACTTTACAACTGATGAATGCAATGCAATGCAGACACTAACCGTATGGACTTGAATATGAATGTAGTGTACAGACTCTGCCCAAAGTATAGACTTCATTTATGTGAAGCTATGCGATGTACATACTTCATATGTGAAGCAGCTGCTGTACAGACTTAAGCAGCTGAAGAAACTCTGTACAGGCTTGACCGAAGTAAAGTCTGTACAGACATGAAACAATGGAAGACAGCGAGTGTATAGACTTTGAGATGTGTAGACTTGCCAAAGAGCTGGACGATGTACAAACTTGAATAAGTAAAGTCTGTACAAACTTGAAGGTTCACAGTGTGTAGACTTTGGCAAGGCAACGTCAGTAAAGTTCCCAGTGTACAGACTTACTGAACTGAGCATAGGTAAAAGATATGAGAAATGTATAGACTTACTCAGTTCAGTTCAGAACGTAGGTAAAAGTCCCAATGTATAGACTTTACCTGAGAGTGCAACCGCTGTACAGACTTGCTCAACCAGTCCGATGTACAGACTTGGAATTTCAACAGAAGGATGTACAGACTTGGAAAACTAATGCCAATGTACAGACTTCACCTCGTGCAAGCTACAGTGAATGAGTGTATAGACTTCTTATGAAGGAATGCATAGGACTCTGTACAGATTTGGATGCTCGACCAGTGTACAGACTTGCCACCGACCAATGTATAGACTTGGTGGAAGGCATGCACTGTACAGACTTCATGATGAAAGCATGAACAGTCCGATGTACAGACTTGCCTTAAGCAATGGCTGTACAGTCTTAAAGTGAAGACCAATGTATAGACTTTGCATGAGACACTAGCCAAGACGATGGAAGCAACAGTGCAATGTCTAGACTTGAAATCCAATGCAAACGGCTGTACAGACTTGAATGAGACTCTGCATGAGACGATGCAGCTACAGTAATGTACAGACTTATGAATGACTTGCTGATGCACGATGTATAGACTTAGTTGCTCATGATGTATAGACTTGGAGATCTGGGGGCGTCGACGCATGATGCGTGAGACACACTTGCTGCGTTGACAGCATACTTGAGAATGCAATGTATAGACTTTGGGCTCGCCATGGAGTGTGTAGACTTAGACATCCTTCAGCTCAATGTATAGACTTCAATGAATGCATGCTGCAATGTATAGACATGCTGATCTGCTAGGAATGCAATGTATGGACTTGCAGCCATGCGAGCCATGCAGTGTATAGACTTGCTAGTCATCAAGCTAAATGCAGACAGAAAAGCAATGTATGAACACAGTGTATAGACTTAGAAGTCTAAAGGGGCGTCGACTCATCTAATCAGAGGGTTGACCCATTGATGCATGTATGAAATGTACTTCCAATGTGTAGACTTCAGACTTGCCATGATGTGTACAGCCTGGGCAATGTATAGACTTGGCCCAACCAATATATCAGTCATACACATGCATTCTCCACAGAACAAATCAGACATAGCACACTTAAGCATTCTCCAGACAATTTATCATGTTGCTATCATCAAAACACAATCTCATAAAGCACTCACTGTGTTGCTATCATAAAAATAAAACTAGCATTGCTATCATCAAATCCTCAACACTAAATAGCACATGCTTGTGCCTAAGGGGCACAACATTCTCCCCCTTTTTGATGATGGCAACAAAGTGACATTGAGTCACCAATCAAAATTTTCTCCCCCTTTGACATAATCAAAAAGAGAAAAACAGTATGAACATGAGTGCAACACGGCGGTATGCATGCAAATTCCCTTAGAGCACCTCATGCTCCCCCTGAATGTATGACTCCCCCTGAACTGTTTCTCCCCCTAAATAATTGCTCCCCCTTTGAGAAGGAATATGGACAGATATACAAAGGTAGAGAATGTAGGAAGGTCACTAGACAATAGCTGAATCATTGGTTCAGAGAATAAGCCTGATTATAAACAAAAGTTAAAGTATAAGAATCAGCAACATACAATTTTGACAAAAATTCAGTTTTAACAGTGATAAATCTAGAGTAAAACAGCTGACTCCTGAAAAAGAGTTTTAGATTCCATTTATAGCAATGAATCTAAGGCACATTGTATTAATAGATAAGTCAGAAATAATACCCTTTTGTGATTAAACATGGAAGATCAAGAAAGGCAACTTGAATATGTATTGAGAAAAACAATTTTCACTCAATGACTTTTGATTTCAAAGGGTTATAGCAGTTTGTATTTCACTTTTGAATTTTTAGAACCTGAACTAAGTGAATAGACCTGTGGCATTTATGCTGTTGACATTAAGTGTACACCTTGATCAGAGGCAGGTACCCCCAGTTACTAGGCATAAACTACAAGATCTACTTCAGGTCAAGGCCTACAATGAACAATCTTCACCTTTGACATTAAGGGCACACCTTGGTCAGAGGCCAGTACCCCCAGTTACTTGGTGAGGACTCCCCCTATAGATTTGACCTTATGAACAGAGGTAGTCTGAAGCACTTCATGACATATGAATTCACCTGCTTCTTTAGAGGAGATCACAGTTTCTCAGTGCAATTCAGCCATTGCTCTGTCACTATGTTCAGCTCATTACTTTTATGATCTTATTTACTGCTGCCCTTATTTCTTTTAGAGTGATTGTTTAAAAAACATTACATACTCTTATTCACCTGTTCTAGACATTTCCTGTTTACCATTTTCAGGTATTAAAAAAAACTTTTTCTATTTTAATCATGAGACAAAGATTAAGAGTTATAAAAGTTTTCTTTTATCTCAAATTCTGAAGGCAGACACTTAACTCTTCAATTTATAAAGGTTAAACCTTTGGTTCCTTTCAATTTGTAAGAGTGATTCTTATAAATGAACAATTGTAATAACCATAACTCAATTCACTAAACCAGAGACAATACTGTTGTTCAGTGAAGGTTAGGGAAATGATAGCAATAGGCATTATGGTCCAAAAGCAACTGATGTCAAAGAATATGAATGAATTAAATGGGGACAGTGAGAAGTAGCAAGGATTCAATGAATTTTAACAGAACTCTCAGCTCCCCCTGACAACAAGATGTAACAGTATGCTATGCAATGAACTGTTCTACATGCAGATTATGCACCAATGATACATGAGGCAAGTAAGTAGTCAATTCAATTTTATGCATCCAAGTCATGAACATTTATATGCTTTTTTAGATTTTTTCAGATTTAATGATATGCAATGAGTCATTTCTTTTCAATTTTCAATTTCATGATATGTAGTACACTGCTCTACATGAAGACAGGACCCATGGTATTAGGCGGAGAACCTGGTCTCAAAGACCATCTCTCACATAGTAAGAACCTCCGGGCAAATTTCCCTGCCTTTTAGTAACTTACCATTTGATATACCAGGGTTATGCATGACAATGCACTGCAAGGCAGTCTTGATGCATTGAACAATTTTCTTGATTTAAATGATGAATGCAGACATTGGACACATGCATCAAATATATACACTAAATGACCCATTTAAAATCAGTGCAAGTTATGCATTTAACAACAAGCATGCAATGCAATAACACAAGACACATGCATAGACTCTATGCACTAGATGAATCATTCAAGCTCAGTACAAGGTATGCATCGACTACAAACATGATTGTGCAGTGCATCTAGCATCTTATTTACACAATGCAATAACTGTAAGAGAGAAGTGCATCATATATGCAGAATTAAAACTCAGTAGCTGAGTCTGGAATGTAGACTGATCAGCTAGACATGAGGAGATCATCAAAAATCAAACAAGCAGAATAACAATTTCAGATGATGAAATTAAAACAAAGTTCAGAACTGGCCTTAAGAGTTGAATCATGGGGTTTCCATTTGAGTGCCTTGGTTTGTTAACCCCTGTTTATTCTTTGACCCAAGGCACACCTGCAATATTATGATCATTTTGATCCTGCAGGGACCCAAGCAGCTTTGGGTCCTGCATTTACCCTGATAGGTGTTCTAAACATTCTTTTTGCAGCATTATCATCAAATTCCATTAGATAACAGTCAAACATGGAATGTCCAAATTTTCCACAATAGTAACATGAAGCCACAGAATTTTTGTGTTTATTATTCATGTTAGCAGAAACATGATGCCCATGTGCATGCACATGAGTATGAAAATTATGTGTATTAGCATGAGTATTTCTTTTATTAACATGAAAATTTTTCTTTCCATACACAGCCAGCCGACAGTTGACAACTTTGTGGCCTAGCTTACCACATTCAAAACATGCAGAGTTTTTCCTTTTATCACTCAAGTTATTTCTAGCAGAATTATAGAAAGCAGGGAATTTTACAGATTTAGAGTCCAATCTATTTCCTTGAGTATGCCAGCAGTCTTTGACTGTGTGGCCATGCCTTCCACATTCGAAGCACCTTGGGTGCTTACCTCTTGAGCCATTATATCCCCATGAAGGCCTAAACCAACACTCAACAGCTTTATGACCACGTTTGTTACAATTATAACAAATGATGTGTTGGTTTGAAGAAGACATGTTTCTTTTGGGGTGATGATGATTATTTGAAAAAGATTTATCCTGCATCATATCATCACTTTTCATCACACTACAGTCATCTATATAATGACCATGCCTACCACAGTAGTAGCAAGAGGCATCAGATTTTCTAGGAGCATAGTTTCTATCAGATGAATTCACAGATGCATGTGAATGAGTACAAGAAGCATGAGCATTTTGCATTGACCCATCAGATTCAGCAGAGCTAACAAATTTTAGAGTATAACCAGAATTATTCTTTGCTTTCTTTGTTTGACTCTTTCTTTTCAATTTCTGATTATTCTCAACAGGTTTTGTTTGCTTTTCAATTTTCTGGGCTTTGAACTGAAAGACAGATTTTGAAGGTGACTTCTGATTTTGTTTTGGGGATTGCCTTGAGGTACTAGCTACATCAGAACTATGCACAAAGGTAGTATATAGCTGGTTGATGGTAGTTTCCTTAACATCAGGACTACAGCTTGTCCCCTTTCTTGAATTGTCATCCTTCTTTTTCACAACAGTTTTTACTTTTCTTTCATTCTTGGCAGAATTGGATGTTGATTTTTCTAGTTCCTGAATCTTATTTTCCAAAGATGTTATATGAAGCACATAACTAGCTATCTCCTGTTCACTGCAATTGACACAGTCGCTTAAGACTTTATTTGTAGTTTTATACTTCTCAATTTCTTGTTCCAGAATGTTCAAAGTTTGTGATTCTTCATCATGGACAGCTTTTCCTTTTTCTATTGTAAGAAGTCTTTCAGATAAGCCAGTGTTTAACAGCTTTAGTTTTTCAACTTTATCCTTCAGTTCATTATTTTCTTCCTCAAAATTTTTTGCATGAATTTCATTACCAGCACATCTCTCTCTTCCAGATATCAGCTTCAGTTTTTCAATTTGTTCCTCTTCTCTTTCTTCCACATTAATTTTCTCAGCAACCAAGTTTTTGTGATCCTCTTTAAGTGAGACTATTTGTTTGTTCAACCATTCATTCTCACTATAAAGATCTTCATTACGTTCTCTTAGAGCTGAGCACATATGGCAGATTGATTCAGCAGAAGAGGAATGTGAACTTTCCCCATTGATTTCATTTAATCTAGCCATAAGGTTTTCATTTTTCTTTTGAAATTCTTTATTCTCAAGTTTCAATTTGTCCAATTCAGAATTGACTTCAGTAAGTTCTTGCATGCTTTTTAGATGCTCATTTTTCTTATCATTCATCTGATTCTCAATTTCTGACATTTTGTCCAAGCATGTTTATTTTTCAATTTCTAGAGAATCATTTTGTTTCTTAAGGTTCTGAACGTCTATCATACATGCATCATAAGATTGTTTCAGATTTGGACAGTTTTCACAGGAATCTTTCAAGTTTATTTTATCACATTTCTTTTTCAACTTTTTATTTTCAGATATTAATTTCTTGGATACTTCTAACAAATTTTCATACATCACTATCAATTCATCAAAAGAGTATCCATCTGATTCGGAGCTTACCTGAGATGATGAATCTTCATTATCCCGGCTGGCCATTAAGCAGCTGTCCTGATGATCGTTATGAGCAGAAGTGATTCTGTCATAAATCTCATTTCCAGATGTGCACCTAAAAACAAAAGTATATATATTAGTATTGACAGCAGCTCTCAGGATATTAAGAATCAGGGTATTTTCACGGTCCCTCACTCTGTCCTCTTTAGACCATTTGGTCTCATCATGAGGTAATCGGTGTGGGCCTTTAGATATAAGACTCCACAAATTTGGACCAATGGAGTCTATGTACACACTTAGGCCTCCTAGCCATCTATCGAGGTTAGAACCATCATAAATCGGAGGTCGAGCCATTAGAACAGATGACAAACAGATTCAGCGCAGTAAAACAAATGACACGAAATGCACTAAAACCAGATGATCAAAATAAAGCACAAGTCAATGAAACAAAACACAATTTCAAGAGACCCACTTTGAAATGCACTAAAATAATGCAGGATCTGCTGCGGATTGTTAGATCCTATGCACAGCAACCCGCTCTGATACCAAGTGTTGGGTTCGGTGCAGTATTCAGAGGGGGGGGGGTGAATGAATATAGCCCTTATAAAAATTTCACCCAATTTAAATCTAGAATGCTAACATGACAGATTAGACAATCTGAAGGCTAATTAAATCTAATACTAAGAGCTGCGGAATTAAATCTACCTTCTTCATAAGGACAAAGAGCAACAACGGAATAACAAATCAAAGAACACTCAATGCCACAGTCAAGCACACGGTATGCAATCAAGCCATATCGCCCTTATGCAAGCATCTAGTGCCAAACACACAAAGAGATCAAACCACAGTGCACAAGGGGTTTTTAGGTGGTTCGGTCCTGCAGACCTACATCCACGCCACACTCAAACCGAGTGTGGATTCCGCTGACTCACAGCTTGAACAGCTGGGCATCACAGCTTGCCATACAACCGCTGGGCAACACAGCTTGCCGTCCGAGGAATCCTCCTCGCCCGCTGAGCCTCACAGCTTGCTGTCCAGAGGATGCACCTCTGCAAACCGCTGGGGATTACAGCTTACCCGTCCAGAGGAGTCCACCTCTGCAGTCGCTGGCTAACAGCTTGAAGAAAGTATAAAATGAAAACATAAAATGAAACAAAACAGCAACGGAAAGCTGTAAATGAAGAATAAGAAATATAGCTCTCAATAGAGCAGACTGGCCTGGATTTGATCCACGGTCCAGTAAACAGATCTTCAGACTTCACTCTTCTTCTCTTGATCTCACTGTCTCTCTTTCTTTCTCTCTTTCTCTTCTTTCTCTTCTTCTTCTGCTAATCTCTCACTCTCTGCTCTTCTTTTCTTCTTCCTGATTCTCCTTCTTTCTTTTTCTTCTTCTCTCTGTGGATCAAAGGCTCTCTGCTACTCTCAGACTGGATGTACATACTTTGCCTCTCTTCAGTCGATCTACATCCATTTGAAGATGAAGGCTTCATTATATACTATCAGCGGGTGGATAAGGGGCGTGTGGCTTCCACATTTCCCGCCCTAAGAATTCGGACCACGTGGCAGCATCCAGCAAGATGTCAGTACATGTGTCTTCATCTGGGCACTCCCCTTATTCTCGGATCACGTGCCTTTATTAGGCTTCACGAAGGGTGCCTGTCAGACAGAGAATAGATTATCAGTCTAAGTCTAAACCCTGTACACACTTCGAATATGAAATGCATTGTATATACCTGTGAAGGCGAATGTAGTGTACAGACTTTGCCCCAATGTGTAGACTTCACATAAGAGGGCAACGACTGTACATACTTTGAAGAGCATTCAATATCTAACGTATAGACTTAGGCAATGTAAGAGGTTGCCAGTGTATGGACTTGATGAGCGTTCAACAATGTGCAGACTTCGACTCGATGTGTAGACTTCACAACTGATGAATGCAATACAATGCAGACACTGACTGTATGGACTTGAATATGAATGCAGTGTACAGACTCTGCCCAATGTATAGACTTCATCTATGTGAAGCTATGCGATGTACATACTCTATATGTGAAGCAGTCGCTATACAGACTTAAGCAGTATGAAGACTTGACAGACAACTGACGATGTATGGACTTCAAGTGTGAAGACGTTGTGAATGCAAATGCAATGTACAGACTTCATATGTGAAGCAGCCGTTGTACAGACTTCACTCGATGTACAGACTTCACGAACGATGCATGCAGTGCATTGAAGGATGTACAGACTTACTGAAGTGTGAAGGAGTTGAGTGTATAGACTTCATCATGTGAAGACTTGAACAAGGCATGTATAGACTTCACGTCGTGAAGCAATGTATATACTTAGCTGAAGAAACTCTGTATAGGCTTGACCGAAGTAAAGTCTGTACAGACATGAAACAATGGAAGATAGCGAGTGTATAGACTTTGAGATGTGTAGACTTGCCAAAGAGCTGGACGATGTACAAACTTGAACAAGTAAAGTCTGTACAGACTTGAAGGTTCACAGTGTGTAGACTTTGGCAAGGCAACGTCAGTAAAGTTCCCAGTGTACAGACTTATTGAACTGAGCGTAGGTAAAAGATATGAGAAATGTATAGACTTACTCAGTTCAATTCAGAACGTAGGTAAAAGTCCCAATGTATTGACTTTACTTGAGAGTGCAACCGCTATACAGACTTGCTCAACCAGTCTGATGTACAGACTTGGAATTTCAACAGAAGGATGTACAGACTTGGAAAACTAATGCCAATGTACAGACTTCACCTCGTGCAAGCTACAGTGAATGAGTGTATAGACTTCTTATGAAGGAATGCACAGGACTCTGTACAGACTTGGATGCTCGACCAGTGTACAGACTTGCCACCGACCAATGTATAGACTTGGTGGAAGGCATGCACTGTATATACTTCATGATGAAAGCATGAACAGTCCGATGTACAGACTTGCCTTAAGCAATGGCTGTACAGTCTTGAAGTGAAGACCAATGTATAGACTTTGCATGAGACACTAGCCAAGGCGATGGATGCAACAGTGCAATGTCTAGACTTGAAATCCAATGCAAACAGCTGTACAGACTTGAATGAGACTCTGCATGAGACGATGCAGCTACAGTGATGTACAGACTTATGAATGACTTGCTGATGCACGATGTATAGACTTTGTTTCTCATGATGTATAGACTTGGAGATCTGGGGGCGTCGACGCATGATGCATGAGACACACTTGCTGCGTTGACGCTGCATACTTGAGAATGCAATGTACAGACTTTGGGCTCGCCATGGAGTGTGTAAACTTAGACATCCTTTAGCTCAATGTATAGACTTCAATGAATGCATGCTGCAATGTATGGACTTGGAGCCATGCAAGCCTTGCAGTGTATAGACTTGCTAGTCATCAAGCTACATGCAGACAGAAAAGCAATATATGAACACAGTGTATAGACTTAGAAGTCTAAAGGGGCATCGACTCATCTAATCAGAGGGTCGACCCATTGATGCATGTATGAAATGTACTTCCAATGTGTAGACTTCGGACTTGCCATGATGTGTACAGCCTGGGCAATGTATAGACTTGGCCCAACCAATATATCAGTCATATACATGCATTCTCCATAGAACAAATCAGACATAGCACACTTAAGCATTCTCCAGACAATTTATCATGTTGCTATCATCAAAACACAATCTCATAAAGCACTCACTGTGTTGCTATCATCAAAATAAAACTAGCATTGCTATCATCAAATCATCAACACTAAATAGCACATGCTTGTGCCTAAGGGGCACAACAACATAGAGATGTGAGATTTTATGGAGAAGAATCCGAAAATGATGTGGAAGAAGGGCAAGGACAACAACAAGCTCAAGGGCAAGCCCCACCTCATGTTCAGGCAGAGGAGCAGCCTCCTCCTCCTCCTCCACAGCATGCAGATCCAGAGGTACCTTCACAGTTCCATCACGGGGAGTCGTCCACTCAAGGCACTGGATAGCCCTCTTGGGCAGATCTCGAGGGAGTTGATAGGCGCCTAAATAGGCTAGAAACTTCTATGGATACTTTTGGGGAGCAACTTTCTACCTTTGTGAATCACATTGACACATCCTTTGCTACCATTGGCACCATGCTTGAGTCCATGTCTGGCTGGATTGATTCCTTCTCCACAGTTTTGGATACCCTGTCCACTAATATGGCCAACCTGTCCACTCACATGACTACTCTCTCCACTAGCCATGAAGACTCTCGCCAGGCCGTTCACCTCATGAACCGCACTCTTGTAGACATCCAGCACTGTGGTCGGGCTCATGAGGAGATCCTTGTCGATGTTCAACACCGCCTTCTGCACCAAGATCATACTCTTGCTGATATCCGATGCCGCCTTGGTGATCAGGGGCCTCTTGAAGAGGGCAACTGAGGATCTTCTATTTCATCCCTTTAGTGTTGTCTTTGGGTCTTGAAGTTCACCTTTGGTCTATTTTTCTTGTATCCCATCCCCTCTTTTGATGATGCCAAAGGGGGAGAAGTAGTTTATATAAGTTTATATATCTTATACATGCGTGTCCACATGCTTGTTTGCTTGTTTGCCATTTGACATTTGTGAGTCATTGTATTTTGTGTAGGAGTCTATTGCATTTGCATTTTGTGTACTTTGCATCCATGTGTCCAGGAGTCATCTTGTGTCAGTCAGTGTCAATGTAATATGTAATGACCTTGGAATGAATGAAATGCACTCGATATTGGACATAAATGTGTGTTCTTCACTTTCATTTCCTTTCATGTGAATCTGGCAAATATGAATGAATGGATTGATTTGGTTTGGCTTGATAGATGGTTTATTGTGAATGGATTGCCTTGCGGGCTATTTTGATTATTGCCCCTCAATTGGTTCTGTATATCAAATGGTGATTGGATGACAGACAGGTCCGCCCATCTGAAATCCTTCACTATGCATGAGTGTAAACTCCGCCACGTACACAAACCATGTGGGAGCTTGCAAGGATGTAATGCGTTGATTTCAAGATTCAACTAGGTTTTAACGGCACGCTAATGCATTTAATGTTATAGAGTTTTGCCATCATCAAAAAGGGTGAGATTGTTGAGTTTCTCTTGGTGATTTTGATGATAACAAAACCCCGGACGTGTTTTCCGTCCCGTGTCGTGCATACTTGCAAGAGCGAAATACAAGGATGAAAATAGGGCCCATTTCAATCATGTCAAATGCTCAAATGGTTCAAACTTCCAAGATGCCCAAAATAAGTCCAATGAACTCAAAATTGTTGTGCCCCTGTGGTTTTGATGATGTCAACCACTATGAGTCATCTTGATCATTAGTCTGAATGTGATTCTTATGTTACACTTGTTTTGATTATCATGATTCTATTATGAATACAAAAGGAAAGAAGAGTCTGAGCATCCGGTCAACAAGTCAATAGTCAACATAGTCAAAAGTCAACTAAGTAAGGGTCAAAGGTTCAGTCAAGTCATGATGAAATCAAAAAAGCTGAAAGAGCAGGTTGATATATCTGACTGTGCATAGACCAAGGTCGATGCACATTTCTCCAGCACAACACAGGGTCCGAGCACATTTCAGCCAGCACAGCACAAGGTCCGAGCACATTCCAGCTAACATAGCAGAAAGTCAGTGCACCCTTCGCCAGGCAGAACAAAGGTCGATGCATGTTCCATCTGCACTGAACTAAGGTCGATGCTAGTTTGATTTCAAGCAAACTAAGGTCGATGCACATGTAAGACAAGATAGAGGAAAGTCTGTGCACATCTGTATCAAGGTTGAAGCATATCTGAAGGTCGAAGCATATGTGACTTCTAAGGTCGGTGCAGGTTTTGCCTCGATGTATAAGGTCGGTGCAACAAGGTATGAGCTTACAACCAAGTCTGAGCACATATGAAAGGAAAGGTCAGTGCACGCTTGGTGTCAAGATTCCAAGGTCGGTGCACATAGCCGAAGTCTGAGCATATGTGACTTCAACGTTAGTGCAGGTTTTGATTCAACGAACAAGGTCTGTGCACCTTGTCCATCCAGCATATAAGGTCAACTATATGATCGAACACGTGGTCAGCGTAAAGGCATATTTGAAAGTCAAGTGATCTCTCTAAAGGGATATCTGAGGTATTTCACCCAACACCTCAAATGCATTACCTGCGACCATCACACGTGGGGCCCTTCTTGGCGCAAAAAGACTTGTCCACGTGGCAGTACTCCAACTATAATGGGCACGTGATCCAAGGAAGGATGGCACGCCATTTCAGTGGTTTCCAGAAGAATGTTCAGTCTGCCAGGTGTACCAATTAGCATTCACTAGGTTATCTGCCACTACGGAGCCCCTGTTCCTATATAAGGGTGCTTTGCTCTTCGAAGAAGGGCGCTGAAGCTACGACAATTATTTCTATTCACATATTCAGAGAGAGAGAGCTTCCCCCATAAGTAGAAAAATGAGAGAATCATTCCTAGAAGACGGATTTGAGAGCAGCCAACTGTTTCATCTGGAAATGCTTCATTGAAGCTACATCTTGTCTTTTATCTTTTTCGTTTCTATTTTTCATTTCATCCTTGCTTTGCATTTGATTTTGTTTCCCTCTGAGTGTTCTTGGAGAAAGGGAGATAGCCTCTCCAGTTCCGAGTGACTTTGGGTCACTCGTGGGTTTCCCTCTGCTTAGAGGAAGGGAGGAAACTCCTCCGGTTCTGGTCTTGCGGTCTGCAAGCCAGGGTACAGGTCCTGTGGGGTATAGGACCTAGGTCAAGAGATTTGTTTCCCTTTTGGCAAGTTGTTCGACAGCATCTATCTGCAGACTGAGTCTGCTTCTTCTCCAGCTTTTGGTTGTGAAATCCTCGTTCGGTGTGAACGAGGGGTGGACGTAGATTACGGTTGGAAATTGAACCACCAAAAAAATTCCTTTGTCCCTCTGTGTGATTGTTGCTTTGATCCTTCTTGGTGTGATGTTTCTGTAATCCAGATGGTATATAGATATGAACCGATCAGAAAGATAGCTCAAGCCTATCTGAAGGATTGGTTTCTTGCGTGAGTAGACTCCCATGTCCAACCTCCGCTGAGTGCCACTGGTCATCTTCTATTCGATCATTTGCCTGAGCATCACTCATTGATTTCTGGGTCTTTCATATCATTGTTGAGCTTATCTTCAGCCGTGTGTTAAGCATTGTGCATCGCGTTTCTGGGCTCATCTACCATGCTCTTCCGATTTAATTTTAAATTGGAGTGATCTATTCATCCCCCCCCCCCTTTTAGATCACTCTCTAGTATTTATATCAATTGGTATCAGAGCCAGGTTACCCAACATGTGGTCCAACGACCAGGGTAGACTTGGAACTAACACTCCTCGCAGCTTCATTGCCGAGGGACATTCAATTAATCATCCACCATTTTTTGATGGTGTGAATTATCTTTATTGAAAGAACATGATGGAAGTATCTCTAAGAGTGAACAGTCACGAACTTTGGAGAGTGATCACCTCAGGACCATTCGAGCTTCCAGACGACGAGGATACATGGACGAGGGAACACGTCAGGCTCTCCACCGTGAACTAGATGGCAGTGAATATAATGCAGTGCACGGTCTATCTAGAGGAGTATGCTAGGATATCAGCTTGCAAGACAGCAAAGAAAATGTGGGATGAACTGGAGCTCATGTATGAAGGTACATCCCAGGTCAAGGCTACAAAGGTAAACATGCTTACTTCTAAATATGAACTGTTTAAGATGAATTATGAGGAGACAATTACTGAGATGTATGCTAGGCTATCGTTGATCATGAACAGCCTCTAGGGTCTAGGAAAATAGATCCCAGAAGCGGATCTGGTTAGGAAAATTCTTAGGTCATTGACCCCATTGTGGCACACTAAGACCACAGTCATAGAGGAGTCCAGGGATTTGTCTAAAATGACTGTCACTGAATTAATCAGATCCTTAATCACTTATGAAATCAAATTGAAGGGGAATGTTGAAGAAACAAATAAGAAGGGCAAGAACATTGCCCTCAAGGTGTCTCGAAGTGGAAAGGGCAGTGGCAGTAGCAGTAGCAGTAGTAGTGAGGAACTTGAAAATTTCTCAGATCTTGATCAAGAGCAGCAAGCCATGCTGACTCGTAGGTTCCAATGATTCCTGAGATCCAAGGGCAAGACATTTAGGACAAGAAGGTCACAATCATCTGGTAGGAATTTTAATTCCAAATCTGGCAATTTCAAGACCACTGGCAAACCTACTTGTTTTCACTGTCACACGCCCGGCCATATGAAGAATGACTGCCCAGATCTTTTGAAGAAGAATACCTTGGTGCAGAAGAAAAAGCCCAAAGCGATGATCTGCACATGGAGCAATGCGGAGGAAGATCTTAAAGAAAGTTCTTCTGGAGAGGAAGGAGAAAGACTATGTCTCATGGCAGACACAGATAATGAGGTAAGCAATCCTTTTGAAACATACACCTTAGATGATTTGCAGGATGCTTATGCTGAGTTATTAGATAAGTTTAACTGTCAAACAAAGGATTACAAAATGATGAAGAAAAAATTAAATAACATGGTTGAGGAATAGAATTGTTTGAGAAAAGAAAATGTTGAACTGAAAAAACAATGTGAAGAAATAGGGTCACTAAAAACTGAAAATAATAATCTTCGAGTTGAACGTGAAGAAGTCAATAGGAATCTGGATGCGTTTAAGGTAAGATTTCAGGAGATCCAGAGAGAACATGCGCTTGTTTTGAGAAATATGAAGCCATAAAAACTGCCAACTCTGAAATACAGAAACACAATGAAAAACTTCATAAAGATATTGAAGATAAACAAAACACATTGGAGAAATTTTTTCAAGGCAAATCCAATCTAGATATCATGCTAGGTATGAGAGTTAACTTTAACAAGGAAGGATTGGGATATAATCCCACCAATAAAAGGCCCTTTGAATTCAAAAACATAACCTTCTGCTCTGAGAAGAGAAAAGAGAAGCTGGACACTCCATCGAGCTCAAACAGCAACTCCAAAAATTCTGTAGAAACAAATTTCATTCCACCAGAAAACATCAATATAAATTTTCATGCTAAGCCTACAATGCATCAGAGTAGCAAGACTACTCTCTCAAGGAATCCTGGCGTCTACAGAGCAAACCTTGCTTATTTCAGTGGAATGCGTCGAGGCAACAATCCAAATGCCTCAACACAGTGGAACCAACATAGACCACCTATTCAGAAATGGAACTGGAATGATTACCTAGAAATTGGGCTCATCTTAAATTGTCACAGAGGTACCCCTATCAGAGAAGGGTCTGGAAAAACCCACAAAGAAAAACTTACAACTGGAATAACTTATACTGCATTAAGAACAAAATTCATCAAAAGCTAATGACCAGAGCCAATAAAACTTTCCATGCTAAAAACAAAAATGTAGTTCACAAGAAAGGAACTAGACAGATCTGGATTCCTAAGACTGTTCTTGAAGGAATGAGCAACTTATTTGGACCCAACCTTTCTTGGGTTCCAAATTCTCTCTTTGTCTGATTTGATTGCTGGTTGGTCTGGTAGCCGAGCACAATAGATGGTACCTGGATAGCGGATGTTCCAGGCATATGACAGGTGACTAGAAAAAATTCAACAATCTGGAAATGAAGATGTGAGGTATGCTAAAGTTTGGAGGTAAAAATAAAGGTAAGATCATAAGAATAGGGACAATTGGTAAGTTTTCTTCCAATGTTATTGAGAAAGTTTTGCTTGTAGAAGGTCTCCAACATAATTTGCTTAGTATCAGTCAACTTTGTGACAAAGGTCACAGAGTGGTTTTTGATAATCAAGCATGCAAGATTTTTAAAGCTAATTCTGATAATATCATGTTCATAGGAGATAGAGTGAATAATGTCTACATTGTAGACCTTAATAAGAATTCTGAATCAAATCTTTGTCTCTCTGCTGATTTAGACAATAATGATTTTAATTGGCATAGGCGCTTAGGTCATGCTAGTTACATAACGTTAAATAAATTGGTGAAATTTGATCTTGTTAAAGGTTTACCTAAAATACAATTCAATTCCCTCTCAAAACTCTGTGATGCATGTGCTCTGGGTAAGCAAACCCGGAAGTCCTTTAAGCTTAGATCTGAGCCTTTATCTTCCAGACCTATGGAATTGTTGCATATGGATCTTTTTGGTCCTTCTAGAGTACAAAGTCTGAATGGGAAGAGGTTTGGCTTTCTGATCATTGATGATCATTCCAGGTTTTCATGGATTTTCTTCTTGGCAAATACGAATGATGCTTTTCAGAAATTCAAACAATTTTTTAATAAGGTCAAACAAGAAAGAAAACATAAAATCTGCTCTATACAGTCTGACCATGGAGGTGAATTTGAGAACTCCATGTTTTCTGAATTTTATGAAAATGAGGGACTAACACATAAATTCTCCTCTCCCAGGACACCTGAGCAAAATGGAATTATGGAAAGGAGGAACAGAACCATTGTGGAGATGGCCCGAATCATGCTGATTGAAAGTCAACTACCAAGGAAGTTCTGGGTAGAAGCGGCCAACACAGCATGCTACACTATCAACAGGGCCATGGTAAGACCAGTACATAAGAAAACCCCTTATGAGCTCTTGAAAGGTAAGAAACCTAACCTAGCTCATTTCAGAATTTTTGAGTCCAAGTGCTTCATACGCAACAATGACAAAAAGGATTTAGATAAGTTTGAAGCCAAAAGTAGCCCTAGAATTTTCTTAGGTTATTCTGAAGTATCTAGAGCATATAGGGTTTTCAATATTTCTAAACAGACTATTGAGGAGTCTCCACATGTTGTTTTTGATGAAACACATAAAGTTGCTAATCTTGAAGATGATGACAGGGATGGAGAATTCTTAAAGGATAAGCGAGAAGAGGAGATTCAACCAACTGCAGCACCAAATGCTCCCAATCATGAAGGGTCAGCTGAAGCAGGTGAGTCCTTAACTAATGTTAGATTTCTAAAAGACCACCATGTTCAAAACATCATAGGAAATTTGAATGATCCCCCCAGGACAAGGTCCTATCTTAGAGATGTGAACAATCAAGACTTAGTTGCTTTGTTGTCTCAAATTGAACCCAAAACTATAGAGGAAGCCTTAAATGATGAATCTTGGGTTTGTGCAATAAATGAAGAATTAGGATAGTTTGAAAGAAATAATGTATGGAAACTAGTTCCTAGACTTGAAAATGCAACTGTCATTGGAACAAAATGGGTTTTTAAAAATAAAATAAATGAAGAAGGAATAATTTCTAGGAATAAAGCTAGATTAGTAGCTAAAGGCTACTACCAGGAGTTCAGAGTAGACTTTGAAGAGTCATATGCTCCTGTTGCTAGATTAGAAGCTATAAGAATTCTGCTAGCTTTTGCATGCTCCAAAACCATAAAACTCCAACAAATGGATGTCAAGGGTGCGTTCTTGAATGGATATATTAAGGAAGAAGTGTTTGTAGAATAACCCCCTAAATTTCAGATGTCTACACATCCTAACCATGTTTTCAGGTTAAATAAAGCCTTGTACGGACTGAAACAGGCCCCTCGGGCCTGGTATGAAAGGCTGACAGAGTTTCTGCTCAGCAAGGGTTACAAAAGAGGTAAGGTGGATCAGACTTTATTTACGAAGGTTTTGAATAAAAATCTCATCATAGTTCAGGTATATGTAGATGACATTGTTTTTGGTTCCACATCCACTGAACTATGCAATGAATTTGCAGAATTGATGTCTAATGAGTTTGAAATGAGCTTGGTTAGTGAACTAAAATGTTTTCTTGGTCTGCAGGTTCAGCAATTAGAAGATGGATGTTTTATCAACCAAACCAAGTACACCTTGGAAATCCTCAAGAGATTTGGCATGGATAATCTGAAAAACATCTCAACTCCAATGGGTACCAATTCATCCTTAGATGCAGATGAATCAGGTAAAGAAATATATGCAAAGATATACCGAGGTATGATCGGATCCCTACTCTATTTGACTGCCTCGAGACCTGATATTCAATTCAGTGTAGGCATGTGTGCTAGATACCAATCTAGGCCTACTGAACTGCATTTAGCTACTGTAAAAAGGATTTTTAGATATATTTCTGGAACTCATAATTTAGGATTGTAGTACCCTACATCAAATGCTTTAGATCCCATATCTTACACTAATGTTGATTACGATGGTTGCAAACTAGATAAGAAAAGCACAAGTGGGCACTGTCAATTTTTAGGTGGGTGTCTGGTATCTTGGGCTTCCAAGAAATAGCACTCAGTGGCCCTCTCCACTGCAGAGGCTGAGTATGTTGCCATAGGGAGCTGTGGTACGCAGGTCATTTGGATTAAACACCAACTTTAGGATTACAAAGTAGACTTGGGGTGCACACCCATATACTATGACAATACGAGTGCCATTAACAGTTCTAAAAATCCTGTCTTGCATTCACGAACAAAGCACATTGAAATAAGACATCATTTCATAAGAGATGAGGTTTCAAAAGGAACTTTTGAATTGATCCATGTAGGCACTGCACATCAGATAGTTGATATCTTCACTAAGCCACTGGACAATGAAAAATTCACCACTTTAAGGAGAGAATTGGGCATCTTTAAATCTTTCTGATTTCTGAATTCCTTGAATAAAATGCATCCATTTTTCTCTGTCCACATTGAGCTGCATACAGTCCTCATTTGCATGGACCTTCATTTAGGATTTGTCATATTTTAGTAAAATAATTTGGCATGCATAACCTGTTGGTATATCAAATGAAAAGCTGGGAGAAGGTCAGATATCTTCTGACTAGAAACCTACATCATGTGTGAGGTGGTCTTATGACCTACATTCTCCACCTGGTACCACAGGCTCATTTACATATAGATTAGGTTTAATGTCCATAAATTTTCTCTTCTGCATTACAATACATTTTGCATTCGAAGTTGTCTGCATAACTGATTCATATTGTGAGGGAGAGTTTCTTTAGTCTGTTAGTTAGTAGGAGACTGATTCAAAGGATTTTGAGAGATCTTGATGCTGCATAAAGCTCTCTCAACAACTTATACAGTCTATTCACAACAAACAGAAATTCATGACTCTCTTAAATCCTTAAGTTTGAATAACTGAAACATAGCTAAGAAGCTTCTATTTAATAATCCTACAAAGACTTGGACAAAGCATCTGAAGAATGTCTCCTCACAGAATTAGTGAGCATGGATCAAAGTTAAAAATGTTATGTCATGAATGAAATATTCTAAAATACTTGAAACTCGGACTTCTGGAAGCAATTTTTCCTGAAAATCAGTACTTGCTGTATTGTCTTCAAACATCACATATCTAATTAGAAAATAATTTTGGAGAATATCAAAATCTCAGAGCAATGATATGGTTACCGAGAAACTAGATGGCTCATCAATG
Source organism: Amorphophallus konjac (assembly GCA_022559845.1). Taxonomy (NCBI): domain Eukaryota; kingdom Viridiplantae; phylum Streptophyta; class Magnoliopsida; order Alismatales; family Araceae; genus Amorphophallus; species Amorphophallus konjac. Next base: position 278,872,311 of record CM040124.1, on the reverse strand, counting down.
AAATGACACACATTCTATGTTATGAAGTGCCAGATTATCTTTGTTTAAAAAGTTTGAAGAAAATTGATTTTCATGGCAGAGCAATGGCCTTAAAGTGTTGAGTAACTGAGGATTCTGACCTCTAATCAAGGTGTCTCCTCACGTAAAAAGACACTTCAAATGATAACTCTATTCTCTAAAAGAGAAGTAATACGATTATCACACTTAGTAAATGGGGATTCCAACCTCTGATCAAGGTGTCTCCTCATGTAACAATGTGTGATTTACCAAAATTACTCAATGCCATGTTTACTGTGCCGAATAAAGAAATCTGTACCCCACTGTTTCTGAAGTCTCTTGTAGACTGTTTGTCCTCAACACAATTGGCACAACTTTCATTAGATGCGTCTCTAGATTTTTGATTAGTACAATCTTTTAGAATGATCTCTCTTGGCATACCTGCTAAACCTTGATCTTCCTTATTACGTCTGTACGTTGGCAATCTTCATTCTTACTCTGTGTCTTTCCTAATTATTAGCCCTGAAGAACATGAGCTTAACTCAGTTCTCTTACTTACTCCTTTAAGAGATGGACTTGAAATCTTCTACATTGTGCATTTACTGTATATCCTCTCGATTGCTTAGCAGCACATTTTCTCTCTCCACTGCTTTTGATGATGTCAAAGGGGGAGAATGGATTGGGCATGAGTTATGATCATGCTGGAAGTCAGTGTGTCAGGGGGAGGTAGTGTGACATTGCATGCATGTCTGATCATGAGTTATGATCATGTTGGAAGTATTGTCCCTGTGGTTTTAAAGTTTTGATGATGGCAAATATTATGACTTATTATATATTCTTGATGACACAATTTTGATGGCTTTATTACTAAATTTCATCATCTCTATATAACAGTATGAAATATGTGTTAGGACATGATCTAAATCGCTTAGAATAATGACTATTCAAAAAGGGGGATTAACAGTCAACGTTGGTAACTAAAAGTCAATGCCAGGTAAGGTCAATGCACACTTCAACCTGAAGGATATAGGTCAGTGCATATACCTTAAACTCTGTGCTCATGTGTTAATTTCAGTTCATAAGGTTGATGCTAGTTCTGCATGTAGCATCTAAGGACAATGCATCTTACTGTTCACGCATTAAGAAGGTCAATGCATGTTAAGGTCATTGATAGTTAAAGTCGATGTTAGTATGTTTGTATATTAGCTAAGGTCGATGTTAGTATGTTGATGTAACTAACTAAGGTCGATGTTAGTATGTTTATATACTAACTGAGGTCGATGTTAGTATATGTGTTCACTAACTAAGGTCGATGCTAGTATGCTTATATACTAACTAGGGTCGGTGCTAGTGTCATACATACTGCATTCATAGGTCGGTGCATGTCTCACTCATATAGAAGTCAGAGCATGGATTACATAAAGGTCGGTGCAGGTTTAGGTGTCAAAGGCTCAAGGTCGGTGCACATTTCAGCTGTTTACACATAAAGGTCGGTGCATTGATTGTCTCATGCATATATATATATATAGGTCAGTGCATGTTTTTGTCAAGGCATATACACGGTCGGTGCATCTTTTCGCTCAGGCATATATATATAAGGTCGGTGCATACTTCTTCAGTATGTATATCAAGTCGGTGCATGTTTCTGTCGGTGCATGTTTCTATTAACTGCATATATGGTCGGTGCATTGTTTCTGTCTCTTCGTTAACAAGGTCGGTGCACACTTTGATAGAATGCATTGTCAAGGACGTTGCATACTTTGTTAGACACCTTAAAGGTCTGTGCATCTTTTTCCATGCATGTAGCAGTTGGTGTATTGCTTCATCCTGCATTCATATAGTCGGTGCACGTTTTTGTCTGTCGCATGAAAAAGGTCTGTGCACTTGTTGTCATAGGCATAAAACGTAGGTATATGTTTTGCCACAGGCATAAAAGGGTCGGTGCATACTTTGCATATACCACATTAGGTCTCTGCTTGTTTTAATCTTATGCCATCTTTGGTCTGTGCACATTGATAAATGGCTGACTTTTAACGAAATGCCTTTGCCGCAACTGACAGGATTAAAAAGGGCACGTGATCCAAAGTAGATGCGTCCAGAGAAATCTGCTATGTGGATTGCTCAACAAAGCCCTCCAAAAATCACTTGGCGGGAACGAGGCCTCCACACGCCCATTGCGTGAGCCCGTGGGACCCCTGGCCTGAAGAATATATAAAAGCATTCTACTGCGATCGAAGACAATAGATGAGAAGATTGAGAAGATTAGAAGAAGAGAATTCAGAGAGCAACAGGAATAGGGAGAAAAAGAAAACAAAGAGAGAGCGAGCTGCAGAGAGAAGAAATCTGAGAGAGTAGCAGAGAGAAGAAAAGTTTGAGAGTTAGAGTTACAGAAAGAGCAGCAGAGCCTAGAGCGATTGAGAGAAGAATTCTGAAAGAAGAGAAAAAGTGAGACAAAAAGAGAAGGAGAAGAAGAAGAAGAAGAAGAGGGAGACTGTGAGATTGAGAAGACATGGTTCACTGGATTTTGGATCAGATCCAAACCAGTTTGCTCCTGCGTGAGCATTGTGATTTATTTTCATTGTCAGCTTTCCGATGTTGAATCATTTGGTTTTCCATTTTTATTTTTCATACTCCTTGTAAGCTGTGTATCTGCGGAGGCTAAGCTGTAAGGCCCTGCGGAAGAGGTGAATTCCTCTGGATAGCTCAACTGTAATGCTCAACGGTCGGCGAAGCTGTAATGCCCAGCGGTTGGCAAGCTGTGAAGCCCAATTGATGCAAGCTGTGATGCGCAGCGGTTTGTAGGCAAGCTGTGAGGCCCAGCGGTTTCAAGCTGTCAGTCAGCAGTAACCCTCACTCCGGTTTGGAGTGAGGAGTGGACGTAGGCAGACTGGTGTCTGGCCGAACCACCGAAAAATCCTGTGAGTAGTGGTTTGCGTTGGTGTGATTATTCCTTATCTTCTTTCTCCTTCACAGGTTTTGTTTACCGTCCGTTGGAGCGCTATTTACTCAATTGAATATCCGACTTGCTTGAGCTTGAACCCTGTGAATTATAGTTTGTCGCTCGCTGATCCTGTGTTAGCATGATAAGTGTTTGCCCACTAGTTCAATAGAAACCTTCATTTCTAGGCGTCTTCAGTGGTGATATTTTTCAATCAATTCTTAGAGTGTGTTTATAGTTTAATTGGGTGATATTTCCAAAATATTCATTCACCCCCCCCCTCTGGATCTATTTTCGCATACGACTTGTTCTAACAATTGGTATCAGAGCGGGTTCTGATTGCCCAGATCCAATGATCTGTAGTAGATCCTGCATTTTGTGGTACATCCCTGGTCACCGTTGTTGTTTTGACATATTCTACTGTTACCATGGCTCATCCACCGATTTTCGATGGTACTAATTTTGACTCATGGCTTAACAACTTGCACATGTTTGTCAAGTCTGTTAATCCTAATCTGTGGAAGATCATTACTCACGGTCCACACAGTCTACCAAAGATCAAGTCCAAATGGACTGACAGACATAGATCAATGTGGGATGAAAATCAAAGAGCCTTGGATTGATGAAGGCAGCGACTAACAGGGCACTCCACTCTTGTTTTCATAATTGCAAGTCAGCTACGGAGATACTGGACAAGCTAAAGACTGCCAGCCGTGGAAATAAAGACCGATGCATGATGGCAAAAGGCAGTAATCAAAGTAGCAGCCAAAATGAAGAAGGGGATGATGATCAGGTAAACCCCTTCAAGAGTTATACTTTAGATGGTTGGCAGGATGCATATGGTGAGTTATTAGAGTCACATGAGATGTTAAGAAAACAATATAAAAAATTGAAAAAGAAAATTGATCTGAATAGTTTAGAATCCTCATGTGAAAATTGCTTAAAAATGAAACAGTCCTATGATGCATGCTTGTCTGATGTCCAAATGCTTAAGAAACAAATTGGACTATGTAAAAATGAAAATCAAGAACTTGTGAATGAAATTTTGAACTAAAAGAAAAACTAAGCTTGATTAATGATGATCAGGTTCATATCAATAATTTAGTTCAGAATGAAAAACTGTTGAAAGATCTTGAGTGTGTTAGCTCTGAATTGAATGCTCTAAAATCTGAGGATGAATGTCTTAGGAAACAATGTGAAAAACACAAAGCTGAAACAACTTCCTCTGATAAATCAGTTTGTAATAAATGTCAATTTTTGAAGGAAATAAATGAAAGCCTTCACAGTGATTTGGAATGGTATCAAAACATAATTGCATCCTTGAGGGAAGAGAACAAGAATTTGTTGGATGAAAAATTGGAAACTCAATAGATCAAGGAGTTAAAATCTAAAAATGAAGAATTGAAAGAAATAAACGATGTCACATCTGAAAGGTTGCTAATCCTGGAAAAAGGAAAATCTGTGATCTGTGATGAATCTGAAAAATTAAAATTGATGCAAAAAGAAATCAAAAATTTGAAGATGTTAAACAATGCTATGTCTGAGAGACTTCTTGCCTTAGAAAAAAGAAAATCTGTTTGTATAAAAGAGTCTGAAAAACTGCACAATCTGGAACAAGAAGTTGAGAATTATAAAACTGCAAATAAGGTGCTAAATGAGTGTGTGAATTGCAGTGAACAAGAGATTGCTAGCTATGAGATACATATTACATCTCTGGAAAATGAAATTGAAGATCTAACAAGTTCTTTGTCTAAATTTGTTAAAGGACAAGATAACTTGGATAAGCTGTTGGGGATGAAAGTGAATTTTCAGAAAGAAGGGCTGGGGTATAATCCAATAAATAGGAAGAGCTTTGGAAATAAAATTCATACATCATTTTTATCCAGCACTAATCAAAGTAGCACCAAAAACTCTCTACTTTCTCAATTCACAGCTCAAAAGGATCCTGAGGATATTGTGAATCAGAAAACTCACAAACAAACTGAAAAAATGAAAAAGACCAGCCACTTGCAGAAAAGACTGAACCACACTTATGTTGAGAATGTACATGTTGTAAATAACACTAACACACCTATACATGCACACAAAAAGAAATTCATGACATGTCATTACTGTCACAAGGCTGGTCATCAAATGCATGAATGTAGATTAATGGAATTAGATGATCTGAATGCCAGTAAAATACATGCTAGGAAAACTCAAGTCAGAAATCATGCATTTCAGAATAAGAAAATTCACTGCTTTCATTGTGGCAAGATGGGTCACATTGCTGCCCATTGCTGGCATGCCCAGGGAAAAGTTCATTCTAAACATGTTAGATTCCCTACAAAACAGAATGCCTTCGGTAAAGATAAATTTGCTTTCAAAGGGAAATCTTCTATGTGTTCCAACTGTTGGAAGCCAGGCCATCTGGCTAGTGAGTGCTGGTTAGTTATTAAGAGAAGAAATTTTTCTCCTTGTTTTGAATGTGAGAAGCATGGTCATACAGTCAAGGACTGTTGGCATGTCCAGGAAAGAAATGTGAATTCTAGATATCCTAGATTTCTTGTAAATGAGGACGTGTTTGGAGGCAATAAAAGGAAAAATTTCCATGATAGATACATAAACTTTCATGAACATGCACATAGATTTAATGTTAATGCTAATGTGCATAAAAAGAATTTAAAATATATTATTTCATGTTATTATTGTGGTTAGTTAGGACATTCAATGTCTAACTATTTTATGATGAAGTCTGATGATCTAGTTGCTCAGAAAATGTGGAAAGCACCCTCTAGAGGCGCCACTGACAATTTAGGACCCAAGATGTCTTGGGTTCCTAAATTTACGAAATAAGGAACTGTTCTTGCAGGTGTGCCTTGGGGCTGAAGAATAAAAAGGGATAAATAAACCAAGGCACCCAAATTGGTAAAACCCCATTCAGGTAATGTCTTGCATTCTTCACATCTGTTCAATTGAATTTCTTAGGAACATATTTTAACTGCATATCATGTTAAATCTGATCAGTCAAAAGTTTCATAAAGACATGTTCTTTTATTTGTTTTGACATTTGCATTGAGCTACATGAGTTTATTTGTTCATACTTTGAGTTGTGTGTGCACATATTCATTGAAGATATGGTGAATTCATTTCCAATCTGCATGCATTTATGTTTTAACTGTGCTTCAACTGGTTGCATGTTTGAGAGGGAGATGAAATAAATTTTAATGCATGAAATATCATATCTGCATACATTTTCACATATGAACATTCAATTGAATTGTCTTGCATATTCTGAAACTGTTATGTATTTTCATGCATGACTTCATGGCATATCAAATGGTTTGACACTAAAGAGCAGATTAAGTCTGTCTGGAAGTTCTAACCATGTGTGAGATGGTCTTTAGACCAAGCTCTCCACCAAGTAACATGGGTCAATTGTTCACATAGAGAAATTTAGAAACTCATGACCATAGTTTACATATGTGTACATATATCTGAACTGCATATGTCAATTGTATGCATACACATTTGTTTGGCATAATTCATTGAAAATCTGATAGGACTGCATATGCATCACATTGTCATGAATGACCCAGAGGTATATCAAATGGAAATCCTCTGCCTTGTACCATGGGTAATTTTGCACATAGGCCAGTCTAGTCATAAAACCCCATGCTTAGCTTTCATTGCATAAATTGCATAAAATCAGGGGGAGATTGTCAAACATAGGGTTGCAATTCATGTATAGTGCATCAATGCATTCTGTGAAAAATAGTCAATGCATATGCATACAGATTTCATTGCATATCATCATTAATGAAAAATTCCAAAAAGATTGTTTGATTGCATGCATTCAGGGGGAACATCAAAAATTCCTGAACGGTTTGGCTATCTTTGACCATACTGATTATCTTTGCTCTTCCAACAATTTCTTTCAAACATTGGTATCAGTTAGTCTCTCTTGCCTTCATCTGTTCTCAAATCATTTAAATAATTGACAATTCAGTTGTAATTCTTTGAGAACACTGCTCCTGGATTTACTGAGGGGGAGAATCATTTGAAACAATTATGTGCTATCTTGTATCAACTAGACAGTATATAAAATGATTTAGCTGGAAAGATAGGTCAGGCCTATCTAGAAGGTTAATCCTTGCGTGAGTAGATCCTTGGATCCAATCTCTGCCAAGTATTGTTCTTGTTTTAATTATATTTACCAACTCACCTTGAAATCCATTTTTCTTTACTGACATTCATGTCAATTCTGTCTCAAGCTGGTATGTCACTGATTTCAAATTACTGAATTCATTGAACATTGATCTTTGGCAAACATTGAACATCTGCATTGCTCCCAGATCACTAATTTCATATGATTCTCAAAACCCTCTGAATCAATTATTTTGTTGAACAATTGGTATCAAACTTCATTGGCTGCTACTGAAAACTTTTGAATGTTTCTTGAAATTTTCAAAAAAAAAACTTGAAATTCACCTTTCTGCTCTCTACACAAAATGTATTGAAATCTCTGGTCATGTGTTTGGAATTCCTGCCATTCCTATTACTGTTTCTGAACTATCTGAATTTCAGGAAAAATTTTAATCTATGTACCTTGCTTAAAAATCTGAAAAACCAATTCAATGAGGAATCTTCTATTATACAGATTTATGATTGTCTGAAAGATCAAATTGGTTTAAATTTAATGTATTCATTTAGGTTGGTTATAAATGCCTTGAAAATATCTGAATCAACTTTAATAGACCTTAACCAACTGGTTCATGTTAAGTCTTGTCAAATCTTCTAAAATCTGAAAATGTTGAAATCATGACTTTATTTGGTTAAAATACATGAAAGCTGTATTGTTTTTAAATATCTAAACCTTTTGAAAATATCCAAGGGTCAAATCTGGAAAATTTTGCAAGAGCAATGACTTTGGTCACTGAGAAACACATGTCCAAAGGACTGTGTCATGAGGTGTCTTAGTTAACTCTACTTAAAATCATTGAAAAATAGGCAGAGCAATGGCTAACATACTGAGAAACATATCTCACTCATCAAAGAAATGAGAAAAGGTATGTCATGAGGTGAAAAGTTAACTCTATTTAATTTTAAAGCATGACTGTTAGTCACACTAAGTACTTAGGGATATTGGCGTCTAAACAACGTATATCCTTTAGCTACAAGGTGTGTACTGAAATAGATTGCTCGTAAGATTTAATAGCAAAAGTTATCCACTTGATTAAATGGAAAATCTGAAAAAGAATGCAAAGGATAAATTGCTATAACCCTTGATAAAATCAAATGGTTTCATGATTGTTTAACCTCAATACTTATGAGTGTAATTTCTAAAGAAGTCATTGAAATTGATTGAGTAAGATGAAGGGAGGTTAATCAAGATGTTAATATGAGTTTTTGGTTCATTTTTAGTAAATCTTGATTTCAGATATGAGTACAGTACTTTATTGTCAAACCATGTATACATCATCTTTAAACCATGCAGTTCAATAAAGTTCATTCATAAACCTTTATAATGGGAGACTCTCAAAAATTTCCTATATTTGGATTTATGAAATTGGTATATTCTTTTGAAAATCTTGTTCAATGTGTTTAATTCTCACTGTTCTTGAGACTTTCTGAATGTGCTTAATTCTTATTGCTCTCATTTGATCTCACTGTCTGAATGTGTTTCATCTGATTATCTGTGACCTACATCAATTATCTGTGACCTACTTCAGTTTACTGTTAAATCTGATTGTCCAACCTTTCTCTAATCATTGAAATTAATCTGACTTGATTGTCCAATCTGAATGTCCCTATGGTTCACTACTCATTCATTTCATTAGACTCCATCTGCTCTGAAGATACAAAGAAGCATCTATTCAAGGGGAGTTTCCTTGTCAGTGAATCATATTGCATACTAATTCATAAAGGGGGAGATTGTTGTCAAAGGGGGATATTGTTTTCAGCATCCTTCATGTTCCCTTCTTTTTGCTGTTGTCAAAGGGGGAGAATTTTTGTGAGTCATTGATTGGCTATTCTGAGGTTTGACTATGGATTGATTATTTCTATCTGTTGGTATATTCTCTGTTGGCATAGTCATGTTGGTGTATTCTATGTTGGCATAGTCTAAGCCTCTCCATGTTCATACTGGCATGCATCATGATGAATTAATGTAATGACTCATAATATTACCATCATCAAAAAGGGGGAGATTGTTGTCCCTGTGGTTTTGAAGTTTTGATGATGACAAATATTATGACTTATTATATATTCTTGATGATACAATTTTGATCGCTTTATTACTAAATTTCATCATCTCTATAGCAGTATGAAATATGTGTCAGGACATGATCTAAATCGCTCAGAATAATGACTATTCAAAAAGGGGGATTAACAGTCAACGTTGGTAACTAAAAGTCAATGCCAGGTAAGGTCAATGCACACTTCAACCTGAAGGATATAGGTCAGTGCATATACCTTAAACTCTGTGCTCATGTGTTAAGTTTAGTTCATAAGGTTGATGCTAGTTCTGCATGCAGCATCTAAGGTCAATGCATCTTACTGTTCACGCATTAAGAAGGTCAATTCATGTTAAGGTCATAGATAGCTAAGGTCGATGTTAGTATGTTTGTATATTAGCTAAGGTCGATGTTAGTATGTTGATATATACTAACTAAGGTCGATGTTAATATATGTGTTCACTAACTAAGGTCGATGCTAGTATACTTAATTACTAACTAGGGTCGGTGCTAGCATCATACATACTGCATTTATAGGTCGGTGCACGTCATACGCATATAGAAGTCAGAGCATGGATTACATAAAGTTCGGTGCAAGCTTAGGTGTCAAAGGCTCAAGGTCGGTGCACATTTCAGCTGTTTACACATAAAGGTCGGTGCATTGATTGTCTCATGCATATATATATATAGGTCGGTGCATGTTTTTGTCAAGGCATATACACGGTCGGTGCATCTTTTCGCTCAGGCATATATATATAAGGTCGGTGCATACTTCTTCAATATGTATATCAAGTTGGTGCATGTTTCTGTCGGTGCATGTTTCTATTAACTGCATATATGGTCGGTGCATTGTTTCTGTCTTTTTCGTTAACAAGGTCGGTGCACACTTTGATAGAATGCATTGTCAAGGACACTGCATACTTTGTTAGACACCTTAAAGGCATGTGCATCTTTTTCCATGCATGTAGCAGTTGGTGTATTGCTTCATCCTGCATTCATATAGTCGGTGCACATTTTTGTCTGTTGCACGAAAAAGGTCTGTGCACATGTTGTCATAGGCATAAAACGTAGGTATATGTTTTGCCATAGGCATAAAGGGTCTGTGCATACTTTGCATATACCACATTAGGTCTGTGCATGTTTTAATCTTATGCCATCTTTGGTCTGTGCACATTGATAAATGGCTGACTTCTGATGAAATGCCTTTACTGCAACTGACAGGATTAAAAAGGGCACGTGATCCAAGGCAGATGCGTCCAGAGAAATCTGCCATGTGGATTGCTCAGCAAAGCCCTCCAGAAATCACTTGGCGGGAACGAGGCCTCCACACGCCCATTGCGTGAGCCCGTGGGACCCCTGGCCTGAAGAATATATAAAAGCATTCTACTACGATCAAAGACAATAGATGAGAAGATCAGAAGAAGAGAATTTATAGAGCAGTAGGAATAGGGAGAAAAAGAAAAGAAAGAGAGAGCGAGCTACAGAGAGAAGAAGTCTGAGAGAGTAGTAGAGAGAAGAAAAGTTTGAGAGTTAGAGTTGTAGAAAGAGCAGCAGAGCCTAGAGCGATTGAGAGAAGAATTCTGAAAGAAGAGAAAAAGTGAGACAGAAAGAGAAGGAGAAGAAGAAGAAGAAGAGGGAGACTGTGAGATTGAGAAGACATGGTTCACTGGATTTTGGATCAGATCCAAACCAGTTTGCTCCTGTGTGAGCATTGTGATTTATTTTCATTGTCAGCTTTTCGATGCTAAATCTTTTGGTTTTCTATTTTTATTTTTTTATACTCCTTCTATACTGTGTATCAGCGGAGGCTAAGCTGTAAGGCCCAGCGGCAGAGGTGAATTCGTCAGGATAGCTAAACTGTAATGCTCAGCGGTTGGCGAAGCTGTAATGCCCAGTGGTTGGCAAGTTGTGAGGCCCAGCTGACACAAGCTGTGATGCGCAGCGGTTTGTAGGCAAGCTATGAGGCCGAGCGGTTTCAAGCTGTCAGTCAGCAGTAAGTCTCACTCCGGTTTGGAGTGAGGGGTGGACATAGGCAGACTGGTGTCTGGCCGAACCACCTAAAAATCCTGTGAGCAATGGTTTGCGTTGGTGTGATTGTTCCTTATCTCCTTTCTCCTTCACAGGTTTTTGTTTACCATCCGTTGGAGCGCTTTTTACTCAATTCGATATCCGACTTGCTTGAGCTTGAACGCTATGGATTATAGTTTGTCGCTCGTTGATCCTGTGTTAGCATGATAAGTGTTTGCCCACTGGTTCAATAGAAACCTTCATTTCTAGGCGTCTTCAGTGGTGATATTTTCAATCATTTCTTAGATTGTGTTTATAGTTTAATTGGGTGATATTTCCAAAAGATCCATTCACCCCCCTCTGGATCTATTTCCGCGTACCACTTGTTCTAACAGGAAGTCAGTGTGTTAGGGGGAGCTAGTGTGTTTGATCATCTCATATCATCTCATGTTTTATGATTGCATTGATTTTGATTGACTCGTAGTGTTGTCATCATCAAAAAGGGGGGGACTGTTGTGCCCCTGTGATTTTGATGATGTCAACCACTATGAGTCATCTTGATCATTAGTCTGAATGTGATTCTTATGTTACACTCGTTTAGATTATCATGATTCTATTATGAATACAAAAGGAAAGAAGAGTCTGAGCATCCGGTCAACAAGTCAACGATCAACATAGTCAAAAGTCAACTAAGTAAGGGTCAAAGGTTCAGTCAAGTTATGATGAAATCAGAAAAGCTGAAAGAGTAGGTTGATGTATCTGACTGTGCATAGACCAAGGTCGATGCACATTTCTCCAGCACAGCACAAGGTCCGAGCACATTTTAGCCAGTACAGCACAAGGTCCGAGCACATTCCATGTAACACCCAGAAATATTAAAATAGAAATGAATAAATTTAGGAAATTAAAAGAAGACCTTTAGCTATTTAACTCATATTCTAATTCTATTTATTTAATCATGTAAAACATTTAATTAATAATTTAAAACAAATAAACACTTTAGAAGATGCCAAATTACATTTTTAATAATTTAGGAAATTTAATAATTTAATTTTTACATTACATTGTAGATCTAATTAAAATCTACAAAAAAAACATAAACAAAATTATAGGCTCTAAGAATAGGGAAAAGGAGAAATGACGTACAATGCAACATAAGTTATTTACAAACCAAATAAAGCAAGCCCAATTAGTTCAGAAATTAGAAAAAAATGAGCATCAACAGGCTCGACACATATGTCGCGATTGAGTGAATAACGACGAAACCATGGTCGTTACTTCCTTTTCTTGGCTTTCTAACTTTTTCCTATTTTTTCCTATGTTTCCTATTTTTCTGGATTTTCTGGATATTTTTCTCCATTTTTACAGATTTTCAAGAATTAGTGGCTTCTATGGTGGATGCCATTTCATTTTGAAATAATAAAATAAAAAGAAAAAGAAATAGCGGCTACATGTTTGGATGTTATTTCATTAGTTTTATTATTATTTTATTCATTTCATGCATTCACTCTAGGCCTACTTGAGCGGGTTTTTAGGGTCATAAAAATGTGAAAAAAATATAATTTGAGTCAGCTCAATCAGACGCCCGTGCATAAAAAATATAAAAATAAAATAAAATAGAAAAAGAATTAGCGTCCGCGGGGGTGGACACCAATTCTTTTTCATTTTTGTTTGATTTTTGTTTACGTGAATAGTTTCACTTTTTATTTAAAAAGAATTTTATGAAATAAATTATATGTAAAATAAGAGAAAAATGTAAGGATCTTAGCCATGAAATTTTATAAACTGATTCCATCAATTTTTAAAGATAAAAGTCTTTGAAGTTAAAAACGGAGTTTTTAGTAAATGACTTGTCATTATGTCATGTTCTGCCAAACACTTGAACCACCATGTTAAAAATTTATATCAGGGAAACTAAAACATGAAACAAATGACCATGTTAAAAATTTATATCAGAGAATCTCTCAATAAATCTATCGTATACATAGACAAAAATATATATATACAAATACTATTAAGCAAGATGATTATAGTTATCAAATCTGCTTTTTACATAATACCTTCACGTGGGTGTACATCAAATAAATTATATGTTAAATCCCATCATGGGTCTATGCATATTTTATATGTCTTGGTCAAAAGATCATTAATAAATGTTACAGGTTGTGCTCCCTTCACATGAGTGAAGCTCTGTCATATGCGACAGATGGGAGGCCACCCTTTAAAAATTATATATATATGCCTGTCACGCTCTGTAGATGGCAATGATGAAGAAAAAAATTTATTATATATATATTAACTACTTTGGTTCCCGTGAGGCATAGCACTCCATTCTCTTTCGTAATGCAAAAAAAGAGAGAGAGAGAGAGGCCACTTACCTCTTTCTTTCCCACGACAGAGCAGGGAGCCGCAACAGTTAGGAAACAAATGCATTATCTTGATCTGTAAACCACTTACCTTAATCTGTAACCCTAAAACCAACTCTTTCAGTTAACACTAAAACCAACCAACTATCTTAACTAGTTAACCTCCCCGCCATTATCTCAACCTGATTAACCCTCGACCACCATTAGAGATAAGTATAAAAATTAGTAACCTGTTTAATAGGAGCCTGGCACCTGGGCGCCTATCACTGAGACATGGCAGCCCCCATGGCGCCATTTAACTCTTGACAGGGTTCTCTAAACCCTGTATAGTTCCCAGGAAGGGAATCACACAGTGAGGGTGTCGTTTCTGAACATGTCAGGTAGCCCATAAGGCACCTATCTTACCCAATTTTTCCGTGTATCGAACGTTATTGGTTTCCACTCCTAGTTCGTCCCTACATATCAATACGCCTTTGGATTCCATTCCATAAATCCGCCTTATATATCTGACAAGTCAAACCTTGAAATTCCATATTGGCTATAAATGAGAGTGGATGTCGAAAAATATGACCAATGTTGTGCATATAGGGCCCGGTCTGGTCCTGGGAGGAGCACCCGAAGGTACTTGTGCCCATGGGAGTTTATTGACCACGGTGTCTGGCATTACACCGGAGTACTTGCTTGCTTGACTTTAGACATTCCACTCATTCTCGTGATATTACTTGATTGATTGACTTGTGGCCCGCAGAAGGGTGAAAGTATTGCTTGAATGAAATTGATAAATAGCCAATTCCAATTATACGTGCTTGAAATTACGTTACTACTATTACTTGCTTGACATGAGTTCTTACCTTCTTGGAAAATTGTTGTTAATTCTAGTTATTACTTGCTTGATATCTCTTGCTACTGTTGTATTGAAATTAGAATCTATATACTCTAACTTGTTATTCCTATACTGCTCTGGTCAGTTTTACAATCCTTGATATCTACTTGTCTACATGCATAGATTTACCTATATTAATTGAACTTGTAAACCACTTAAAGCATGTTAAATCTTGAGATGTAAATCCTACTGAGCAATTCGCTCATCTAGTTGTTTCCTAACCTTTTCAGGTAATTTGGATATCAGTCAACACTCGGAAGGGAATGAGTTTGAGTGATGAGTGTTATTGTAATCCCACTGGTGGGTTAATTGTAATCACGTGTATGTCTTTTGTACCCCGTTATGTCAGTTGTATTATCTAGTATGTCAGTTGTATTTTTCTGTGATCAAAACTAATCAGGGTTATGTATTTGGCAAATTTGGGATGTTGTAATAATTGTTAGCTCGAATCATTTGGGTTAAGTCCTAGTTAGATCTTAGTTAATTGCGCACTCTATGAATTGTCTAAGGAAGAATTCCATCAAATAGCTAGCTTGCTTTGGTTCTATATAAAGAACTGTCGCGTTGCGGGTAAGCTTCCGCACTCGGGACGTGACAGCTCTTTCTTGGTATCTGAGCCTAGGATTACAACTTCCTAGGTAAAAACCCGAGTCTAAAGATAGAGATGTCTAATAGAAATGTCTAAGGATAGGTTTAGACCTTACCTGGTATGGTTCCTAGGTAAGTCTAATGATAGGATTGCTTAAGCATTAGTTTAGATCTTACCTGGTGAGATGGGTAAAGCAATGGGTTAAGTTTAATAACGACAATTGATCATTAACCCTAAAACTTAATATTTATTACACCTTAATTCTTTTGTAGGATTATGGCCGCTGAAAGAGCATAATGGCGCGAGATGCAGTGCACTGTGCAGGGACTTACGCAGGCGCTACAGCAAGTGGCGCAAGGCGGTGCAAGCGGTGCTCACCGTGGAGCTGGTGACCTTCACCGGGATTTTCGCAACATGAACCCACCAAGATTCACGGGTTCGGTGGACCCCGATGATGTCGAGAATTGGCTGAAGAAACTTGAGAGGATCTTTCATGTAATGTAATGCACGGATGCAAAGAAGGTTCTATTGGCTACGTTCCAACTGGAACGGGATGCTCGATGCTGGTGGGAATCCGTAGAAGCAACACTGCCCGACAACCATGTCACTTGGGCGGAGTTTGTTGAACACTACAATATCAAGTATTTTTCTGACCGTGTTCAAGAGAAGAAGGCCACGGAATTTGCCGCGTTAAAGCAACGGAGCCTGAAGGTGGCCGAATATGAGGCCCAATTCTCAAGACTTTCCCGATATGCACCCCACTTGGTGTGTACGGAAAGGATGAAGGCAAGAAGATTCCTCAACGGGATCCAGTCCCAATATATTACACAGTTTGCGCCGATAGACATCCAAGTCTATTCGGAAATGGTTCGGCGTGCTCAATTGCTAGAAGACGCCACTGAATTCTCTGAAAGGATTCGAGGCAAGGACAAGAAGTAACCCGTCACAAGTCCGGGAAACTTCAAACCACCATTTGGCAAGAAGCGATTCTTCAATGGAGGAGAATTTTCCAAAGAAAAGAGGTTCCAGAAAAATAACAAGCCCTTCTCCACTATCAGCAATAATCCTTCCTCCGCCATCACACCTTCCAAGGAAATCTGCAAGTATTGTGACAAGGCTGGTCATAAGATTGAGGAATGCTGGAGGAAACTGGGAGCGTGTCTCCGATGTGGGAGTCGAGAGCATCAAATCCCCGACTGCCCCTTGATGAAGGAACAAGCCACCAAGGACGAGAAGCATCTGGTAAAGAAACAAGGCCGTCTACAAGCTCTTCAAGGGACGGAACCCATGGAAGGAGGAATCGTGGAAGGTACATTAACTGTCTGCTCTAAACATGCTAAAGTTCTATTTGATACTGGAGCAACTCATTGATTTGTTTCCAAGAGATTTATTGCCTCCTTTTCTAAAGAACCTGAATGGTTAGGTTTAGTAATATCTACATCTCTTGAAAATAAGTCTGATATCATGCATCACTACCCAAGTTGTGAGGTTATGGTCCAAGGTAACAATCTGCCAGTAGACATGATATGCCTTGATATGGAGCATTATAATGTCATATTAGGAGCTGACTGGTTATCCACCTACCAAGCAACGGTAGATTGCCGACACCGCAAGGTAACTTTTGAGGATTATCCCGAGTTGGTTTATGTTAGCCCTCGGAACAGACCCCCACTCATCTCAGCCCTTCGAGCAAGTAAACTTGTGAGTAAAGGATGTGTGGCTTTCATAGCTTTTGTGACTGCCACGGAAGTCGAGAAGATTGAAATTGAAGACATCCGAGTAATTCGAGACTTTCCCGATGTATTTCTAGAAGAATTGCCTAGTTTACCCCCGGAAAGGGAAGTGTCATTCACAATCGACATTATTCCTGGTGCCGAACCTGTTTCTAAGGCACCCTACAAGATGTCTCCCGCTGAACTGAAGGAGCTAAAGGAGCAGCTGATGGATTTATTGAAAAAGGGTTTCATTAGGCCGAGTACTTCCCCCTGGGGAGCACCCATGCTCTTTGTTAAAAAGAAGGATGGAACATTGAGGCTATGCATTGATTATCGGTAGTTGAACCATCTTACAATCAAGAACAAGTACCCGCTGCCGAGAATTGATGAGCTGTTCGACCAATTATCTGGAGCTAATTACTTCTCCAAAATTGATCTTCGGTCTGGTTACCACCAATTGAGGATTAAAGAAGAAGACATTTATAAAACTACGTTTCGAAGTAGGTATGGGCATTATGAATTTACTGTTATGTCTTTTGGACTAACAAATGCCCCCGCAGCTTTTATGCAGTTAATGAACAGCATCTACAGGCCTTATTTAGACCAATTTATTGTGGTCTTTATCGATGATATACTGATCTATTCAAAAACTGAAGAAGATCATGAAGTGCATCTCAAGAAGGCATTACAGATATTGCGAGACAACATGCTATATGCCAAATTCAGCAAATGCTAGTTCTGACTTAAAGAAGTGTCCTTCTTAGGCCATGTCATATCAAAGAATGGAATTTATGTTGATCCTGCGAAGGTCGAAACCGTACAAAATTGGGGACGACCAACGAATGCAACAGAGATTCACAGCTTCTTGGGTCTAGCTGGATACTACTGGCATTTTATTAAGGACTTCTCCAAGGTTGCAGTCTCTCTTACCAGATTGACTCGCAAGGAAGTGCCTTATGAATGAAATGAAGACTGTGAGAAGAGTTTCCTAACCTTGAAGAATTTCTTGACTACTGCTCCGGTCTTATCTCTACCAATTGAAGGAGAGAAGTACGAGGTATATACCGATGCATCTGGTATCGACCTCAGATGTGTATTGATGCAGAATGGAAGAGTCATTGCATACTCTTCCCGGCAATTAAAGAAGCATGAAGAAAACTACCATGTGCATGATTTGGAACTAGCCGCAGTGGTATTGGCTTTAAAGATCTGGAGGCATTATCTCTACGGAGAGCAATTCACCATATACTCCGATCATAAAAGCCTTAAATATCTATTCTCTCAGAAGGAGCTGAACATGCGACAAAGGCGTTGGCTCGAGTATCTCAAAGAATTTGACTTCACTATACAATACCATCCTGGTAAAGGTAATTCCGTAGCAGATGCCCTTAGTCGGAAACTGAGAGCCCTAGTAGCCAACTGTATGGTTCAAGAATGGAAGCTGCTGGAGAAATTCTCTGAACTCAATATAAGCATGGATGAGAATGACGGGTGTATTACTCTATCTCTCATAAGTGTGCATCCGGATTTGCTAGCTAAAATCAAGAGGTTGCAAGAAGAAGATCCTACCCTAGTGAAAATAAAAGAGAAGCTAGACGAGAAATTTGATTTCAAGTTTGCACTCGATGGCAGATTACTATACCATGAACGGACATGTGTACCAGACAGTCCTGAGCTGAAGAAGAGGATTCTTGAAGAAGCTCACCGATCGAGGTATACGATCCACCCTGGAGCCACTAAGATGTACCAAGACATAAAAAGAACCTTTTGGTGGCCCAACATGAAAAGGGAGATAGCAGACTTCGTGTCTAGATGCTTGACATGCCAACAGGTGAAGGCGGAACATCAGAAACCCGCTGGAAGACTGCATCCGTTGGATATCCCCACGTGGAAATGGGAAGACATCGGCATGAACTTTATCATGGGTTTGCCCAAGTCTAGAGGCGGATATGATGGAATATGGGTAATCATCGATCGCCTTACCAAATCTGCTCATTTCTTGCCTATCAAGAGTCGATGGTCGATTGATGTACTTGTTGCCTTGTATATCAAGGAGGTTACTAGATTGCATGAAATTCCTGTGTCTATAGTATCTGATCGAGACCCGCGCTTTACTTCTCATTTTTGGAAGGGTCTACAACACTCTCTGGGGACGAAACTTAATTTCAGCATTGCTTTCCATCTCCAGACAGATGGTCAGACTGAAAGGACAAATTAGGTTGTCGAAGATATGTTAAGGGCATGTATTATAGATTTCGGTGGAAGTTGGCACGATCACTTACCCCTAGCCGAATTTGCCTATAATAACAGCTATCAAGTTAGTATCCAGATGGCACCTTTCGAGGCGCTTTATGGCAGGAGTTGTCGATCTCCAATATGCTGGGATGAAGTCGGTGAAAGACAACTTCTAGGCCCCGATATGGTTAGAGATTCAACTGAAAAAATACACCTTATCAGAGAGAGACTCAAGGTAGCTCAGTGCAGGTAAAGATCTTATGCTGATAACAAAAGGAGAGATCTGGAGTTCCAAGTTGGTGACCATGTATTTCTCAAGGTATCTCCCGGCCAAGGTATCAGAAGATTCGGTGTTAAGGGCAAGCTTACACCAAGGTTTATCGGTCCATTTGACGTATTGGAAAGAGTGGGCGAGGTGGCTTACCGTATTGCTTTACCTCCTCAACTCTCGGAAGTGCACAACGTATTTCATATATCTATGCTGAAGAAATATGTGCACGACCCTTCTCACGTCATCGACCATGCTGATTTGGTGATTCAAAGGGACATCACTTATGAACAAAGGCCGATGCGGATCCTCGACCGAGAAGTCCGAGTTCTAAGAAGCAAGACGATCCCTATGGTAAAAATCCAATGGAATCGATGCTCGGAGCAAGAAGCTACTTGGGAGACCGAGGAATCTATGAAAAGAAGATACCGAGAACTATTTTAGACTGTGAGTATCCTATACCTTCTACAGTACTCATATACAGTTGAATTTGGGGACCAAATTCTTTTAAGTAGGGGAGGGTGTAACACCCGGAAATATTAAAATAGAAATGAATAAATTTAGAAAATTAAAAGAAGGCCTTTAACTATTTAACTCATGTTCTAATTCTATTTATTTAATCATGTAAAATATTTAATTAACAATTTAAAACAAATAAACACTTTAGAAGATGCCAAATTACATTTTTAATAATTTAGGAAATTTAATAATTTAATTTTTACATTACATTGTAGATCTAATTAAAATCCACAAAAAAACATAAACAAAATTATAGGCTCTAAGAATGGGGAAAAGGAGAAATGACGTACAATGCAACATAAGTTATTTACAAACCAAATAAAGCAAGCCCAATTAGTCCAGAAATTAAAAAAAGAAAAAATGAGCATCAACAGGCTCAGACGCATATGTTGCGATTGAGTGAATAATGACGAAACCATGGTCGTTACTTCCTTTTCTTGGCTTTCTGACTTTTTCTTATTTTTTTCTATTTTTCTTATTTTTTAGATTTTTCTGAATTTTCTAGATATGTTTCTCTATTTTTACGGATTTGCAAGAATTAGTGGCTTCTGTGGTGGACGCCATTTCATTTTGAAATAATAAAATAAAAATAAAAAGAAAAAGAAATAGCGGCTACTGATAAGTACAATATGAAGTGATCTAGAAGGGGAGGGGATGAATAGATCACTGTTTTCGTAGATTTAAAAATTATTGCAGAGTATATTGCTAAACGGAACTAACCTCGAGCTCTGACTATCGTAAAAGATGCAGTGCAGTTAATAGCTCAAGCAAATAGAAGGCATACCACAATATTATCACGATCAATCACACAAGGGCTCAGAGGATTTTAAGGTGGTTCGGTCCTTCAGACCTACATCCACCCCACACTCAACCTGAGTGTGGCTTCACTAAAGGCTGGGCAACACAGCTTGCCAAACAACTGCTGATACACAGCTTCCCAGGAGAACAACCTCTCCTCTTCCTCCTACCCGGAGGGAACCTCTAGCGATCAGCAGCCACTAGAACCCAGAGACTCACGTCTCTCTTCCTCTTTACCGAGAGGGAAACCCCACTAGTAGCAGCCCTGCTACTAGTGAACCAGAGGTCGAAGACCCCTCTTCCTCCCAACCCGGAGGGTACCTACAAGCAGCTCACCTGCTGCTTGCAAACCGGAGATTGACTCTCCCTACTCCTGATCTCACAGGAGGACCCCGACCTCAGTCCAGAGGATCGGAAACACAAACAATAACGGTTGAAGAAAGATAAGAACAAGAAATGAAAAATACGAACGAAGGAAATCAAATGCCAGACAATGGAAACAATGTAGCTCAATATAGAGCAATGGACTTCAGATTTGATCCGCAAGTCAGAACAATTCTTCTGATCACTCTTCTGCTCTCTTTCTATTTCTCTCTGCTATTCTTTCTTCTTTCTTTTCTTTTTCCTGGATCGAAGGGCTCTCTGTTTCCCTGTTTTCTTCTATGCCTCTCTTCTTCGATAGCCTTCATCTGAGGACGAAGGATTCTATTTATAGCATCAACAGCAGATGGATAGGGCATGAAACGCGTGTGCCTCCCACGCTCGATCCACAAGTTTCCTGTCACGTGCCTTTATCAAATTGGTTCCTCCTGTCTCGGATCACGTGCAGCCCTGGAGTGTGGAATGTTCTTCCTCGGACCTGTAATGAGATTAAGTCCATTAATACGCTGCATGGCCATTAAAACCAAAACTGCATGAGGTATAGTAACAACAACACGACGTGACTATTTCTCGAGATGACATAAGAACGACACGAGATATTCTGTAACAGATCAGATATACAGAAGATAATGACACGAGGTGAGGTTATAAGCAAGAGAGACACGAGGTTACGAATGCAAAAATAACACGAGGACAATATAAGGAAACGACTCGAGGTGAAAACAACACGAAGTGAAGTTAGACACGAAGTAAAAAGCAACGACACGAAGTATAGTGGTGACAAACACACACTACACAGAAAAACGACACGAAATAAAAATAATGCTAAGTGAAAACAGTAATCGACACGCGGTGAGAACAACACGAGGATAGTGAGAACATCACGAGATGAAAACAACACAGGCTGATAACGACACAAAGTCGAAACAGTAAATGACACGGGATAACACTGCACGAGGTAAAACGACACGAAGACTTAATAATAAAAACGACACGAGGTGAAAACAACACGAAGACATGAAACAACACTTAAGACGAAGTTGACACGGAGTGAAAACGACATGGAGTACATAAAACCAACACGAAGACATATCAACACGAATACGTGGACAAACAGTGACCGACACGAAGTGTGGTTACTAAGTAGGAACGACTCGAGGTCTACAGGAAAACTACTCGAAGTTCATCAGAACTTTTAGAGTAGCTTCAGGAACACGACACGAAGTCATGAGAAGAGAAAAACAATCACGAAGTGAAACGAACACTTGAACTTAGACTGACTTAGAGACTCAGCGAAAGGACTCGAAGACAGGAATACAAAGGATGACATGGAAACAACACAGTAAACAAAGACTGCACGAGGTGAAAGACAACACTCAAACAGACGACAACATGGCTAACTCGACACGAGGTGAAAACGCGAAGCAAGAACTACATGATGTTTGAGGAAAAACAGCACGAAGACAGAACATGAACGAACACACGAAGTGTTACCTCTTAGCAGTTATTTCATATAAAACCATGGATAACTCAAGTGCAAGATATCTGATCAAAAATAACAAGAACAATTAACATAGTGTTGCTCATCATCAAAATACTTAGGGAAGACACACGATCCAACAATCTCCCCCTTTTTGATGATGGCAACACTATATTAAGTATGAGAGATAAGTTCAAAAGAGATCAATTCAGGATATTTAATGCAGACAACTTAAAGCATACTTGCTTCCTTACTTCCCTTGAAGAAACCTGAACACTCCCCCTCACTCCCCCTGAACACAGCAACAGTTTACCTCAGACTTGATAACTAACTCCCCCTCAACTCAATTCTCTCCCCCTTTGACATCATCAAAACTAGGGTCAAATCTGAAGATACAGAGAAGGGAAAATTACTGACTATAGAGAGAAAACAGGACAGAGTAAGGCAGATAAATGGAGACTATTGAGATGTTTAGTCAATTAAGAAAGCCATTAATTTTATGTGAGGATTTTTGAGGAACAGTTAGTCAGACTGTGCAAAAACTGTGAATAAGGATTTGCTCCATACACAGAACCAGATTCTAAGCAAGTGAGGTACAAGATACCAGTTTGATCAAAATAAGTCTTTACTGAGAGAGTATTATGTAAGACAGCCAGAAGACAAAGACCTGTGGTATTGAGAACAAACAAATCAAAAGCTATACTTCAAGGGAGCAGGATCTTTAAAGATGGTCAAGATCAGAGGTAAGTCTGTCAAGTACACCTTTGACATTAGGGAGACACCTTGTTTAGAGGCAAGAATCCCCAGTTACTCGGTGGCAGGACCACATTACCCCTCCTGATAAGAGGACAGAGATAGTATTCTAGCTGGTGTTGACATTAAGGTGACACCTTTATCTGAGGCCAGACACCCCAGTTACTAACCAGATATGTACCATAGCTCTGTATGATCAAGACAACTATTAAGACCAGATGATTACTGCCATCTCATGACATGGGAAGCTTTCACTTCATTGATGAAAATCCCAGTTTCTCAATGAGCAGTTAACAAAGTTGATAACCCTTTTATGAATTTTGTTTTTATTTACCAGCTCTTAAAACCTTGTTAATGAAGCTTGAGTCCGTTTGAGAACAATACACCAGATCCAAGGTGATTCAGACTAAAACACAAAATACCTCATTTTGGACTCACCATTGACTAAGTAGGTATGCTGTACTGACTAGATCAGAAGACAGTTACAGTGTATGAAGATTAATCTTGAATTCAGATTTTGATCTCAGTGGGACTAACAGCTGAAATTCCAACAAGAAATTAGATGAACAGCCTTAAAGAGTAAAGCATCCAACATTTTCTTTTATACACCTAATCAACCTGATTCTCTTATGATGTCAGCAAAATGTCGTTCGGAGTATGTTCAAATTAGGTCAAAGATCAAGACACCTATTATAAATCATCTCCCCCTGAGACCTTGACCCCAACACAGACTTAGCCAAGACAACCCTCAACGCACTTCAAAAAGAACACCATGATGAATATGATAAGCATAATAACACATGACATGGTATTCAGAAATCAAATTTTCAATCATGAAATTCTGTAAATACCTAGTTCTCTGCGCATAGTGCTAAATTTTTCAGTATCCAGTGGCTTAGTAAAGATATCTGCAATTTGTGAGTTAGTGCCAACATGGATCAACTCAAAAGTCTTCCTTGCTACTTCATCTCGAATAAAATGATGCCTGATTTCAATGTGTTTAGTTCGAGAATGAAGTACAGGATTCTTTGCAATGTTTATTGCACTAGTATTGTCACAAAAGATAGAAGTACAACCTAGCTCAACCGAGTAATCCAGAAGCTGGTGTTTTATCCATATAACCTGTGTGCCACAGCTCCCTGCTGCCACATATTCAGCTTCAGCAGTAGAGAGAGCCACAGAGTGTTGCTTCTTGGATCCCCAAGAGACTAAGCACCCTCCTAGAAATTCGCAGTGACCACTAGTGCTCTTCCTGTCCAATTTACATCCTGCATAATCTGCATCAGTGTATGCAATGAGATCTAAGTTACATGATGCAGGATACCAGAGACCTAGATCATGAGTGGCAGATAAGTATCTAAAGATTCTCTTTACAGCTGCCAGATGCAATTCAGTAGGTCTAGCCTGGTATCTGGCACACATCCCTACACTAAATTGAATGTCGGGCCTGGATGCAGTTAAGTAGAGGAGTGAACCGATCATACCTCTATATAGTTTAGCATCCACCTCTTTACCTTTTTCGTCTGAATCCAGTGAGGAGCTGGTACCCATGGGTGTTGAGATTGTCTTGAGGTTGGTCATTCCAAACCTTTTCAGCATCTCCAGAGTATACTTGGTTTGATTTATGAAACAACCATCCTCCATTTGTTTGACCTGCAGCCCAAGAAAATATTTTAGTTCGCCAACTAGACTCATTTCAAATTCTTGGGACATAGACTCAGAAAAGTCTTTACATAATTTTGAGTTGTTAGATCCGAAAATGATATCATCAACATATACCTGGACCACAATTAACTCCTTTCCGAGACTTTTGGTGAAGAGGGTTTGGTCAACCTTACCTCGAGTGTAGCCCTTGCTCACAAGGAACTCAGAAAGTCTCTCATACCAGGCTCGGGGAGCCTGCTTCAATCCATAGAGGGCTTTATTCAACCCAAAAACCATGTTAGGCTGAACAGAGAAATTAAACCCAGG
This sequence comes from Amorphophallus konjac, assembly GCA_022559845.1. Taxonomy (NCBI): domain Eukaryota; kingdom Viridiplantae; phylum Streptophyta; class Magnoliopsida; order Alismatales; family Araceae; genus Amorphophallus; species Amorphophallus konjac. The sequence goes on along the minus strand of CM040124.1, from coordinate 278,847,196 downwards.
AGGTTGTTCAACATATACCTCTTCCTTCAATAACCCATTTAAGAATACGCTTTTGACATCCATTTGCTGTAGCCGAATGTTTCTAGAGCATGCAAATGCAAACAGAATTCTTATAGCTTCCATCCTAGCTACTGGTGCATAGGATTCATCAAAATCCACACCAAATTCCTGACTGTAGCCTTGAGCTACAAGTCTTGCTTTGTTTCTAGAGATAGCACCATTTTCATCAATCTTATTTTTGAAAACCCATTTAGTGCCAATGACATGAGTGTTTTCAGGTCTAGGAACTAGTTTCCATACATTATTTTTCTCAAATTGATTTAATTCCTCACCCATGGAGGATACCCAAGAATCATGCTTTAAAGCCTCTTCCACAGTCTTGGGTTCTACCTGAGATGTCAAAGCAGCTAAGTCCTGTTCTTGGATAGTTCTAAAGTGAGACCTTGTCCTAGTGGGATCATGCAAATTACCTATGACATTTTCTCTAGGATGATCTTTGTGAAATATTACCTCACCTGAGGGTTCACCTACCTCAGTTGCTCCTTCTTGTTGTAAGTTTTCTGGTTGAGCAGTTTGCTGCATCTCTCCTTCTTCAAATTTCTCCAAGAAATCTCCCTCATCAGGTGACTCCCTGTCATCATTTGTCCTTTTGTCAGATAGAACATTCTCATCAAACACCACATGAGGTGTTTCTTCAACAGTTTGCTCATCTTTATTGAAGACTCTGTAAGCCCTAGAGGTTTCTGAATATCCGAGAAAAATTCCAGGAGAGCTTCTTGCTTCAAACTTATCCAAACCATTCTTACCATTATTGTGGATGAAGCATTTGGAACCAAAAATTTTAAAGTAAGAAATGTTTGGCAGCTTACCCTTGAGGAGTTCATAAGGAGTTTTCTTATGAGTAGGTCTTACCAAGGCTCGATTTAAAATGTAGCATGCTGTATTTGCAGCTTCTGCCCAAAATCTCCTTGGAAGTCCACTCTCAATTAGCATAGTCCTGGCCATTTCAATTATTGACCTGTTTCTTCTCTCAACAATTCCATTCTGCTCCGGTGTCCTGGGAGAAGAAAATCTGTGAGTCACTCCCTCTCTTGAGCAAAATTCAGAGAATGAAGAGTTTTCAAACTCTCCTCCATGGTCAGACTGAATTGTAATGATATTATGTTCACCTTGCAGTTTGATTTTATTAAAAAGTTCTTCAAAGTGAGCAAAAGCATCATTTTTATTTGCTAAACAGAACAACCAAGAAAATCTAGTGAAGTCATCAACTATGACTAGACCATATCTCTTACCTGACAGGCTTTGTATTCGAGTAGGACCAAAGAGATCCATGTGCAAGTGCTGTAGTGGTTTAGATGAGAGACCCTCAGTTCTCAACTTAAAAACTGCACGAGTCTGTTTACCTTGAGCACAAGCATCACAGAGCTTGGACCCTAACTGGAATTTTATTTTGGGCAAACCTCTGACTAGGTTATAATTAGACAGTTTATTCAAAGTAGACACACTAGCGTGGCCTAGACGCCTATGCCAGTCAAAAGCAACCTGTTCAGAATTAGCAGACAGACACAAGTTTGTTTCAGAATTATCATCTAGATCAACGATGTACACATTATTTACTCTATGACCTTTGAACATGATGTTATCAGAATTCAGCTCAAAAACAGTGCACGAGTTGTGGTCAAAGAGTACCTTGTGTCCTTTGTCACAAAGTTGACTTATACTTATCAAGTTGTGCTGAAGTCCTTCTACAAGATACACATCTTCAATGGAGTTAGTGGAGGACTTACCAACCGTGCCAATTCCAATTATTCTTCCTCTGTTATTTCCTCCGAATTTGACCAAGCCCCCAGACTTCATTTTTAGTTTGCTGAATTTGGACCGGTCTCCTGTCATGTGCCTGCTACAGCCGCTGTCAAGATACCACTTGTTATGCTCAGCTGCCAGGCTGACCTGCAAAAATTCAGACAGAGTAATGTGGGACCCAATTCAAATTGGGTCCAAAACCAGTTTTCAGATTATGCAGAAAGCACTTGGGAATCCACATTTGTTTTATAGTTCTCTTCAGTGGATTAATGTGGGTTGATTCTTCCCTTTTGTTATTTCTTGGTGGGTGTTGAATAAGCTTATTCCTATTTGAACTATGCTGTTTCTGAACAAAGACATTGTTGGTTGGCCTCTTAGAAGATGTGCGTGTGTGTTGAGCATAATTCATGTAAGCATTTTTACTCCAATAAAATTTGTGCTGAAACTGGTGATCGTTGCCATGCTCTACTTGATAATTAGCATGATGAGTTTTCTTAACAAAACTTTTCGCTCTTTTTGTGGCCTCTATAGGACTGGTCCTGTGAGGACCTTTGTTCCACGCCTGCTGTACATGAGCAGTGCTTGTCTCAGGATTTCCTGACTTAGACTGCTGACCAGTGGAGTGAATGAATTTACTGGTCGAAGACTTCATTGTAGAGACAGATTTGGAACTGGATGGTGTTTCCAGTTTCTCTTTGCCTTTGGCGGGGCAGAACGTGATAGTCTTAAATTCAAAGGGTTTTTTACTAGTAGGATTGTATCCTAATCCCTCCCTATTGAAGTTTACCCTCGACCCCAGAAGGACATTCAGGTTGTTTCTCCCCTCTGTAAACTTTTCAAGCACCTTTTCTTTGTCCTCAATCTCCTTCTGAAATTCATTGCATTGGTCCTGGAGTTCCTGATTAACTGTTCTAACTGCCTCATATTTTTCAGCCATCAGTCTAATCTCTCCTTTAGACTCTTCAGCTTTACACTTCAGCTCATCTATTCTAGCTAGACTCTCCTCTCTTTCCATTCTCAACCTCTCAATCTCACCTTTAACCTGGTCTAGCTCAATGGCCATCTCCTTGGTTTTCATGCTATCAGTGACAATAGAAGAGTGTTCTTCAGACAGAGAATGAAACTTACGTCTAAGCATTCTGTGCTCCTTTTTTAAACAATTATATTTACTTAACAGGTCGCCATAGGCGTCCTCCCAATCATCCAAAGTAAAATTCTCAAATAAGTTTGTTACCTCTTTCTCATGGTCGGCCATGAGGCAGGTCTTCTCTTCATTTTCACTGGACGAAGTGGCTTCTGGGTCCTCCTCCTCATCGCTCCATGTGCACAGCATGGCCTTCTTCTTCTTGTGCACCACATTCTTCTGGTGTCCTGGAGCCTTAGCTTGTAGCTCTGGACATTCACTTTTCATGTGACCGGGTTTCTGACAATGATAGCAAGTGATCTTCTTAGCAGACCGGTTCTTCTCAAATCTTCGTTCAGGAGACTTCATTGCAGCATTAAATTTCTTCCTCCTGTAGAATTTTCCTTTAGTTCTTAGGAACTTTCTGAACTGCCTGGTGAGCATAGCTCGCTCGTCCTTGTCCAGGTCTGAGAGTCCATCAGACCCTTCGCTGCTATCATCACTGCTGCTGCTGCTGCTGTTGTTGCTCTTCTTAGTATGTCGTGAAACCTTCAGAGCAACATTCTTTCCCTTTCTGTCATGCCCATCGTTTCCTCGTTTGAAATTCATTTCATGGGTCATGAGAGAACCAATCAGCTGGGTTACTGTCATGATGGATAAATCTCTTGATTCCTCTATTACAGTCACCTTGGTATCCCAGACGGGAGTTAGAGACCTAAGGATCTTCCTGACTATGTCTTCTTGTTGAATATCCTTTCCAAGGCCTTTCAGACTGTTGATGATCACAGATAATCTGGCATACATTTCTGTGATCGGCTCCTCTGGCTTCATCTTAAATAACTCATATTGAGTTGTAAGTATGTTGATCTTGGTAGCCTTCACCTGAGATGTGCCCTCATGAATTAACTGCAAATCATCCCACATGTTCTTTGCAGTCTTGCACGCTGAGATCCTTGAATATTCTTTCGGATGGACGGCGCACTGTATGATGTTGAGAGCTGTCCAATTCAGTGCGGAGAGTTTGACCTGATCTTCTGTCCACATATCTTCATTCGGTGGAAGGGTGTATGGACCATCTGTAATGACTTTCCATAGCTTGTGGCTTTGGGCCCTGATAAAGACTTCCATCCTGTTCTTCCAGAAGAAGTAATTATTACCATCAAAGAAAGGGGGGCGGGTGATAGACTGCCCATCAACTATGAAACTGCGAGGACCATTGGATCCGTTTCCCTGGCCGTTGGACCACATTCTGGGAAAGACCTGCTCTGATACCAACTGATAAGTACAATATGAAGTGATCTAGAAGGGGAGGGGATGAATAGATCACTGTTTTCGTAGATTTAAAAATTATTGCAGAGTATATTGCTAAACGGAACTAACCTCGAGCTCTGACTATCGTAAAAGATGCAGTGCAGTTAATAGCTCAAGCAAATAGAAGGCATACCACAATATTATCACGATCAATCACACAAGGGCTCAGAGGATTTTAAGGTGGTTCGGTCCTTCAGACCTACATCCACCCCACACTCAACCTGAGTGTGGCTTCACTAAAGGCTGGGCAACACAGCTTGCCAAACAACTGCTGATACACAGCTTCCCAGGAGAACAACCTCTCCTCTTCCTCCTACCCGGAGGGAACCTCTAGCGATCAGCAGCCACTAGAACCCAGAGACTCACGTCTCTCTTCCTCTTTACCAAGAGGGAAACCCCACTAGTAGCAGCCCTGCTACTAGTGAACCAGAGGTCGAAGACCCCTCTTCCTCCCAACCCGGAGGGTACCTACAAGCAGCTCACCTGCTGCTTGCAAACCGGAGATTGACTCTCCCTACTTCTGATCTCACAGGAGGACCCCGACCTCAGTCCAGAGGATCGGAAACACAAACAATAACGGTTGAAGAAAGATAAGAACAAGAAATGAAAAATACGAACGAAGGAAATCAAATGCCAGACAATGGAAACAATGTAGCTCAATATAGAGCAATGGACTTCGGATTTGATCCGCAAGTCAGAACAATTCTTCTGATCACTCTTCTGCTCTCTTTCTATTTCTCTCTGCTATTCTTTCTTCTTTCTTTTCTTTTTCCTGGATCGAAGGGCTCTCTGTTTCCCTGTTTTCTTCTATGCCTCTCTTCTTCGATAGCCTTCATCTGAGGACGAAGGATTCTATTTATAGCATCAACAGCAGATGGATAGGGCATGAAACGCGTGTGCCTCCCACGCTCGATCCACAAGTTTCCTGTCACGTGCCTTTATCAAATTGGTTCCTCCTGTCTCGGATCACGTGCAGCCCTGGAGTGTGGAATGTTCTTCCTCGGACCTGTAATGAGATTAAGTCCATTAATACGCTGCATGGCCATTAAAACCAAAACTGCATGAGGTATAGTAACAACAACACGACGTGACTATTTCTCGAGATGACATAAGAACGACACGAGATATTCTGTAACAGATCAGATATACAGAAGATAATGACACGAGGTGAGGTTATAAGCAAGAGAGACACGAGGTTACGAATGCAAAAACAACACGAGGACAATATAAGGAAACGACTCGAGGTGAAAACAACACGAAGTGAAGTTAGACACGAAGTAAAAAGCAACGACACGAAGTATAGTGGTGACAAACACACACTACACAGAAAAATGACACGAAATAAAAATAATGCTAAGTGAAAACAGTAATCGACACGCGGTGAGAACAACACGAGGATAGTGAGAACAGCACGAGATGAAAACAACACAGGCTGATAACGACACAAAGTCGAAACAGTAAATGACACGGGATAACACTGCACGAGGTAAAACGACATGAAGACTTAATAATAAAAACGACACGAGGTGAAAACAACACGAAGACATGAAACAACACTTAAGACGAAGTTGACACGGAGTGAAAACGACATGGAGTACATAAAACCAACACGAAGACATATCAACACGAATACGTGGACAAACAGTGACCGACACGAAGTGTGGTTACTAAGTAGGAACGACTCGAGGTCTACAGGAAAACTACTCGAAGTTCATCAGAACTTTTAGAGCAGCTTCAGGAACACGACACGAAGTCATGAGAAGATAAAAATAATCACGAAGTGAAACGAACACTTGAACTTAGACTGACTTAGAGACTCAGCGAAAGGACTCGAAGACAGGAATACAAAGGATGACATGGAAACAACACAGTAAACAAAGACTGCACGAGGTGAAAGACAACACTCAAACAGACGACAACATGGCTAACTCGACACGAGGTGAAAACGCGAAGCAAGAACTACATGATGTTTGAGGAAAAACAGCACGAAGACAGAACATGAACGAACACACGAAGTGTTACCTCTTAGCAGTTATTTCATATAAAACCATGGATAACTCAAGTGCAAGATATCTGATCAAAAATAACAAGAACAATTAACATAGTGTTGCTCATCATCAAAATACTTAGGGAAGACACACGATCCAACAGCTACATGTTTGGACGTTATTTCTTTAGTTTTATTATCATTTTATTCATTTCACGCATTCATTCTAGGCCTGCGTGAGCGGGTTTTTGGGGTCTGAAAAATGTGAAAAAAAATATATTTGTAGTCAGCTCAATCAGACGCCCGTACATAAAAATATAAAAATAAAATGAAAAAAGAATTAGCGTCCGCGGGGGTGGACACCAATTCTTTTTCATTTTTGTTTGATTTTTGTTTACGTGAATTGTTCCACTTTTTATTTAAAAAGAATTTTGTGAAACAAATTATATGTAAAATAAGAGAAAAATGTAAGGATCTTATCCATGAAAATTTATAAACTGATCCCATCAATTTTTAAGGATAAAAATATTTGTAGTTAAAAGCGGAGTTTTTAGTAAATGACATGTCATTATGTCATGTTCTGTTAAACACTTGAATCACCATGTTAAAAATTTATATCAGGGAAACTAAAACATGAAACAAATGACCATGTTAAAAATTTATATCAGAGAATCTCTCAATAAATTTATCGTATACATAGACAAAAATATATATACACAAATACTATTAAGCAACATGATTATAGTTATCAAATCTACTTTTTACATAATACCTTCACGTGGGTGTACAGTAAATAAATTATATGTTAAATCTCATCATGAGTCTATGCATATTTTATATGTCTTGGTCAAAAGATCATTAATAAATGTGACAGGTTGTGCTCCCTTCACATGAGTGAAGCTCTGTCATATGCGACAGATGGGAGGCCACCCTTTAAAAATTATATATATATGCCTGTCATGCTCTGTAGATGGCAATGATGAAGAAAAAAAATTGTTATATATATATTAACTACTTTGGTTCCCGTGAGGCACAGCACTCCATTCTCTTTTGTAATGCAAAAAAAAAAGAGGCCACTTACCTCTTTCTTTCCCACGACAAAGCAGGGAGCCGCAATAGTTAGGAAACAAATGCATTATCTTGATCTGTAAACCACTTACCTTAATCTGTTAACCCTAAAACCAATTCTCTCAGTTAACACTAAAACCAACCAACTATCTTGACTAGTTAACCTCTCAGCCATTATCTCAACCTGATTAACTCTCGACCACCATTAGAGATAAGTATAAAAATTAGTAACCTGTTTAATAGGTGCCTGGCACCTGGGCTCCTATCACTGAGACATGGCAGCCCCCAGGGCGCCATTTAACTCTTGACAGGGTTCTCTAAACCCTGTATAGTTCCCAGGAAGGGCATCTGATGCGGGACGGACCACGGACTCGACTCCAATTTGATATGTGAACCTGAGACTCTAAGCAAACTCGCGATCGTCCCTTAGCGAGGGAAGCGTCGGACGTGCACGGTTGAGAAACCGGCAGTGAGCTAGGGTGGTCGGCTCTCTCTTGTGCCCGGATCGAGTCACGGGACGGTCACGCTCTCTCTCGCAGCAGCGGTGATATTAAAATATAGCGAGCTACGATCCTAGCACATGCACTCTAGCAGCGGCATATAAAGCATATACGAAGAAAGCAAATGCCGAGGAAAGGAGCGAATACGATACCTCCACGCGCCGAGCGTGGGGAAGATTGTAGCAACCCTGATAAATGAATATTTGAAATAAATTAAAACATATATATATTACAGTAGTAATACAGATAATGAGAATAGGATTAATTAGATGAAGTAAAACAAAATTAAAATAACGCCTCTTATTAGGGCGTTAATTCAAAAAGAAACGCCTCTATCAAAGGCGTGACTAAAGAAAGGACGCCCACACGTGCGGTCGTCAACTCTCACGACCAAATAGGCAAGTAAGAGAAACGCCCATATATGGGGCGTGTTTCAAAAACAAGGAACGCCCTTATCCAAGACGTTTCTTAAGAAACGACCTGAACTAGGTCGTCAATTCAAGAATCGACGCCTGACCAAAGGCGTTAATTCAGTTCGTAAACCGTTCGAACCCAGAACTTATCTAGGGTAAGTGATAAGCATTAGAAAGAGTTCAAACGTGGTAATGACTCTATCATAGAAGTATTACTTCCACTAGAACACTAACCCTAACAGGACGTCCAAAATCCTATAAAAAGTCTTGATCGAACAAACCCTAAACCTATTTGATTCAAGCCTCTGCGACGGTAAGTGAAGAACAGAACTGTTCTTCTTATTCCTTTCTTTCTGTTTCGAGTGTATGAAGAACTAACGTTCTTCATCTCCTTCTCTTCTTACAGGTTGAAGAGAGAGCACACGCTGTGAAGAACATAGGTAAGGTTCTTCTAAAACTTTTCCTAACTACGGTTATGTCCCCATCTTCCTCATCTTCTTTTCTTTTTCTTACAGATCGATTGTTGGGTGAAGTTCCTGAAGACAGAAGATCAATATCTTCATCATCCTCATCAAACACAATCACCTTCTCTTCTTACTGCTACCAGCGGGATTCTTCGTCCCATCGATTAAACCAAATCAACCATTAAAGGTAGGATTTTCTCAAGTCACTATAGCCCAAACTAAATTGATACAGTACAATAATTATCATGCATATACATGGTTTGGTTTACTATAGTTTCTGAACGACTTTCTGTTAATTTCTTGAAAGAAACGTCCTTATCAAGGGCGTGACTATGAAATACACGCCCCAGACTAGGGCGCTACTTGGAAAGTCACGACCCTTCCCAGGTCGTCAATTTCATATTTGACGCCCTGTACACAGGCGTTAATTTCATGTAAATCTTAAGAACCGATTATCCATGCAATTACATGAAATCAAATCAATAATTATTAACGGTTAAAAGCCAATAAACATGAAACATCAAATCTGATATACTACATCTGAATTCCTGCCAATTTTCCTGTCATGACTATATGATTGTTATCCTTGATTATCGTGCAAATCTTGCTAATCATGTAAATTCCTGATATTTCTTGAATTCACGACCTAGACTAGGTCGTTTTCCCTGTGGTAACGTCCCATCACAGGGCGTGAATTAAAAAGAAACGCCCCTTACTAGGGCGCGTATCTGTTAAAATCCTGGAATATATATATTCTGTGAAAATAAGGACTTAATGATTAACGCCCCTACTAAGGGCGCGTTTTTTATTATTTCTGAAAATAAATAAGTTCTGAAAAATATTGTAAATAAAAAGACGCCTGCTATAGTAGTCGTCAACTTCTGAAGAAACGCCCCTTCCGAAGGCGCGTTTTAGATAAATTATTGAATTATTGAAAATTCTGCAAAACGGACCATATGTAAACGCCCTTCTGTTAGGCGTTAATTACTTGAGAAACGACTTGACCTAAGTCGTTATTTTACTGTAAACTGATTTTTCCTCTGGTTTGCTAACCGATGGTTTTATATATCATAATATATATATATCGGCACTATTCTCCACTCCGTGAGTATAGTCCCACATTTCATGTTGATTTATCGACCACACTCAACTCTCATTGACATACAAGCTCTCCATTGGACATTCCGTTCCTTTGGACTAGCGAGTTAGTCATAGAGACCTCCGTAAGACTCCTCGTAGCCTTGGATTCCCTCAAGGCCGACTGAGCTGGTTGTACCCTAAAAACCCATTACACTATTGATGCCATGTCACTCTAAAGAAACATGGTATACCGGCCCTTATGATTGTACAAAGAGTATATCATAAGAAAATTCTTAATGGGATGATGATATCATGCCATATCGTGTCGTTCTTGTAAACCCCAATTCTATGATAAGAATGAGGGTATCTTACTTTGATATACTGTTCATGTGGACCTCAATTCTATATAAAGAATGTCCATATTGATTTGTCATGGTACCTAAGTTAAGGGAACCATATTCTACCTAGTTTTATCGATATCGTGATTATACCGTTATTATCGCCATTTTATGTCCTTTGTCATATTTTGGACTCTATTCTATCAAAGTTGTCGTACGTGTCTACAAGCTTGATTATTGAAATTCTATGGTTGGCTATAAACAAGAGTGGATGTCAAAACACATGATAAATGCCTGCGCATATAGGGCCCGATCTGGTCCTGGGAGGAGCACCCGAAAGTACTTGTGCCCATGGGAGTTAAAATGATAAGGTATCTGGCATTATACCGAGTACTTGACTTGCTTGATTGGACATTCCACACACATCTTGTACTTGAATCGTACTTGACTTTACATGAAATGCGTGGCCCGAAAAAGGGTAATTTACTTGCTTGATACATGATAGCCAAAGTTCTTGACATGACTCGATAATGGTACTTGCTTGAATATCTTGAATAACTTGTATCTTGTTGAAAGTTCATGATAAGTTCATCTTATTTCCTTGATATTACATTCTCTCTATCTTGTCGTTTCATGCGAGCATGCATAGCCTTATTGCATTCATGAAAATGTAATTACTTAAACCCCTTGCTAGTACTTGAGATATAATTTCCTACTGAGCGTTCGCTCATTCCGTTTGTCCCTTTCTACTTTTCAGGTAAGTCCGACGACGATGGAAGTCAATCGGATGGGAATGGTCAAGAGTGAAAGTGATAGAGCTTCTACAAGTGTCGTCTAGTCTTTTCCATAGTTTCTTGAGTCAAATATGTATTCTTTTCCTTTTTGTTAAACAGAGTATTGGATTTGTAATAGTCTATCCATTATGAAATAAAGGATTGGGTTATCTTGCTATTTTTGCGCATCTCTGTCTTTGTGTCGAATACACGACCACTCTGATTGACATGATTGATATAGACACGTCGCGCATCTCCGGGTATCTTCCGCGCTCGGGGCGTGACAGTCTTTGTGGTATCAGAGCCTAAGGTATTCAATTCGTAGGAAACCCAAGTCCAAGGATAGGTTTCAAAACCTTTAACCAAGTGAGAGTGGGTAGAACCAAGGGTTAAATGATCAATGAGTCCTTTATAAGATCATAGTGATATAATACTAACATAGCTATTGTAATTGTAGGATAATGGCTGCCGAACGTGCTCAATGGCGCAACATGCAGCGTACCCTTCAAGGGATGACCCAAGTGCTACAACAGGTAGCACAAGGTGGTGCTCCACGAGCTGGAAGCTTACACCAAGCATTCAAGAATATGAATCCCCCGAAGTTCATGGGATCGACCGATCCAGACGATGCCGAGCATTGGGTTCGGGAGATTGAACGTATATTCCGTGTCATGCAATGCACGGATCAGGACAAAGTCTTATTAGCTACTTTCCAGTTAGAAAAGGATGCTAGATGCTGGTGGGAGTCGATTGAAGCTACTATAGACCCAACTCAAGTTACATGGGGAGAATTCGTTGAATATTTCAACGCCAAATATTTCTCTGATAGGGTCCAGGAAAAGAAGGCCGCCGAATTTGCCGCATTAAAGCAAAGATCTTTATCGGTGGCTGATTATGAAGCACAATTTTCTAGACTGTCTAGATATGCTAAGCATTTAATTAGCACAGAAAAGATGAAAGCCCGTAGATTTCTTAATGGGCTTAGGCCCCACTACATTACTCAACTGGCGCCTATGGATATTCAAGTTTATACTGAAATAGTGCGCCGAGCTCAGTTGCTTGAAGATGCCACGGAACTATCTGATAGGATCCGTGGGAAAGACAAAAAGGAGCAAGTCACAAGTTCGGGTTCTTTTAAACCCAACTTTAAGAAGAGGCCCAATAATGGAGGTTCTTCCTCTCAAGATCAGAAGTACAAGAAATCCAAGCCTTTCTCTATCACCACTACCCCTTCGAATACAGTCTGCAAGCATTGTGACAAGGCTGGTCACAAAACAGAAGAATGCTGGAGGAAGTTAGGAGCATGTCTCCGTTGTGGGAGTCGTGAACATCGGATTCCCGATTGTCCATTAATGAATGACCAAGACGGTGAGGGTAAACGCCCAGTGACAAGGAACGCGCGTCTTCATGCAATCCAAGAAACCGAACCAGAAGAAGAAGGCGGATTGGTGGAAGGTACATTAAAAATTTGTTCCAAATATGCACATGTCTTATTTGATACGGGTGCATCGCATTCCATTATTTCCAAGAAGTTTGCTGACCCATTACCTCTAGAACCAGAATGGATGAAGTTAATATTGTCTACTCCTCTCGGAAACGAGACGGATATCACACATCATTATCAAAACTGTGAGGTGTTGGTTCGAGGAAAGAATTTTCCTATCGATCTTATCTGCTTAGATCTAAAAGAGTATGATGTTATACTAGGAGCAGATTGGTTATCCAAATACCAGGCAACGGTTGATTGCTGTGATAGCAAGATTATTTTCAAGGAATTTCCGGAACTGACTTATACTAGTCCTAAGAGTCGAAGCAGATCCCCTCTTATTTCGGCTCTTCGAGCAAGCAAGCTCGTCAAGAAAGGATGTGTATCCTTCCTTGCTTTTGTCACTATTAAAGAAGCTAAGGAAACCAAGATAGAGGACATTCAGGTAGTGCGAGAATTCCCAGACGTATTTCCGGAAGATTTGCCGGGATTACCCCCTCAAAGAGATGTGGCCTTTACCATCGACTTAGTCCCTGGTGCTGGTCCCGTTTCAAAGGCACCATATAGAATGTCCCCTGCTGAACTCAAGGAGTTGAAGGAGCAGTTGCTGGAACTAATCCGAAAAGGGTTTATTAGACCAAGTACTTCCCCGTGGGGAGCACCAGTCTTATTTGTAAAGAAGAAGGATGGATCCATGAGATTGTGTATCGACTATCGACAGTTGAATCATCTTACTATCAAGAACAAGTATCCACTGCCGAGAATCGATGAGTTATTTGATCAGATTTCAGGATCCAAATATTTTTCCAAGATTGATCTCAGGTCGGGATACCATCAATTAAGAATCAAGGACGATGACATTCATAAGACCGCATTCAGAAGCAGGTATGGCCATTACGAATTTGTTGTTATGCCTTTTGGACTAACAAATGCCCCTGCTGCCTTTATGCAGTTAATGAATAGCATATTCAGGCCTTACTTGGATCAATTCGTAGTAGTCTTCATTGATGATATATTGATATATTCCAAGACTAAGGAAGAACATGAAGAACATTTGAGGATTGCATTGCAAGTCTTGAGGACAAATCAATTATATGCTAAACTCAGCAAATGCGAGTTCTGGCTTGAAGAAGTGGCTTTTCTCGGACATGTCATATCAAAGGACGGATTATCTGTAGATCCGTCAAAAGTTGAAGCTGTGAGAAACTGGGAGAGACCCACTAATGCAAGCGAGATCAGAAGTTTCTTAGGTCTTGCAGGCTATTATCGACGATTCATTAAAGATTTCTCTAAGATCGCCATACCACTTACAAGATTAACTCGTAAGGAGATCCGATACGAATGGAGTGAGGAATGTGAAAGAAGTTTTCAAACTCTCAAGGATCATCTCACCACAGCTCCGGTCTTAGCTCTACCGATAGAAGGAGAGAAATTCGAGGTCTACACTGATGCTTCTGGCATTGGCCTCGGATGTGTCCTAATGCAACAAGGAAAGGTCATAGCATACTCTTCACGTCAACTAAAGAAGCATGAGGAGAATTACCCCGTCCATGACTTAGAACTGGCCGCGGTAGTATTTGCCCTAAAGATATGGAGACACTATCTCTATGGAGTACAGTTCACTGTCTACTCCGATCACAAAAGTCTCAAATATCTATTTTCACAAAAGGAGCTAAACATGAGACAAAGACGCTGGCTAGAATATCTCAAGGACTTCGACTTCAATATACAATACCATCCCGGAAAGGGTAATTATGTTGCTGACGCCCTTAGTCGAAAGCCGAGAGCAATGATAGCAAATTGTATGATGCAAGAATGGAGGTTACTTGAACAATTCTCCGAGCTCAATATAAGCTTGGACACGGAATCCAAATTTGTCACACTATCTCATGTAAGCATACAGTCAGATTTGTTATCTGAGATACAAACACTTCAGGATGATGATCCTATATTAGTAGAAATCAAAGGCAGATTAGAAGGACAATCTGATTTTCAACTAACTTCTGATGGAAGATTATCGTTCAAAGATAGAACTTGTATACCTATTGTCCGGAATTAAAGAAGAAGATCTTAGATGAAGCTCACCGATCAAGGTACACTATTCATCCAGGATCAACCAAAATGTACCAAGATGTAAAGAGGAACTTTTGGTGGCCTAATATGAAAAGAGAAATAGCGGACTATGTATCACGCTGTCTCACATGCCAACAGGTCAAGGCGGAACACCAAAAGCCTGCGGGAAAACTACATCCTCTAGATATTCCTAAGTGGAAATGGGAGGATATTGGTATGGACTTCATCATGGGTTTGTCTAAATCTAAAGGAGGACATGATGGAATCTGGGTTATCATTGACCGATTGACTAAATCGGCACATTTCTTGCCAATCAAAAGCCGATGGTCAATTGATGTGCTAGCTGCACTATACATCAAAGAAATAGTCAGGATACATGGAATTCCTGTCTCAATCGTGTCTGATAGAGATCCCCGTTTTACTTCTCATTTTTGGAAGGGATTACAACATTCGTTGGGGACAAGGCTCAACTTTAGTACTGCTTTTCACCCACAAACGGATGGTCAGACCGAGCGAACTAATCAAGTTGTTGAAGATATGCTGAGAGCATGCATTATTGACTTTGGAGGAAGCTGGCATGACCACTTACCTTTAGTTGAATTTGCATATAATAATAGCTACCAAGCTAGTATCCAAATGGCACCTTTCGAAGCCTTATACGGAAGGAGTTGCCGATCTCCCATATGTTGGAACGAAGTTGGAGAAAAACAACTATTAGGTCCAGACATGGTAAGGGATACAACCGAGAAGATACAAGTAATCAGGGAAAGATTACAAGTTGCTCAGACCAGACAAAAGACTTATGCAGATACAAGAAGAAGAGATCTTGAATTCCAAATCGGAGATCATGTATTTCTCAAGATATCGCCTGGACGTGGCATACGAAGATTTGGTGTTAAGGGCAAGCTTACGCCAAGATTCATCGGACCATTTGAGATACTCGAAAGAGTTGGCGAGGTTGCTTATCGCATCGCGTTGCCTCCTCAGTTGTCCGAGGTACACAATGTATTTCACATATCTATGTTGAAGAAGTATGTGCACGATCCATCTCATATTATTGAACATGGAGATCTGGTGATCCAGAAAGATCTCACATATGAACAGAAGCCTATGAAGATATTAGATCGAGAAATACGAGCTCTAAGGAATAAGGTTATTCCCATGCTCAAGGTGCAATGGAATAAGAATCCTGAACGCGAAGCGACATGGGAAACCGAAGTATCTATGAAGAAACGATTTCCCGAGTTATTCTAAGAGGTATATGTTCTATGCTCTCCACATGTATAATTATATATATATTGAATTTGGGGACCAAATTCTTTTTAAGTGGGGGAGGGTGTAGCAACCCTGATAAATGAATATTTGAAATAAATTAAAACATATATATATTACAGTAGTAATACAGATAATGAGAATAGGATTAATTAGATGAAGTAAAACAAAATTAAAATAACGCCTCTTATTAGGGCGTTAATTCAAAAAGAAACGCCTCTATCAAAGGCGTGACTAAAGAAAGGACGCCCACACGTGCGGTCGTCAACTCTCACGACCAAATAGGCAAGTAAGAGAAACGCCCATATATGGGGCGTGTTTCAAAAACAAGGAACGCCCTTATCCAAGACGTTTCTTAAGAAACGACCTGAACTAGGTCGTCAATTCAAGAATCGACGCCCTGACCAAAGGCGTTAATTCAGTTCGTAAACCGTTCGAACCCAGAACTTATCTAGGGTAAGTGATAAGCATTAGAAAGAGTTCAAACGTGGTAATGACTCTATCATAGAAGTATTACTTCCACTAGAACACTAACCCTAACAGGACGTCCAAAATCCTATAAAAAGTCTTGATCGAACAAACCCTAAACCTATTTGATTCAAGCCTCTGCGACGGTAAGTGAAGAACAGAACTGTTCTTCTTATTCCTTTCTTTCTGTTTCGAGTGTATGAAGAACTAACGTTCTTCATCTCCTTCTCTTCTTACAGGTTGAAGAGAGAGCACACGCTGTGAAGAACATAGGTAAGGTTCTTCTAAAACTTTTCCTAACTACGGTTATGTCCCCATCTTCCTCATCTTCTTTTCTTTTTCTTACAGATCGATTGTTGGGTGAAGTTCCTGAAGACAGAAGATCAATATCTTCATCATCCTCATCAAACACAATCACCTTCTCTTCTTACTGCTACCAGCGGGATTCTTCGTCCCATCGATTAAACCAAATCAACCATTAAAGGTAGGATTTTCTCAAGTCACTGTAGCCCAAACTAAATTGATACAGTACAATAATTATCATGCATATACATGGTTTGGTTTACTATAGTTTCTGAACGACTTTCTGTTAATTTCTTGAAAGAAACGTCCTTAGCAAGGGCGTGACTATGAAATACACGCCCCAGACTAGGGCGCTACTTGGAAAGTCACGACCCTTCCCAGGTCGTCAATTTCATATTTGACGCCCTGTACACAGGCGTTAATTTCATGTAAATCTTAAGAACCGATTATCCATGCAATTACATGAAATCAAATCAATAATTATTAACGGTTAAAAGCCAATAAACATGAAACATCAAATCTGATATACTGCATCTGAATTCCTGCCAATTTTCCTGTCATGACTATATGATTGTTATCCTTGATTATCGTGCAAATCTTGCTGATCATGTAAATTCCTGATATTTCTTGAATTCACGACCTAGACTAGGTCGTTTTCCCTGTGGTAACGTCCCATCACAGGGCGTGAATTAAAAAGAAACGCCCCTTACTAGGGCGCGTATCTGTTAAAATCCTGGAATATATATATTCTGTGAAAATAAGGACTTAATGATTAACGCCCCTACTAAGGGCGCGTTTTTTATTATTTCTGAAAATAAATAAGTTCTGAAAAATATTGTAAATAAAAAGACGCCTGCTATAGTAGTCGTCAACTTCTGAAGAAACGCCCCTTCCGAAGGCGCGTTTTAGATAAATTATTGAATTATTGAAAATTCTGCAAAACGGACCATATGTAAACGCCCTTCTGTTAGGCGTTAATTACTTGAGAAACGACTTGACCTAAGTCGTTATTTTACTGTAAACTGATTTTTCCTCTGGTTTGCTAACCGATGGTTTTATATATCATAATATATATATATCGGCACTATTCTCCACTCCGTGAGTATAGTCCCACGTTTCATGTTGATTTATCGATCACACTCAACTCTCATTGACATACAAGCTCTCCATTGGACATTCCGTTCCTTTGGACTAGCGAGTTAGTCATAGAGACCTCCGTAAGACTCCTCGTAGCCTTGGATTCCCTCAAGGCCGACTGAGCTGGTTGTACCCTAAAAACCCATTACACTATTGATGCCATGTCACTCTAAAGAAACATGGTATACCGGCCCTTATGATTGTACAAAGAGTATATCATAAGAAAATTCTTAATGGGATGATGATATCATGCCATATCGTGTCGTTCTTGTAAACCCCAATTCTATGATAAGAATGAGGGTATCTTACTTTGATATACTGTTCATGTGGACCTCAATTCTATATAAAGAATGTCCATATTGATTTGTCATGGTACCTAAGTTAAGGGAACCATATTCTACCTAGTTTTATCGATATCGTGATTATACCGTTATTATCGCCATTTTATGTCCTTTGTCATATTTTGGACTCTATTCTATCAAAGTTGTCGTACGTGTCTACAAGCTTGATTATTGAAATTCTATGGTTGGCTATAAACAAGAGTGGATGTCAAAACACATGATAAATGCCTGCGCATATAGGGCCCGATCTGGTCCTGGGAGGAGCACCCGAAAGTACTTGTGCCCATGGGAGTTAAAATGATAAGGTATCTGGCATTATACCGAGTACTTGACTTGCTTGATTGGACATTCCACACACATCTTGTACTTGAATCGTACTTGACTTTACATGAAATGCGTGGCCCGAAAAAGGGTAATTTACTTGCTTGATACATGATAGCCAAAGTTCTTGACATGACTCGATAATGGTACTTGCTTGAATATCTTGAATAACTTGTATCTTGTTGAAAGTTCATGATAAGTTCATCTTATTTCCTTGATATTACATTCTCTCTATCTTGTCGTTTCATGCGAGCATGCATAGCCTTATTGCATTCATGAAAATGTAATTACTTAAACCCCTTTCTAGTACTTGAGATATAATTTCCTACTGAGCGTTCGCTCATTCCGTTTGTCCCTTTCTACTTTTCAGGTAAGTCCGACGACGATGGAAGTCAATCGGATGGGAATGGTCAAGAGTGAAAGTGATAGAGCTTCTACAAGTGTCGTCTAGTCTTTTCCATAGTGTCAGCTTCAGAAGATGTCGGAGTTGAGAGCTAAAATTCTCGTAGTGGGCCTCTGTCCAACAGGACAGAACCTTGGACAGCACCTCGGAGATGGCTTCGCGGCGGCTCGATGGCGGCACGAACGGCGGCGGCGGCACCAGAGATGAATGCCAGAGGTAGAGAGGAGGGGATAGAAGGGATGAACACTCTAGAAATGTAGAGGAGGAGGAGGGAACCAGAGGAGAGAGAGAGGGGGGCGCAGGTCTCCTTCTTGCACAAATGATTTTCTTCTCTTCATTAATTTCTAAATAATAGAAATACAAGACTTATATAATAAATGGAAAAAGACCAAGAATACCCTCAGATCTAGGATCTGGAGGGGCATATAAGGGACATCACATTTGGTTCAAACAAAATAAAAAAAGAAATTCCTAATTAAATATAATGGGGGGCGCCCCCTTGACAAGGGGGAGGGTAGGTGGGAGAATGTGGACTTTTTAGTCCATTTGTCTCCCATGTGCTCTTTTGACATTCAAACCTTCTAGATGGCCACCTAGGATGGTTGACCAGCACCACAAAGCTTAGGTGGACCAATTGGAAAGGAGGGAGGGCCCCCTAGCTTGACCTACTACACATTTGCATAAAAACCCACACAATCCTAGGGAATGACACATTAGCTTATAAAGCCTTACAATTGTGCATATACTTTCCCAAGGATTTAAAAATAAATAAAAGGACACAAATATAAAAAGAAAATGTACATGCTCGATGTTGATTCCCATCAATTCGCCCCGGGTGGGAAGAACTCGACCCCGTCGAGTAAGGGGTGCGATGGCTCGAGTACTCCGGCGGATCCGTCGCCGTACCAAGTAGCGCGGGCATGCTCCATTCCAAGTGATCGTCACTTGATCATTCCGTATATACTCGATATGCGCATGCTGCTATGGGGAACGAGGCTAGTTGTGGAACACTCTGGGGTGGGGTCACTCTCAATGGGAGGAGGCCGCTCGAAGACTCACTAGGAATCACCGATGGGCCCTGTAGGTGACTTGATCCGGGTATAGATGTAGAGCCAATTCCCATGCTCCTCGGGCGAGTCCACTCACTTCTCACTCATAAGGGACTGACATCGATGAGCTTGCACAAGACACATGTAGACTCCTAACAAACCACAAGCCACACAAATAAACCACTGAAAAACACACCACACAAAACAAACCACACAAATAAAAAGACTGACTCATGCATGACCCTAGACTTAAGACGGTAACATCAACCCCACTAAGTGGCTGCATCCTGGGCTGCGGCAGACTCCTCTAGACCTTCCACTTCATAGTACTCATCAGCTAGTGCCGGATCAGCCTCATAGGTGACAAGCTCGAGCCCAGAAGGTGAGGCTTCTCCAACCCCTAGGGCTAGTGTGGTACGGGTGGGACATTGGCTGGCGATGTGGCCGAACCCATGACAGTGGAAACACTGCAGCCGTGACCTACTGCTCTCTCCAATAAGAGGGGCCTTACCCTTATCCTCTCGATGGGTAGGGGGTGTGGGCAACAAGGGTGGAGGTGTAGGTGCCGTGGGCAACAGTGGTGGTTGTGCCGGTGCCAGAGGACGGGCTATGGGTGTTGGTGGTTGGGGTGGAAGTAGATCCCGTGGTGGGGGAGGTCGAGGTCTAGGAGCGAAGTGCTCCTGACAGGCGGGCTCATGAGGACGGGCCATGGGTCCCCTCGGGTATGAGCCTAAGGAGCCACGTGAATCAGCACTACGGGGAGGAGCGGAGCCCCACCATGGAATAGACTCGAACTCTCCCTCGAATTGCTCCATCTCGAGAGCAACTTGGTATGCATCCTCCAACTTTTCCACCTTGCGGTGGAGAAGCTCATACCGTAGGTGCGGCCGTAGACCACGCCGAAATCGGGAGACAGTAAGGGAGTCTTCCTCCGTGGCATCACATCGCAAGTAGTATTCATCGAACTCGACGATGTAGTCAGAGACGGATCGATCTCCTTGGGTGAGACTTTGCCACCTTTCTATGAGACGCTGGTGGTAGGAGGTAGGGAGGTACTTCTTCCGAAGCTTTTCCCTCATCTCGGTCCAAGTATCGATCGGAGGCTCATGACGATGAAACAATAGGTTCTCCATGTTCCTCCAATAGGTTTGTGCTTGGCCTAAGAGTTTCATCCTGGAGAACTTGACCTTCCGTTGGTCTGACATCTCGAACCACTCAAAATAGCGATCCATGCCAGCCTCCCAATCAAGAAAGACCTTCGGGTCTAAGGACCCGTCAAAGGTGGGAGGGTCTGCCCGAATGGTCCTAAGGGCCCGTTCATCCATATCTTGGTCGTGGGTACGCCGTGTAGGGCGACGATCTCGACCATATCCCCGATGCTCATTATCAGACTCATAGTCATGCACCTCGGGGATTTCACGCCTCCTAACATCTACCCCTTGAACCCTTGGAATCGCGGGTTGATGAACCGGCTCCGGTTGACCTTGTGTAGGTGGGAGGGGTGCCTGGACTGGGGCACTCGGGTGTGCCTCGGCTGGGTCTCTCTCTAGTGCGGCAACTCTCCCGACCAATCCCTGAATGGACTGGTTCGACCCATCGGCCCTATCCTCTAAGGTCTTCATCCTCTCTTCTAGGCGGGTGCCTAGGCCATTCATGCGTGTACTCAACCCTTCCATCCTATCCATTCGAGTGCTCAACTCACCCATTTGTGTACCTAACCCATCAATACGTGTATGCAATCCTTGCATTTGTCCCATAAGGGTGTGGAACTGATGTGACACAACCTCGGACCTAATTTACCAAGCACAACCACAAGGCTATGAAGCCTACGCAAGCGGACCTTCGTATGGCGCACACACTTAACCCGGGGGTAACTCGGGGATGCCGAGTCGAGGAAATGGGACAAGCCCCTTGCTAGTAGAGGGCCAGCAAAGTCTAAGTCAAATCTCCCCTTGAGGTGTGGATATTCAACTCAATGTGTTGGCCTTGGCCGAGGGACGCGGATCACTCACTCACACCCACGGGGGTCGCACAAGTGCGGTGGAGCCTTAAGATCGGGCGCTCTCTTCCTTACCGATGGCGCAATTAGAGAATATTAAATGAACAAGAATAATTGAGAGCAAGGGACGAGTTCTCACCTAGCCGGTTTGAAGAAACCGACTCCGGTCGGAGACGGGGGCGAGCGGGGAGGCGAGGGGAAGCACCCGCACGCCGCGTCGATGAAGCTTCAAACCTGTGAGTATAAAAAATACATGAACTACCCCCATGCAAGGGGGGGATCTCGGGGAAGGGAAGCCAATGAATACACTCAATACGACCTCCACGCAGAAAGGGGCCTTCAACCGGCCAAGCGGGGAGGGGAATTCGAGCTAGAAGTGAAGAGAGGGAAGTCGAAGTCGAATCTACACGCTGACTGTGTCTCAGGACAGACCGTCAGGTATTTGGATGCTGTGGTCAGCCCCGAATTTTTTTTACAGATGAAACCACTTGGAGATTCTTCGTAGCTGGATCTGGATGATGTTTGAATTTTGTAAATTTCTTCAGGCACCGCTGCTGGTCGGGGTAGGGGCTTGAACAGGGTGGCAGACCCTCGGATCTGATAGCTTCAGGTTCCCAATAGTAGGAAGAAAAGGTTGCCACGGTCGTTCCCGAGCTCCGAATCAGGTGCCGCTGGAGTCGTTGGAACCGTTGACAAGTCCTCTTCGAAGCAAGACTGACGGCAATGCCAGCTGATGTCGGGGTCGACCGGTAGGCTCTGAACACTGAGGAGGGGTCGATGCAGACTAAGTGGAAGCAGAACCGAGCACCCGAGGGAGAAAATTGATAACTTTCAGGTCCGGTCGCCAAATGGGTCTCTGCTTCTTGGAGATGTTATAAGACTCGTAGTAGAAGATGTTTGAAGAAAAACTCTCGATCAGATTCCTAACACGATCGTCGCAGTCGAGCTTCCAATCTGGCTCTGGTCTCCTGCCAGGGGGATCTGCGCAGTTGCGGGAGAATGGCTCTCCTGGTCGATCTTGAACTTGGAATGGGACAGGACCACCACCGTTGCGAAGAAGACAGGAAGATGCTTCCGTCGGTATATGGTATGCCACCTGAAGCTCCTAGGGAACGACGGGGTGGCCTCTGCAACCTGCGGCCAATCTGCTGCCTGCAACTAGAACTTGAGAGGGTGGAGATAGGTAATGGGGAATGGGGTAGATGGGAGGGGAAATGAGGTGGTTGTGTGTAGGGGAAACCCCCAGCTGTGAGGGGGTCTAGGAGGGGGGGTTTAAAGGTGTGGGAAAGGG
This sequence comes from Amorphophallus konjac, assembly GCA_022559845.1. NCBI lineage: Eukaryota > Viridiplantae > Streptophyta > Magnoliopsida > Alismatales > Araceae > Amorphophallus > Amorphophallus konjac. Next base: position 278,824,193 of record CM040124.1, on the reverse strand, counting down.
AGAATGGGGGCTGAAAGGGGGTGTTTGCTATGGGTGAGAGAGGAGCTGCGAATTTGGGCTTGGAGGGAGAGGGGAAGGTGAGGGGGGCACAAGTGGGTGGAGGGAAGGTGAGTTTGAATTTTCCTTAATAGAGGGTATTCAATGGTGGTCTTGGGGATGGAAGGGGTTGTGTTGGGGAAGGGAAGGGGTGCTTGGGGTAGTGGGAAGGGTGCTTGGGGAAGTGGGTGGGGTAGTTGGGGGTTGGGAGGTGGAGCTAGGATTGGTGGAAGCTCTCTTGGGACTAGGGGGTGGAGTAATGGGGTGTGTGGGCAAGGGGAGTGGCCTTTAATGGGGGTAGGTGGGAGAGTGGTGGTTGGGAAGGGAGGAGAGAGAAAATTTTTGAAATTGGGTGTGGAGGAGAGAGAAAGGGGAGTGAAAGAGAGAGATTAAGAGAGGGATGGGTGGAGAATCTCTCCCCTAGGGTCTCTCACCCAAATAATGGAATCTCTCCACTAGATAAGAAGTTTGAACTCTCAAAATGGCAAGTTTTTCATTCATTGATTCATTACCTCAAAATGGAGAGAGTGGGGTCCTATTTATAGGGATCCCACAATTTACAATAAGACCCTGACTTTTGACACATTGACTAATAACCAACAAGATAGGGGCACCCATGGGCCAAGCCCAATGAATTGGGCCCAATAGCTAACTAATAAACCTAATGACACTCAAACCTAGGGAAATAAGCACAAGACCTAGGGACATGACTCAAATAAAAGGGAAATTACAATGATATGACTCAAATAAAATAAAGAAACATACATAGGACTCAAAATAAATGACTAGACCATGATGTACGCCTCCGGGGTGACGAGAATGGTCGAGAGTGTCAGGACGGATGGTGATGACCCCATCATACTCCCGGGGTGTGGAGAACTCGACTCTGTCGAGTAAGAGGTGGTACCGCTCACATGTCTTCCGAAAGAAGCCGATTCTTCCACCTAGCGAGGTAGAGCCCGTTCACCTTGCTCCGAGTGATGATTACCTGTTCATCCAATATTCTCTCAAGTTGCTTACGTCGGGCTCTCTGGGCTGATGGTGCTCACATGGGGAGGGGTGGGTGCTCTCTCAAGGGAGGAAGGGGGCTTGAAATTCTCACTTGGTGCCACCGTGGGTCCCTTGTGTGGCACAAGGCTTTCCACATTGAAACTGAAGTTAACTCCGTATCCCTTGAGGAGGCCTAACTTAGTAGTGGGGCTACTGCACCTCAAAACCTGGAAGGGGCTGATCCCACAAAACCTCAATCTTGAGTTGTCTCTATGTGAGAGCCTCTCATTCCTCACCATCCCGGAATCACCCATTTGGATTTCTTGGTGACGCCATTGAGTCGGTCGGCCTTTTGTAGATTTCATGACTCTTGTTGATGCGCTTGCAAGGTTATCATGCAATTTTATGAATGCTGTCCTTTTAGTGGTTATGGGTGGACCTGGACAACCATAGATGGACCTATCATGCCATGATGCCATATGGACCTTGATGAACCTTGGTGGGCCAGGGCAACCATATGTGGACTTATCATGCAATGTTGTGATGAATGTCGGGGGACCCGGACATCCGTAGATGCTTTTGACATGCTTAAGACCCATGATGAATGAGGGTGGACCAATATATCCGAATATGGACCACTCATGCTTTCTACTTAACATGTGGGTGATATGAATGAATGGACCCAACATAGTGTTCATGCCAAGTGGTGTGGTAAGCCTAGACACATGCATGTTTTTCCTATAGGTGACTTCCATATGTATAGGTGTGGGACAACCTTTGAACTCCCATTGGAAAGGGTCGAATGGATCTAAGAAGGTGGTCATCATGGGGTGGAGCACAACCTCATTACCTAGGGATATGTGGCCCAAGGTCATGGCTCCCAAGGTGTAACCCGGGTCTAAGATGGAGTGAATTAGGTCAAACATGGTGAGTTGGTGTAGGGAAAGGTGGGTGGTGGATAAAGTGTTTGGGTCACACGAGTCTCTTGACTCCCATTGGAATGGATCATATGGATCATAAAATGGGTTACCTAGGGGGAGGAACTCCATGTCCTCAAGATCTTCAAAAGTTTCTAAGTCATCCTTCTTCAGGATAGTTGGGCCAATGTTCTTGGCAAGTGGGTCGGCCATGAGTGGAGGGCTTGGCTTTGTACCCGAGATAAGAAGCTCTAAATCGAGGAGAAGGTTGGGCTCATCGAGGGTAGGGAGGAATAGAAGGAGGTCGCTAGTGTAGCAACCAATGGTGCAAACCGAGGTGATAGACCCTATGCATAGGTGTAGGAGGCTAAGGCTCCTAGGTTGTTCAACCATAGGGGTCAACATGCTAGTCATCTCTAATTGCCATGCTATGCCCTTGAGAAGGTCCTCTAAGGTCTCCACTTGATAGGATGCTTGGATTGTGGTGTGATAGGAGAAGAAGGGCACTATGGGAAGGTCTTGTTCTATGGGAGGGAAAACATGGGCCGGGATCTCTCTAATTGGGCTCTCCTTTAGCCAACTAACAATGGGTTCTCCTAAGATGAGCTCCGCCCCAACTAGAGAGGGTGGTGTAAGGTAAAGACCATCGTGTGAGATTTCTTCTTCAACTTGGACTTGGGTTTCCTCCAAGGTGGGGGGTGGGTTTGGAGTGCTCACAACTATTGGATCGGGTATGAGTTCTTCTACCAAGGAGGTGAGGGGGTCTTTTGGGGTGATGAGGGTTGGTGTGTGGTGCTCCCGGGGTGGAGGGTAAAGGGAAACTTGGATTGGGATTGTTAGAGTGGGGTTTGGGAGTGGAAGTAGTGGAGGCCTAGGTTGGGGTAGGATTGGGGTTGGAAGTGGAAGGTGGGTTGGGTGACAAGATTTGGGTTGATGGGTTTTGGGGGGTGTACCCTTTTTAGGGGATGATGGAGGGGTAGTGGTGGGGACCAAGGGGAGATGTGGGGTATGGGTTTGGTGATGGATTGTAGGTTGGGTGGTGGTAGCCGTCATGGGTCTAGGTGGAGGGATGGACACGAGGTCCACTTGGGTTTGAATGGTGGTCCTTATTGGGGAAACCGGGTCGGTTAGGGGTCTCTTCCCCTTGGGATCGACCGGTTGTGGAGGGGGGGAAGTGGGGGCCAATTGAGTTTGGATAGTGAGGTTTGCAGAAGGGGGTTTTGGTTGGAGTGTGGGGACCCTTAAGGGATTTGGTGGAGAGGTGGATGCTTGGTTTATTTGGGCCTTAAGGGAGAGGACTTGGTCGCAAAGTGTAGTTATGATGGTTGAGAAGTGATTTGTTGGGAGTGGTGGGGGAGGAGGCCTAAAGGTGGTATCAAGTTGGTCGGGTGGGGATGGAGGAGTGGTAGTGCACCTCGGGCTAGGGGTGTTTTAGAAGGGGTGGGAATATTTGGGGATGTAGATTTTTCTAAGTTCTTTCTTCATATCATCCCATGAGGAAATGGGTTCTTTTTTCCTAACGTCCCTTAAGCCCACTATGTTCCTCCATTTTTCCTTAGCTTGACCCCGAAATTGCCCCATGGCAACACGGACTCTTGCGGGTCCATAAACCATAGTTCTCTCAAAGTGTTTTTCTATGGTGACCTCCCACTTTAGGTAGGCACTATAGCATGATCCATCAAAGAGGAGATCCTCAAAAGAGATTATGTCAAATGGAGGGTTGATCGGTCCCTTGTGGGGGGTCGAGTGGGATGAATGTGACCAAAGAGAAGTAGCCATGTTGATGAATGCAAATGTGCCCAAGGACAAGAATTGGAAGAGACAAGTCTAAAATTTGCTCTGATACCACTTGATGTGACACAACGTCGGACCTAATTTAACAAGCACAACCACAAGGCTATGAAGCCTACGCAAACGGACCTTCGTATGGCGCACACACTTAACCCGGGGGTAACTCAAGGATGCCGAGTCGAGGAAATGGGACAAGCCCCTTGCTGGTAGAGGGCCAGCAAAGTCTAAGTCAAATCTCCCCTTGAGGTGCGGATATTCAACTCAATGTGTTGGCCTTGGCCGAGGGACGCGGATCACTCACTCACACCCACGGGGGTCGCACAAGTGCGGTGGAGCCTTAAGATCAGGCGCTCTCTTCCTTACCGACGGCGCAATTGGAGAATATTAAATGAACAAGAATATTTGAGAGCAAGGGACGAGCTCTCACCTAGCCGGTTTGAAGAAACCGACTCCGGTCGGAGATGGGGGCGAGCAGGGAGGCGAGGGGAAGCACCCGCACGCCGCGTCGATGAAGCTTCAAACCTGTGAGTGTAAAAAATACATGAACTACCCCCATGCAAGGGGGGGGGGGATCTCGGGGAAGGGAAGCCAATGAATACACTCAATACGACCTCCACGCAGGGAGGGGCCTTCAGCCGGCCAAGCGGGGAGGGGAATTCGAGCTAGAAGTGAAGAGAGGGAAGTCGAAGCCGAATCTGTCCGCTGACTATGTCTCAGGATAGACCATCAGGTATTTGGACGCTGTGGTCAGCCCCGAATTTTTTTGCAGACGAACTTGGAGATTCTTCGTAGCTGGATCTGGATGATGCTTAAATTTTGTAAATTTCTTCGGGCATGGCTGCTGGTCGGGGTAGGGGATTGAACAGGGTGGCAGACCCTCGGATCTGACAGCTTCAGGTTCCCAACAGCAGGAAGAAGAGGTTGCCACGGTCGCTCCCGAGCTCAGAATCAGGTGCCGCTGGAGTCTTTGGAACCGTTGACGAGTCCTCTTCAAAGCAAGACTAACGGGGATTCCAGCTGATGTCGGGATCGATCGATAGGCTCTGAACACTGAGGAGGGGTCCGTGCAGACTAAGTGGAAGCAGAACTGAGCACCCGAGGGAGAAAATTGATAACTTTCAGGTTCGGTCGCGAAATGGGGCTCTGCTTCTTGGAGATGTTAGAAGACTCGTAGTAGAAGATGTTTGAAGAAGAACTCTCAATCCGATTCCCAACATGATCGTCGCAGTCGAGGTTCCAATCCGGCTCTAGTCTCCTGCCAGGGGGGATCTGCGCAGTTGCGGGAGAATGGCTCTCCTGGTCGATCTCTAACTCGGAATGGGACGGGACCACCACCGTTGCAAAGAAGACAGACAGACGCTTCCGTTGGTATATGGTATGTCACCTGAAGCTACCAGGGGACGACGGGGTGGCCTCTGCAACCTGCGGCCAATCTTCTGCCTGCAACCAGAACTTGAGAGGGTGGAGATATGTAATGGGGAATGGGGTAGATGGGAGGGGAAATGAGGTGGTTGTGTGTAGGGGCAACCCCCAGCTGTGAGGGGGTCTAGGAGGGGGGGTTTCAAGGTGTGGGAAGGGGGGAATGGGGGCTGGAAGGGGGTGTTTTCTATGGGTGAGAGAGGAGCAAGAATTTGGGCTTGGAGGGAGAGGGGAAGGTGAGGGGGGCACAAGTGGGTGGAGGGAAGGTGAGTATGAATTTTCCTTAATGGAGGGTATTCAATGGTGGTCTTGGGGATGGGAGGGGTTGTGTTGGGGAAGGGAAGGGGTGCTTTGGGTTGTGGGAAGGGTGCTTGGGGAAGTGGGTGGGGTAGTTGGGGGTTGGGAGGTGGAGCTAGGATTGGTGGAAGCTCTCTTGGGACTATGGGGTGGAGTAATGGGATGTGTGGGGAAGGGGAGTGGCCTTTAATGGGGGTAGGTGGGAGAGTGGTGGTTGGGAAGGGAGGAGAGAGAAAAATTTTGAAATTGGGTGTGGAGGAGAGAGAGAAAGGGGAGTGAAAGAGATAGATTAAGAGAGGGATGGGTGGGGAATCTCTCCCCTAGGGTCTCTCACCCAAATAATAGAATCTCTCCACTAGATAAGAAGTTTGAACTCTCAAAATGGTAAGTTTTTCATTCATTGATTCATTGCCTCAAAATAGAGAGAGTGGGGTCCTATTTATAGGGATCCCACAATTTACAATAAGACCCTGACTTTTGACACATTGACTAATAACCAACAAGATAGGGGCATCCATGGGCCAAGCCCAATGAATTGGGCCCAATAGCTAACTAATAAACCTAATGACACTCAAACATAGGGAAATAAGCACAAGACCTAGGGACATGACTCAAATAAAAGGGAAATTACAATGATATGACTCAAATAAAATAAAGAAACATACATAGGACTCAAAATAAATGACTAGACCATGATGTACGCCTCCGGGGTGACGAAAATGGTCGAGAGTGTCAGGACGGATGGTGATGACCCCATCAGGAACTTTTCGGCCACAGCTGACACATCGAGACTAGTGACTCGGGGATCCGCCATAGGTGGTGGCGGCGGTGAGTACTGTGTACCTCTACGAGTGGGCATGCAAACACACGGACTAGGAGACGCCGACTAATGCAAATGCACACTACAAGATGATGCACCTAGACTTAACCAAAACTCAGTACGTGGCGGAGATAATCGATCCGAAGATCACTCGCGCAAGTGTGCGGCCTTCTCGATAGGCGTAGCCTAACGTTCGGATAACACCTGTTGATATACCGAGTAAAGGGATGTAAATGCGACCCAAAAACACCTTTTTTTTTATTTTAAAATATGATGATCATAGACTCGACTTAGACCGTGCAATAATTATGCAATGACGGATGCAACGACTACCCTAGACTCAACTAGCTCTGATACAAAAATTTATGCGGGACGGACCACGGACTCGACTCCAATTTGATATGTGAACCTGAGACTCTAAGCAAACTCGCGATCGTCCCTTAGCGAGGGAAGCGTCGGACGTGCACGGTTGAGAAACCAGCAGTGAGCTAGGGTGGTCGGCTCTCTCTTGTGCCCGGATCGAGTCACGGGACGGTCACGCTCTCTCTCGCAGCAGCGGTGGTATAAAAATATAGCGAGCTACGATCCTAGCACATGCTCTCTAGCAGCGGCATATAAAGCATATACGAAGAAAGCAAATGCCGAGGAAAGGAGCGAATACGATACCTCCACGCGCCGGGCGTGGGGAAGACGATCCCGGCCGATCTCGTACTCCCGGAATAATAATTTATATAAATTACAGCAATGAAATATCACCCACTCCACGCAGGGAGGTAAAGGGCTACACAAGTGGTCCCGGAAGGACCGATCTCGGGTTGACGGGCTGCACTTGATCACCCTGTCGGCACGGTTCGGACGGCGTACGCTGCTGGTTGTGGGGCCCACGTGCTGGTCGGTGGGGCCGTGTGGGACTGAGGCGGCACCACTGTGGTGGAGACACCTGGAGGGGCGCTTCCTGGGATGGCGATGCGCTGGTTCACTGGCCGGAGGCCGGGCGGCTCCGATCGGCACCGGTCGGAAAGAGTGCCCACGGATATACTGCTTCTATTTTCAGGCACGCGATCCGGTGAGATCGGCTGTTGCGATCAATCCTGACGTCAGATTGAAGCACAGAAGGTATCGTTGGAAAGCTGTGTCGAAATACTTCGATCTAGGGCCAGAGAGATTAATTGGATCTGCACGGATATGGCCGTAGTCGATTTTTGAAGTTGCTATTGGACAGGGCCTGAAGTCTCAGGGCAGCAGGGAAGTTTCTTGAGAACTGCCATTGACCATGGGGTAGATCTCAGATTCAGACCTCGTGCTCTTCATGAAAGTTGTGGAGAAATAAGCAAGGAATACGGGAGTAATTTTTATGAAGGTTTTTGTGCAGAATTGAATTTTCTGGAGATTTTATACTGGACTGTGGTCGGATCAGGACTGAACAGGACAGAGAAGAAGGTTGACTGAGTTTTAATTTTCCTATGACGAAAACTAATTGCTAAATTCGAACCAAAATTTCTGGAGGTGTATTTGGATGGGTAGAACACCCAGTCCAAATTTGGCCTTGATCCAAGAATGAAAAGTCGGTCGAAGAGAGGATGGACTTAGCTTCTGCTATACATATCTGAAAAGGGACAGATCTGGGAGACAGAAAGACACGAAAATGTAAAAATAGCAAACAAAAGATTTTGGACGTGAAAATGTTTATGGAGATGGGGATTCAAGAGAAGAACCAACCCTGAAAATTTCAGCTCTAGAAGATATCGGAGTTGAGAGCTAAAATTCTCGTAGTGGGTCTCTATCCAGTAGGACAGAACCTTGGACAGCACCTCGGAGATGGCTTCGCGGCGGCTCGATGGCGGCACGAACGGCGGCGGCGGCACCAGAGATGAATTCCAGAGGTAGAGAGGAGGGAATAGAAGGGATGAACACTCTAGAAATGCAGAGGAGGAGGAGGGAACCATAGGAGAGAGAGAGGGGGGCGTAGGTCTCCTTCTTACACAAATGATTTTCTTCTCTTCATTAATTTCCAAATAATAGAAATATAAGACTTACATAATAAATGGAAAAAGACCAAGAATACCCTCAGATCTAGGATCTGGAGGGGCATATAAGGGACATCACATTTGGTTCAAACAAAATAAAAAAAGAAATTCCTAATTAAATCTAATGGGGGGCGCCCCCTTGACCAAGGGGGAGGGTAGGTGGGAGAATATGGACTTTTTAGTCCATTTGTCTCCCATGTGCTCTTTTAACATTCAAACATTCTAGATGGCCACCTAGGATGATTGACCAGCCCCACATAACTTAGGTGGACCAATGAGAAAGGAGGGAGGGCCCCCTAGCTGGACCTACTACACATTTGCACAAAAACTCACACAATCCTAGGGAATGACACATTGGCTTATAAAGCCTCACAATTGCGCATATACTTTCCCAAGGATATAAAAATAAATAAAAGGACACAAATACAAAATGAAAATATACATGCTCGATGTTGATTCCCATCAGCATCCCACAATGAGGGTGTCGTTTCTGAACATGTCAGGTAGCCCATAAGGCACCTATCTTACCCAGTTTTTCCGTGTATCGAACGTTACTGGTTTCCACTCCTAGTTCGTCCCTACATATCAATACACCTTTGGATTCCATTCCATAAATCCGCCTTATATATCCTACTGGTGAAACCTTGGAATTCATATTGGCTATAAATGAGAGTGGATGTCGAAAAACATGACCAATGCTGTGCATATAGGGCCCGGTCTGGTCCTGGGAGGAGCACCCGAAGGTACTTGTACCTATGGGAGTTTATTGACCATGGTGTCTGGCATTATACCGTAGTACTTGCTTGCTAGACTTTAGACATTCCTCTCATTCTCGTGATATTACTTGATTGATTGACTTGAGGCCCGCAGAAGGGTGAAAGTATTGCTTGAATGAAATTGATAAATAGTCAATTCCAGTTATACGTGCTTGAAATTACGTTACTACTATTACTTGCTTGACATGAGTTCTTACCTTCTTGGAAAATTATTGTTAATTCCAGTTATTACTTGTTTGATATCTTTTGCTACTATTGTATTGAAATTAGAATCTATATACTCTCACTTGTTATTCATATACTGCTCTGGTCAGTTTTACAATCCTTGATATCTACTTGTCTACATGCATAGATTTACCTACATTAATTGAACTTGTAAACCACTTAAAGTATGTTAAATCTTGAGATGTAAATCCTACTGAGCGATTCGCTCATCTAGTTGTTTCCTAACCTTTTCATGTAATTTGGATATCAGCCAACACTCAGAAGGGAATGAGTTTAAGTGATTAGTGTTATTGTAATCCCACTGTTGGGTTAATTGTAATCCCGTGTATGTCTTTTGTACCCCGTTGTGTCACTTGTATTATCTAGTATGTCAGTTGTATTTTTCTTTGATCAAAACTAATAAGGGTTATGTATTTGGCAAATTTGGGATGTCATAATAATTATTAGCTCGAATCATTTGGGTTAAGTCCAAGTTAGATCTTAGTTAATTGGGCACTCTACGAATTGTCTAAGGAAGAATTCCATCAAATAGCTAGCTTGCTTTGGTTCTATATAAAGAACTATCGCGTCGCGGGTAAGCTTCTGCACTCGGGACGTGACATTCCAGCAAGTACAGTAGAAAGTCGGTGCACCCTTCGCTAGGCAGAACAAAGGTCGATGCATGTTCCATCTGCACTGAACTAAGGCCGATGCTAGTTTGATTTCAAGCAAACTAAGGTCGATGCACATGTAGGACAAGATAGAAGAAAGTATGTGCACATCTTTATCAAGGTCGAAGCATATCTGAAGGTCGAAGCTATCAAGGTCGAAGCATGTGTGACTTCTAATGTGATGCCCTACAAATTTACACTCTAGTATTTTATTTGTTTAATTAAAAAATTGATTATGCCTAAATATATAAATGATTAGTCTTATTATATAAATTTTAGTCTTAGTAAAAAAATATATATATAGAAAGAAAGAAATAAAAGTGGTTTAAAAGTTAAAGAAAAGTGAAGAAAGAAAATAATAATAATAATAATAATAAAGGTTAGTTAAAGAGAAAATAGATTCTAATTGAAAAATAAAGTAAAAGGTTAAATGAAAAAGAAAAAGAGTTAAACAAAAAAAGGTCAAAAACGTAATAAAAAAAGATGGAAGGTAAAAAATGAAAAAATATAAAAATAATAAAAAAAGAGGTCGGCAAAGGGGGGCGGCCGCCCACGGGCGCCCGCGCGCACGGGGCGGGCGGGCGCCGCCCCCGCCCCCTCCCCTTGTTGATTGTCGCAACCGCGGCGGTCCTTTATATAATTTTTTTTTTGTTTTTTTCTTAAATCTACTTAGTTTAAAGTTTAATTCTATTATTAGTCAATCTTCACATGCAATATATATAAAACAAAGAGAAAAATGAGGGTTAGTCAAAAGATTAGGCTGACTGGGGTTGGTGAAGTTTGAATATCAAAAAATTAAATAATACTAAAATAATTGTTTAAATCTCCACCATTGATTTAAATGAAGGGTTAAGATTGATTAGGCCAAAAACCCTATAAATAGAGGGGTAGAGAGGCTCATTTGCTCCTCTTGGAAGCTGGTTACGTGAAGAGAAGAAGGAAGAGGATAGTAGGGTTATTAAGGAGGGGTTTAAGCGTCATTAAGGTAAGTGATTAAGCTCTTATTCCCTTAATTTGTATGGATTAACATATTTAAATTGATTTAGGGTATGTAATTAACATCTTTAGATATAGTTAAATCCAGATATCCTTACTTCACCATGGTTGATCATAGAGTAGTCGAATTTTCATGATATCATTAAGTTAAAGCATGTGATTAAGGGTATAATCAAGTGATTAATGCATTGTAATTAGCAACATTGTATGATAAATTGAGAAACTTTCCAGAATCATGAGATCTAATGTTCTAAGCTCTCTGTAAAAATTTCCATGGATGATTCAATTTATTTTTACGTTTATGAATATTTTAATATTATCCTAAAGGTGTTCAATTATACTAAAATATTAAAGGATGATATTAAATCACCTCAAAATGTAAGAATGCATCTCACTATGAATCCCATGTGTAAATTTTTTTTCATGAATTCTCGATCACGATATTTATTTTAATGAATTTTCATACATGATAAAATATATAAATAATTATGTAGAAATTATAGAAATGAGAGATCATGTTCACAAAAATCTTAAAATTTCACAGAAAGGTTCTCACGTTGAGTTTGTTGTATTATGAAAATATCAATAATTATTTATGTCTATAAGTGATATTACATAATTTTTGATATTTTATTAGAGGTATAAATTTATGGGATAAATAGAAATACTTTATGAAAAATCTTGAAATCTTTACTAGAAGATTTAAATACATGTTAGAACTATTTGATGAAAATGACATCTTATCTTGATACTGGAATCTTTATTAGTATAATTATCAATATTTAAATAAATAATTAAAAAATTAAATAAATATAAATATTCTGTGAAAATTCTGAGAAAATTACAGAACTGACATATGATATTCATAAGTTAATTCTTATTATATTTTAGTCATTGTAAGCATTCTGAATAATTTTATCTATTTAAAAGCTATTATTATAAATTGTTATGAATTTTAGAAACTGATATAAAAGTTTAGAAATTAGACACACTGAATGAAAAATGATGAAAATTTTTATATATGACACTTATGTCTGAAAGAACGTTCTGTAAAATTTTAGTAATTTTCATATCATTTTGGTTATATTTAGTTGATTTATCACTCATGTTGTATTTTTGTTATTCTATTAAAATATTACAAATACAGTGTGAAAAATAATTAAGAGTTTCTAAAAATGAAGTTTCTATTATGAATGATTGTTTGCTACTATGAATGATGGTTTGAATAATTATGGTTATTTTTAGTGTACTTTGGATAAATTTCGTCAATTTTCCACGCATAAGAAAATTTATATAACTCTGAAAAAATCAAATTTCTGCATGAAAATTTATGAAAATTTTCCTGTGTACTTTTACATGTAAATGTGATATACAGTAAAAATTTAATGGTTTATGAAATATGGTAGCTTAATTTAGCCAATTTATGATACATGTTGAAATATAAGTAATCTGGAAAAATTCGAATTCCTACATGCAAAATTATGAAAAATCTTCTGTGCATTGTTACAGACAAATGTAAGTTTCTGTAAAAGTTTAATGGTATTCTAAATTTAATAGCTAAATTTAGTCAATTTATGATGCATGTTGGAGTATAAGTAATTTTAGAAAAATTATAATTATTGTTTTCAAAATGATGAAAATTTTTTGTTCTGATCTTTCCTGTAAATGTATTAGTTCCCTGAAATTTTAACGTATTCTGAGTTCGGATAACAGAATTATAAATTTTTGATGTATAAATGGATTATAAATAATCTTGTAAAAATTATACATACTTTCTGAAAATTGTGAAAGTTTTTTGTTTGAGTCCTTTCTGTAAATGTATTGATTTCTTGAAATGTCACTGCATTATGATCTCTGTAAATAGAATTAGTAATTTTTGATATATACATGTCATTATATTTGAATAAGTTAAGAAATTCAGAAAAATAAAAAAAAAGAGATTTTCAGTAATGATATATTTCATACTTATTATTTACAGCATGATATTTGAGTGGCATGTGTCCATTAGATATGAGTTATTTATAAATAATTACTGTACTGTTATTACTGCCAAATGGACACTGCCATCACAGGGGGAGACTGGAACCAAACTATAGAAATGCCCCTATGGGGAGGTTCACACTGTACTGGTCCCGAGGGTAACGGGAATTAAAATCCTGGAGGTGGACAAGTACCACTGGTTAAGGTGGAGATGACTTCTCCCAATTCTATGCAGTAACCAAGACTCATCACTATTTACATAGGTGATCGAGTACCGACTGACTGTCCTTCTATGAGTGGTTTGGGCACTGTGTCTAGCTAGTTATATCACTGTTATTAATTACTGAACTGAAATTAAAATGACTGTTACTGTTTACTGAGTCATTATTCAAATGACTATTACTGCTTACTGAGTAATTATTGAAATGACTACTACTGCCCACTGAACTAAAATTGAAATTATTGCTACTGTTCACTGAGTCATTATTAAAATGACAATTACTGCTCACTGAACTGAAATTGAACGACTGTTGTTACCTACTGAATCATTTTTAATATGACTATTACTGCTCATTGAATTGATATGGAAACTGTTATTACTATTCACTGAATCGATATTGGAATGACTGTTACTGCCTACTGTTACCGCTCATTAAACCGATAGTGAAATTAGTATTACTGCCTACTGAATTGTTATTGCATGTTACTGTTATTACACTGTAATTATTTATATTGGCAAATGATAAATTATCATTTACTTTGTCATTGATAGAATAAATTTTTAATGTACATGTTGTATTTGTAAAATGTTAATAGCATGACTCATGATCATAAAAATTGAGATTGTGTTAAATGTATTAACCTCATGTATTATCTAATTGAAATTATGCCTAAGAATAAATTATGAAATTAAATACCATAAATCACTTTGGATGTGTTTATACATGTTATGATTGAAGACTATGCTAGTCTCTTACTGGGTCTATTCGTAGACTCACACCGTTGAACATTTTCAGGAGAAGCGGTAGAAGAAAGCAAGGAGTGATCTCGCAGGGTTCTGACGGCAGCTTGGATTTACTTCGTGTCATTACCTTAGGTAGTTATGTCAGTTAGAAAAAAAAATGTATGTGAAATATGGTTATGTAATAAATGACTTGTTAAATCGATATCTTTATTTCTATCTATGTGGAAGAAGTCATTTGAATGTAAGTTGATGATTCGAGTAATATTATTTTCGCTGCAATGATATCTCAGTGTTTATGTGAAATTCTCTACCGAAATTGTACCGTTTGGGTTGTCCCACTGTGACATCTCGACCGGGATCCGACGTGAGTCTTTACGACTGGACCGGGTCTACGAGTCGGGGCGTCATGTCTAAGGTCGGTGCAGGTTTTACCTCGGCGTACAAGGTCGGTGCAACAAGGTCTGAGCTCACAACCATGTTCGAGCACATATGAGGAAAGGTCGGTGCAACAAGGTCTGAGCTTACAACCAAGTCTGAGCACATATGAAAGGAAAGGTCAGTGCACGCTTGGTGTCAAGATTCCAAGGTCGGTGCACATAGCCGAAGTCTGAGCATATGTGACTTCAAGGTCAGTGCAGGTTTTGATTCAACGAACAAGGTCTGTGCACCTTGTGCATCCAGCATATAAGGTCAACGATATGATCGAACACGTGGTCCGCGTAAAGGCATATCTGAAAGTCAAGTGATCTCTCTAAAGGGATATCTGATGTATTTCACCCAACACCTAAAATGCATTACCTGCGACCATTACACGTGCAGACCCTCTTGGCGTGAAAAGACTTGTCCACGTGGTAGTACTCCAACTATAATGGGCACGTGATCCAAGGAAGGATGGCACGCCATTTTAGTGGTTTCCAGAAGAATGTTTAGTTTGCCATGTGGAGCAATTAGCGTTCACTAGGTTATCTGCCACTACGGAGCCCTTGTTCCTATATAAGGGTGCCTTGCCCTTCGAAGAAGGGCGCTGAAGCTGCTGCAATTATTTCTATTCACATATTCAGAGAGAGAGAGAGCTTCCCCCAGAAGTAAAAAAATGAGAGAATCATTCCTAGAAGATGGATTTGAGAGCAGCCATCCATTTCATCTGGAAATGCTTCATTGAAGCTACAGCTTGTCTTTTATCTTTTCCATTTCTATTTTTCATTTCATCCTTGCTTCGCATTTGATTTTGTTTCCCTTTGAGTGTTCTTGGAGGAAGGGAGGCAACCTCTCCGGTTCCGAGTTACTTTGGGTCACTCGTGAATTTTCCCTCTGCTCAGAGGAAGGGAGGAAACTCCTCCGGTTCTGGTCTTGCGGTCTGCAAGCCTGGGTGTAGGTCCTGTGGGGTATAGGACCTGGGTCAAGGGATTTGTTTCCGTTTTGGCATGCTGTTCGGCAGCATCTGTCTGCAGACTGAGTCTGCTTCTTCTCCAACTTTTGGTAGTGAAATCCTCGTTCGGTGTGAACGAGGGGTGGACGTAGATTGCGGTTGGCAATCGAACCACCAAAAAAATTCTTTTGTCCCTCTGTGTGATTGTTGCTTTGATCCTTCTTGGCGTGATGTTTCTGTAATCCAGTTGGTATATAGATATGAGCCGATCAGAAAGATAGGTCAAGCCTATCTGAAGGATTGGTTTCTTGTGTGAGCAGACTCCCATGTCCAACCTCCGCCGAGTGCCACTGGTCATCTTTTGTTTGATCATTTGCCTGAGCATCACTCATTGGTTTATGTGTCTTTCATATAGTTGTTGAGCTTATCTTCAGCCGTGTGTTAAGCATTCTGCATCGCGTTTCTGGGCTCATCTATCGTGCTCTTCCGATTTAATTTTAAATTGGAGTGATCTATTCACCCCCCCTTTTAGATCACTCTCTAGTATTTATATCAAAAAAGAATGAACCAAGATGTACATTGTAATACCCTGGATTCTTTTTGGGTCTTTCGGATCCTTTTCGGAGAGTTTCAGATCGCTTTTGTGGGTCTGAGTTGAGTTTTATGATTCACGTGGATTTTTCTCTCGTACTAGTTACAGAGCCCTGTGGTGAGTTTATTTCACAGTTCATCGACTCGAGGACGCTATAGTTGCGATGTACTCGTTGAGAGGATCGTTTCGACTATTTTTGCGTATTTTTCTGAATTAGGGAATTTTTGGCACAAAAATTAGAATTTCAAAAAATTTAGAAAATTCCTAATTTTATTTCTATTTAACCTTCTTCACCCTCTCTCCTCCCTCATTTCTCTCATCTCTTTCTCTCTCTCGTTCTCTCTCCTCTCTGGGCGGTTCGGCGCTGGGTGCACACCGTTGCGGAGCTGGCCGAGGTGAGGATGCGATGGAGTGATCGGGACGCGGAATGGGGCGACAGTTTGAGCGTGGCGAGGCGCGATCCCTCGGTGGATTCCGAGATGGCGTGATTCGTTGATTTGGCATTTTTGGCGCGGTTTAGTCGCTTCGGCGCACGGTTTCTTTCGGTGGAGGTATGGAAATGGATCACCTACTTCTCCTCTACGTTTCCCTGTAGTTTTGTGTTGTTCGGTGAGCATACGTGTGGGTTTCCTTCAATTTCAGGAAAATCATACTTTTAGGGTGTTCGTAGGGTTCGCCAGAAAACGGCGATGGTTTTTAGATCAGTTGGTATCAATCGAACCCCTGGAATGCCAGCGTTCCAGATTCGCTGATTTCGTGTTGATTGGTTGTCATTTGGGGTCGGTACGAGCCCGGGAACCCCGGTGACTCATTTAGGGTCAATTCGGTGGAATTGCCCGTTTCAAGCCATTTGTGTGTTGTTTTGACCCCTTCCAGAGTGTAGAAGGTTGGTATTATTATTATGGTTGTTTTCCCCTTCGATCGACATCGAATGGGGTGTGGAATCGGGCCCGGAGATTAGGGTTTGGCCAGTTTTCCACCGTGACTGGTCGACCGGAACGGATGGGCCAGTCGACCGAAGGTTGCCCGCACGACCGTGTTGGTCTTGCTGTCGGTCCGGTCGACCGACCCCAAGGGCCAGGTTGACCGGAATGCTGTGTTTTCGCTTGTTTTGAGTCCCGGTCGGTCCGGTTGAGACCCAATGACCGACCTATGGCCTCGCGAGTGTTTCGGACACCCTGTGGGTTCCGTATTCATGTTTCTAGGGTATCGGGAGGTGCCGTGTTACCTCGATTAGTGTGCCTATAGGCATGTGTGTTTCGGATGTTGTGTTATATTCGATTGAGTCACCGCGTATCGATGTGAGTGCGGTGGGGTTCCCCTACATGTGAGTGGCCTCTCTTGAGTTCCTGTCTTGAGGGGATGGTCTCGACGGCTTGTGGTCCACCTTGGTATTTGTGTTACCATGGTTTTAAACCATGTTAAGACATTAAGTCGGTTGGCCTTGGCGGCCCAACCTTCGTCCGATTCTTCGTTGTGACGTCCCTTTCTTAGGCCACTATAGGTCGTTCGTCTTAGGTCAAAGTTTAGGGTGGTTAGTATGGCGGTTGTCTCTTAGACCGCCTAGTCCGTGTAGCGTGTCTGTCATCGACCGCTTCGTGGTTTGTCTGGGTAGGTCAGTCGGAGTTTGACTGAGTCTAGCGGCCATAGCTTTGACCACTACAGTCACCTCGTGGCCCTGTCTATGACCGTCAGTGTCTGTGCCTCTATGTACATACAGAGTGTCGCTTTCCGACGTTTTGGTTTCCAATTGTCTTGTCTCGACCTTGTGGTTTGTCTGTCGTCCCGCAGATGTCTCTTGATGTCCTATGAGAGCTATGACCACGATATAAGGTAGCCAGGCATGCCTTGGTTTCTGTACTGCTATAGAGTTGTTGTCAGGTTCTGGTCAACCCGGTGAGACCCAATGGTTGACAAGTAACCTTGTGTGCCCGAGACATAGTTCTGGACTCCTTGAGGTGTTGTCTCACCTCGGTTTGCGTATCCAGATGTGTTGAGGGTCTTGGTGTTCCCTCATGTCCCCGTGTGTCATTTTACGCGGTCATGTCGTTTCCTCTGGCCTAGGATTAGACCGATTGGCGGCTTATTCCGCCTTGCACAACGATCTTGACTCCGAGTCATGAGACTCAAGGATCGTTGTAGTAGTAATTTTAGTTGCCTTGTCCTGAGTCTGTCAGCAGTTGTCTTGCTGCCTCGGTGCTTCGTAGTACGTGCGATAGTGCTTCCTTGCCTATCAGTACTACAGCGCTTGTGTTTAAGAGTTCTGTGTCTAGTGAGCCTCAACTAGTCGTAGCCTGGCGATGCATTATGGCGTGTCGACCCACTTGGAAGTGGTGGCGTGGCAGTTCCCGAGGTACGGTTTTTAAACTACTTCCGTGGGCCCCTGCTTAACTGTAGCGTCCTGCTGGGGGGGAAAACTAGGTAGAGGCCTGGCTCTAAGCAAGAGTCGGTGTGTGCACACGTGGTCAGGGGCGTAGGACTTGCGCCGACAGGTGTGACCCTGACTGGTCACTCGTTACTGTGGTTCCTGTTCTGGTTACAGTGTCTTAGTCTCTGTCGTGTGCTAGGCAGCGTAGGCGAGACACTTGAGGCGCAGCATAAGACGTCAGTGGACGCAGCTGGCTGTTCTTCTAGTGAGGAGGTGCTTCCGTCATGTGACGCATGACTCTCGTGTTTCTCGGAGTCTGTGATCCCCTTCCGAGTTAGCCTGTTCTTGGTTCCGTCCAAGATCAGCTTCCCCTGCCGAGTTGGTCTGTGTTTGGCTTGTCCAGGACTAGCTTGTTGTGGCGTGCACGGCACTCCAGTCGTGTGTGCAGTTGTGTTTAGGTGGAGCTTTGCACGGCAATCCAGTCGTGTGAGCTGTAGAGTCTGTCTCGTCAGTCTAGGTCTTTTCCTAGGCTTGTGTGTCTGGTCTCGTAGGCCTTTGTCTTGGGCCTCGTGCTTGTCGACAGATCGATAACTCCGGACCTTTCGAGTTCAGGGTTAGCCCTTCTATCATTGCTTGGAGTAGCATAGGGGCCGAGGTCCTCTCGGTGGCTATGTTTTGTAGGTACGGCTTCTTCCCTCTTCCCTTACATGTTCCCTACTCCTGCTTCCTTTCTTTTACAGCTTTGTAGTTTAGTTTTCCTGCTTTGCTACTACTGTTGTTTTAGCTGTTGTTCCGTGTTACTGCGTTGTTTTTCAGTGGGGATCCACATGACCCCTACTGGGCCAGTGAAACGAGGCTCACCGCTACTTTTCAGGTGGGTCGTTCTGCTTCTGCGGTTCCTAGTGTGGCGTGTCCGTAGCTGCCATCGGTACCTGCAACGGATTTCCCCCGACCTCAGTGTACGTCTTTCTTTCCTGTCGACTATACTTATCTTTCCTTTGGACCGGACTCTGGTATAATTGTTAATTTGTAACTATTAATTAAAAAGTAATTTTATTTCTGCTACTTTAGCAAACCTGATTAATGAAATTTAATTGCTTACTGTTATATCTGCGACTTCAATGTACTACACGATAATCCTTTTTCCCTTCGAAACTTTACTGCTCTTGGGAGGCTTCATGGGTTCCAAGTGGTATCGGGTCTACTCGGTAATCCTATCGGGTATATCCGGTATCCGGAGTCCGAGTCGTCATAGGTGGTATCAGAGCATTGTTGTGTGAAGTACATGGGAATCCGAGATATATAGTATCCATAGTCCTGAAAGTCCAGTACAGTCTTTCGCTGGCTTATGTTTCGTGATTCTTTGTCACTTTGTTTCCGTGTGTTGTCTTGTGCGTGCTGTGTTAGCACTGTGCGAGATGGTTTTGCTCTCGTCATGATGTGACGGGATGCTCCTTTTTCGTCGTGATGTTTGCCTTGATTGTGTTGTACTTGGCAGAGTTCGCTGATAGGCTTGAACCTGCAGTACATTGTGCTAGATTTTTCTGTGGTTTGTTTAGGTGGCTGGTGACTTTTTCGAGTTGGTGTGATGGCCGTACACGTTCTTACATTGTTTTGGTCATCCTAGCTTAAGTCTGTGCAGCTCCTGAGGTGTTTCGCCTCTATTGAAGTGGTCGATTAGATTCCTCGATTGAGAAGATGCTCGAGCAAACCTATGATTTTCCTTTTAGGTAAGCTTCTATTGGTCGAGCGTGATACTTCTCATCCTGTTGGTGGAGTCTTTTCAAGGTAAGCCTTGGAATTGCTGTCTTAGTGAGGCCTTTGTCCTGTGTCTACTTAAGTGTGGACTGTGTTTATTCTGAGCCTGATCTGCCTCTTTGTTCTACGGTTGCTTGGCTTTGGACCTAATCCTTGTGTTAAGAGCCGTTGTGCGCCATGTTTGTCGTGCCGTGTCTAGAGGCCGATGTGTTGTGAAGGCTCAATGATTGTTTCAGGACATAAGGGTAAGCTGAGATTAGCCTTTCTTTGGGCTTTGTGCTGAAGTTGGTACTCTCCTTCGTTTGCACTTAGGCGACTTGTGATCGGTTGTTAGCAGGATCAGTACTCGTGGCATGTCATAGTGTGATTTTCATGAATTGCAATGACGCCGAGTGTGTGCTGAGATGTGGATACCGAGATATTTCTGATGCCTATGTGCGTTGTTTGAGTGCGCAGCGGAAGTGTGTGGGCTGATAACCCACAGGTCGAGGATCGTTTGTTGTAAGATTCTGGCCAGTCCAGAGAATTGTTCTTTCTCGATGTGACTTCATCTTGGCTTCCTGTGCCTTGATGTGGTCTCTTGCCGTGTCATTGCTGGAGTCATTCTGGTGTTGGCATCGGCATTTGCGAGTATTGGGAAATCTGTCGACATTCCTACTGGTTGAGTACCCTCTGCTCCTCTGTATTCTTTTCGTGGGCATCATGTTCTCAGGGCGTGATCATAATCCTTGAGATGCTTTTCCTGAGATTATTGTTCTCGTTGTCGTGGGTCTGTTTTTGGTAAGCTGCTCGATGCATGACTCGACCCTTGTGGTCGTGCGTTCAGCTATCGTTGTGCCTTGATGTGACCCAGCTTGCAGTTGTGTTGCATGGTTCTGTGTCCGGTACGGAGCCGGGATCCTACAAGTGCTGCCGTTGTTGTCGTTTTATCGCTGTTTCTCTATGATTTTGTGTATCTGTCTTGGCATCGTGTGGACCATGATCTTGTTGATTAGTTGTGCTCTACTCTTATTTCCTGGTAGAGTTAGCATGCGACTCGATCAGATATAATGTCTGACTGAGGACTGACTTGATTGTCCTTGTGGTCCGGTGCTATCATTGGCGTCCTGTGTGCCAGGTTTCGTGGTCGCCTTTGGCACTGGAGCCGATGATGTGTCGAGCTGTCAGCTGAGAGGACTATGCTTCCTTTGTTTAAGTTCATGCTTGCCGTGTCTGTCATTTTGTTTTCCCGATATCTATTTTCGTGGCATGAGTCGTGTCTCCTTTCCTGTGAGACGTAAGCGACGTTGCCTTGTTTCGGAGGTGTCAGACTTGCGTTCACTTGTGAGCCATGCTCGTTCTGTGGATCTGTTTGCCTCGAGATCCAGAGCGTGGGCTTGTGATGATGGTCTGACAAGTGTTCCTCTGAATGGTATTTTTTGAGATTCGCGCTGTTTCAAGTTGTGTGTTGGGGTTTGTTCTTCCCTGCTTCTTCTTGTTCGTTCCTTAAATTTAGAGGATGAAATTGCTTGAAGGAGGGGAGGCTGTAATACCCTGGATTCTTATTGGGTCTTTCGGATCCTTTTCGGAGAGTTTCGGATCACTTTTGTGGGTCCTGAGTTGAGTTTTACGATCCACGTGAGTTTTTCTCTCGTACTACTTACGGAACCCAGTGGTGAGTTTTTTTCACAGTTTATCGACTCGAGGACGCTACAGTTGCGATGTACTCGTTGAGAGGACGATTCGACTATTTTTGCGTATCTTTCTGAATTAGGGGATTTTCGGCACAAAAATTAGAATTTCAAAAAAATAGGAAAATTCCTAATTTTTCTTCTATTTAACCTTATTCACCCTCTCTCCTCCCTCATTTCACTCATCTCTTTCTCTCTCTCGTTCTCTCTCCTCTCTGGGCGGTTCGACGCGGGGTGCACACCGTTGCGGAGCTCGCCGAGGTGAGGACGCGATGGAGTGATCGGGACGTGGAATGGGGTGACGGTTTGAGCGTGGCGAGGCGCGATCCCTCGGTGGATTCTGAGACCACGCGGTTCGTTGATTTGGCATTTTCGGTGTTGTTTAGTCGCTTCGGCCCACGGTTTCTTCGGTGGAGGTAGGGAAATGGATCACCTACTTCTCCTCTATGTTTCCCTACAGTTTTGCATTATTCGATGAGCATACGAGTGGGTTTCCTTCAAGTTCGGGAAAATCATGCTTTTGTGGTGTTCGCAGGGTTCACTGAAAAACGGTGACGGTTTTAGATCTGTTGGTATCAATCGAACCCCTGGAATGCCAGCATTCCAGATTCGCTAATTTCGTGTTGATTGGTTGTCATTTGGGGCCGGTAAGAGCCCGGGAACCCTGGTGACTAATTTAGGGTCAATTCGGTGGAATTGCCCGTTTCAAGCCGTTTGTGCGTTATTTTGACCCCTTCCAGAGTGTGGAAGGTTGGTATTATTATTATGGTTGTTTTCCTCTTCGATCAGAATCGAATGGGGCGTGGAATCGGGCCCGGAGATTAGGGTTTGGCCGGTTTTTCGCCATGACCGGTCGACGGGATCGGATGGGCCGGTCGACCGGCGGTTGCCCGCACCACCGTGTGGGTCTGGCTGTCGGTCCGGTCGACCGACCACCCTGGGCCGTTTTACCAACCCTGTCAGGTCGACCGACCCCAGGGACCAGGTCGACTGGAATGCTGTGTTTTCGCCTGTTTTGAGTCCCGGTTGGTCCGGTTGAGGCCCAATGACCGACCTATGGCCTCGCGAGTGTTCTGGACACCCTGTGGGTTCCGTATTCGTGTTTCTGGGGTATCGAGAGTTTCCGTGTTATCTCGATTAGCATGCCCATAGGCATGTGTGTTTCAAGTTTTGTGTTATGTTCGATCGAGTCACCACGCATCGGTGTGAGTGCGGTGGGGTTCCCCCGCATGTGAGTGGCCTCCCTTGAGTTCCCGTCTTGAGGGGAAGGTCTCGACGACTTGTGGTCTGCCTCGGTATTCATGTTACCATGGTTTTAGACCTAGTTAAGACATTAAGTCGGTTGGCCTTGGCGGCCCAACCTTCGTCCGCTTCTTCGTTGTGGTGTCCCTTTCTTAGGCCGCTACAAGTCGTTCATCTTAGGTCAATGTTTTAGGGTGGTTAGTGTGGAAGTTGTCTCTTGGACCGCCTAGTCCATGTAGCGTGTCTGTCATTGACTGCATCGTGGTTTGTCTGGGCAGGTCAGTCAGAGTTTGACTGAGTCTAGTGGCCATAGCTTTGACCGCTACAGTCACCTCGTGGCCCTGTCTATGACCGCCAGTGTATGTGCCTCTGTGTATGTACAGAGTGTCGCTTTCCAACATTTTGGTTTCCAATTATCTTGGCTCGACCTTGTGGTTTGTCTGTCGTCTTGTGGATGTCTGTTGATGTCCTATGAGAGCTATGACCACGATATAAGGTAGCCAGGCATGCCTTGGTTTCTGTACTGCTATAGAGTCGTTGTTAGGTTCTGGTCAACCCGGTGAGACCCAATGGTTGACAAGTAAACTTGTGTGTGTCTCGGCGGTTTTGTCCAGCCCGAGACATGGTTCTGGATGCCTTGAGGTGTTGTCTCACCTTGGTTTGCGTCTCCAGATATGCTGAGGGTCTTGGTGTTCCCTCATGTCCCCGTGTGTCATTTTACGCGGTCATGTCGTTTCCTCTGGCTTAGGATTAGACCGATTGGCGGCTTGTCCCGCCTTGCGCAACGATCTTGACTTCGAGTCGTGAGACTCAAAGATCTTTGTAGTAGTAGGTCTAGTTGCCTTATCCTGAGTCTATCGGTAGTTGTCTTGCTACCTCGGTGCTTCGTAGTACATGTGATAGTGCTTCCTTGCCTGTCAGTACTACAACGCTTGTGTTTAAGAGTTATGTGTCTAGTGAGCCTCAACTAGTTGTAGCCTGGAGACACATTACGGCGTGTCGACCCACCTGGAAGTGGTGGCATGGCAGTTCCCGAGATACGGTTTTTAAGCTAGTTCCGTGGGCCCCTGCTTAACGGTAGCGTCCTACTGGGGGGAAAACTAGGTAGAGGCCCGACTCTAAGCAAGAGTTGGTGTGTGCACACATGGTCAGGGGTGTAGGACTTGCGCCGATGGGCGTTACCCTGACTGGTCACTCGTTACTGTTGTTCCTGTTCTGGTTACATTGTCTTAGTCTCTACCGTGTGCTAGGCAGCGTAGGCGAGACACTTGAGGCGCAAAATAAGACATCAGTGGACGCAGCTGGCTATTCCTCTAGTGAGGAGGTGCTTCCGTCACGTGACACGTGACTCTCGTGTTTCTCAGAGTCTGTGTTCCCCTTCCGAGTTAGCCTGTTCTTGGTTCTGTCCAAGATCAGCTTCCCCTGCCGAAGTGGTCTGTGTTTGGCTTGTCCAGGACTAGCTTGTTGTGGCGTGCACGACGCTCCAGTCGTGTATGCAGTTGTGTTTAGGGGGAGCTTGCACGGTAATCCAGTCGTGTGAGCTGTAGAGTCTGTCTCGTCAGTCTAGGTCTTTTCTTAGGCTTGTGTGTCTGGTCTCATAGGCCTTTGTCTTGGGCCTCGTGCTTATCGACAGATCGATAACTCTTGACCTTTCGAGTTCAGGGTTAGCCCTTCTGTCGTTGCTTGGAGTGGTTTAGGGGCTGAGGTCCTCTCGGTGGCTGTGTTTTGTAGGTACGGCTTCTTCCCTCTTCCCTTACCTGTTCCCTACTCCTGCTTCCTTCTTTTACAGCTTTGTAGTTTAGTTTTCCTGCTTTGCTACTACTATTGTTTTAGTTGTTGTTCCGTGTTACTTCGTTATTTTTCAGTGGGGATCCACATGACCCCTACTGGGCCAGTGACACGAGGCTCACCCCTACTTTTCAGGTGGGTCATTCTGCTTCCGTGGTTCCTAGTGTGGCGTGTCCGTAGCTGCCAGCGAACCTGCGTCGGGTTTCCCCCGACCTCAGTGTATGTCTTTCTTTCCTGTCGACTGTACTTGTCTTTCCTTTTGACTGGACTCTGGTATAGTTGTTAATTTGTAACTGTTAATTAAAAAGTAATTTTATTTATGCTACTTTAGTAAACCTGATTAATGAGATTTAATTCCTTACTGTTATATCTGCGACTTCAATGTACTAAATGACAATCTTTTTTCTTTTCAGAGCTTTATAGCTCTTGGGAGGCTTCACGAGTTCCAAGTGGTATCGGGTCTACTCGGTAATGCTATCAGGTATATCCGGTATCCGGAGTCCAGGTCGTCACATACATACAATGCCTATATGATATGGATATGTTTTATTGGGCTAACAAATCTATTTTGTGTTAGCGCAGCAAGAGTGATATAGAAGGGGGGGGATGAATAGATCACTCCCAATTTGTAAAAAACTTCGGCTAAAAATTAATTCTACTGTTTGCACTCCTCCTGAACCCGCACAATGAGAATGCTAACGCAGTCAACAATCAAGACAGTATAAGTAGATGAGATTGAAGAGCTGATCACAAGGAAGCAAAGAGACAAGCATATGGAGAGCGCAGATAAGAACAGCAAACCACAGAATAGGCAATCGGATTTTTAGGTGGTTCGATTGCAGTCCGCAATCTACATCCACCCCTCACTCCAACTAAGGTGAGGATTCCACTAGTCACAGCTAGAACACGGCAGACTCAGTCTGCGAACAACTTACTGCCACACAGCTTAAATATCCAATGGAAACAAATCTCTCAACCAAACTCTGCTACCCACAGAGCTTGAAACCTGTTCCAGCTACCAGCTAGAAGAGAACCGGAGACAAGTCTCCCTTCCTCCAACCCGGAGGGAAACTACTAATGACAACCCGTCACTAGCAACACCAGATATCACCGATCTCTCTTCCTCTGCAACCCAGATGGAAACCGGAGTTATACTCCCTTCCTCCACACACTGGAGGGGAACAAATTCGAATCAGAAGAATGAACAAATAAAAAGAACACAAAATAGAAACAAGGACCAACGAAGAAGCAATCGGTTCTGAAACCAATACAAATGTAGCTTCAAAGGAAGCAATTCATCAAACCGCAGACACTGCTCTCTCTCTCTCTCTCACATAGTCCTCTCGGATCTGGACAGTGTGGGACTCTCTGCTCTCTCTCTTTTCTGGATCGTGCAGCCTCACTCGAATATCTTCTATTCTTTCTTTTCACGATCTCTCTTTCACTGAAGGATGATGCTCCATATATATAGCAGATGATGGGCGTGTGGCTTTCAGGTTCCTGCCCAGAGAGCACCTCGGATCACGTGCCAGGGATCATCCTCAGATCACGTGCCCGATCATTAACATGTGTTTATCTTCTGACAGAGACAGAAGACATGATTCGAATTAGGTAGTTCAGACTCTTAATCAGCAAATGTACATACTTTAAAGCAGCAAATGATCAAGTGTGTACAACATGAGAGTGAGTGTATAGACTTAATGTATGAACGCATGTAAAAGACGGTGTACAGACTTGTGATGAAAGTATTTTCATAGCAAGATAGAATATGAAGACTTCTGTGAAATGCATGAGGGAATTGAGTGTATAAACTTGACACAACAGTTAACCAAGTGGGTATCATGTGATAGTGTAAAGACTTAGGCCTAACAATTGAATGTATAGGGTTGAAGACCTAACAATCGAGTGTATAGACTTAGGCCTAACAATTGAATGTATAGGGTTGAAGACCTAACAATCGAGTGTGTAGACTTGAAGCTTGGAAGGATGTATACACTTAGCCTTTGAGGAACGATGTATAGACTCTGATCGTGAAGGCAGGCTGTATAGACTTGAATCGCTTGAAGCGATGTACAGACTTGGTGAGGCTCAAGCAGTGTACAGACTTGTGAATGCTTCAGCGTTGTACAGACTTGGAAGTTCCACTGTGGATGTATGGACTTGATGATCCACTGTGGATGTATAGACTTGACGAGTGAAGCCGATGTACAGACTTGCCGATTCGAAGCCACTTTACAGACTTTGAAGAACAGTTCAATGTATAGACTTGAAGCCCCTGAGCTAATGTATAGACTTCACGCTGTACAGACTTTAGGCTTTGATCGTTTGAGCAATATGCAATGTACAGACTTAGCGATGTATAGACTTGGCCAGGAAAGCGTAGGGAAAGGTATGAGTATATAGACTTGGCCAAGCGTAGGAAAAGATGTGGGGTGTACAGACTTGGTGAAACAAAGTCCAGTGTATAGACTTGGAGAAGCGAAACCGATGTACAGACTTAGAAGGATTTGAACGGGAGAGTGTATGGACTTGGTTCCTGTAGCAGTGTATAGAGTTGAAGGTCTGAAGGCGATGTATAGACTTGGTGAACACTACAACAGTAATCGGATGTATAGAGTTGAAGTTAGACAAACCAGTGTATAGACTTCAGTTAAGTGCATTTGCTGTACAGACTTCAATTAGAAGATGCCCGGTGTACAGACTTGAAGAAGAGATGCCAATGTACAGACTTAATGATATGAACACTAAGGCATGCTGTACAGACTTACTCGATCAAGCTGATGTACAGACTTTGATACCCAGACAGTCAGTGTTCTGATGGGTCGACGCATCAGCAAGGGTGGGTCGACCCACTACTGTTCATACTAACTAAGCAGAGTGTAGATAGATGAAATAATGAAACATCATATGAACTGTACTCACTTACATGATGAAACAGCATAAATCTAGAGATAGAGGATTGATTTATAGTGTGAGACATCATCAAAACTGTAGGGATGCAACAATCTCCCCCTTTTTGATGATGTCAACACTATGAATCAAGCAATATCAAAGTTTAACAAGTAATTCAAATCAGCTTCAACAAACAGAGTAAATTCAAAGCATGCTCATGCATATGAATTAAACATTCCCTACAACATACTCTCATCTCCCCCAAAGCTCAAAACAGATCATCACTCACTGATATTGTAGAACCTCTAACTCACTTATATTGCAGAACCTCTCTCCCCCTTTGACATCAGCAAAAGGAAATGCAGAATATATGACAGTGCTGGAAACATGAAGAAGAAGTGAGGTAACTTCTTAGTGCAGAAAGTCACGAGTAGGTCTTAAGAGAATAAGTGAGGTTCTAATTTCAAGAGAAGATTCTTTAAACTCCAGTACACAATAGAGAAATAGAATGATAGAAAAGTTTATCAGCATACATAGTGTATGATTTAGAGCAGGAGTTAACAAGTGTGGCCAGATATGGCTGATCATTCAACTATCCCACAAGACAGCAAGAGACGAAATCAGAGAGGTGTTCTCAAGGTATTGAGGACAAGCAATCCATTAGTTGCATAACAACAAGGAATTTTTTCTTTTTGAGATGATTTTCAAGAAGATCAATGAGTAAGTTGGTAGTTCACTCCTTTGACATTAGGGAGACACCTTGATTAGAGGCCTGAATCCCTAGTTACTCAGAGTGAGTACCTCATTACTTCCTTCCTTTTTTTTTTATATTAAGGAACAGAGTTAGTAACTGTGGCTTTTGACATGAGGAAACACCTTGATTAGATGCCAGAGTCCCCAGTTACTCACCAGCAAGCCACCATTGCTCTGTCATGTCTTTTCATTCATTTTAAGCATTTGACACCTCATGACATGGAAGAAATATTCATTTCATTGATGAAGCTCCCAGTTTCTCAGTGATCAAAACAGGACATGTTTGTTCAGTTAAGCCCTTGAGTTAAAGAGATAGAATGATTGGAAACAATACCAGAAGGACTATTTCTTGAATTGAGTCTTGAAGTCTATATTTCAAGCTGATTGGGTCAGATATCAAGACATACAGGTTTTGGCCTGAACCAGAATCAATGACAATGTAGGAAGATATACTTTATGCAATTAGTCCAGATCTCTGAAGGAGTACCAAAGGAAAGATTCTAACTGGATTTCAGAGTCACTGACTTATAGACTTAAAAAATAAGTGACACTCTACTGTCTGAGAGAACCACACTAGATCAGTCATGCAAAACCAACAAAGTTACACATCTGGACAGTCCTTTTGAATCTGTCAAAGAACTTCTCCTCTCACACTACAACTCAGCTCCCCCTAAGACATAGCATTCCTCAATGAAACAATCTAGCAAATTTTCAAAGCTTCCCCTCACTCAAAGCATTCCTCAAAGCTAACCAGCAGACATTCAGAACTCCCCCTTAAACTAGCATGACATAAGGCTAAACATCAGACAAACACAACTCCCCCTCACAACAAGAACAGGCTTCATAATTAAGATAATTTGTATAAGCCTAATTATCTTCTCAATGTGGTGAATTTTTCATTATCCAGAGGTTTTGTGAATATGTCAGTAATCTGATTATCTGTGCCTACATGAATCAGTTCAAAATTATTCTTAGACACCTCATCTCTTATAAAATGATGTCTTATCTCTATGTGTTTGGTTCGTGAATGCAAATAAGGATTTTTAGCAATATTGATGGCAATAGTATTATCACAATAGATTGGAGTGCACCCCAGGTCTACTTGGTAGTCCTGAAGCTGGTGTTTAATCCATATGACTTGTGTTCCACAACTCCTTGCAGCCACATATTCAGCTTCTGCAGTGGAGAGGGCCACAGAATGTTGTTTCTTGGAACCCCAAGACACTAAACACCCACCTAAAAATTCACAATGACCATTAGTGCTTTTCCTGTCTAGTTTACAGCCTGCATAATCAGCATCTGTGTATGCAACTAAGTTAAATGTGTGTGATGTAAGAAACCATAAACCAAGAGAATGAGTAGCTGACAAATATCTAAAAATTCTTTTAACTGTAGCTAAGTGTAATTTAGTAGGTCTAGACTGATACCTTGCACACATTCCTACACTGAATTGTATATCAGGTCTAGAGGCTGTCAAGTAAAGAAGTGATCCAATCATACCTCGATAAAGTTTGGCATTTACTTCTTTACCTGTCTCATCTGCATCCAGTGAGGTATTGATGCCCATGGGTGTTGTAATGTGCTTTAAGTTTTCCATACCAAACCTCTTGAACAGTTCCATTGTGTATTTGGTTTGGTTGATGAAGCACCCGTCCTCTAGCTGCTGTACCTGCAATCCAAGAAAATATTTTAGTTCACCAACCAAGCTCATTTCAAATTCAGCAGACATCATGGTAGAAAATTCATCACATAGTTCATGCTTAGGTGATCCAAATACAATGTCATCTACATATACCTGAACTATGATGATATCTCTATTTATGCCCTTGGTA
Organism: Amorphophallus konjac; assembly: GCA_022559845.1. Taxonomy (NCBI): domain Eukaryota; kingdom Viridiplantae; phylum Streptophyta; class Magnoliopsida; order Alismatales; family Araceae; genus Amorphophallus; species Amorphophallus konjac. Next base: position 278,794,041 of record CM040124.1, on the reverse strand, counting down.
AATAAAGTTTGATCAACTTTACCTCTTTTGTAGCCCTTGCTGATCAGAAATTCAGTCAATCTTTCATACCATGCTCTTGGAGCCTGCTTTAGACCATACAAGGCTTTGTTTAACCTGAAAACTTGGTTAGGTTGAGGAGAGAATTGAAATCCAGGAGGTTGTTCAACAAAAACTTCTTCTTTAATGACTCCATTTAAAAAGGCACTTTTAACATCCATTTGTTGGAGTTTTATATTCTTTGAACAAGCAAAGGCAAGCAACAATCTTATAGCTTCCATCCTAGCAACAGGTGCATAGGATTCATCAAAGTCTACACCGAATTCCTGACAGTAGCCTTTGGCTACTAATCTGGCCTTATTCCTCGAGATGATTCCATCTTCATTCATTTTATTTTTGAACACCCACTTGGTTCCTATGACATTGACACCATCTGGTCTTGGGACAAGCTCCCAGACATTATTTCTTTCGAACTGACCTAATTCCTCACACATTGCATTGACCCAAGCTTGATCAGCCAAGGCCTCTTCTACTGTTTTGGGTTCAATTTGTGAGACTAAAGCAATTAAGTCATCATTATTCACATTTCTAAAATGAGACCTAGTCCGAAGAGGATCTTCAGGATTGCCTATGACATTTTCTAATGGATGGTCTTTAAGAAATCTAACATTTGTTGAAGACTCACCTGTTTCTCTTGGCCCTTCCTGATTGGGGGAATTTGTTTCTCCACTCGGCTGAGTCTTCTCTTCTTCTTGTTGGTCTTCTAGGAAATCCCCATCATGATTGGAATCCCTGTCAAGATTTTCAACATTAAAAACATCTTTCTTTTCACTAAAAAGGATGTGTGGAGACTCTTCCACTTTCTGATCTGATATGTTAAATACCCTATATGCCCTTGACATTTCAGAGTAACCCAAGAATATTCCTGGGGAGCTTTTAGCTTCAAACTTGTCTAAATCTTTCTTATCATTGTTATGAATAAAATATTTTGCTCCAAAAATTCTGAAATGAAACAAGTTTGGTTTCTTACCTTTTAGAAGCTCATAGGGTGTTTTCTTGTGAATGGGTCTTACCATGGCCCTGTTGATTATGTAAGTTGCTGTATTGGCCGCTTCTGCCCAAAACCTTCTAGGTAATTTACTTTCAATCAACATGGTTCGGGCCATCTCCACCACAGTTCTATTTCTTCTCTCCACAATCCCATTCTGTTCAGGTGTCCTGGGAGAAGAAAACCTGTGAGTTAGTCCCTCTTTTTCACAAAGATCAGTAAACATGGAGTTTTCAAACTCACCTCCATGGTCAGATTGAATAGAACAGACCTTGTATTTCCCTTCTTGTTTGACCTTATTGAAAAACAGATTAAACTTTTGAAATGCATCACTCTTATTTGCTAAGAAAAATATCCATGAATATCTAGAGAAGTCATCTATGATGACATAGCCAAACCTGTTCCCATTAAGACTCTAAGATCTAGTGGGACCGAAAAGGTCCATATTGAGAAGTTCCATTGGTCTAGAGGACAATGGCTCAGATCTTAATTTGAAAGAATTCCTGGTCTGTTTGCCTAGAGCACAGGCATCACATGATTTTGAAATGGAATTGAATTTAATTCTAGGCATGCCTTTAACTAAATCATGCTTGACCAATTTATTTAAAGTAGTAAAGCTAGCATGACCTAGACGTCTATGCCATTCAAAAGCATCATTTTCAGAGTTGGCAGATAAGCAAATAGTAGATTCAGATTCCTCATCTAAGTCTATAATGTAGACATTATTAATCCTGTTGGCTACAAATTTAACCACATCAAAATTTATTTCAAGGATTTTGCATGAACTATCATCAAATACAACCCTGTGACCCCTGTCACATAACTGACTAATGCTAATCAGGTTGTGTTGAAGCCCTTCCACAAGTAAGACTTTTTCAATGGAGTTTGTGGAAGACTTACCTACTGTACCAACTCCAATTATTTTACCTTTGTTCTTTCCTCCAAACTTGACCAGACCCCCTGGCTTCATCTCTATCTTGCTAAACTTGGATCGGTCTCCTGTCATATGCCTGGAGCAGCCACTGTCGAGGTACCACTTGTTGTCTTCAGCTGCTAGGCCGACCTACACAAATACATCAAGCAGAGTGATTTGGAACCCAAGATGAGTTGGGTCCAAAGACATTGTTTAACTCTCTGATCAAGTGTTTAGGTATCCAGATTTGCTTCAGCATGGTTTTCTCTGGCACCTTCCTTTATGGTTTATTAAAGTTGAATCCAGCTGGTCTGGAGAAGTGAGTTCTATTCCATTCATTAGTCTTCCTATCCCTAGGAAATTTCCTGTAAGCTTGTTGATTAACATGTTTTTGACTATGAACATTATTTCTCCAGTAGTTCCCGTTTGGACTCATCTGATTGTTGTAATTCCAGCTCTTAATCTGATTCACTTTCTTGGTCCATCTACCATTAGTGTTCTGGTGAGTGAGCTTAGTGACATTCTTCATACAATTCATTCCCATCTTAAATGGTTGATCAGCACTGGTTTTTGTGTTTTCTTTAGGACTTTGAATTCCCTTAGTGCTGTTTGAGCTGGATGGTGTGTCCAGCTTCTCTTTTCCCTTCTCTGGGCAAAAGGTGATGGTCTTGAATTGCAAGGGTCTCTTATTGGTTGGGTCATTGCCTAGACCCTCCTTATTGAAATTGACCCTAGTCCCTAGTATAGCATCTAAACTAGTTTTTCCTTGGACAAATTTTTCTAGGACTTTCTGTTTGTCTTCTAGCTCCTTTTGAAGGGACTCAGAATTTTTTAGAAGTTCAATATTTACTTTCTTCACAGCTTCATATTTCTCTAAGTTCACTCTAATTTCATTTCTGCTTTCTTCAATTTTAATGTTGAGTTCACTGAGCTGATTTACACTTTCTTGAACTTCTCCCTTGAGCTTATCATTTTCTTTTCTTAGTGAGGTCATTTCTCCTAATTGCTCTTTTGGCTTCTGATTTTCCTCACAGACCAGAGTTTGTTCTTCAACATTTGTGTTAAATTTTCTTTTCAGAACTCTATGCTCTTTACTAAGAGAATTAAATTTATCTAACAATTCACCATAAGCATCCTCCCAGTCATCAATTGAGTAATTTTCAAAAACATTTATTACCTCCTCTTCACTGTTTGCCATAAGGCAAATTCTATCTTCATATTCTTCTGAGGAAGTGTCTTCGGGATCTTCTTCTTCCTCGCTCCATGTGCAGACCATCGCATGTGGCTTCTTCTTCTTCTGCACCTTTGTGTTCTTCTTCTGAAGATAGGGACCCTTCTTCTGAAGGTCTGGGCATTCACCTTTCATGTGTCCCTGTTTGTTACAATTAAAACAAGTCAGTCTCTTAGGATTTCTATCCCTGTAACTGGTAAATTCAGCATTCTTGTTAAAAGAGTGTGGCTTCTTCTTCCTAAAGGTCTTTCCCTTTTTCTTCAAAAATTTTCTGAACTGTCTAGTGAGCATTGGCTGCTCCTCCTGGTCGAGATTTGAAAAACCTTCAAGCTCGGACTCGGACTCGGGGCTACTACTGCTGTTCCCGCTGTTGCTACCCTTGTTGTGGGATGCCCTTAGAGCCACATTCTTAGCCTTCCTATCACTTCCTTCTCCACCTCCTTTGAAATTCATCTCATAGGTCATAAGGGATCCTATGAGTTCATTCACAGTCAAGATAGTCAGATCTTTTGACTCCTCAATCACAATGGCCTTAGTGTGCCATGCTGGGGATAAAGATCTAAGAATTTTCCTGACTATATCTACCTCAGCAAGATCCTTCCCTAGCCCTTTAAGTGTGTTTGTGTTCAAGGACAACCTGGCATACATTTCAGTTATATTCTCCTCTGCATTCATCCTAAACATTTCATACTTAGAAGTGTAGAGGTTTACCTTCGAGGCTTTCACTTGAGCTGTACCTTCATAGATCAATTACAGCTCATCCCACATTCGCTTGGCAGTCTTGTAGGCAGATATACGGGCATATTCCTCTGGATGAACAGCACACTGGATGATGTTCAGCGCCGTCCAGTTGAGTGAAGATAGCTTGACATGGTCATCTGTCCAAGCGTCCTCATTTGATGGCAGATCATATGGCCCAACAGTAATTACTCTCCACAGTTTATGGCTCTGAGCCCTGATAAACACTTCCATCCTGCTCTTCCAAAACAGATAGTTACTACCATCAAAAAACGGAGGGCGACTAATGGATTGACCTTCGGCCATGAAGGTTCTAGGACCATTGGCATTTCCTTGACCGTTCGTCCACATGACGTAAACCTGCTCTGATACCAAATGTTAGCGCAGCAAGAGTGATATAGAAGGGGGGGGATGAATAGATCACTCCCAATTTGTAAAAAACTTCGGCTAAAAATTAATTCTACTGTTTACACTCCTCCTGAACCCGCACAATGAGAATGCTAACGCAGTCAACAATCAAGACAGTATAAGTAGATGAGATTGAAGAGCTGATCACAAGGAAGCAAATAGACAAGCATATGGAGAGCGCAGATAATAACGGCAAACCACAGTATAGGCAATCGGATTTTTAGGTGGTTCGATTGCAGTCCGCAATCTACATCCACCCCTCACTCCAACTAGAGTGAGGATTCCACTAGTCACTGCTAGAACACGGTAGACTCAGTCTGCGAACAACTTGCTGCCACACAGCTTGAATACCCAAGGGAAACAAATCCCTCAACCAAACTCTGCTACCCACAGAGCTTGAAACCTGTTCCAACTACCAGCTAGAACAGAACCGGAGACAAGTCTCCCTTCCTCCAACCCGGAGGGAAACTACTAATGACAACCCGTCACTAGCAACACCAGAGATCACCGATCTCTCTTCCTCTGCAACCCAGAGGGAAACCGGAGTTACACTCCCTTCCTCCACACACTGAAGGGGAACAAATTCGAATCAGAAGAATGAACAAATAAAAAGAACACAAAATAGAAATAAGGACCAACGAAGAAGCAGTCGGTTCTGAAACCAATACAAATGTAGCTTCAAAGGAAGCAATTCATCAAACCACAGACACTGCTCTCTCTCTCTCTCGAACATAGTCCTCTCGATCTGGACAGTGTGGGACTCTCTGCTCTCTCTCTTTTCTGGATCGTGTAGCCTCACTCGAATATCTTCTATTCTTTCTTTTCACGATCTCTCTTTCACTGAAGGACGATGCTCCATATATATAGCAGATGATGGGTGTATGGCTTTCAGGTTCCCGCCCAGAGAGCACCTCGGATCACGTGCCAGGGATCATCCTCAGATCACGTGCCCGATCATTAACCTATGTTTATCTTCTGACAGAGACAGAAGACATGATTCGAATTAGGTAGTTCAGACTGTTAATCAGCAAATGTACATACTTTAAAGTAGCAAATGATCAAGTGTGTACAACGTGAGAGTGAGTGTATAGACTTAATGTATGAACGCATGTAAAAGACGGTGTACAGACTTGTGATGAAAGTATTTTCATAGCAAGATAGAATATGAAGACTTCTGTGAAATGCATGAGGGAATCGAGTGTATAAACTTGACACAACAGTTAACCAAGTGGGTATCATGTGAGAGTGTATAGACTTAGGCCTAACAATTGAATGTATAGGGTTGAAGACCTAACAATCGAGTGTATAGACTTAGGCCTAACAATTGAATGTATAGGGTTGAAGACCTAACAATCGAGTGTGTAGACTTGAAGCTTGGAAGGATGTATACACTTAGCCTTTGAGGAACGATGTATAGACTCTGATCGTGAAGGCAGGCTGTATAGACTTGAATCGCTTGAAGCGATGTACAGACTTGGTGAGGCTCAAGCAGTGTACAGACTTGTGAATGCTTCAGCGTTGTATAGACTTGGAAGTTCCACTGTGGATGTATGGACTTGATGATCCACTGTGGATGTATAGACTTGACGAGTGAAGCCGATGTACAGACTTGCCGATTCGAAGCCACTTTACAGACTTTGAAGAACAGTTCAATGTACAGACTTAGAAGGATTTGAACGGGAGAGTGTATGGACTTGGTTCCTGTAGCAGTGTATAGAGTTGAAGGTCTGAAGGCGATGTATAGACTTGGTGAACACTGCAACAGTAATCGGATGTATAGAGTTGAAGTTAGACAAACCAGTGTATAGACTTCAGTTAAGTGCATTGGCTGTACAGACTTCAATTAGAAGATGCCCGGTGTACAGACTTGAAGAAGAGATGCCAATGTACAGACTTAATGATATGAACACTAAGGCATGCTGTACAGACTTACTCGATCAAGCTGATGTACAGACTTTGATACCCAGACAGTCAGTGTTCTGATGGGTCGACGCATCAGCAAGGGTGGGTCGACCCACTACTGTTCATACTAACTAAGCAGAGTGTAGATAGATGAAATAATGAAACATCATATGAACTGTACTCACTTACATGATGAACCAGCATAAATCTAGAGATAGAGGATTGATTTATAGTGTGAGACATCATCAAAACCGTAGGGATGCAACATTTTGTAGCATCTCCAGATTTCGGTCGTCCAAACTCACTTGGTCGGTTGACCAACTTACCCAGGTTTCAGGAACTCTGTAGAGTTCAGAGTTCGGTCGACCGATGCCCCAAGATCGGTCAACCGATTCTCCCAGAATTGAAACGTCCTGTTGCCATTAGCGATCGGTCGACTGACCCCTGTACCTCGGTCGACCGAACCCCTCGAAGTAGAAACTATTGATTTTTGATTTCCACAACATGGGAATCCTTCTCTTTTGGACTTTTGAGTCCCAAAGCCCCATAATCTGCCAGGAAACATGGATCTCTATCTTGGCATGTCCCTTGACCAGCCCAAGTGTTATAAAAACACATCTTTAGGGCAAGGAACCCTAATCATCCAAGGAGATCAAAGGAAGGCTATCAAGGGAGAAAGAAGGCTACTACAAACACTCCGTGAATAATACTTCGTCCAGTAATTATTCATCAAGCTCCAAGCATTTGAAGATCATTTTGAAGCCAATCAAGTGGGAATCAAGTGGAGAAGCAAACCTTGCTTCAAGATCTACAACTTTCATCAAAGGGGGAACCTAGATTTGAGCTCGTTCCTTCATATTCTTCTTCTATTTTGTCTTGAGCTTCAAGTGTGTTCTTGTTCTTAATCTATAAACACTAAGTGTGTGTGTGGATCTCGTTAGATTTGTGTTTGTGTATGGATCTCTTCAATCTATGTGTGTGTGTGGATCTTTTCAGATCTCTGTGTGTGGTTTTTATCTTATAATCTCTTACAAGATAGTGTGTGAATTCTCACGGATCGTGAGGGGTGGACGTAGGTTGCCGTCATTCCATCCGAACCACCTAAAAATTGCTATCTATTGTGTGGTTTGGTTCATCACTTCTACCCCATTCTGTGTGATTGTTAGTGTGTATTAATTCTTCCGTGTTTTGTATTTCAGATCTAGCATAATCAATCTTTTCTATAATATATTTTTGGTATATCGAAAGGTGGTTTGAATTGACAAGGTCAGCCTTGTCAGGACAATAACACTTTGCGTGAGCAGAATCTTCGGATTCATATCTCCGCCTAGTACCGAAGAACTATCGTGGTGATTGATTTTGATAGATCTAATATGTATTGTAACAGATCTGAATTTCTAAGTTGCCATTTCATCATATCTATTCAAATTGGGTAAAAGTTGTTTTAGAATCTGTAATCACCTAATTCACCCCCCTCTTGGGTGTCATTGATCGCGAGACTTCAGTGAGCATTTTACCACTCAAGTTCTATTATCCATGTTCCCCCACATCCCTAACAATGGTGAGTATGACAGACATGAGAGATGGAAGAGGTGCTTGCTCGCGTTGCCCAAGGCGAGGCGAGGCGAGGATATCAGAGCTGGAGGGGGAACTACGACGTCATTTAGATGATGACCTCCCTCGAGACGTCTTGGAGTTGAGGATCTCCCTCCAGCTAGAGAGGAAGGATAGAGAAAGAGAGCGAGCAGAGAGAGAGAGGGACAGGGAAAGTGAAAGAGCCGATAGATCGGCAAAGAGAAAGGAGAAGAGGGCCTTGGAGGCCCAATTTCTGGAGCTCCGAGCCAGCCTCGGCCTCACCGAATAGTGGCTGAGAGACGGTGAGGAGTGCTACTGAAGAGCACGTGAGCGCTATTTTTGCGTTAGCAATTTCTTTGCTGCCCCCTCATAGCGACATAAAAACGTGGAGACCTAGAAGGAGGTGCAAGGGGATAAGAGTATCGCCTCACATGGTTTGACAATACTTCCCAAGGATCCTGGCCTGGAGGGTGGTGGGGAGAAAAATGTTGGGAAAGAGGGTGAGGCTTAGAGTAGCATGATGTACTCACTCTCAATTATGGAGGGGTTTCTAGAGGAATAAAAAGAATGTTCGGTCTTTGTTCTCTACTCCTTTCATGCTTTCAACCCTGCATGTGTCACTTAGACAAGCAAGTTAGCCTTTTCATTCTGACTTGCCCCCCTGCTCAATAGGTGAGTGATCACTTTAGAGCTAGTCTTGATAGCGGGTCAAGGGGTCAAGCCTTTATCAATTAACGCAAAAAAATAAATGTAATGCGACATGCAAGCATACAAATGTGAACGAGAAATTAAGAGTGCAGCACACGAATGCAATCACGTAAAATGTATATATATTTTATGTTTTATGTTTTTTTGTTTTTTTTATATCCCCCTTTCTTCTTTGTGTTTTTGCCTTTTTGTATTTTATTTTGTTTTTGTCGTTTTTGTTTTTTTTGTATTTTCATGTATTTTTGTTGTTTTAAAAATGGTCGCAGCCCGACATAGCCCATTCTAAAAGACGCGTAGAACGAAGGGCATCTACTCTCATAACAAACTGGCATGGTTCTTGGATCAAGGGTGTTTACTCATTCACAAACAGTTCTTAAATAGCTCAACGCAGGGTTAACATGCTTGATTTGTTGCTCCCACTCAGGATCTCATTCAATAGCGTCCTCCTAAGTCCGCTTCTACCATCCCTTGGGTTCGGGGCGTACCACTTAGAGAGGAAGGAAGAATGTGTTTTGGAAGTTCACGAGAGGGTTCGAGAGACCTGGTGTTGACACACGTTTTTAGCCTGCAAGTCAAGTTATTTCTCTTGTTCATCTTCCGTGATGTCCTGAATTACCCATTATGTTGGAGCATCTCTTGATCTGATTGTGAACACATTTCTTGATCATTTCCCTAGCCCTCTCAGTTTGGAAATATTTTCTATCAGTTCCTGACTATTTTCCAAGTTTCCCTATGTTCTGAGACTGTTTCCCATCATCCCCGACGGTCGAAGCACGCTTTGCTTGCAGTGAGAGGGTAGTGGCCTCTTCTGGGCCGCCAAGCCAGGAGGCGGCCCTTTACTGGGCTGCTAGGCTCAGTGGGTTGCGGCCTCCACTGGGCCGCCAAAAATGTGAAGGGGTCATCTGCTAGACCGCCAAGTTCTGTGAAGTGGTCATCTGCTAGACCGCCAAGATCAGTGAGGAGGTCATCTGTAGACCGTCAAGCTCCATGTTGCAGCCATTGCTGGGCCGCTATGCACTGGGGTAGCGGCCATCCATCTGGCCGCTACTGACAGTGGCGGCCCAGTGCTAGACCGCCACTATCCTGCCTTGCCCAAAGTGCCATGTTCGCCAATGGTTCCGTTCTTAACGTTATCCCAAGGTTAGTTGCGGTCTAGGCATGACCGTTTCTTCTCAGTTGTAGCCTCGCGATAGACCATCTCTATAATAGAGAGTCCAGATGATCTTGAACTCTGATTTCTTCGCCGTAGGACTCTCTGGTTGATTTCTGCTTGCCGGGGTCACCTTCTGAGGGCTATATCTTCTAGAATATTCCACTAAAGCGACTCATGTTTGTTTCTATCTCTTCTCCCCACTATTATCTCAAGTTTAAGACATAGAAATCAAATTTTAGTGGAGTATATTCACGGGAATCGTGGATGAAATATCTGGTTTTATGCATTTTCGTGTAACACAAATTCTTCCAGATTAGGCTTCAAGGCTGCCTTCCAGCGTGAATATCTTCCATATTCTTCCATAAAATAGAGTCCTATTTGTTCCTAGCTCTTATCCTAACTATTATCTTGAGATTGATCATAGATCTCGAGATTTGGTGGTCTCTATCCTTTGAAATCAAGGGAGAAAGTTCAGGATGTCTGCAGCTTCTATATAAACGACCCTATGCAACCTGCGCGAGGGGGGGCTTTTTCTCGAATCGGGGCGAAGCCATGCCGGATCATCATCTCTCAACTTCGACCCCACCTTGAAGAGGGAAGAACAAGCTTTCATTTCCATCTCTTTGGGCTCAATTTCATTTCTCATATCCTTAGTTCGCCGTCCTTCATTTCTCACTTTTGTCACAAGTCACACTTTTCTACTGCACGTCTGCATTTTTCTCCATTTTGCACAGCACTATTCTCTTCATTCTCTCCATCATTTTGCATGATTTCAAATTATATGCATGCACAACACACCCACCTACTATTTTCACCCGTTTACAAGGGTTAAAAACCCTCCCCCGGTGCGTTCTCCCCCTTTCTTTCATGCTATTTTATCACTTCGGGACATATGCTATACTTTCATTTTCTAATGGGTTTTACCGCTTTTTGTGGCTTGGTTTTGCAGGAGAGTACATTTGAACGTGAGGCCCTTGCTTTCTAGCCGGCTAGAAGGCGAGGAGGTGCACCCATGATCGGTTCCCCGCATCCCTTTCAAAGCGCGATCACGTTGTAGCGGTTCGCCTTCGGGCCACATCTTCTTCCTCATTTTCCTAAGGTATGCAGTAGGTTTTTATTTGTTATAGCATCTTTTCCTATTGCTAATCCTTGGGTGGCGATCACGGTTTCCTCTATTTTGGTATTCATCACCTCTTGCTTTATTTCATTCCTTTTGATCCCTCCACGCCCACGACATGTGTTTTATTTACTTTACGTGCACTTTTGCTCCACGCCTACCGCATGTGCTTCTTTTGATCCTTACCACCTTTAGTTTTTATTTCTGAGGTGATATTGCCATTACATTACTTGCTTCATTTCATGCTCCATCGGAAGGCACATTAGTCACACTCATCACATCATCACATTTCACACTTAAAGAAAAATATCAACACACATGTATTTTTTAGCGATCACGGTGGGACATGATAGTGGCGGTCTAGGCATGACCATTTCTTCTTAGTAGCGGCCTCGCGATAGACCGTCTCTATAACAGAGAGTCCATATGATCCTGAACTCCGATTTCTTCGCCGCAGGACTCTCTGGTCGATTTCTGCTTGCCGGGGTCACCTTCTCAGGGCTCTATCTTCCAGAATATTATACCAAAGTGACTCCCGTTTGTTTCTATCTCTTCTCCCCACTATTATCTCGAGTTTAAGTCATAGAACTCGAATTTTAGTGGAGTATATTCGCGGGAATCGTGGACGACTTCTCTGGTTTTATGCAATTTCGTGTAACTCTTCAAGATTAGGCTTCGAGGCAACCTTCCAGCGCGAATATCTTCCAGATCCTTCCACCAAATAAAGTCCTATTTATTCTTAGCTGTTATCTTAACTATTATCTCGAGATTTGGTGGTCTTTATCCTTTGAAATCAAGGGAGAAAGTTGGGGATTTCTGCATCTTCTATATAAAGGACATTGTGCAACCTGCGCGAGGGCGGGCTTTTTCTCGAATCGGGGTGAAGCCATGCCGGATCGTCGTATCTCAACTTCGACCCCACCTTGAAGAGGGGAGTACAAGTTTTTTTTTTCATCTCTTTGGGCTCAATTTCGTCGCTCCTATCCTTAGTTCTTCGTCCTCCATTTCTCACTTTTTTCACAAGTCGCACTTTTCTGCTGCACGTCTGCATTTTTCTCCATTTTGCACAGCATTGTTCTCTTCATTCTCTCCATCATTTTGCGTGATTTCAAATTATATGCATGCACAACACACCCACCTACTATTTACACCCGTTTACAGGGGTTAAAAATCCTCCCCCGGTACGTTCTCCCCCTTTCTTTCATGCTATTTTATCACTTCGGGACATATGCTACACTTTCATTTTCTAATGGGTTTTATCTCTTTTTGTGGCTTTGTTTTGCAGGAGAGTACATTTGAACGTGAGGCCCTTGCTTTCTAGCCGACTGGAAGGCGAGGAGGTGCACCCATGATCGGTTCCCCGCATCCCTTTCAAAGCGCGATCACGTTGTAGCGGTTCACTTTCGGGCCGCATCTTCTTACTCATTTTCCTAAGGTATACAGTAGGTTTTTATTTGTTATAGCATATTTTCTTATTGCTAATCCTTGGGTGGCGATCACGATTCACTCAGATTTTTCATCGCCCCTTTCCCTTATTCAAGCTCTTATAATTATATGCATGTTTAGACGTTCATAGTTTGGGGGCGGGGTAGGTTAATCTATCTACATCTGTATTTTTAGGCGATCATGGTGGAACACCTAGTGCCCATTGTGTTGTTAATGCTCTTCTATGAGTTGGGTGGGTGTTCGTGCATGTTTGGATAGCTTTCCTTTGCTTTTTTTCACTGTTCTGTTCAGTTTCAGTTCTGTCTGAGGGTAGTGGTCTACCACAGAACCGCCAAACACTATTAGCGGCCATCCGAGGACCGCTCCCCCCTCTAAAAGGATAGCAGCCTTCTCAGGGCCGCCCAGAACCTTGGCGGTCTTCCAGTAGACCGCTACTGTGTTAGAAACGGCCATCCAGTTACCTCTACTTGTTTCTGGCAGGACCGATGCACTGCTCAAGAAGGCCCTATTCATTCATGCATAACTTTGTCTCCTGACATCAGATTGGGCTGATTTTTATTTTGTTATATTTCCCTTTGTATTGTCTTTACATCCATATAAAGTTTGCATCAGTTGGATGTCGTTTGCATATTTAAAACATGTCTTCATTTCTGCATTTGGTGCATCAAGTCTGCTGGCAGACCCGGGACAGATTCACATGCCTGTTTTCTTTACTGATTTGTATTGCCTTCCAGGGTTTGTTTAGGCTATTTTTTCGCTCCATTGAATAGTCTTTTGTATTACTTTCGTGTCCATATATTAGTTGCATGCATTAGATTCAATTTTCATTGTTAAACATTGCCTTTATTTTTGTATTTTATGCATAAAATCCACTTGTAGGTCTGGGGGCAAACACAAAGGTACGTTATTCTTTTATAGTTTTTCCTATCTTCTAGTACCTAGTTGTCCCTGTTTCTGGTCTTGCATTATTGTAATTCATATTGTCTTGCATTTTTCATGCATTTTGTTATGTTTGCATAATTTTATTATTGTCTTGATTTATTAGTTTTAGGCTAGAAATTACATGCACTCCAGTGCACATAGGATCACCCATATTTTCATATTGTAGTTGCATTCCCCCTTGGTAAGTGATCCTCTCACTCCCATATTCCTTGGGCTCGACTAGGTGATCTTATCCGGGACCTCCATAAGTCCCCGCGAGCCGTGGATTCCCACACGGACGCTGGGCCGGTTGTACCTTTCCACCCCTTAGGCTTACATTTTACATACATTGTGAGGGAGTTAACCTTAGTCAACCTAAAGTTTGGACCTTATTCCCATAGGATACCTATCTTGAGGGAATTAATCTTAATTTAAAACATTAAAAGGCCCACCAAAACTTTGACAATAAAATATTTTCCATCATATTAACTTGTTTGACTTGGGTAAAATCCTTCATATTGTTTGTGTTGTTTGGGCTTGTCCAAGCCCATTTGTGGTGTTTTGTGTTGCATCCTCCATCATCCATATATGTTTTGTTGTTAGGCCTATTTAGGCTAGCCCATTTTTTGTATCCATTGTTTGGTCTCATTGTCCTAGGTCCCTTTTTTCCCCTTTGCATTATTGAGTGAGTCTCTCTCCTTGATCTTCGAGCCCTTACTTCCCTCATTATATTTCCTTGATTTTTCATATATTAAGTCTCCATTTGCCCTTATGGAGCTCCGCCTTAACCCCTTATATCCTCCTTCATCTTCCTATTCCCGCGTGGATTCCTCTTTCCACGCGGGCCTGTCTCCTCGTGGCCTCTCCGACCCGTCGGATGAACAAACCAATCTCATGGCCCACTTATCATGCCTCGTTCGCCAAATGGACCCGGCCCAGGCCCAAAAATTCATTGCTAGTCATTTTAATGGGCTTCATTCTCATAACGGGCCTCATTCATCTCATGAGACTCATTCCTTTAATGGGCCATCTTCCTTGAGTGGCCCATCTTCCTTCAATGGATCCCATTCTCTTAGTGGGACCCATTCCCTTCATGGTCCTTCTATTCCTAATGGGCCCCCATCCTTTAATGGGCTGCCATCTTCCTCCAATGGGCCTATATCCCTTAATGGACCTTCCTCCTTTAATTTCCCCACTCATTCTCTTAATGGGCCTACTCTTCTTAATGGGCCCACTCACCCTACCCATGTTGCTTCTGGCCCAATGGGTCCCCATGTTCATGATCATTCTAGGTCCATGCATCCTTCTACTCCTGGAATGGGCTTTCCTTCTTCTTCTAAATCCGGATCTTCTTATCCGGCCCAATATCATCATCCTGGTTCATATTCACAATCTCTTGCTCAAGTTGGCCCATATTCTTCTCGATCTCTCCCTATCCCGGAGATGATTGCTCAAACCCAACGCCAACTTGATGAACTTCAGCGTCGGATCGATCCCAGATCCTCCTTGAGTATCCCGCTCACATTTCAAAATCTTCGGCTTCCACCTCCCTCTCAAATTCCCACATATCGCCGTTATGGTGAAGTCGGTGACCCGTATGTGCACTTGAAGGAGTTCGCTTATGAGTCGGCCCAATTTTGACACGACCAATGTTTGATGGTATATTTGTTCGGTTTGTCATTGGAGGGCCCGGCTCGGGATTGGTTCTTTTCTCTTCATAGATTGTGAGTTTTCAAGTTGTGCAAGAAAGATTTATTCAGCAGTTCCATGACCAGGCTGGGCCCAAGTATTCTATGGTGGATCTGACCCATGAGAAGATGAAGCCCGACGGGGAGTTCTCTGCTTTTGCCGATCCCTGGCGTCGCCTCGCCGCGCAAGTCCTGGGGCATATTCCGGAGGGAGAGCAGATCAAAATGCTCATTTCCAATGCAACGCCCAAGTACTGATTTATCTTAGCCCTTAATGATATTACATCTTGGAAATAACTCTATAGTCGAGCCCGCTTCATCCGCCAACAACTCCAAGGTTACCTTGACGCTGAGTCTCCTCCACCTTCTACGCCTACATACGCCTCCTATCCATCATCTCCCATGAGTCAGCCCTCCACCACTCATCCTTCTATGAGTCAGCCTTCCGCTCCTACATATCCGTACACCCCCGCATATCAGCCCTCCATGAGTCCACCTTTTGCCTCCTCGCACCCCCATGTGTCTTCGCCTGCGTCTCCACCCCTGGTCAAGGGAATACCACACCTCGAGCAAGTGGATGCCGTCCACTACATACCTCCCCACTCCGCTCATCATGCACCTTCATCGAGTCTCTCCACTAGTTGTCATGCGCCATTGCCTACATAACCCTCACAACCATCTTCATTACCTTCCCATATCCCTCGGCATCCACCTTGCCCAATGCGGGCTCCTCACTATCCTCTTTTGCCGGAATGTTTCACTGATATTTTTTGGGCTTTGATGGCCACTCACGTGTTGCCGCTCTCTCCGGTTGTGCCTTGTCAGCCTGCGGTTGGGAATATGCTCCAATTTTATGATTATCATCACCAGCAGGGACATTTGGTCAAAGATTGCCCCGAATTCCAGGAGCATGTTTATGGCCTGGAAGATGAGAAGAGGATTGATTGGGCCGCCATTCACGAAGATGTTCTATATCTTCACATCAAGCAACAGTAGCAAGCGCCACCCAAGCAGCCATCTCCATCATTACAAGACCAGGGGCACCCCTGTGATTCTTTAGCCAGTGTTACACCTGCTCCGTTGCCTACACCATCTCTTGCTCCATCACCTGTTCCGTCACCTATCCCATCTTTGTCTCCACCTACCCCATCATCTTCACCTATTCTTACTCCATCTAAACAACCTCCACAAACCCAAGCCTCTGCTCAGGCCAGCGTCTCCACTTCTTCTACCACCACCTCTACTCCCAACACCGCTTGACGCGTCGTGTCGATACGTCGAAGGTGGGCGCCACGACCCTCCTCTTCACCCTCTCCATCTTCATCATCTCCACCATCTCCATTGTCACCACCTTCTTCACCGCCATCATCCTCTCCATCGCTACCCTTGTTGCCTGAGCCTGAGCAAGCTACTCCTACACCTCCACTCTCACCTTTACCCTCACCTGCACCTACCATTGCCTCTACACCTTTACCTTCTGAAGTCTCCACGCCTTCTGAGCCTATTCCCTCTACTTCTCTATCCACTTCCACCCCACGGAGCGGGTGTGCGCTACCTTCGGTGCCCCTCGGGTCTAGTCCCTGGGGAGATGATGAGCCAAGTCAGGTTTCGATTGTGCATTTCAAGATTCAAGATTTCATTTGCCGAATGCCGATTCACATCCTGGTCCCAAGCTATTTTGGGGGTGTTGGGCCTGCAGTTCCAATGAAGACGGCTGCCAAGAAGAGTGCTCTTGCACTAGTGCCAGCTTCTTCTCGAGCGAGGCCGGTGGCAATCTCATTGCTTGCCGGAGGTTTGATTATTGATGCTGTTATTACTTCTCGCTCCATTGCTGTTCAGTTCACTGGCCAAGAGAGATTCTCTACCTGCATTGTGCTAACTCATACGGCTGCCAAAGAATTGGTGAATTCCATATTCAAGGGGCAGTTTGCCATATCTTCAACATTCTCCAAGGACATTCTGCCCATTCTATGAAACCTCTCTCAGTTTATCAAGCCAGCCACGTCAACGCCGTGTATTACTCTCCCTCAACTTCATTCTCATCGGTCAAGGAAGTTATGCTTCAAGCCTGACTATCGAGTGGAGTTGCCGAACCGTATGATTCTTGTGCCAAGTGACAAAACTCCATGGTTTTCTGATGCTCATCCATCTGAGGAGTCAACTATTCAAGAATGTCCGCCTATTGTTAGCACCAGGTGTCTAGGGGCAATTGCCCCGATGAAGCTGCATGTTCATGATCGGGCCAGTTCATCTGTCAGATGGGCTCGTTATTTGAGAAGACATTGTAGATCAAGAAGCCCGAAGGACCGAGTCTGCACCAGACAGGTTCATTTCAAGGAAATTTCTGCCAAGAAGAGGTGACACAACTTCAAGGGCCGTCGATTGCGCACTTAGGGGTCCACTTCCTCTTCTCTATCTTTTCATTCACCTTTCCATCTGCTCAGCTCCCACCCTTGAGTGGTGTACCTTCCTTATTCCAATCCCACGTCCATGATTGTCTCCTCTCTTCCCGGGTCCACGAACCCCCACTCTTCTCATTCGGGTTCTCCGGGTTCTCCTTATTCTTACTGTTTTAGGTCTCGGCCCATGTCATCCCTTCGTCCCAATCTAGGGATTTCTTCTTCTGATCCTTCTTCTCCGGTATCTTCGAGTGTCTCCTATTTTCCTTCCCCTACCATGTCAGGTGATTACCCTTCTCTTTCCCCGACCCTCTCGGGTGATTCTCATTCTCCTTCCCCGACCTTGTCGGGTGATTCTAATTCTCCTTCTCCGACCCTATCAGATGACTCTCGTTCCTTTTCTCCGACCACGTTGGATGATTCTTCCTCTCCTCTTTCTACTCACTCTTCTTCAGCCTTTCGGGGTCGTCACCCCTTTTATTGTTATTTTTAAGGTTTTGGTCCACCTTGATCCCAGTTAATATCTATTTCTTCTGTATCTGGTTCCTTGTTATCAGGGTCTCTGTGCCCTAACGAGGGAGTTCTAGCCCTCGTCTCTCTTCCTTTTTATATTTCTTCATCCAGTTTAGCCTCCACCGCTCCTCCGTGTTAGGGAATCCTTCAAGCTTTGTTCTCCTCTCATCTTTATCATGTCAAGGAAGGAATATGAAGCTCGATGATCAAGATTGCTTTAGGATGTTGGTTTCCATTCCATAGATTTACAAGGTATCTTTATTTTGTGCAAGAATATGCTATCATTGTTATTACTCTTACTATTATTCCTACTCATTGTTAAGATAATGTTGTTTCCTCAACACGGTTGAGTGGCTTTAGAAGAAGTTTACTTAATTTAGTCAAAAATGAGTTCGCTTCTGCAGCATTCTTAGGCTGGTGATAGCTCCGCGGTGGGAGTCTAGTTTCTTTTCCCGATTGTTGAGGGTGACCTTTTAGCATGGGTTTTCACACACTTTACGGCAAGTCATAGCTGATTTTCCTTTGAGCAATACCGTTGCTGCTTTGGTCATACCATGGGTATGCACGGAGTATTTTCTTTTCTCTGCTCGGCCGAGTGTAGAGGTAAGAGATGGATGGATGAGATGGCCAACCTAGGTGCTCCCTAATACGAGAGAGGTCTCAAATAGGGGCAGTCTTGACCCTCAAAAATGAGCTTTCATGCTATATCTAGCTAGTAAGGGCTGTCAAGAAAATAAATCAATGATTTGATCAATGCAAAATTATGAAATCTAAGGCATGTCAAGAGTGGCAGTACAGTTCCCCGCGGGACGTCATGAGCCCGGTCGCATGCGTGCCTTATAAATATGGGTCTAAAAATCAAAGACAAAAAAAGTCCTAGCACAACAGACTGTATCTTTGAGGGGTAGTGTCCTGGGAAGAATTCTAATCTTGATATCTCCCATTCTACATAAAGCTTGTCTCCAATTTTTTTTCTGCTTCTCCCTCTTAAGCTGGGTTGAATCCCGGTATGGCCTTAGTAGGGGCACCGTTCTTTAGAGGCAGTTGGTTGTGGTGAGCCACCCTCATATGCACGTCCAACTCAAGGGAAGTCTTCAATGAGAAGGGGAGGAACGACGATCCCTGACCAATAGTTCGAGCCCGTCTTGGGTGCTGTAGATAGCTTTGTTCAAAATCCAAAAAAAAATCAAATAGTTCAAAATCTAAAAAAATCAAATAGTTCAAAATCTAAAAAAAAATCAAATATTATCAAAATCTAAAAAATCAAATATTGTTCAAAAAAATCTAAAAAATTAAATAGTTCAAAATCCAAAAAAAATGAGATATTGTCAAAAATCCAAAATAAAATCAAATATTGTTCAAAAACTAAAAAATCAAATATTGTTGAAAATAAAAAAATCAAAAAATTATTAAAAAATCCAAAAATATATGTCTTATGTTCCCTTTTTTATGTAGTTCTGTTTATTTTATTTTTGAGGACAGATATAATCTATTTGTTAAGTGTGCTGGTCGTAGGTTCAAGCTTTCCTTGCTCTTTATCATTTACTCTGCCTCATATTCATATCTTCTTGTCTGTTTTCTCTTCTTCAATCTTATCTCTCGATCTGTTCTGAAGCTCATGTCCTTCTCAGCTTTTGCTCACTTCGCATCGTCTCATCATATCTTCATGAGAGGACTTTGCCTCACGATTATGGACCTGGCGGTTCTGCTTTATTCGGATCTTGGGCTTTGGTTGAAAAGCGTATTTGTCATGTCTTTTGTCCCGCCATGTCCTTGTCACACGTGTTGTTTTGTCCCTCCGTGTCGTCCAAAACGTGTTATTGTCCCTCCGTGTCTGTCATGTTTTTGTCCCACAATGTTTCGTCCCACTATATCGTCACGCACATGTGTTGTCCGTATCTTTTGTCCCCCGTGGTTTGTCATCCCATGTGTCTTTGTCCCACCATGGTCTTGTCCCACCGCATGTGCTGTCCCACCGTGTTGTGGTGTTGTCTCGCCCCACCGTGTTCTTTAGTCTCGCTCACGCTTATTGTTTGTTCTTGTGATGTTTTGCTTCATCCATCTTTGTGATGTTATATTCATGTTGTTGGTTCTCTTATAAATTAAAAAAAATCCAAAAAAAATGCCATTTCACTTGGCAGGTAAGTTAGGTATGGCTCTCTCTATCTCTTCTCATTGCTGCATTACTATATGGTATCTATGTTATTATAGCCTCTCAAGGACCAGTTGGTTGGCCGTGTGTTCTGAGATCTGATGTTCCCCTTTAACAAAAATGATGATGATCTAGGAGCATATGGCTTATCATTAGATACGCCATTAGTTTGAGTCAGGTAGGGGACGGTGGATTCTATCTTTCACGCCTTGGTTGCAAGAAGACTCTTGACCCTGTCTTGCTCAGTCTAGCAATAGTATCCTTGAGTACTTTCTATTTTTATGCTTTCTTTGCATTCATTTTGATGATTTCTTTATTTTTTAGCCCAACATGCATCATATCATTTTGAGTACTCACGTCTCGTGATTCTCTCAAAGTTTCTCCTAAGAAATGGTTAATTGCGTTTCAATTCTCTTGGATAAGAGATCTTCATTCCACTCCGAATTTGAACATCTTCTCTGATCTGCCCGCTCGGTCTGGTTAGCCAGTGTGATTCTTGTCTGGATTTTATCTCAATTTTATTTCTCTTTTCCAACTTTTCAGCTGTGTTCTTCCGATCCCCTCATTGGTCATGGATTGTGTCCCCTGATGAGGTTGGTCATGTATTCTTCTCTTTTTTGTTAGTTTAGTTTTCCAGGCATGTCTCATCAGCATCATCCATTCTAGGTGGTTAGTTCAGCGTTT
The DNA here is from genome assembly GCA_022559845.1 of Amorphophallus konjac. Lineage (NCBI taxonomy): Eukaryota > Viridiplantae > Streptophyta > Magnoliopsida > Alismatales > Araceae > Amorphophallus > Amorphophallus konjac. The sequence continues at coordinate 278,773,448 of CM040124.1, read as the reverse complement.
TCGGGAGAATTCCTATCGCTTATTGGTTGTGACAGGTGCCTTTTGCCTTGATGTCCGCTTTACAGTTCTCTTCGCTTCATCTCTGCGTCATCTCCATTTCTCGTCGTTGTCGCTTTCACTCCATCTCCTTTCCATTTCACCTCTGCGTCACTTTCGTTCGCTCCCTTGCAAAGCAGACATCAAGGAGGGGCATCTGTTGACACCCGTTTTTAGCCTGCAAGTCGAGTTATTTCTCTTGTTCATCTTCTGTGATGTCCCGAATTACCCATTGTGTTGGAGCATCTCTTGATCTGATTGTGAGCACATTTCTTGATCATTTCCCCAACCCTCTGAGTTTGGAAGTCATTTTCTATTAGTTCTCGACTAGTTTCCATGTTTCCCTATGTTCCGAGACTGTTTCCCATCATCCCCAACGGTCGAAGCACTTTTTACTTGCAGTGAGAGGGTAGCGGCCTCTTCTGGGCCGCCAAGCCAGGAGGCGGCCCTTTACTGGGCCGCTAGGCTCTGTGGGTTGCGTCCTCCACTGGGCCGCCAAGTTCTGTGAAGTGGTCATCTGCTAGACCACTAAGATCAGTGAGGAGTTCATCTACAGACCGCCAAGCTCCATGTTGCGGCCATTGCTGGGCCGCTAAGCACTGGGGTAGTGGCCATCCATCTGGCTGCTACTAACAGTGTTGGCCCAGTGCTAGACCGCAACTATCCTACCTTGCCCGAAGTGCCGTGTTCACCAACGGTTCCGTTCTTAACATTATCCCAAGGTTAGTTGCAGTCTAGGCATGACCGTTTCTTCTTAGTAGTGGCCTCGCGATAGACCGTCTCTATAACAGAGAGTCCAGATGATCCAGAACTTCGATTTCTTCGCCGCAGGACTCTCTGGTCGATTTCTTTTATCGGGGTCACCTTCTCAGGGCTCTATCTTCTAGAATATTCCACCAAAGCGACTCCCGTTTATTTCTATCTCTTATCCCCACTATTATCTTGAGTTTAAGCCATAGAACTCAAATTATAATAGAGTATATTCGCGAGAATCATGGATGAAATCTCTAGTTTTATGCTTTTTCGTGTAACATAAATTCTTCCAGATTAGGCTTCGGGGCTACCTTCCAGCGTGAAAATCTTCCATATCCTTCCACCAAATAGAGTCTTATTTGTTCCTAGCTCTTATCCTAACTATTATCTCGAGATTGATTCATAGATCTCGAGATTTGGTGTCTATCCTTTGAAATCAAGGGAGAAAGTTCATGATTTCTGCATCTTCTATATAAAGGACCCTGTGCAACTTGCGCGAGGGGGGGATTTTTCTCGAATCGGGGCGAAGCCATGCCAGATCGTCATCTCTCAACTTCGACCCCACCTTGAAGAGGGAAGTACAAGCTTTTGTTTCCATCTCTTTGGGCTCAATTTTGTCGCTCCTATCCTTAGTTCTTCATCCTCCATTTCTCACTTTTGTCACAAGTCGCACTTTTCTACTGCACGTCTGCATTTTTCTCTGTTTTGCACAGCATTGTTCTCTTCATTCTCTCCATCATTTTGCATAATTTCAAATTCTATGCATGCACAACACACCCACCTACTATTTACACCCGTTTACGTGGGTTAAAAACCCTCCACAGTGTAGACGGGAAAAGAATGTCGTCCACCCTCGTGAAGAAAAGAAACAATGATGCAAAGTAATGAAGAAAAGGTGATTGCCAGAGAGGTGGAGACGGCAAGGGACGTCCACCATCGTCTGTCCTAAGAGATGGAAATGACGAGATCAACTCAAGAAGAGAAAGAACATAAAGGAGAGAAAGGAAAGAATGATGTGAAACGAACTCCGGTACGTGGCGGAGATAGGGGTCGGAAGACCCTCTCACACAAACTAACCCCTTCCCGGTAAGCGTGACTTACCGTTCCACGAGCAGTTTTCCATATACCAGGAAATCCGAGAATCTAAGTAACAGAAATGGGGAGGCACGAAGACTCAGAAACTGCAACGGTGTATCGTTCTCTAGAAAATTACAAAGACAATACGAACCAAGACATACCACCACAAGACATTAGTCTTTGTGGGGTTCTAACAGCGATGCAATAATATCAACACTAATGAATATATATGTACGTATTAGGACCACCGCGAGACATTGGCCTTACGGGGTTTTTATTGCAATATAGATAATAAACATGAGTATATATACATAAGACCACCGCGAGATATTACTCTCCGCGGGGTTTTTAATGTAATATATATAATAAAAGGCTTCGCGAGGAATTACTTCCGTCACGTGCACCTTCGCGAGGAATTACTTCCGTCGCAGGGTTTAGACAGAAATTTAAAGAAATAAAATGACAGAATGAAAAAGGTTTCGCGAGGAATAACTTCCGTCACGTACACCTTCGCGAGGAATTACTTCCGTCGCAGGGTTTAGACAAAAATTAAAGGAATAAAATGACATAATAAAAAGGCTTCGTGAGGAATTACTTCCGTCACGTACACCTTCGCGAGGAATGACTTCCGTCGCAGGGTTTAGACAGAAATTTAAAGAAATAGAATGACAGAATGAAAAAAAGGCTTCGCGAGGAATGACTTCCGTCACGTACACCTTCGCGAGGAATTGCTTCCGTCGCAGGGTTTAGACAAAAATCAAGGGAATAAAATGACAGAATGAAAAAGGCTTCACGCGGAATGACTTCCGTCACGTACACCTTCGCGAGGAATGACTTCCGTCGCAGGATTTAAACAAAAGGGAAAATTGACAGGAAAAAAAGTGGGAAGGGGATGTGATCGCCAGGGGCTGAGAGCCCCACAGGAAATGTCTGATCGCGTTTGGCCGCTGAAGCGGGAGCAGTGCGGGTCCTCTCTTCCTCTTTAGTCGGCCGGCCGATGAAGAGGGCCTTCTTTGGTTACCCGGATTTTATTATCCCTTTTTTGTTTTACTTTTTGTTATTATATATTTTTTTGGGGGTTTTGTGGCTTTTATTGTTTTTATGTTCTTATATCTTTTAAAGAGAAAGATGAGAGAGCAAAGGGAGAAATCGGGTGATAGATGGTAGAATAAGGTAGTACGTTATAGGAAAAGAATACTAAGAAAATATAGACAGGATGAAAATTTTATTTTAGATAAGACAGAGAAGAACGGAGATGGAGTTTTAACGATATATAATACTAATAAGGGAGAGGAGGTAGACCTATTGTTAAACGAAACGTAAAGGAGGATGAAGATGAAAATTTAACAACAAATAATAATGATGAAGGAAAGAATTAGGATAGATGAGAGAGACAATAGCCGGGTACCTCAAAAGGAGGGATGACCTCCTACTCTTTTAGTCGACGGAAGAAGCGGGATCCCCGACTGGTTTACCCTGCACGGAAAACAAATGAAGAGAAACAACAACGAGATAAGGACGACGGTGGTGTAGCATCAATTCTTTAGAAGCTGATATTGAGAATAACATAAGAGAACACTAACCTGGTTGGTAGTATTTAAAAACCCCTTTTAGACATGAAAAGGTAGGTAGATGATATGATGAATGAACAAAGAGGGGTCTCTCAGGAAGAGAGACACTATATGAACGACAAGTAATGCATGCATATGTAACTAACTGAATGAAAACCAGACAAGAAGGGGGGAGAAAACTTATTCAGAGATGGATGATGGGCTTTGGATGAGCTTCTCCGGCAAGGTGAGGATGAACCAGGCACGCAGCACAGCAGAACGACTGCTTTTAAGTCTCTTTTCCACTTCAAATCAACACGTGCATACGTTCACCGACACGTACCCCTACACGAACACACACATACGCATATACATGAACGGGAATACATCTATAAAGGGGGGATCGAAAGAGAGAGGGTTGAAGAGAAAGGAAGAAAGGGAGAAAGAGGAGAAGAACTCTTTTTTTTATAGAGATTTTTACTTTAGTTTTACATATATAGCGTATATATAGAGAGAGAGAATATGAACTATATAATATATATATATATATATATAGTGTATGTATATATGTTATATATACATAAGAGAGGGAGAGTGACCCGAGAGTGAGGGATGAAGGGAGTTGGTGAGAAAAAAAAGAGACAATAAAAATGAAAAAAAAGGGGGTGGCGAAGGCAGAGAGGGGAAGAGAGAGTGAGAGGGAGAGAGAGAGAGAGAGTGAGAGAAATAGGGAGAAGGGGAAAGAGAGAGAGTCAGAGAGACGGTGGTGAGAGGGAATAAAAAAGAAAGAAAGAAAAATGAGAGAGGGAGATTGAGAGGGAGAGAGATAGGGAGGAAGAGAGGGAGGGAGAGATGCAGAGAGAGGAGAGGGGGTAAAAAATAATAAAAGAAGAGTGGGAGGAGAGATCGAGAGAGGAGAGAGAGAGGGAGTAAAAGAGAGGAGAGAGAGAGACGGTGGTGAGAGGGAATAAAAAAAGAAAAAAAAAGTGAGAGAGGGAGATCGAGAGAGAGAGAGAGGGGGAGAGGGAGAGTGAGAGGAGGGTGGTGAGATGCAGAGAGATGAGAGGGGGAGAGAGAGAGAAAGGGAAATAAATAAAAAAAAGAAAGAAAAGAAAGTGAGAGAGAGGGTTCGATGGAGGGGGAAGAGAGGACAGAGACGAGGGAGAGAGAGAAGAGAGGAAGAGAGTGAGAGAGGGGAAGAGAGAGAGAAAGCGTGAGAGAGAGAGAGAAACTGGGAGAGGGAGAGAGAGGGAGAGGGAGAGAGAGAAAAGAGAGACGAGGGGGAGAGGAGGAGAGAGAGAGAGTGAGACGGGGGAGAGACAGAGACGGGGAGAGAGAGACGCGGGGGGGGGGGAGAGAGAGAGAGAGAGAACAAGATAGGGAGAGAGGGAGAGAAGGAGAGACAGAGGGAGAGAGAGGGGGGGTCGGCGGCGCAGGCGGGGCGGTAGCAGCGGCGGAGGAGGAGCCGGAGACGGGAGCGGCAGGCGAGCGGGCGGCGTCGCGAGGGCGCGGGCGGTGTCGCGGCGGAGACGGAGCCAGAGGCAGGGACCGGAGGCGGCCGCGGGCGGTGACGGGCGGTGCAGGGGGGACGACGGGGGCGTGCAGGCGGGGCGGTAGCAGCGGCGGAGGAGGAGCCGGAGACGGGAGCGGCGGGTGAGCGGGCGACGTCGCGAGGGCGCGGGCGCCGTCTCGGCGGAGACGGAGCCGGAGGCAGGGACCAGAGGCAGCCGCGGGCGGTGACGGGCGGTGCAGGGGGGACGACGGGGGCATGCAGGCGGCACTGGGGCGCTGCGGGCTACGTCGGGGTGAACGGATGGAGGCGAGGGCGCTGCGGCTGGGGGCCGGAGGTGCTGCGGCTGGGGGGGGGCAGAGGCGGCCGGAGCAGGCGGGGGCACTGCGGGCGGCGTCGGGGCGAGCGGCTGGGGCGCTCACGGAACACGCACGGCGTCCGGTGGCGTTCGCGGCGGTGCAGGCACGGTGCTCGTGGGCGTAGGTGGGCCGTGGGGCATGCACGTATGCATGCGGTGGAGGTGGGATGGGAAGGCGACGGTGGACTGTGGAGATACGCGTGGCGACGGGAGTGTCTGGAAGAAGAGAGCGAGAGTGGGGGTCTGTTGCGTGGAGAAGAGAGGGAGTGGGTTGGGGTGCTGTTAGCAGGTGGGAGGTGGCCGAAGGCAACGGCTATTGGCCGAGAGAGGAATGGTGTGTGTGTTGTGAGGGGATTCGACGGGTGGTGGGTTACGGAGGAGGTGAGAAGGGGAGAGAGAGAGAGTGTTAAAGAGAGAGGGGCAAGATCCTAGAGACCCGGGAGGGGAGTGAGGAAAAATAAATTATGTAATAAAAGATGGGGCCATGTCCATTAAATTTTATTTATTTTTTAGAACAAAAGTGGGCCAAGCCCATTAGCACACATCTATATATATTTTTTTATTTTTGAATAGGAATGGGCCAAACCCATTAGCACAAATATTTTCTTTTGGTATATTTTTTGAATAAGAATGGGCCAAGCCCACATGATGAACCTTCCCCCTTTTTTAGGATTAAAAAGATGGACCAAGCCCATTAACACACATTTTTTTGTTTTGTGTAGGAATGGTCATAAGCCCATTAACAAGAATTACTATTCAAGATGCCACGGATTATTAGATTAAATTAGAGATTACTCAACTAACTTAAACGTGCGAGCTGCTTTGGGGCGTCTTAGTGTAATACGGGATCTGCTCAGCATAATGCTAAAATGTCGTGTCTACAGCTGCCCCGGCTTGGCGTCTGCTTTACAGGGGAATGACACGGAGTGGAATGAAATAGAAGTGTAATGAAATGGAGTAGGGAGTGGACTGAAAAGTGGATGCCAAGGCGTGATGAGACACGTTTTTAACACTACGTGATTGGAATCTTTCCTGAGTTTCAACAAAACAACCTTGAAGAAGGTCCTCCGAAATCAACGATTGTTTGGCTAGAAATAACAAAAGACTAACAGAAATAGGGACCAACTTCTCGGCGCGGAAGTACCTGAGTCGTAGACTCACAGGTTTCACCTTGGGGAGCGGTTACCAGCCAATGTGGAAGTGCTGCGACCAAGGTGGGTCCAGTGGAGTAAATAAAAGGGTAGCTGATAAATCCAAACAAAAGTCTCTTTCAGCCAACCAGCCCAAGATGGTTTCACAGAAACTCAGTACTCGATTCAGAATGGAACATCCCGTATTAGTCAAGAATTTAAGCACAGCGGCTCTCACAATCGAGTTAAATGAATGATCTTTCACAGTGATATCAAAGTCCTACATGAATGCATGCTGGGTTTAAAGGAAAAATTAAAACAAACTAAAAGTAGAAAATAGCCAAGGATAATATTGTTAAGTTGCTTAGGACGGGTCAGGATACCGGTTCGATGAGCCGATACTGAGCCGGGGGCCCGTTTATCCACGCACCGACTTCACCGAATGGAACCATCATCCCCATGCTATCACAACCTAACGGCCTATCCTTATGTCCTGAACTCCTATGGAGTTATCACTGTTTTTGTTAGAGGGGAACTCAAACTCCAGATTCATCCAAGGCATAAGGTCCTTGACGTGCTCTAATAGCGTAGATATCATATAGTAGGATGCATGACACAGTGGGGTCAGTCACCGGGGTGACTGATGGTGGGACATGGTAGGGCAATGGCGCCCTCTTGCTTTCTTATTTTGTTCTTGGAACCTGCACCGAACAGCAAGCAGTGAAGAAGGATTTATTTCATAAGAAGTAAAATTACATTCAACTGTACAGGACATCCGCACATCAATACAGGAGCAGCGGAAAACACGACACAAATCAGACAAGATTTATTCGGTTAAAATTCACCACGGTAACTTGTCATAAATGCTTTACATTTACCTTTTTATCTCCCTTTTCACTATAAGTACCCCTTTGCTCCTTTAGCAAAAGATCATCCATTGGTGGTTCGGGGAGTCAAGCTCTTTTTTGAGATGGGAGAGAAATCCTGCCCTTTTGAGATGGAAGGTGGGCCTTCCCGCCCTGCCAAGAGGAGCAAGTTCGACCGCGAATTCAGGAGGTTGACCGACATTGAAGGCCATCTGAGCGAGAGGATTCTCTCACGAGCGGTAAGTTGGCTTTTCATCCTAGTTTCCTTCATAAGTTCTTCCTCGCTTTTTTTTATTCCTTTCTTTTCCTTCCTTTCAGCCGTATCCTCTTTTTCCGGGCCCGAGAAAATTCTCAAAGCTGCCCTGGCTATCGAAGCTTACGTCTAACATCACTGTCAGTATGAGGGCCGTTATTTCAAAATGGCATCTCCAAGGGTTGGTGATCCATGCCAAGCATTATGACAAGATCTCCATGGATTGGGCGGCCCTGGGTGCATTGGCGGAGGTTTGGCATCCGGAAACCCACACTTTTATCTTCCCTACTTTTGAGGCAACGGTCCTCCTCGAGGAGACAGAACTTCTGCTAGGCTTAAGAAGGTCGATGAAGGATGACAGGATAAAGGTTTCACGGATGCGGAAGAGGGTATCTACCGGGGAAGTTCTTGGAAGCTTTATGCCATCTGGAACCATAAAGAGCGTTCAGACTCAGAATGGAGTCAACTTGCAAAAGCTCGCAGACTGGACCGTGACTGCCTTAGAAGGGTTGACAGATGATGAACATTTAGAAGGGCTTATGAAAGGGTTCACAATTTGTTTGGCCGGAGCTCTCCTCTTTCCTTGTACTGACAACATCGTAGAGGAAGACCAATTAGGAGCGATTTGTGGACTTTGGGAGGGAAGGAGAGTGGGGCCTGCTATCCTCGCGCATCTTTACAGTGGTCTCACGGCTTCCAACATGGGTAGGCCTCCTCACGGGTGCATGCTTCTCCTCAACTGCTGGATTGATCTTCACTTCAAATTTCATCACTACGAAGGGGTACAGACCACCTCCAGGATTTTTGAACGAAGCCCCCTCCATTACATGGCCGATGTGTTGGGCTTTAGTGGGAAGGTGGCCAATCGCATGCCCTGTCTGAAGACACGCGGTGACTGGCGTACTCACTTCAGCTCCTTGGCGCGAGAGATGTTCACTTGTGTGCCAGCATGTTTACTTTCACGTAGGCTTCTCACGCGATCTTCTCCCGATGCTGAACTCCAGCTTGTCGGTGCAACCAAATTTGTTCTTTACGGCTCGCATCGGTGCTGCCTGCAAATTGGCCTTCCTCGGCACTCTCTTCCCATGCCATCCAACCTTCCTCTGATTAAAGAGAGAAAGCTGGGCACGGAGGATGATGCGAAGGATGTGAAGGTGATCAAAGCTTCGTGGAAGGCAAGCATTCCGAGGAAGGTGACGGCATCCGTGAGTGAGGATCGAGAGCTATGGGAGACTTATGTAATGGAGCTCAGGAAACTGAGGCCTGAGGTGCCCAAACCCTGATGTATGTTATCTTGTTTTGAAATAAATGCGAAGCCTTAATGCCATTACATGTTGTTTCAGTCTCTCCCCTCCTTTTCTTTGTGACTGGAATGGCGGACGTCGGGTGATGGTCGGCCGTTACCGAATAGGATCTGGGGGACTGAGGCAACTACAGTATGCGGAGATGCCCTGAGATGTCATGGAGCTGAGGATTTCTCTTCAGGTGGCGAGGGGGGAAGTAAACTGGGAGAGAATGGAAAGAGGAGTGGATAAAGCGACATCGGGATCGAGACGAGAGGAGGGCACGTGAGGCCCAAGTGATGAAGCTCCGGAAGACACAACGCTCGGACACGTCACTCCTTCAGAGTCACTGCCGATTGGAGGAGAGTTGGAGCTCATGGTGGATGAGCTCCGGGGGTCGGTGTAGTCTCCATCGCAAAGCAGGGGGCGGCTCAGCCAACAGCCTCGGGTTCAAGAGCTTCGCGGCCGTCGGGGTCGCGAGAGAGGCCAGAGGAGGGCGAGGAGCGCTACCAGAGAGGGTGAGAATGCGCGATATGATGAGACAATCGTAACGTCGTAGAGCTCTAGATGACCTCCCAGGGACCTCCCTCTTAGGAGAGGAGAGAGACGATCAAGGAGGTGGTGCGAGATTTAGCAAGTTGCTCATACACTCGTTCTCTGCTCACGGTGAACACGACAGTTTATATAGACGTATGAATGGAACGACATGCTCTCTTGTGACGGGTTTGCCCGCCATGCGTTCCTTCTCTTCTACGCCTCTTCTTTCCATGCCGTCCTCATGTGACGTGTTTAACAGATCTCCCCTGAGATAACGGATCGTGTCTCAGACTCATTGGGCATTTCTTTTGGGAGAATCCATCACAAATTTTAATGATGTACCACCGAATTCAAAGATGCCAACCGCCCTCTTGTCCTCTTTCCATGTAGACGAGTCCGCTCCCGGATTCAAAGATATCGACTTCCATTGTCCTTTCTGCTGTGGATGAGTCCACTCCCGGATTCAAAGATATCAACTTCCATTGTCCTTCCTCCTGTGGATGAGTCCACTCCCAAATTCAAAGAGGTCGACCTGCATTATCCTTTCTCCATGTGGATGACCTCACCTCAGATTTATTTGAGTCATGATGAACACATGGAACCTAGATGTGTAGGGTGTGGATCAACCCGCTACGCTCCCGACCTCGTACACTTCGAGTGAAAGATGGGCGCTTTGTTACAAGGCCCATTGCAAGAGGAACTGAGACAGATCTGGATCATATCCCTTCAATCCTATAAATACTCCCCCTGCCTGCTTCACTCGAAAGCACGGAGTTGTGGAGACTGGTTAGAAGAGTGAAAAGTCGACAGGAGGGAGTAAGAGTTTCTCATTCTCTGAGATGGAGGGAGAGTCCAGTTTCAGGGTGGAGGGCGAGTCTTCCCGCTCCTCGAAGAGGAGCAGATCCAGTGGTAGTTCCAGGAGACTCTCCGATGTTGAAAGGCCACTCAGTGAGAGGACCCAATCGGAGCTTGTAAATGAGCCAGTTCTTCCCCATATTTCTTCATGATCCCTTCCTTCCTTTCTCATTCTCTTTCTATTTTTATTTCAATGATGCAACCGCTTCTCACTTCTTGTGTAATCCACAGAGTATGACGAGGTCACACATCTCATGGGAGTTAGTGGTGGCCGCCTATCGAGGCCTGCCTGACTTCCAGAAAGCTCGACTAGATGCGATGGGGTTTGGTGCATTCCTCCGGATCGAACCCATTAAGCTCGACCTCGCCCTCATCCAAGCACTGCGCGAGAGATGGGACCCAGAGAGTCGTGCCTTCTTGATGCCCTGGGGGCACATGGTGCCCAGTCTCGAAGATGTGGCCCGAATCACCGGCCTTAGAGTGGATGGTGAGGCGGTGACCAGGGTCACCTACCCCGATTATCGTGAAGTGGCTCAGAAGCTTCTTGGTCTGGAATTAAAGGACCAAAAGAATAGGTCAATAGCCAAGGCATCTATCATGGAGGCACTGGGGCTCACTGACACTCGTCACCGTGATAACGAGTCCTTGGAGGAGTTCATGGAGAGAGCGGAAAGAGGGTCCCGCGCTGTGTACTGCGTGGATGCCAGTAGCTGGGAGAGATCAAACATGGACTTGAGGATATTCCTCCTCTTCCTGCTGGGAAAATTACTGCTGGGTTCCAAAGGAGACGACATCCATTGTCGTTTCCTAGAATTTTTGGTGGACCTAGAGAGGGTAGGGCAATATGCCTGGGGAGCCGCCATGCTGGCGCATCTGTTCGCAAGTCTGTCCCAAGGGACAGATCGAGAGGTGACTGTGAGTGGCTTCATACCGTTTCTCCAGGTAATTATTTGTTTATTTATTTATGCAACTAATCTATTTCATGAAATGCTGATGACATGTGCCGACACAGGTATGGAGTTATTACTACATCCCAATGGGGCGAGCTCGACAGTGGCGTGTGGCTGTGGCACCACTAGCTCGGCGGTGGCAACCCATTATGAGCACAACCTCTCTATCTTACCAGCTGATGGTATTAAGGCGTGAGCTGCAAGAGTTCCCCGCAGAGATGGTAGGACTCCATTTTTTTTGTCTCTCTTTTTGGTTCTTTTGAGTGATTAAGGAGATACACGCATGCCAACGCAGGTGATCTGGAGGCCTTACTCGGGCTTGGTCGATGTCGACCAACCGTGGGTCATCGCAGGTCGCCCTCGATTTGGTCGGGACCTTTGGGTCCACTGCCTGAATGAAATCGAGCCACTCCGGCTACGATTGGTCATGAGGACGCTAGGGCTTGCCCAGGAATGGGTAGATATGACCGCACCACCCCGCGTCGGGAGGAAAACACGTGGGCCGGTAACTTGTGTCGACTGGCGGGTGCGCTTCCCCGAACAATATGAAGATTGGCAGCGGGGTGGCACGCTCGTGGAGTCGCACGCCCGGGATAGTGAAGATTATCTACGTCTCTATAGGGCGATGTATGCAGAGCGACTCCATCCTGAGGGACTTGTGGAGGTATATCTCCTTTCTCACTTTTTGATCATTTTTTTCTATTTATTTTTTTTATCATTTTTCTAAATGTAATGCTGACTCTAAGACATGGGTTTAGGATGCCCGTGATACCATGATAGCGAACTTGCGGGCTCGATTGGCGGACACGGAGGGAGAGTTGGGTGACATCCGTGAGGCCTTACATGTCTCGGTGAGTATGTATGCAAATGTATATTCCTAATTATACCCCTAGGTTTTGGTGTTTAGACACTCACTGTCACTTCTTGCTATCATAGCGTGCTTGGATCGACGCAACCCTACCAGCAGTAGGGGTAGAGGGTGCTTCTTCCAGTCTATGGATCCCTTCATCGGAACTAGATTCGCTCCACGAGCAGCTCGCCCGTGTAACACAGCGCGCCGCGGAGGCAGAGGGAATGCTTTCTGTGCAGGTGAAGGTTCCTCTCATCCGAGCTTCTCTGTTTATGTCTCATCACACCCCTGAAATGACGGATATGGCAGGCCGAAGAGATGCAAGAGATGTTTGCTCATGCATCACAAGGGAAGGCCAGGATAGCGGAGCTGGAAGAGGAATTGCAGCGTCGCTCAGATGACAATTCTTCTCGGGATGCCATGGAGTGAGGATCACCCTTCAGCTGGAAAGGGATGACAGAGAGAGAGAACGTGCCGAGAGGGAAAAGGACAGGGAAAGAGAGAAGGCCAAAAGATCAGTCGAGAAAGAGGAGAGGAGGGCCCTGGAGGCCCAACTATTCGAATTAAGGACCAGTCTCGGTCTCGCCGAGCAGTGGCTGAAGGATGGCGAGGAACGCTACCGAAGAGCACGAGAGCGTGGCTTTCGTGTTAGTAGCTTCTTTGCTGCTCCCGCAGATCGACGTCAGGGAGTGGAGATAGGAAGAGGACCACAAAGCGGTAGAAGTACCGCTTTTCATGGTTGGATAACACCTTCTAGAGTTTCTCGTCCAGAAAGCGGCGAGACGAGTAATGTAGAGAAGGAGGGTGGAAGCTAATGTAAGCTCTCTCTTGTTGTTCATTTTTGTTGAGTGGGAGTGGAATAAAATATTTTGTGCTTGGTTCTTTGCTTCTTTCTGATCTCCCGAATCCCTGTACACATCTAAGCAAACAAGTTAGCATTTCTGCTCTGACTTGCCCCTTGCTCAATAAACAAACGTGATTTTGAGTTATCCTTGATAACGAGTCAAGGGGCAAGCCTTTATTAACAAAGGTAATAATAAAGGATAATGAATGCGACAGACAAGCACACGGATGCAAACGAGAATTTAAAATGAATGGTGCATACAAATGCGATCATGCGAAGATGTGATTTTCTTTATTTTTGTAGGTGTATTCATTTTTTTATATTTCGTTGTTTTTTTGGTCTTTTATATTTCCATTTTTTTTGTGCATGTACATTTTTTGCTTCTTCTTTTTTTTTTGGATTTTGGATTTGTTATTTTTTATTTGTTTTTGGTTTGTTTATTTTTTTTTGTTTTTGCTAATGCATGATAACCACTTGATATAACATCTAACCTGCATGAGGACGAGGGTTTCTTGCTAACCTCCCAGGCATCCTAAGTGCACATCTAAGTTGATTTGGGCCTCTAGACTCCTCGAATGATAATCCCGCCGGCTAAGACTTACCCTGATGACAATACCGTCATGCCATGCTTAGGCTCCTAGTTGCTTCCGACCACAGGGATTCACCCAAAAAGTGTTTGAGGTAAATGATTTGCCCGACCCGGGTCTATTTCCTCACAACTCTAGATGATATGTAATGGAACACCCTGGAACCCAAATGACCAACCGCGCGACGCTGACCCGGAATCAGATGCCGTCGCACCCATAGGTAACGCGCTTGCATTGGTCTAAGCCCGAGGTTAGACTAAGAATAGATTAAGGTGGTAGATAAAGGTCTTGACCGGCCAGAAACACGGAGACTCTTTCACGATAATGACTTCTGCTTTCCAAGATGGACAATCATACAAAACAATTGAAAGGTGGTTGCAGACTTTGGTGAGTTTCACCCTTCAGGAACTCCATTGAGCCTTCATCTTCAGGGGAAGAAGGAAGAGTATTAGGGGCAAACCTCCTGAGAGGACCGGTAAAACCGTTAACCCGGCGAGCCAGTAGGGGCACACTTAACTCTCCCTTTCGGACAACTTCAGACCAAATCTCGAGCATTTATATCTCATGGCCCCTCTTGTATAGAATTTGACTTTCAGTCAAAGGGGTTTCATTTGTGGGATCAGGCACGGTTACGACCAGGCTTTTCACTTGACTTTGATTTTGTTCTTCTTTTCTGATTTTTCTTGACAGATTTTTGTGAGGGACATAGTATCTTGACATTATGGAATCCCTCTTGGATGCCTACGGGGACACTGCCCTCTTCTCGTGCTCTGACCCATGCTCGAAGAATTGGGCCCTACTCTTGCCCTAGGGGTTGTGTTCGTGTTTTCCATGCTCAGCGTTTTAAGGGCGCCGAGTGTCTCATTCGGTCGAAGAGAGAGAGAATAAAGATTTAAGCCTTCCGGAGACCTTCTGGGTGAGGCCTCACCATGAGCGATGCTACCGATCTTTCATAGAACACATGTGTACATGTATGTTGCCCCTTTTGAGGGGGGCATAAGCCGAACTAGTCGGACAGGGATCCCCATGGTTCTGGCAGACCAAGACCCGGAACCTACCAAGTCTTAATAGGCCCTATCCCAACACGGAGGTTGAATGCAATGACTTAACTACATGGTGATCTCCGGGTATTAGCAATTTTGAATTTTCTATTTTTTTTCTTTTCATTTTCTTCTATTTTTTTTTCTTTTGTTGTTGTATATATACATATTTTTGTTATTTTCATTGTTTTCTATTTTTTTTTGTTGTTTCATCATTTTTTGACACTATGTACACCTATCTAAGGGTAGTATTTCTTAAGATAAAGCCCATTCCAAGGGTGGGATAACTCGATCCCCTCAGCATTGACTAGCCTATAGGCGTTGCCAGGATGCACAGCCTGAATCACGTACGGTCCTTCCCAATTGGGTTGGAGTTTAGAACGCGGCCCACCAGGTTTTACAAACATTCTTTTCACTACCATTTCACCGACTTGAAATTTCCTTTCAATGACCTTCTTTTGATAAAAACGTGTGAGTCTGTTTTGATATACCCGTGCATGCTCGGCAGTGGCCAGCCGTTTCTCATCTAAGAGTTCCAATTGGGCAAGGAGTGAATCACGACGTTCGTCGAGGGGGAGGTCCTTATCCAATTGTACTCTCAGAGAGGGGACCAGAATTTCGTACGGAACTACCGCCTCCATCCCATAAGTGAGGGCGAACGGGGTTTGCCCAGTGGGAGTACGGATTGAAGTGCGATAGGCCCATAGAGCTTCAATCAGCTTTTCTGACCAATCCGAGAACTTGTTAGACTCACATGTCTTTTTTATGATTTTAATCAATGTTTTGTTAGTGGCCTCTGCTTGTCCATTACTTTGTGGATAATAAGGCGATGAATGATGCAATGTAATTTTATACCTTTTACAGAGGTCCTGAAGGTCCTGAGAAATAAATTGCGGTCCATTGTCGGTGATGATCGTGCTTGGAATGCCGAACCTGGCGATGATGTTCTTCATGATGAATTTGCAGACTGTTGATGCTTTAACTTCCATGTAAGCTTCGGCTTCGGCCCATTTGGTGAAGTACTCCGTTGCAGTAAGGATGAATGATTTTTTCTTAGTGAGGGAGTAAGGATTACCGAGAGGACCAATGACATCGAAAGCCCACATGGAGAAAGGCCATGGGGAGGATACTGGATGAAGTGAAGAAGATGGGGAATGAATTTTATCGGCGTGAAGTTGACACTTGACACACCTACGGACATAGACGGCACAATCTTCTTCCATGGTGGGCCAGTAAAAGCCTTGCCGAAGGATTTTCTTGGCAAGCATTTGGCTATTCACATGGCCACCGCACACACCAGAGTGTGCTTCCTCGACGCATTTCCAGACTTCCTCTTCGTCGAGACATCTTAGAAGAACACCAGTAAGACTTCTCTTGTATAGCACTTCTCCGACCAGCACGTACCTCTGTGCCACCCTCCTTATGGCTTTTCTATCTTCCGATGTGGCTTCTTCAGGGTAGGATTGATCTTTGCAATACTTGGAAATTTCGTAAAACCATGGCTTCTCCTTATCAGCCAATTCTTCTTCTAATTCTGTCAACATAATTTCCCTCTTCTCAAGGATTTCTTCCTGTAGGGCCTTTCTTGCTATCCTGTCCTTGATATTTACGTATGAAGCGTCATCGATTGCAGGGGCGTGACGCTTGTAGACGTGAATGGTATCAAACCATCTTCCTAGAGGGAACCTTAGAGATGATGCCAATGAGGCGAGGGCATCGGCCAGAATATTCTGATGACGAGGGACATGGACAAAGACCAATTTGGCGAACAATTTGGCAAAGGCAGCAGTGAGTTCTTGGTATGGCTTGAGCTTGGGATCGCGAGTGCGATATTTGGTGAGCACCTGGCGAAGAATGAGTTGACTATCACCTATGACTCACAATTCAGTGATACGAAAAGAATGAGCGAGTTCTAGGTCAGCTAGAAGAGCTTCATATTCAGCTATGTTGTTGGTAACGGGGAATTTGAGCTGATATGCCAGTGGGAATGTAAGGCCTTTAGGCGACAGGAGGGCAATGCTGATTCCTTTCCCTTGGGAATTCAGAGCTCCATCAAAATATAACGTCCACATGCAATCATCTGATTGGTTGATGGACATTAGTTCCTCATCTGGAAATTCTAATTGGACAGGATCGAATCTGGGAAGAGGATGGTGAGCGAGATGCTCGGCTATAGCATACCCTTTAATCGCCTTTTACTGGACGTAGACGATGTCAAACTGAGAGAGAAAACTTTGCCAGCGTGCTAATCTATCCGTAAGGACAGATTTTTCTAGAAGGAACTTGATAGGGTTCATTCGGGCAATCAGATGGACTTCATGAGCTAGAAAGTAATGTTTCAACTTCTGCACTACCCAGACAAGGGCGGCACAAGTTTTCTCCATAGCCGTGTACTTCTGCTCACAGGGGTTGAGGAGTTTGGACAAGTAATAGGTCGCCCTTTCCTTGCCCGCTTCATCGGCTTGTGCTAGGACAGCTCCCACGGAGTCGTCCAGGACTGAGACATAAAGGATTAAAGGTCTACCTGGCGTGGGTGGAATTAGAACGGGTGAATTGGCCAGATATTCTTTTAATCCTTCAAAAGCTTTTTGGCATTTAGAATTCCAAAGGAATTCTACTCCTGACTTAGTTAACTCGTAGAAAGGTTTGCACCTTTGTGAGTGCTGTGACACAAATCGACGAATGAATTGCAACCTTCCAATCAAACCTCGAACTTCTCTCAGATTTCTCGGAGGTGGCATCTCCCTGATTGCTTTAGCTTTGTTGGGATCTATTTCAATACCCCTTTTACTCACCATGAAGCCAAGCAATTTGCCTGACGAAACACCAAATACGCACTTTTTTGGATTCATTTTCAAATTGAACTCTCCGGATCTTTGCAGCACCTTAGCTAGAACTTTCGGGTGTTCTGCCCTAGTCCTAGATTTGACCAATAAATCATCCACGTATACCTCTAAATACACATGCATCTTGTCATGGAATATTACCATCATAGCCCTTTGATAAGTAGCTCCAGCATTCTTCAAACCAAACGGCATGACCAAATAGCAGTAAGTTCCCCAAGGTGTGGTGAATGATGTTTTCTCCTGATCCTCTTCCGCCA
Organism: Amorphophallus konjac; assembly: GCA_022559845.1. Taxonomy (NCBI): domain Eukaryota; kingdom Viridiplantae; phylum Streptophyta; class Magnoliopsida; order Alismatales; family Araceae; genus Amorphophallus; species Amorphophallus konjac. The sequence goes on along the minus strand of CM040124.1, from coordinate 278,755,866 downwards.
AACGGATCTGATTATACCCCGAAAATCCATCCATAAACGAGAGAGTTTCATAGCCTTCCGTATTATCAACCAACACGTCAATGTGAGGCAAGGGGAAATCATCTTTTGGACAAGCGCGGTTAAGGTCCCAAAAATCGATACAGATTCTCACCTTTCCATCCTTTTTCATGATCGGGACAATGTTTGCCACCCATTGAGGATATAGGACGACTCTAATAAACCTGGCTTTGTGGAGCTTATCGACTTCCTCCTTCATCTTCAAAGCCATCTGGGGGTGGAAACGTCTTAACCTTTGCTTTATCGAGACGGACCCTGGTTTTAACGTTAGGCGATGTTCGACCAGGGTAGAATCCAATCCCGGCATATCCTCGTAGCTCCAAGCGAACGTGTCTCTGTACTCCTTTAGAACCTTGATCAATTCCTCCTCTTCAGATGTCGGCAAATTATCGCTTATGAGGATGATCCTAGGGTCTTCCTCGGTCCCCAGGTTGATCTCTTTGGTGGGTTCTTCTATAGCGGCTGATGGTTCGTCAAACCTCCTCATTCCGCTAGCATATGCGTCAGCCGCATCCTCATATTCTTCGTCCCCTTCTTCAATAGGATACTCTTCATCTGTGAGCTCATAAACTCCATACCCTTCATCAATTATGCAATTCTCCTCACGTTCTAACTCCGGCAGATGGATGGGATTTTCTAGCAATTGAGGAATGGCTAGAAAGGCTTGACACCTATTGGCTAGATCCAGAAGGAATCGACGAGGAATTTCCCTGCCCTTGGATTTTCTTCTAGGTACTACCCTTGACTCGCTATTCCTAACCTGACTGACTTGTTCTACAGACGAAGGAGAAGTTGAAGAATGTACAGGAAGAGACCCCTCGATAGAGGGGTAAAGAAGGTCGCTCAAGGGACCTTGAATGAGTGGCCCGTAAGTCGGGGCACACTCGTGAGAGATGTAGGAGGTCTCCTCAAAGGAGATGCACTGTTGAGGAGTTTGAAAATCGATGTTTTTTTTTCATTTTCATTTTCAATTACAAAACAATTGAAAGAAATTAGAGAATAGGAGGAGGGAACTATAGCTAGGGGGTTGCATGGCTCATTGAGCAAATCATGGTTGAAAATTTGGCATGGGCTGGGAAATCCACGCAAGAATGTGAGTAGAGAAGGGGACCTGGGAATATCATCAGATAAACGTCGGGTCCAAGAAAGAGTCAGCAGCAACGGCTGAGGAGAATGATCAGAGAGAATGACGGAAAGCGGTCCGTCAGTGGCAACTTCCTCTCGGCGAGGAAAACTTGGAATTCCGGCAATGTCAATGACATCTTTTGGTACCTCGGAGATCAAAAGTGGCCCCTCTAAGTCTGGAGATGAGAACATCTATTGTAGTGCCATGGAAATATCCTGTATATCAATCCACTTATTCCACTCACAATCCGGGTCATCGTGTTTCCCCTTCTTTGCAGCTCTCAAGCAACCTTCAGCCAAGTAGGCAATATGCAGTTTCCCATGTGATTGTCGCGGGTAATCCCCCAACTGTATAACCGGACCCTTTCTGAAATGAGAGTACAAGGTCCATGTAAGAGGTCCCTCATATGCTTCAAGTGGCCCTTCAAAGCCTAGGCCGGCTCTAAGGGTTAGCTTTGTCTTCTTTGGCAACTTCAGTCTCCCTTGTAATTGTGCCCCCAAACCTTTGCCATGTTGGTAGCCAATGTTTCTCATGATCTCCCATCCCTTAGCATGGGAAGGGTGACATGACTTTGGTGTTGGAAGTGCCTTTTGTGTAGAATGGGTGCGACGAGGGTCACACACATCTAGCAGTGAAAGAATTGGCCGGTGAGTTGGCCAAACAGAAGGCAATGAGGTATTAATAGCATCCACTGTAGAAAAGATGGGCATGCTATTTACCTTGATAATCCAAGCCTTGTACGGAAACTTCAAGCACTGATGATTGGTGGAAGGCACCGCATTCATAACCTCAATGTAAGGGCGACCCAGTATGGCCTTGAATGTGGGATCCATATCAAGGATATGGAATTCCGTGAAGACTGATGCAGGGCCCAATTCTACATTCAAGATGACCATCCCCATTGGCGGCTTTTTACTATTATCATAGGCCGTAACCGTGATTGATGAAGGCCTTATCTGTTCCGTGTCAATCCCACATGATTGGAGGGTGATCATAGAGATCACATTTATAGACGCACCAGTGTCCACCAAACACGGGTCTACAGACACCCCATTGATCTTGACTGCAATACACAAAGCATATTTTCGAGCCTCCTTGGGGGCAAGCTCATGGTGGTGAAATATAATAGCCGGTTGTGTATCAGTCGGTGTTAATACCGATGAGATCTTTTCCACTGGGAGATCCTCGTTTACCATGACCTTTTGGAGATACTCCATCAAGGCGTCTTGATGGGTTTTTGACCTCTTGATTAGCTTGAGAATGGAGATCCGAGCTGGTGTTTTATCCAAATGTTTCAACAGGTCATATTGTGTCCCGGGGATAGACTCCTCTGGCTGTTCTTCGGTGTCTTTCTTCGGCTGAGATTGCTCGGGGACCTGAATGTTTTGGGGAAAAACCCGATGGAACATCCTTCCACTACGGAGCACCATGGCTTGTGGTTTTGGCGGCACCTTTACAGAGTTAGATATGGGGTTTAGCAAGGGTTCGAGGGGTAGTGGTGGAGGAACAATTGATGAAGCAGGGGCAATAATAGGTGTAGGGGCTCTGATGAGTGGTTTGTTAGGTGGAGGCATGGTGGGAGTGGATGAAGCCTCAGATGGACGGCGAATGATAAGGGGTTTAAAAGGTGGAGGCATAGTGGAGGTTGATGGTGCCCCGGATGGGTGATGAATAATGAGGGGTTTCGAGGGTAAAGGGGTTGTGGTGGAGGTAGATGGTGCCTCGGAAGGGTGTTGGACAATAATGGGTTTGTTTAGTGGAGGCGGAATGAGGGCGGATGATGAAGTGGAGGCGTGAGAGATAATGAGAGGTTTTGGGGGTAACAGTGTTATGGTGGAGGTAGAGGGCACCTCGGAAGGGTATTGGGCAATGAGGGGTTTGTTTAATGGAGGCGGAATGAAGGTGGATGATGAAGTGGAGGCGTGAGAAATGATGAGAGGTTTTGAGGGTAACGGTGTTATGGTGGAAGTGGAGGGTGTTTGCTGGAGACTCGAAGGGAGGTCATCAGTAGCGACGCGGATGAGAGGACGTGATAGCAGTGGAAATGAGTGAGGTATCACTGCGGGTTGTGCTCCGGGTGGAGGATAGACAGGTGCGGGACGAATAAGGCGTGGGGATTGGATAGGAACGTGATTGGTGACAAGGACAGAGCCGCTTTCCGTATGCCAATCCTGCCCTCTTCCAACCTCCAGGAAGGAAGAGATGGGGTTGACTTGGTGGTTAGGTTGTTGGTGCGCCGGTAACGGATTCTGGAGGATGCCCATATTTGGCTGTTGTTGTGGTGCCTGCTGAGGCTGTTGTTGCTGCTGTTGTTGTTGTTGTTGTTGTTGTTGTTGTCTAAGAGGAGGTCTCCTGGCCTTCATCATGGTGATGCATCACCTCATTTCATCCCAATCTATTTGATGTTCATCGTTCATATCATAGATATAATCTCTGAAATGAAAACAATTTTCCACTGTATGACCCGGCTGTCTATGGAAGACACAATATCTGGAAGTGTCGACGTTCGTGGGCCATACGGCTTTTTCCTTGGGCAAGGTGAGGAAATTAGCAGCCATGAGAGCATTAAAGATGTCCGGCAATGACTCCGGCAAAGGTGGGTAATGAGCTCTCCTAGGGCCGATTGGCCTTCTCTGTTGTTGGAGGCCATAATCCCCGGGTGGTGGAACCTGATTATATTGAGGAGGTCGCTGCTGTTGTTGTTGGAGATGGAGCGGTTGAGGCATATTGTTCTGGAAGAGATTATTTTGTGGGGGAGGACGATAGGGTTGCTGACCTTGTTGCTCCTGATGAAAGGGAAATTGTGGGGGTTGTGGGGGCCTAGGGCTAGCTTGCTGGTTGGGATAGCCAACCGCGCCCACTTATTCATTTGTTACAACCCCTTCTGTTACCCCACCTTGGGCACCCGTGCCCGGCTTCCTAAACACCTTTGGCTTTGGTGGCTCGAACATATGCATGAGGGGAGAATCTTTCAGCTGTGTTTGGATATATCGAGCCCTCTCATACAATTCCTCCATAGTGGTGAGCTTGTTCATTGCCAGGACGTGTCTAAATTGTGGAGTGGCATTAGACACGACCATCTTTACTTGCTCTGATTCTGAAATGGGGTCTCTCATTTTCTCTGCCAAGGCTCTCCACCGATCGGCAAATTGGATGAAATCTTCGTCCGGCTTCATTTTTTCAGCCACTAGGTCGGTAATAGAGAAGGAGGGACCGACCCTATCCCGATATTTCTGTAGGAATTTCCTCTGGACTACGTCAAAGTTCTCAGCCTCACTCGGCTCTAGGGAATAGAACCATTCTAAGGCGGGACCATCCAATGATCTCCTGAAGAGGTATGCCAATGATCTTTGATCGTTCTGCCAAAACGAGGACTCATACATGAAGTCCTTTAGATGAATGAAGGGGTTGCCTGTGCCGGTGTACCGTCGGTACGTTGGCATTTCAGAAGGAGGGAGATGGAATACTGGGAGGATTGGTAAAGAGATCTCAGGCGCGGATTTGACATCCACGATCTTTTTGAAATCTCGGAATTGTTCGTCCATCTTGTTCATCCTATGAAGGAGAGATTGAGTGGCCTCATTGTAAGGAGCAGGTTGTGGTGGCCACTGAGGCCTTGCAGAAGCCTGAGAAGGGAATTCCGGATGAGAGAGACGTTGTGACATATCAGCAAATGGAACTGACTGAAATGTCGTATGAGGAATTGGTGGAACTTGAGATTGGGGAGGTAATTGGAAAGGGGGAGGTTGCAGATGTGGCATATCAGTAAATGGAACTGACTGAAATGTTGGATGAAGAATTGGTGGAACTTGAGACTGGGGAGGTAATTGGAAAGAGGGAGGCTGCAAACTTGTCTGCACAAGAGGGAATGAGGGAGGGATTGCCTGTGCGGGCTCTTGAATAGAGAGAACAACTGGTGTTGGGTTTTGAGGAGTAGAATCAACAGATTTCCCTTTCAAGACGGCCTGAAAGGCTCGGATCTGATCGGAATTGAGTTGTGTGTTCGCGAGAACACCTAGCAAGGAGGAAATATCTTGTGGCGGGGATGCTTCCCCGACGGCGGCTCGCACCTCATGTGAGGGCTCACGGGAGGAACCTGCGTCCTCAGCAGGGACATGTGTCCCCTGGTGAGTCGGGGTCGGATTCTGACCGTTCCCGGACATTTCTTGATCTTTTTCGGAACGTGAGATTTTGCCGGAACGCAATATCATACACACTCAAACCAAGAACAAAGATTAACAAACAAGTTGATGTTTAACGCCTTTTTGTGTTTTCTTTTTGTTTTCCTTTTTTTTTCTTTTTCTTTCTAATTAAAATGTAATAACATAGACACTCAAACCATTAGCAAAGATTAACAAACAAGTTGATGTTTAACGCCTTTTTTTGTTTTCTTTTGGTTTTCCCCTTTTTTTCTTCTTTTTTTTTTCTAGTCTAATGTTCACACCACAGGAGGGACCTTAGTTGCAATATTGATTTTCGCCGTGTGATCTAAGGACACTCGACTCACCACGAATGGGTTAACTATCTCCAGGGAACTTCAGTGGTATAACCAGCCCAGTGAACGAATAGGGAAGCCTTCGATGTCGGGGACTTACGAAGGTCCCAGTGGAGGAGATCCTAGTCCGTCGAGAGGAATTCCCGACGGAGAGTCCTTCCTTCACCAGGAAAAGGTGATCCTAAAAGATGGAACAAAAGAAATAAAAATAAAAGGGAGATGATATGCAATGCAGCGCTGAATTTAACAGGAGATATATAAACAGACAACAAATATATGCAATAAAAAAAATTAAACAAACATCACAACACTCCTTTTTCTGCAATGATACGAATCTCTTCAGACTTCAAGGGGACTCTAGACTAATGCACGTAGTGCACGAGGGATGAAATTGGAATGCCAAGAGTGATAGCGGGAACACGAATATAGCGCACGCGGGCGCAATCAGGAGGGGCACGTGTGGGTGCCGAGTGGAGGGGCACACGTGGGTGCCGAATGGAGGGGCACGCGTGGGTGCCGAGTGGAGGGGCACGCGTGGGTGCCGAGTGGAGGGGCACACGTGGGTGCCGAATGAAGGGGCACGCGTGGGTGCCGAATGAAGGGGGCACGCGTGGGTGCCGAGTGGAGGGGCACACGTGGGTGCCGAGTGGAGGGGCACGCGTGGGTGCCGAATGGAGGGGCACGCGTGGGTGCCGAATGGAGGGGCACGCGTGGGTGCCGAGTGGAGGGGCACACGTGGGTGCCGAGTGGAGGGGCACACGTGGGTGCCGAATGGAGGGGCACGCGTGGGTGCCGAATGGAGGGGCACACGTGGGTGCCGACAATATTTGGGTAACCAGAGAAAACAAAAGAGGTCCCACCGTGATCGCCAAAAAGGTGTAGACGGGAAAAGAGTGTCGTCCACCCTCGTGAAGAAAAGAAACAATGATGCAAAGTAATGAAGAAAAGGTGATTGCCAGAGAGGTGGAGACGGCAAGGGACGTCCACCCTCGTCTGTCCTAAGAGAGGGAAATGACGAGATCAACTCAAGAAGAGAAAGAACATAAAGGAGAGAAAGGAAAGAATGATGTGAAACGAACTCCGGTACGTGGCGGAGATAGGGGTCGGAAGACCCTCTCGCGTAAACTAACCCCTTCCCGGTAAGCGTGACTTACCGTTCCACGAGCAGTTTTTCATATACCAGGAAATCCGATAATCTAAGTAACAGAAATGGGGAGGCACGAAGACTCAGAAACTGCAGCGGTGTATCGTTCTCCAGAAAATTACAAAGACAATACGAACCAAGACATACCACCACAAGACATTGGTCTTTGTGGGGTTCTAACAGCGATGCAATAATATCAACACTAATGAATATATATGTACGTATTAGGACCACCGCGAGACATTGGCCTTACGGGGTTTTTATTGCAATATAGATAATAAACATGAGTATATATACATAAGACCACCGCGAGATATTACTCTCCGCGGGGTTTTTACTGTAATATATATATTAAAAGGCTTCGCGAGGAATTACTTCCGTCACGTGCACCTTCGCGAGGAATTACTTCCGTCGCAGGGTTTAGACAGAAATTTAAAGAAATAAAATGACAGAATGAAAAAGGTTTCGCGAGGAATAACTTCCGTCACGTACACCTTCGTGAGGAATTACTTCCGTCGCAGGGTTTAGACAAAAATCAAAGGAATAAAATGACAGAATAAAAAGGCTTCGTGAGGAATTACTTCCGTCACATACACCTTCGCGAGGAATGACTTCCGTCGCAGGGTTTAGACAGAAATTTAAAGAAATAGAATGACAGAATGAAAAAAAGGCTTCGCGAGGAATGACTTCCGTCACGTACACCTTCGCCAGGAATTGCTTCCGTCGCAGGGTTTAGACAAAAATCAAGGGAATAAAATGACAGAATGAAAAAGGCTTCGCGCGGAATGACTTCCGTCACGTACACCTTCGCGAGGAATGACTTCCGTCGCAGGATTTAAACAAAAGGGAAAATTGACAGGAAAGAAAGTGGGAAGGGGATGTGATCGCCAGGGGCTGAGAGCCCCACAGGAAATGTCTGATCGCGTTTGGCCGCGGAAGCGGGAGCAGTGCGGGTCCTCTCTTCCTCTTTAGTCGGCCGGCCGATGAAGAGGGCCTTCTTTGGTTACCCGGATTTTATTATCCCTTTTTTTGTTTTACTTTTTGTTATTATATATTTTTTTGGGGGTTTTGTGGCTTTTATTGTTTTTATGTTCTTATATCTTTTAAAGAGAAAGATGAGAGAGCAAAGGGAGAAATCGGGTGATAGATGGTAGAATAAGGTAGTACGTTATAGGAAAAGAATACTAAGAAAATATAGACATGATGAAAATTTTATTTTAGATAAGACAGAGAAGAACGGAGATGGAGTTTTAACGATATATAATACTAATAAGGGAGAGGAGGTAGACTTATTGTTAAACGAAACGTAAAGGAGGATGAAGATGAAAATTTAACAACAAATAATAATGATGAAGGAATGAATTAGGATAGATGAGAGAGACAATAGCCGGGTACCTCTAAAGGAGGGATGACCTCCTACTCTTTTGGTCGACGGAAGAAGCGGGATCCCCGACTGGTTTACCCTGCACGGAAAACAAATGAAGAGAAACAACAACGAGATAAGGACGACGGTGGTGTAGCATCAATTCTTTAGAAGCTGATATTGAGAATAGCATAAGAGAACACTAACCTGGTTGGTAGTATTTAAAAACCCCTTTTAGACATGAAAAGGTAGGTAGATGATATGATGAATGAACAAAGAGAGGTCTCTCAGGAAGAGAGACACTATATGAACGACAAGTAATGCATGCATATGTAACTAACTGAATGAAAACCAGACAAGAAGGGGGGAGAAAACTTATTCAGAGATGGATGATGGGCTTTGGATGAGCTTCTCCGGCAAGGTGAGGATGAACCAGGCACGCAGCACAGCAGAACGACTGCTTTAAAGTCTCTTTTCCACTTCAAATCAACACGTGCATACGTTCACAGACACGTACCCCTACACGAACACACACATACGCATATACATGAACGGGAATACATCTATAAAGGGGGGATCGAAAGAGAGAGGGTTGAAGAGAAAGGAAGAAAGGGAGAAAGAGGAGAAGAACTCTTTTTTTTTATAGAGATTTTTACTTTAGTTTTACATATATAGCGTATATATAGAGAGAGAGAGAATATGAACTATATAAGATATATATATATATATAGTGTATGTATATATGTTATATATACATAAGAGAGGGAGAGTGACCCGAGAGTGAGGGATGAAGGGAGTTGGTGAGAAAAAAAAGAGACAATAAAAATGAAAAAAAAGGGGGGTGGCGAAGGCAGAGAGGGGAAGAGATAGTGAGAGGGAGAGAGAGAGAGAGAGTGAGAGAAATAGGGAGAAGGGGAAAGAGAGAGAGTTAGAGAGACGGTGGTGAGAGGGAATAAAAAAGAAACAAAAAAATGAGAGAGGGAGATCGAGAGGGAGAGAGATAGGGAGGAAGAGAGGGAGGGAGAGATGCAGAGAGAGGAGAGGGGGTAAAAAATAATAAAAGAAGAGTGGGAGGAGAGATCGAGAGAGGAGAGAGAGAGGGAGTAAAAGAGAGGAGAGAGAGAGACGGTGGTGAGAGGGAATAAAAAAAGAAAAAAAAAGTGAGAGAGGGAGATCGAGAGAGAGAGAGAGGGGGAGAGGGAGAGTGAGAGGAGGGTGGTGAGATGCAGAGAGATGAGAGGGGGAGAGAGAGAGAAAGGGAAATAAATAAAAAAAAGAAAGAAAAGAAAGTGAGAGAGAGGGTTCGATGGAGGGGGAAGAGAGGACAGAGACGAGGGAGAGAGAGAAGAGAGGAAGAGAGTGAGAGAGGGGAAGAGAGAGAGAAAGCGTGAGAGAGAGAGAAACTGGGAGAGGGAGAGAGAGGGAGAGGGAGAGAGAGAAAAGAGAGACGAGGGGGAGAGGAGGAGAGAGAGAGAGTGAGACGGGGGAGAGACAGAGACGAGGAGAGAGAGACGCGGGGGGGGGGAGAGAAAGAGAGAACAAGATAGGGAGAGAGGGAGAGAAGGAGAGACAGAGGGAGAGAGGGGGGGGTCCGGCGGCGCAGGCGGGGCGGTAGCAGCGGGGGAGGAGGAGCCGGAGACGGGAGCGGCGGGCGAGCGGGCAGCGTCGCGGCGGAGACGGAGCCGGAGGCAGGGACCGGATGCGCCGCGGGCGGTGACGGGCGGTGCAGGGGGGACGACGGGGCGTGCAGGCGGCACTGGGGCGCTGCGGGCTGCGTCGGGGCGAACGGCTGGAGGCGAGGGCGCTGCGGCTGGGGGCCGGAGGCGCTGCGGCTGGGGGGGCAGAGGCGGCCGGAGCAGGCGGGGGCACTGCGGGCGGCGTCGGGGCGAGCGGCTGGGGCGCTCACGGAACCCGCACGGCATCCGGTGGCGTTCGCGGCGGTGCAGGCACGGTTCTCGTGGGCGTAGGTGGGCCGTGGGGCATGCACGTATGCATGCGGTGGAGGTGGGATGGGAAGGCGACGGTGGACTGGGGAGATACGCGTGGCGACGGGAGTGTCTGGAAGAAGAGAGCGAGAGTGGGGGTCTGCTGCGTGGAGAAGAGAGGGAGTGGGTTGGGGTGCTGTTAGCAGGTGGGAGGTGGCCGAAGGCAACGGCTATTGGCCGAGAGAGGAATGGTGTGTGTGTTGTGAGGGGATTCGACGGGTGGTGGGTTACGGAGGAGGTGAGAAGGGGAGAGAGAGAGTGTGTTAAAGAGAGGGGGGCAAGATCCTAGAGACCCGGGAGGGGAGTGAGGAAAAATAAATTATGTAATAAAAGATGGGGCCATGTCCATTAAATTTTATTTATTTTTTAGAACAAAAGTGGGCCAAGCCCATTAGCACACATCTATATATATTTTTTTATTTTTGAATAGGAATGGGCCAAACCCATTAGCACAAATATTTTCTTTTGGTATATTTTTTGAATAAGAATGGGCCAAGCCCACATGATGAACCTTCCCCCTTTTTTAGGATTAAAAAGATGGACCAAGCCCATTAACACACATTTTTTTGTTTTGTGTAGGAATGGTCATAAGCCCATTAACAAGAATTACTATTCAAGATGCCACGAATTATTAGATTAAATTAGAGATTACTCAACTAACTTAAACGTGCGAGCTGCTTTGGGGCGTCTTAGTGTAATACGGGATCTGCTCAGCATAATGCTAAAATGTCGTGTCTACACACAGGTGCGTTCTCCCCCTTTCACTCATGCTATTTTATCACTTCGAGACATATGCTACACTTTCATTTTCTAATGGGTTTTATCTCTTTTTGTGGCTTTGTTTTCCAAGAGAGTACATTTGAACGTGAGGCCGTTGCTTTCTAGCTGATTGGAAGGCGAGGAGGTGCACCCATGATCGGTTCCCCGCATCCCTTTCAAAGCACGATCACGTTGTAGCGATTCACTTTCGGGCCGCATCTACTTCCTCATTTTCCTAAGGTGCGGAGTAGGTTTTTATTTGTTATAGCATCTTTTCCTATTGCTAATTCTTGGGTGGCGATCACGGTTCACTCAGATTTTTCATTGCCCCTATCCCTTATTCATGCTCTTATGATTATATGCATGTTTACATGTTCATAGTTTGGGGGTGGGGTAGATTAATCTATCTACACCTGGGAAGATGTCCCTCCCCTGCCCTATCACCTGTTGGGGTTCGGCCCTCGGCTAGTGGGGTTTATTTTGTTTTTCTTTCCCTTGTCGTCTTGGAGAGACATTCTTACGACCAGGGTTTTCTTTGTGGCAACTTTCCCTTTTGGGAGACATGACCAAGGTTTTTCATTGCGAGGACTTTGCCCCTCCCGACATGTATTCGGGGTATCACATTTTTTTTTGGGGCCCCTTACGCTGAGACTTCCCCCTACTAAAGTGGTGGTTAGGTTCAATGGTCTAGCCTAAGGTCCTGCTCACTCGTTGTGAACCGAGAAGGAGAGAATAAGTAGCACCCCACACCCTCAGTCCGGCTTTAGCTTCCCTCAGATTTTGCACCATTTGATTTCGAGAGCGGGGTGTATGTGTGTGGGTTAACCCTGAGTTAGACTACAAAGACCGAAGAGTGAATTTCCAACTCCACCGGTCCTCGTACGATGCCAATTGTTACACCTATCTAAGGGTAGTATTTCTTAAGATAAAGACCATTCCAATGGTGGGATAGCTTGATCCCCTTAGCGTTGACTATCTTGTAGGCGTTGCTAGGATACAGAACCTGAATCACATATGGACCCTCCCAATTGGGTTGGAGTTTAGAACGCGGCCCACAAGGTTTCACAAAAACTCTTTTTACTACCATTTCACCAACTTTAAATTTTCTCTCAATGACCTTCTTTTGGTAAAAACATGTGAGTCTATTTTTGTAAACGCATGCATGCTCGGCAACGACCAATCACTTATCGTCTAAGAGTTCCAATTGGGCAAAGAGTAAATTGTGACGTTCATCAGTGAAAAGTTCCTTGTCTAATTGTACCCTGACAGAAGGGATTAGAGTCTCATACAGGACTACTGTCTCCATCCCATAAGTAAGGGCGAACAGGGTTTGCCCAGTGGGAGTACGGATTGAAGTGCGATAGGCCCATAGAGCTTCGATAAGCTTTTCTGGCCAATTCGAGAATTTATTAGACTCACAGATTTTCTTAATGATTTTGATCAATGTTTTATTAGTGGCCTTTGCTTGGCCATTGCCTTGTGGATAATATGGTGATGAATGATGCAATGCAATTTTGTACCTTTTGCGGAGGTCCTGAAGGTCCTAAGAAATAAATTGTGGCCCATTATCGGTGATGATTATTCTTGGAATACAGAACCTAGCGATGATATTCTTCATGATGAACTTGCAAACCGTTGATGCTTTGATCTCCACGTAAGCTTCGACTTCGGCCCATTTGGTGAAGTACTCCGTTGCAGTATGGATGAAGGATTTTTGCTTGGTGAGGGAGTTAGGATCATCAAGAGGACCAATGATGTCGAAAGCCCACATGGAGAAAGGCCATGGGGAGGATACTGGATGGAGTGAGGAAGATGGGGAATGAATTTTATCGGTGTGAAGTTGACACTTAGCACACCTACGGATATAGATAGCACAATCCTCTTCCATGGTGGGCCAGTAAAAGCCTTGCTGAAGGATCTTGTTAGCAAGCATCTGGCTATTCACGTGGCCACCGCACACACCTGAGTGTGCTTCCTCAACACACTTCCAGACCTCACCGTCATCAAGACATCTTAAAAGAACACCAGTGAGGCTTCTCCTATACAACACTCCTCTAACCAGCGTGTATTTTTGTGCCACTCTCCTTATGACTTTTTTATCCTCCACTGTGGCTTCTTTGGGGTAGGACTGATCTTTGCAATATTTTGCAATTTCATAGAACCATGGCTTCTCCTCGTCTACCAGTTCTTCTTCCAATTCTACCAACATAATTTCCCTCTTCTCAATAATTTCTCCCTCTTGAACTTTTCTCGATAATTCTTCCTTAATCTTCAGAAAGGCAGCATCTTGAACAGTAGGGGTAAGACGCCTGTGAATGGTGATAGACTCAAAACGTCTACCTAGAGGAAGGGTTAATGATGATGCTAAAGAGATGAGGGTGTCGGCCAGAATATTCTGGTCACGAGGGACATGGACAAAGATCAAGTTGGTGAATAGTTTGGCATAAGCATAAGTAAGCTCCTGATAGGGCTTGAGCTTGGGATCGAGGGTGCGATATTTGGTGAGTACTTGGCGAAGAATGAGTTGACTATCACCTACAATTCGTAATTCAGTTACACCAAAAGAATGGACGACTTCTAGGCTAGCTAGAAGAGCCTTATATTCAGCTATGTTGTTGGTGACTGGGAATGCGAGCTGAAACGCCTGTGGGATGGTGACACCTTCAGGTGATAGGAGGACAATGTCGTCACCTCTCCCCTGGGAATTCAAAGCTCCACCAAAATGTAATGTCCACATGTGATCAGTGGATTGGTTGATGAACATTAGTTCTTCATCTAGAAACTCTGATTGGATGGGGTCAAATTTGGGGAGAGGATGGTGAGCGAGATGCTCGGCTATGGCATAGCCTTTAATCGCCATTTGCTAAATATAGGTGATGTCAAATTGAGATAGGAAGCTTTACCAGCATGCTAACCTATCAGTAAGGATGGATTTCTCTAAGAGGAACTTGATAGGACTCATCCGTGCAATCAAATGGACTTCGTGAGCTAGAAAGTAGTGTTTTAATTTCTGCACCACCCAAACTAGGGCGGCACAGGTTTTCTCCATAGCTGTGTACTTCTGCTCACATGGGTTGAGAAATTCGGACAAGTAATAGGTTGACATTTCCTTGCCCTCTTCATTTATTTATGCCATGACAACTCTCACAGAGTCATCCAAGACTGAGACATAAAGGATTAGAGGTTTGCCTGGTGTGGGTGGTATCAGGACGGGTGGATTAGCCAAATATTCCTTCCATCCTTCAAAAGATTATTGACATTTAGAATCCCAATGAAACTCGATTCCTGGCTTGGTCAACTCATAGAAAGGTTTGCACCTTTGTGAATGCTGGGACACAAACCGACGGATAAACTACAACCTCCCAATTAAACCTCTAACTTCTCTCAGATTCTTCGGAGGTGGCATATCCCTGATTTCCTTAGCTTTATTGGGGTCTATCTCAATACCCCTCTTGCTCATGATGAAGCCCAACAGCTTACCCGATGAGACACCAAATACAAACTTCTTTGGATTCATCTTTAGATTGAATTCCCTCACTCTTTATAACAGCTTGGCTAGAACTTCTGCATGATCTGCCTTAGTCCTAGATTTCACCAGCAAATCATCCACATACACCTCCAAATATGCATGCATCATGTCATGAAATATTGCCATCATAGCCCTTTGGTAAGTAGCTCCAGCATTCTTTAGCCCAAACGGCATAACCACATAACAATACGTTCCCCAAGGTGCTGTGAATGATGTTTTCTCTTGATCCTCTTCTGCCAAACGAATTTGATTATATCCCAAAATGCCATCCATGAATGAGAGAGTCTCATATCATGCCGTATTATCAATCAGCACATCAATGTGAGGCAATGGGAAATCATTCTTTAGACACGCGCGGTTAAGGTCTTGGAAGTCAATATAGATCCTCACCTTCCCATCATTTTTCATGACTGGTACAATGTTCGCCACCCATTGAGGATAAATGATGACTCTAATAAACCTAGCTTTGTGGAGCTTGTCGACCACTTCTTTTATTTTCAAAGCCATTTGAGGGTGGAAATGTCTTAACCTTTGCTTTACCGAGACAGACCCTAGTTTTAAGGTTAAACGATATTCAACCAGGGTGGAATCCAAACCCGGCATATCCTCGTAACTCCATGCGAATGTGTCCTTTTATTCCTTGAGAATCTCGATCAATATCTCTTCCTCAAATGATGGCAAATTATCACTTATGAGGATGATCCAAGGGTCTTCCTTGATTCCCAAGTTGATCCCCTTGGTGGATTCTTCTACAGCGGCTGACGGCTCATCAAATCTCCTCGTTCCACTAGTGTATGTGTCAGTCGCGTCCTCATATTCTTTGTCACTTTCTTCAATAGGATATTCTTCATCCGTGATCTCATAGACTCCATACCCTTCATCCATTGCACAGTTCTCCTCACATTCTAACTTCGGCAGTTAGATGGGATTTTCTAGCAGCTGAGGAATGTCTAGGCATGCTTGGCACATGTCGGGTAGATCTAGAAAGAACCGATGAGGGATTTGCCTACCCTTGGATTTTCTTTTGAGTACTACCCTTGACTCATTATTTCTAACCTCACTGACTTGTCCTACAGAAGAAGAATAAGCTGAAGAATGTACAGGAAAGGACCCCTCAGAGGAGGGGTAAAGGAGGTCACTCAGAGGACCTTGGATGATTTTCTAGCAGCTGAGGAATGTCTAGGCATGCTTGACACCTGTCGGCTAGATCTAGAAGGAATCGATGAGGGATTTGCCTACCCTTGGATTTTTTTTTTGGGTACTACCCTTGACTCATTATTTCTAACCTGACTGACTTGTCCTACAGAAGAAGAAGAAGTTGAAGAATGTATAGGAAAGGACCCCTCAGAGGAGGAGTAAAAGAGGTCACTCAAAGGACCTTGGATGAGTGGCCCGTAAGTCGGGACGCACTCATGGGAGATATAGGAGGTCACCTCAAAAGAGATGTGTTGTTGAGGAGTTTGAAAAATGGCATTTTTTTCATCTTCATTTTCAACGACAAAACAATTAAAAGCATTTGTAGAAGAAGAAAAGGGAATTATAGCTAATGAATTTGGGGGATCGCGAAGCAGATCATGATTGAAAACTTGCGCGGGTTGAAAAACCTGCGTAGGAATGTAAGTAGAGAAGGGGACCTAGGAAGATCATCAAACAATTGTCTGGCCCAGGAAGAAGTCAGCAACAACGGTTGAGGAGAATGGATGGAGAAAATGATGGATAGTGATCCGTCAATGACAATGTCCTCTTGACGAAGATGGTTTGGAGTTTTGGCAATAATTATGGCATCTCCTGGCATATCAAAGATCAAAGGCGGCCCTTCCCGGTGTGGAGGCAATATCATCTATTGCAGTGTGATGGAAATATCGTGTATGTCAAACCATTTGTACCACTCGGACTCCGGGTCGTCAACCTTTCCCTTCTTGAGAGCCCTTGAGCATCCCCCAACCAAATATGCAATTTGTGACCCCCCATGTTTTTCTTGTGAATAATCCCCCATCTGAACAACAGGACCCTTCATGAAGTGAGAGTATAGGGACCATGTAAGGGGCTTCCAATCTGCTTCCACTGGCCCTTCAAAGCCCAGGTCGGCTCTAAGGATTAACCTTGTCTTCTTCATTGGTTTCAACCTCCCATGTGACTGTAACCCTAAGCCTTTGCCCGGTAGGTATCCCATGTTCATCATGATCTTCCATCCTCTATAGCGGGAAGGAAGACGTGGCATTGGTGAAGGAAGAGGCTCTTCTTATGTTAATGGGGCACGGCTAGGGTCACATACATCCAGCAGTGAAAGAATGGGCCTGTGGGTCCGCCAAACAGAGGGTAAAGAAGTGGTAATACCATCTACCATAGGAAGGATGGGCATGCTAAATACCTTGACAATCCGTCCCTTGTACGGAAACTTCAAGCACTGGTGGTTGGTAGAAGGTACGACATTCATTGCCTCTATGTATGGACGGCCCAGTATACCCTTGAATGTCAGGTCCATGTCTAGGATGTGAAATTCTATAGGAACCACGATGGGACCCACTTCCATATTCAGTGTAATCATCCCCTTCAGCGGCCTTTTGCTGTTATCATATGTTGTGACCGTGATTGCTGAAGGCTTTATCTATTCTATGTCGGCCCCACACAATTGAAGGGTGCTCATAGAAATCACATTGATTGATGCATCTATATCTACCAGACATGGGTCCATAGACACCCCATTGATTTTTACTGCAATACACAAGGCATATTTTCGAGCCTCCTTGGGGTAAAGCTCGTGATCATGAAACATGATGGTCGATTATGTACTTGTCGGCGTTAACACTGTCGAGATCTTTTCTGCTGGGAGGTTTTCATTTACCATGACCTTCTGAAGAAATTCCATTAAAGCTTCTTGATGGGATTTGGACCTCTTGATAAATTCAAGGATATAGATCCGGGTAGGTGTCTTTTCCAAATACTTCAATAGGTCATATTGTGTCCCAAGGGTGGACTCTTCTAACTGCTCTTCAGTCCCTCTGTCTAGTTGGGACTGCTCTTGGGCCTAACTGTTCTGGGGGGAAACACGGTGGAAGATGCTTCCACTCCGAAGCACCATAGATTGCGGTTTGTGCACCTCTATGGGGTTGGTTATGGGTTTGAGAAGGGGTTTAAGAGGTAGTGGTGGAGGAATATGTGATGGAACAGGGGTGATGATAGATGGGGGGATCCTGATGAGGGGCTTGTTTGGGGGAGGCGGAGTGGAAGTGAATGGGGCCTCAGATGGATGGTGGATGATGAGGGGTATGTTAGGTGGAGGTAGATGGGGCCTCAAATGGGTGGCGAATGATAAGGGGCCTTGAGGGTAGGGGTGAAGGTATGGTGAAGGTAGATGGCGGGGTAGATGGCCGAGGGAGGATGAGAGGTTTTTAAGGCATAGGCGGAGGTGCGAAGTATTTTTGCTGGTGGATCAGAGGGGAATGAGTGGTGGGTGTGCGGATGAGTGGGCGTGACGGTTGCGGGAATAAAGGAGGCCTAGTTGTAGTTTGTGACATGGGTCGGGAGAGAGAGGTGTTGTCCGGATAAGGTGAGGGGGTTGGCTAGGAATGTGGTTGGTGGCGAGAACAGAGGTGATTTCCATATGCCAACCTTGCCCTCTTCCAACTTCCTGGAAGGAGGAGATGGGGTTGACTTGCTGGTTGGGCTATTGGTGCTCCGGGAGTGGGTTCTGAATGATGCCCATATTTGGTTGCTCCTGTTGGGCCTACTGAGGTTGCTACTATGGCTGTGGCTATTGTTGTTGTTGTTGCTAAGGTCTAGGGGGAGGTCTCCTGGCCTTCAAGGTGGTGATGTATCCCCTCATTTCATCCTGATCAATCCCACCTTGGTCATTCATGTCATAGATGTAGTCTTTAAATTGGAAGCAAGTTTCCACCGTATGATCGGACTGTCTATGAAAGACATAGGATCTAGAGGTGTCGACATTCTAGGGCCATATGAGTTTTTCCCTGGGCAAAGTGAGTGCATTGGCGGCCATGAGAGCATTGAACACGTCTGGCAGGGTTTCCAGCAATGGTGGGTAGTGAGCTCTTTTAGGGCCAACCAGCCTTCTTTGTTGCTGTAGAGGGCTGTAATTTCTAGGGGATGGAACTTGGTGGTACTGAGGAGGTGGTTGTTGTTGTTGCTTGGGAAGAAACGGCTGAGGCATGTTGTTTTGAAGGAGGTTGTTTTGGGGTGGAGGAAGAAAATGTTATGGACCTTGTTGGTTCTATCGGAAGGGGAGTTGTGGTGTTTGTGGAGGACTTGGGTTGGCTAGCTGGTTGGGGCTGCCAACTGCACTCACTTGTTCATTCGTGATGACCGCTTTCGTCACTCCGCCCTAAACACTGACATTTGCTTTCCTCACCACCCTTGGCTTGGGATGCTCAAACATATGCATGAGAAGTGAGTCTTTCAACTGTGTTTGAATATATGGGGCTCTCTCATACAACTCCTCCATTGTGGTGAGCTTGTTCATAGCCAAGATGTGCCTGAACTGGGGAGTGACATTGGACACTATCATCTTGACCTGCTCCGGCTCCGAGAGGGTATCCCTTACTCTCTCCACTAGAGACCTCCATCTATTAGCATATTGGACAAAATCTTCGTCCGTCCTCATCTTCTCGGCCACTAAATTGGTGATGGAAAGAGATGGGCCGACCCGATCCCGATACTTCTGCAGGAATTTTTTTTGGACCACATCAAAGTTCTCAGCCTCGTTGGGCTCTAAAGAGTAGAACCATTTGAGCGCAGGACCATCTAATGATCTCTGGTAAAGATATGCCAGTGATTTCTTATCATTCTGCTAGAAAGATGGCTCGTACATGATGTCCTTAAGATGGATGAAGGGGTTGCTAGTGCTGTTGTACCTGCGGTACATAGGCATTTCAGAAGGAGGGAGATGGAATACCGGGAAAACTGGCAAGGAGACCTCAAGGGTGGACTTTACGTCCACCATTTTCTTCAAATCCCGAAAATGCTAATCCATTTTGTTTAGCTTAGTGAGGAGAGACTTGGTGAGCGCATCGGTAGGTCAAGGTGGCGCTTGCCACGGAGGAGGGACGGGCCTCCCAGAAGCCTAAGAAGGGAATCTCAAACGAGAGGGGTATTCAGGTCTACCAGTGGATAGACCCGGCTGAATTGGTGTTTGAGGGATGGCTAGGGTAAGGGATTGTGAAGGGAATCGGAAAGAGGGAGGCTGTTGACTTGCCTGCCCAAGAAATGAGGGGGAAGGAATAGCCTGTGCAGGCTCTTGGATGGGGGTGGTTGCCAGAGTTTGCTCTTGGGGAGAGGGGGAGATAGATTCCCCATTTAGAATGGCCTGAAGGGCCTGGAGTTGCTCAGGACTGAGCTGGGTGGTGGCGAGGACACCTAACATAGAGGAGATGTCCTGGGAGAAGGATGCTTCCCCGACAGCAATTTGCACCCACCTCGTGGGGGCGTATATTCCAGCCATTCTACAATGAGCCGGGGCCAACGCACGGCTTGGACGCACTAGCCGCATCATACGGCAACCCTCCAGGAAGTTGGGGCCACCCCCGACCCTCAGATACACGGCGGTAAGCCGTTAACTTTCAGCCCCCGGGCCAACTTGGGGTTGCCCATCAACCCACTGTACAACGTGGCATACCTCACCAAGGTCTGGCCCACACACCCAAGGTGCCTTCCCTCAGTTCCTACGCGCCATCATCCACATCACGATGCCAAATCTAAGGCCCACCAGCCAGCTACTCGAGCCGTTCGACAACCCAGAGTGTATCAGGAATTTCCCCGAACACTTTGTGAGTGGTAGCAACAACATTAAACAAGTGACCCCCACGGGCCAATCCCAGCACCCCAGAGGCTTGAGTCCTTCAAAGGAGATCGCCAAATGATAGCGGAAGGCCGGCTCGTCCGGGGGGTAGTTTGCCCCAAGCGCAGCCACGCCAGAGTGAGGGCAAACTCCCCCTGGGGAGGGACCCTCCACCCAACCCTATTCATCCCGGCATAAGCCCATCCCGGTCCCAGTCCTACTCAGGATCAATCCACGTACCAGCTCCGAAGTGCTCATGAAGATGGAGTCTCAGAATTGCACAAGAAGCGGGTCAGCCTCCTCGTTCTACGCATAACCAGCCAGCAAGTCCGGTCCTCCATATCCTTCGTCTTGTGTTCACACTGAGTCAAAAGTGGGCCCAAGAGTTAAAAAATAGGGGATTTTATAGACCACATGCAAAAACCCCCTGCCCAGTCCGCATTAACCCCCCTGGGGGGGGGGGGGGGAGGTTACGCGGACCTGCTTGCCCCCCCGAGCAGGTCCACATAAACCCCCCTTTTCCCCCTAAAAGCAACTTTTTAAAAAAACAAAAAAAAAAACAAAAAGCTAGCCCACGTTAGCCCCCCCTAGTAGGGATTTACATGGACTAGATTGGTCCCCCCGGTCTGGTCCGTGTAAAGCCCCCAGTAAATAAAAATTTTTTTTTTAAAAAAAACCCAACCAACAAAAGAAGGGGCTTTCTGCCCCACGTAAACCCCTCCTGGGGGGGTTTACGAGGACCTCATCACCCCCTGGGCAAGTCCGCGTAAACCCCCTCCAACTCTCACAGAACAAAAAAATGATTTTTTTTAGTTGAAGGGGGTTTACACGGACCAGTTCACCCCTCCATTCCAGTCTGCATAAACCCCCCCAACCCTTCAACTTCCCTTATAAAATCCCCTTAGAAGCTCAAGGGGCATACATGCCTGCAAGGATACTAACCTACATAGGTGGACTCAAGCATCAAGGCTTCTAGCAAGGACATGAGGAGCAAGGCGTGTTGGGTGGCTTGAATACGTTGAGGGTATGTCGAATGTACTCCCCTCACATGACGTTTAGCCACTTCACTCAAGTCCATTCTTTCGCATATGAGGCGTTATGATAACAACGATCACACCAGCACATCGGGTCTACCCGCATCTGGTGCGTTATGATAACAACGTGGATGCCATAATGCTGGATTTGCTCCTGCCATGGGACCACATGCCCGCCGCTCGCCCCAAGCCAGCCACCGACAGTCCCGATAGCTGACCTGAGTTAGCCGGACGTTGGCCCGGAAGTAATATTCTTGGGACTAGCTTTAACTCCCCGGCATGAAGACACTCACCTTCCGTGATCCATACCCGACTGCTCAACTTGAGCTGCATCCAGCCTCCCTCAGGAGCCAGCTAGTGTCCACCCCTGCCATCCAGTCTAGCTCTCCCTCGGCAACTCCCTCATGCCCTCAGCTCTTCGTGGAGAGCCTCTATAGAAATACGAGAACATCGACTTTATCCTGCACTCACCCGGGGAACAACCCGTCCATCAGAATTGTCTGGCGGCTTGCACTAGATGTATTTTTGGCCTTTAAGGCCCACCCATAAAGCCTGCATGGCATCTATAAAGAAAGAAACTAGTTATTCATGCATACCCATACTCGGGTTCCAGTCTCTCTCCCACATCAGCCGGTGTACGACCAGTCTCCCAGATTCCAGTTAACTAACCCCACCAGTCGAATGTGATGGTCACCCTATAGCTACAGTGTACACCCAGTCCTCTACCCATGACTTCAAGAACATCCCGACCCTCCTTCAGCACGGAACAAAGGTGTTCAGATTCAATCCGATGTAAAATAAACACCGACCGCTTGCGATCGGCAGGGAAAGATGTCCTATACATGAATCCCCACAATTGTCTATGCATACGCACCTGTGAAACCTCCTTCTCTCCACGTGTTGCCCAATACCCTCACGCGCATGTGCTGCACCCTGGCGGCGCTTCCCCGGTCAAAGTTTGGTTCCACGGGTGATCATCGAGAAATTGACTGGCACGCCAACATTCCACCCAGTCACTCTAATCCAGTCACCTAAGATGATTAACCACACTATTCCTATACGTATGCATCATCCATTGCTCCCCCCGTTGATACCCCAAAAATTCTTACGTGCCAAGTCAACCTATCTTGACCTTCTGTAAAAGGTGAGTGTACGTTACTACCGTGAGAAACATGTAACTACAAAGGAAAATACCCACGAAACAACATAGAATCTTCCCTTTTCTTTTGTCATTTTTTTATTCCCCCCTTTCTCTCTGCGGTGCAGCGAAATAGTTACATAAAGGGAAACAAAACAAAGACCTATAAGAAAACTACCACAAAAGTAGTGATGTTTTAGAATTGATCTATATGGATATTTGTGGTCCATTTTCTCCAAATATAGGTAGCGAAAAGTATTTTATTATCTTTACTAATGATCACTCATGTTATGGTTATATCAACCTTTTACCTGAAAAATCAGATGCATTTGATGCATTTAAGATTTATAAAATAGTGATAGAGAATAACCATGGAAAGAAAATTAAAGTGACTAGATCAGATAGAGAGGTTGAGTACTTTGGTAAACACACTGAGACTAGTCGGGTACTAGGACCATTTATGAGATTTCTCTAAGAATGTGAAATATTAGCACAATATTCCATGTTAGGAAGGTCAAGTCAAAATGGCATGGCCGAGAGGTGGAATAAAACTCTCATAGATATTGTCGGTAGTATGATATATAATACGTATCTTCCTCTTTTCTTGTGGGGTGAAGTCTTGAAGACTGCCATGTATATCTTAAATAGGGTACCTTCAAAGTCTATCCCTAAGAAATCATTTGAGTTGTA
This sequence comes from Amorphophallus konjac, assembly GCA_022559845.1. NCBI lineage: Eukaryota > Viridiplantae > Streptophyta > Magnoliopsida > Alismatales > Araceae > Amorphophallus > Amorphophallus konjac. The sequence goes on along the minus strand of CM040124.1, from coordinate 278,732,752 downwards.
GATAAGAAGGAAAGCTAGTTTAAGTCATTTTCATACTTGAGGGTGTCAGGCAGAGGCTAGAATTTACAACCCACATGAAAGGAAGCTATGCTAAGGGCTCTCAAAGCTCGTGGTTGACTGGGAAAGATACTCCTTTGGCATTAAAATACTGAAAGGAGGCATTATGAGGATGAATCCCGGCCTCGTTGCTGGGTACCACGTGTCGTGGCTTGTTGTCAGGGCACCCCCGGGTTGGCCCAATGGGATTAGTTGAAGGCGAGTGAGCCCACGTGCTGGGTGATCGGGGATGGCCCCCATCACTTGTAGGGGTTGCCGTGAGTCACGGCGAGCTGGCTAGGGCCCTCGGTTGGGCCTGACATGTCATAGAAGGGGCCGGATAGACAACGCATTGAAGGTGTTCGGGGAAATTCCTGAGTCCTTGCTTCTTATTATTTTCTCTGGGAAAATGTCTGAGTACAACAAATTCCCCCCACGGGGTGTGCATCAAAGGCGGAGACGAGGGCGAACGGCCCATGAGCTCCTCATTTTGCTATGTTGAAGTCATGTTGGAATTTCATAGGCACTTTATGTACATATGTTTTTTTTCCGTGCTAGCGCTTTGTATATTGCTAACATTATGTTTTGCAATTGCCTTGCAGCTATGGCGAGGTTTGGTGGAGATGACTGGGCTCAGAGGCGCGTTGCCCACAAGGAGGACCACTGGGTGAGGCGGACCGGGCGGCCGATGCCTCCTTTGGGCCAGCCCGTCATCACCGCTGCCAATGTTGGCCAACTAGACTTGGGGCGGTCCATGGAGGCCGAGGGTCCCATTGGAGAGGGGACATGTGAAGCTAGAGCTGTCGACTTGGCCAGGATTTCTGAGACTGAGGGCATCTACACATATGACCGCTTTGGAGGCCACCCGAGAGAGTTTCCTCTGGATCGGCGCTTGTTCGAATTCATGAGGACTTTCGTCCCCACTGGCACAGAGAAGTGTTGACACTTGAAATTTGCCAGCAAAAACTCCAAGCCTCGTCAAACCAAGCAGGGGCAACGGAGGAAGGAAAGAAGGAGTACGTCGATGCACACATACCGACGCATGTATGGATAAAAAGACAAAGAAGGAAACATCAAAATAAAAGAAAAGAAAAGGGGAATGGATCCATTGGATCAGCGATCTCCATTCCAACCACCGCATTCATCCGGTGGCAAAACGAAAGAAAAGCAAGAAAAATGGGGGGGGATGGATCCATTGAATCAGCGGCCTCCACCCCAACCACCTCATTGAATCGGTGGCAGAAGAATAAAACACAAAAGAAATAGAGAAGATAGTTGAATCATCAAGGCCCCCTCCTCCCTTGAATTGGTGGCCCTATGTGCCATTGAACCGGTGGGAAACCAAAGCACACAAGAAAAAAGGGGAAGAGATTGATCTGGCGGCCCTCTACCCATTGAATCGGCGGCCCCATGTGCCCTCCATCCGCCTGTAGAAGAGGACAAAAATTGAGAAACATCACTTTAGAGCACTATTCATCTAATCGCAAGGCCCTATTTTATGCCGTATCAACAAAAAAAAATGAACAAAATGAAATGAAGCGGCCCTGGTAAGGCATTCAATGCCAGTCCGGTGGTTAACAAAAGACCCCTACTTAAAAAGGATTATCTCCCTCATCAACCAACAGGTAAAGTCGGGCACTCACCGACAGACCGGCGAGAGGATTCTTTCCCATCACCTCAAGCTCCCAAAAATGGCAAGCCTTTGAGAAGCGCTACGGAGCTACAAGCCCTACCAGCCGCAGCAAAGTCGCATCGTTCATCATCTGCCAATTCGAGGAAGACACCCCACTACTCTCTGCGTCCCCCTACACGCAGGCTCTCAACGACTTCGAGCAGGGAGAAGCAGAAGAGAGAAGAAAAAGAAGAAGGAGGGGTGGAGAGTTTGAGGCTCTCCACTTTCATCTGTATAAAAGGGATGCAAGTCCCATGAAAGTAGGGGCTGCCTCTCTGAAGAAAAAGAAGAGAAAAAAGAAGGTTGGCTTCTTCATCTCGGAGGGGTTAGAGAGTAGAGAGCCCGCCTACACCTGTGTCTACAGAGGGAAGAAAAGGGAGAAAAGAGAGTAGGAAAGGTGAGGTTTGGGGGGAGGAGCCCATGCTCTATCCCCCCATTGCAGTTTCTTTTACTGTTCTTCTTTGTCCCCCCCTCCTCTTTTGTACTCAATGTGCCTCCTTTGGCACCCTTTACAGAAAACGAAAAAATTCCTTTGGAGTGGTCATGTTGACATATATGTTGTATGGTTGTTTGCATGAATCACTATCCTTTTTCAGTTCCGTGCTTTCCATAGAGCGACTCTAAGCGCATTAAGCTCCCTTCACCGGCAATACTCCATGTTCTCCGGGTTTTCTGATCACTCCGGGCCCCCAAGAACTTGCTTCTTCATAGTATGGTTCTTGGGGAACCCCATTCAGGAAGTGAACAACAACGGCCAAAGGCCTGGCAACATTCTAAATCTATGTCTCAAATTTCAGATATCAGTGCCCAATGGGTCATCGGAACCCCTCGTAGGCCAGTCCTCGGGGTTTCCACACCCAATCTGGGCCATGGGGTAGTTGTCCTCGGCTTACCCAACGATTTTTGAGGCCGTCTCTAATCCTTCCATGGGTGAGTCTCTATTTTATACCCCAAACGCACCGGGTCTAGGGGAGATGCTGCCGAAATTCCGCCAGGAACGTGACTAATAAAAGAAACAAATGACTGAATAATGTTAACCATGAGAATAAGATTGAACAAAAAAAATGAATAAAAGGACCCTTGAATCATCAAATAATTGCTGAAATGGACAAATTTCATAATCATGCAATATGGCAATGACTTTACTGAAAGAACAAACAGAAGACTCCCTGCATTTGTTGTAAGTTTGAGCATATCAAGCATACCCCTTTGCATGCACATCTGGTTTTGCATCTATCATGCACTCAAGTTGAGTCTCATGCATATTGCATTTCGTGGGTGTGGCTCCTCGATATATAAAATAGTGACTCGTGGATAGTTGGATCAAGTCCAGCCAGAAGCCGCCAGTACGCGTGAGTGACAAACTCCGCCTCGTATCGAAAGTCACTCTCGACGAACATTTCCTCAAACACTCCATATCATGTGCAAATAGCCTGCAAAGCTGTTTCTTGCACTTTCCAAGGTTGCATGCCTTTCTTGACCAACCAATAACCCATGAATTCAGTTAAGGCGCTCTGCATGTCATTGGCATGAAGCAAAAAAAAGGGAGGGGGAGAACTAATCGAACAAATATAATGAAAGAAAGGGAGCAGTGCATGCATTCTATCTTGGCCAACAAAGAACCTAAAAATAAAAAAAATCTGTCAAATGAACCAAAAGAAAGAAGAGACCAAGGCTCTGTGCAGCGAGGGGTCGACCCCATGGATCGACCCACCCTTTGCCAGGCTCTGTCAGGTGCTCACTCGAGCCCCTACGTCGACCCAAGGGGTAAACTGGGTCGACATAGCCCTGTTCAAACAGCAAAAAAAAAGAGAAAGGGAAAAAGAAGAAAAAATTAGAAGGGAGAGATGCTCCATCGGCATCGGATCAATGTTTCTCACACCGGATCACCCCTCCTCCTGTTCTGAAATATATATATATATATATATATATATATATATATATATATATATATATATAAAGAGAAGGAACAAAAATGGAGAAGTTCGGCGGCAGTGTGCGCGCCATATCACCCTCCCCCCACTAATAAAAAAAAGACATAAAAGGGGTGAAGTGATCCAGCGGCAGTGTGCGTGCCGGATCACCCTCCCCCCCATTAATTAAAAAAAAGAGAAGATAAAGAAAGGGGATAGGGAAGTGATCCGGCGACAGTCACCCTGCCGGATCACCACCCCTCCCTCATTTCAAAACAAAAAGAAAAGAAAAGAAAATATAAAACAAAAGAAAACAAATAAAAAATAAAAAAACAACCACAAACAACAACAACAAAAGGTGATAAAAAAATCAAACAACAAAAAATAATAAATTAACAAATAATTGGTGGCTGAAGAATAACAAAAGGGAAGAGATGTAATTAAAGAAAATTATGATGAAAACAATAAATGAAAAATGCATGCATGCATCTAAAAAAATTTAAGTAACCAAATAACAAAAAAGAATAATAATGTCCGCTCTGGAGCCCCGCTTCCCCAAGACCCGGTGAGAAGGAAATATAAATGATGCCCCACTATGTCGGATTTGGACCACGGGGACCACCTCGATATGGCCATGACGCCACATTGCCTGGGCCAATAGCTCTCAAAATAAAACTTCCATAGATTCAAAAGCTTGCTGTAGAAGAATTTTCAACTTCCTGCTACTTAGAAATTGGTGTCCAGTGCCGACGTGGCGAATTCCTGGACAAAAAAATCAAAAATAAATTAAAATCATAATTCGCGTCCACGCAAAGAGGCGTTAATTAATTAACACCTTCTTGAAGAGGCGTCAATTCATCGATTTAAAATTCAATTGAAAATCAGAAAATCTAGAATTAACGTCTGCATAAAGAGACACCAATTCTTATCGGTCGACACAACGGAAAGCTGAGTCGACCTAAGCTAAAAAATCTACGTCACTTTGAGAAGGCACCAATTAAAGAATTGACGTCCATGATGTCAGAAGCGGATTTTGAAAAGTAAAAAAAAAGTAGAAAAATCTTCTTATTAAGCCAACAATTCCATTAATGATAATTTCAGGGCATAGGGCCCTTTTTCCTGGCGATCAATCAAGGGTTTTCTCCCCTCCGGAGAGATGTAATTAATGTTGTGACCCTTACAGCATGGCAGATTTTGGTCTCGACACGATACTCACTTGCATCTGATCAGTCAGACGGCGCGCACCAGTGGCTTCTTCGAAGCCCGAATAAACTGTCACATTGTGACTGGCATGCCCACGCACTAAATAAACAAACAAACAAATGAATAAATAGATGAATTCCAAAAGTGCGTCCATAAGTCTAACACACCCGGTGGGACCAGAACTTCCCTTCATCTCTTCACCATGACTAAGGGCCTCGTGGCCTCTCAATAAACGATGTTTGCCTATTTTGATGAATTACATGTGTTGTCCCCGCCCTCCCTCCTTTTCACAAGTCCAAATGGAGAAAAGCTGGACCTGGCGCAATTATTTCTGTGGCCTCGAAGATGCTACTCCGGGGCACCCAAAGCTTCTGGGAGTCATGAAAGTTGCTAAAAAAAAGAAAAGAAACGAAAGAAGAAAGGAGGGGAAATCAACCCCCCCCCCCCCCCAAAAAAAAAAGGAATGGCGAAGGAGGTCTAGATGGCTACTGTTGATTGTTTGTTTACCTATCTCTCCTTATCTTCTTTCTTTTTTAGTAGTTGATTGTGAGGGTTTTGAAAAATGATATGGCAAGATGATAAATAAACTACCAAAGATCAGCTCAACCTATGCACATGTGAACATGAACCTAGGCAATCAAATCTGACTCTAGCATGGGCACGCTATCTCAATCAAATTACGCTAAGGGAAAAATGAAAACACACGCCGGGGCGTGGAGCAAAGATAAATAAAAACACACCGCTAGGGGTGGAACAATCAAGGAGAATAAATAGATTTGATGAAAAAGACAGCTAGTGCCCAACACTAAGGAAAGTCATGATCGCCACCAAAGTAAACACAAGTCAAAGACTCGAATATACCTTGGAAATAGGTGGATGAAACACCCGCCCACGGGAGAGAAAACCAAGGAAAGCCTGCAGATCAACCTGCAAATAACGGTCCAAACCCTGTGCGTCGCTTAGAAGTAACGGTCGTACGATAGACCGCCAAAAGGAAATAACGCTCCTGCACCTGACCGTCAGATAACCTGCAGTGAAAAGATATGAACTCTTTGAACTCCAACCCTTCCAGCCGGCTAGAAGGCTTGGGCCTCGTGCTAGTGATCCTATAAAACCTGCCAAGAATGTAGAAAGCAAAACAACACAACCTCAATTAGCCCTCAACATAAGTATAGCATCAATCCCTAAAAAGCTTGAGAACATCAAAAGGAGAGGGGATTACCGGGGAGTTGTTGGTTTTTAACCCCTCTGGGCGTTTTTAAAGTTTAGGAGGATATGTGTATGCTTAGCAACTGTGAAAACATGGAGGAAGAGGAGGGACAATGCTTTTGATTAATAAAACTAAGGGAAACTTGAGCATGCAATGATGATGATCTTGACAAACTAAAACCCAAAATACTCCCTTGACTTGGAAGATGGACGTGGGAAGCAGCTCCTCCTGGATGTAGATGACTCCTGAACTTGGCAGCACTTCGTCGTGAATCAAACCTTCCTCCCTTGGGTTATGAAATCAAGAGTTCTATTTATAGACTCCCTCAAACTCTCAGGTCGAGTTGAAGATAAATCAGCCAAGAAAGGAGGATAATCCTTAGCAAATCCTTGAGGATAAAATCAACAAGAGTCCAAAGAAACAAACGAGAGGTCCTGAGGATTAGAATTGAAGGAGATAATGCCAATCCAAAACCCTATCTCGTCCACGGAGTAGCAGAGAAAAGGCCTGAACTGTCAGGACTCTCAGAAGGAAGTAACGGCCTTACGATAGACCGCCACTTTGAAATAACGCTCCAAGGAATGACCGTCATATTCAATATTATCCAAAGGATAAGATCAACGGGAAGAAGATCTAAACAATAGGACTCTGCAAATAAGTAACGGCCAGGGCATAGGGCGTCATAATGGAACAACGGCCAGGGAGTAGACCGTTATTATCAAAGGGCAACGAGACCCTAAGTCTTAGGACTCTTCAAAGAGTGACGGCCTATGATTCATGCGTTATTATGAAATGACGCACCTAGTCCAGACCGTTATTATCATTGATTTTCAAGAAAATAGAATGGAGGGATTGCCAAGCTTTTGAACGAAGTGCCACCAGGAACCAGGTCTAATCCAGAAATTGAGACCCAGAAAACAGGCTTCAACTGATTAAAAGAAATTCAATGAAGAGTGAACAACTCAGAGCACCATATTGAATAAATAAGGAGATGACCCGACTTATTGGGTATAAAACGGGTGTCAACAGATGCCCCTCCTTAACGTCCTCTTTGCAGGGGAACGAGCGGAAGTGAAGCGAAAGTGAAATGGAACATGGAGATGTAGCGGAAATGAAACGGAGTGGATCAAAAAGAGGGCGTTAAGGTAAACGACACCCGTTTTTCACCAACAAGCGATAAGAATTTTCTGGAAAAACTTCAAAACTGATCACAAGGAAATAGCTAACCAAAGGACGCAAGTCTGGAGGATTTAATTAACTAAGGAAAGGAAACACGGCTGGCCGCCGGAGGCAACGTAAAGGAAAGAGACTAAACTCCAGACAGGAATCTTCAGTCAACCAGATCAAGCGAGCAAATCGAAGGAAACCTTCAAATTCAGAGTGGAATAATTCTCCTTATCCGGGATCAAGAACACAGTTGTTCACCGTCAATGAGACCTCTTGACCAAATGAAGCTCATGAATGCTCAAAGAATGCGTATGATGCATGCTGGGCTAAAGAAAAACAAATCTTCAAAGCAAATGCAAAGAAAGATAAAATATCAAATACTCGAGAATAATATTGCTAGATTGGAGAAACCAGAGTCAAGACACTATCTGCAACCACGGCGTGCAAGATAGAACCATCATCCCCAACTTTTCCAACCTAACGGCCTGTCCAACGATTATTCATGTGAACTTAGATCATCATCATTTTTGTTTAAGGGGAACATCAGATCCCAGGACACCTGAATGACCAGCCGGTTCTTGAGGTAATACATCATAGATAACATATAGTAATGCATTAAGGGATAAGGGAACGAGATACAATACCTGACTTACCTGCTTGACGGACGGCGAAGCGTGCCTTCTGTTCATAGTTCCAACAATAATCCATCAAAATAAGAGTTTAGGCATAACCATTGTCTGTGCAAAAAGTACCCATAAGGAACAACATGATAGACAATAGGAATATTCAAGTATTAATTGGACCATTCATTCATCAAGAAACTTGCAAGCATATAACGGCCTGACTCAGGAGCGTCACATGAAAATGACGGATTACCCCTAATCCGTCAACACCAAGTCGGTTCAAATTCTTCAATAAAACAGTCAGTCACAAATGACGGCCTTAGAGGGGAGCGTCAAGACGATGTAACGGTCTAACGATAGACCGTCGCTTCTCCTGAGTTTTCAAAAAAAAACAAACCGAACGGCTTCGGTCTCATTCCATACACTCAACCCCCCAAAACACCAAACCAGAAAAACCCACCGGCGATCTCCACCTCCACCTTCCAATGGCCGGCGACGAGGCACCGCAGCCACCACCTCAGAAGAGAGGGAGAGGAAAGAAGATGGCCATACGGCGGCTTCGCCGCCGGATCGAACGGGAGGTGATCCCGCCGGCGGAAGCGGAACAACCGACGAGGGGAGATCAAACGGAAGAAGAAGAAGTTCCCACGACTACGGGGGACGAGGGGGAAGTTCCCTTGGGTGCAGAGGAGCCCAAGGAACCACAAAAGAAGAAGAAGAGAGCCATGGACCACGAGGTAGGCCCTCCGCCCTAATTTTCAAATTTTGATTTTTTTATGTTCTTAATTCATGTGTGCATGTGGGGAATGAGGGTAGAAGTGGGTCTACGAACCCACTAGGAGTCATTGTAGGCCCTTTGGCCAAAGTGGGAAACCACAAGAATGCAAGGGAAAAAATCCCAACCAGCAGACGAAGTGACGGTCCTCCCAGCGACCGTCACTACCCTGACGCTCCATCCTGGGTGCGTCAGAAACAAGTAACGCCCTAACACAGGGCCGTTACTTCTGCCAGGGATTCAAACTATTTTCTAGGGTTTTCAATTTTCAATTTTTGTTTTGTTTTCAATTATGAATGTTTATGCCATGATTATATGATGTAAATGGACTAACTAATGATTTAATATGCAATGCAGGGAAAGAGGAGATCACGGATCTCCTGGCTTCAGATCCGGGCGGTGTACCAGGCACTGCCCGACTACCAGAGGGAGAGACTTGCCGAGATGGGATTCGCCGAGGTGCTCGGCATCGAGGTGATCCGGATGGATACGCCACTGCTATACGCACTTCATGAGAGATGGGACCCGATCAGCCGTGCTTTCATCTTCCCGTGGGGCCACATGATCCCCACATTGGAAGACATAGCGAGGATTACAGGATTAAGAGTCCACGGCTCCGCAGTGACAGGATGGACGTACAGGGACTACCGGGAGATAGCGCAGCAGCTGCTGGGGTTGGACCTGATCAGGCCGGGTCAGTCCTCTTCCCAGCTCGCGAGATCGGTGCTGCAGGAAAGTTTGGGATTGAGGGGAGCGGCAATCACCGTAGGAGAGTTGCCGGAAGAGCATCTGGGCAGGGTGATTGACCAGGTGCGCCCTCGCGTGGCGGCAGAGGCAGGGGCAGAGGGAGATAGAGTGCTCAGGCGCTTCCTGATGCTACTGTTCCGGAAGCTCCTGTTCGCGACTCGGGCAGATGTCATCAGCTGCAGATTGCTGCCGCTGCTAGAGGATCTGGGCAGAGTGAGGAAGTATGCATGGGGGGCAGCGGTACTAGCATTCCTGTTCGACTCCCTGAGCACCACGGACCGGCAGACCATGCTGGGCGGCTTCTCGCCTTTCCTACAGGTAAATGCATTTTAAATGCTTTCTACTATGCCATGTTTATGCAATGCAGTGATTTATGCAAAATGTCTTATGCAAATGATTCGACTGACTTGATCTCTAAATGCAGGTCTGGAGCTATATGTACCTCCCGGGCATTGGGAGAGGTACATTACTCCATCCCGGCCTCATACCAATCACGAGGCGATGGTCGGTGGCGAGGGACACGGGATCGATCCTCAGATTGACCCGAACGATCCAGGACGACCTGGACGCCTACCCACACACATCGGTAAGCCCGAGACTCAAAATGATTTCTATATGCTTCTATATGCTGACAAATGCTGACAAATGAATGAAATGAATGAAATGCTTTCAGGTGAGATGGACCCCGTACCGCAGCGAGGGCTACACAGGACAGCCGTGGGTGGAGGCGTCCTTATCGTACCGGGGGCGAGACATATGGTTGCATTGCATCCATATCATCGAGCCTCTGCACTACAGGCTGATCCTGCGGACTCGGGGACTACACCAGCCCGAGGTGGCCTTTCCACATCGCAACGATGACCGCCCAGGCAAGTCGGCGAGGGGCATCAGTGGGAGTGTGGATTGGCGCGCCCGGAAGGCGAAGTACGTCCTCGACTGGAGGCAGCGAGGCAGGGCCGTGAAAGAACGGGACGAGAGCGACGAGGCCTACCTGAAGGCCTTCGCTCGACACTACGGCGACCGAGTATACCGAGGTACCCGACGACCGGTATGCAATTCTAAACTAAGAAACTCTTTTTTATATGATGCAATGTGGAGGTGACATGCTGGCTTATTCTTTCTACATGCAGCTCGATCCTGAGGGGCGGATAGCTGAGCTAGAGGGACTACTCCACTCTACCATCCTGCAGCGGGATGAGTACCGGACTGCTCTGGAGCTCCTGGTGAGATTCTAAATGCTCATGATATGACTATGATTATGCATGATGCTAATGCTTCGGCTATGACAATGCAGCGGGCAGAGGGAGCTCAACGAGCCGGACCGGATGCCCCATCGTCGTCCTCGCAGCCTGCGGGAGACAGGGCTGGGCGAGATGCTGATTTTGCTCGGGCGGTCGCCCGGGCCGAGGAGGCGGAGGCCACCCTCGCAGAGCGGGTAAGATACTTACATGCTTTTTGATTATGCTTATGCTAATTAAATTTATACGACGAACCTATATACAATGCAATGCAATCTACAGGCGATAGAGCTGGCAGCGGCAGTGGCGGAGGCCACTCAGGCGAGGGCAGAGGTAGAGAGGAGCTGGGCCGAGACTGATCGAGCTCGAGCAGAGACGGAGCTCGTGCGGGCAGAGATAGCCCGACTGAGAGCGGAGACCCCTCGTCATGCGGACGGCGTGGAGATGGAGCGACTTCGGGCAGATTTAGCACGGGCGCAGGCCGAGGTGAAGGACCTTCGCCTTGGGACCGCGGATCTTGATCGCTACCGGACCGAGGCACGGGAGACGCGACGCCAGATCTTCACACTGAAGATCAGGCTGCAGACCATGGAGCAGACGGTCCGGATGCTAGGCCGGGCACCAGAGCGGAGTTCTTCCCAGAGCGGGGCTCATAGGAGTGCTGCCCCTAGTGGCTCGGTTGGGGATTTCCTAGTTAGTTCCGCCGGCCAACAGAGAAATGAGAGGGCGGAGAGAGGACAGCAGGAGGAGAGTGCTTCCATAGCACCGCCACCTCTGAGGAGACCAGAGGATGGGGAGGATGAGGGTGGCCCAGCGGATAAGCCGGCCGAATGATGCCTTTTCTTATGTTTTCTTTTTATTTGTATAGAATCTTTGCTTAAAAATGGAATGAAATTATCTTTTTCATTTTTCTGTTTTAATTTGATGCGAGCGTGAATGGATGAATGAGATGTACAGGATGGATGAAATGTGGATGAATGAATGAGATGTATGCCGGAATGTATGTATGAAAATGGGAAGAAGATGAGGTGTATAAATGTGAAAGACCGCCAGGTCTAGTCAAGGATTAAAGGAATAGCTTGAACCCAGCAGCAGAGAAAGTGACGGTCCAAGATCTGACCGTCATAATCAAGCGACGCTCTGGTGAGAGACCGTTAATCATCAGAGGCCCACACGGGCTGTGGGGCTTCAGGATAAACGACGGCCAATTGATGGTGCGTCAGAGACGGATAACGGCCAAGGGTCAGACCGTTGATCATGGCAGAACGTTAGTTGGGCAGGGCAACTAGCAGGAAAATGTGACGGTCCGAAGGGGATGCGTCAGAATCAAGCGACGGTCAGAAGTAAGACCGTCAGGAAGCGTTTTAGCCCAGAAGAGAAAGAACCAAGTGGCTGAGAATGTGACGGCTCAGGGATAGAGCGTTACAGAAAGCGACGGTAGACCATACGGCCGTTACTCTCCACAGAACATGATCCGGGGAACGGAAACCCACAGAGAATGCGACGGTCGAGTGATGGCGCGTTAGAGTGGAGTGACGGCCATGCGATGGACCGTTAGAGTCTGGGTCACAATCCGAATCGGATTGAGTCGAGATAACTAAAACCCGAGGTTTAGCCACTTAAATCACCGCTAGGACTTATCCTAATTGAAGATAAAGCCTTCTAGCCCGGGTCTTACCCTTCCAACGTTAAATACAAGCCTTGGCAACTTAAAACCTTAATCAAAATCGCAGTTTGCTAAAACCTCTGTTCTAGGGTTTGAAGAGCCCTCTCTAAAGGGCAGAAAACATGATGAAGAGGAGCTTCAAGGTGATGGCTATGGAGGAGAAAGCCCACACCGGCCCTAAAGCTGCAAGGAAGAAACATGGAGAGCTCCAACGGCTAACCTCAATCCCCAAGCATCTAAGCTCTAATGTCCAAAGGGTGGTAAGCTTGCATGACTTCATCCAAAGTTCAGATTTTTTTTGCTGCACTTTAATTTTCTTCATAACCTTCCTTCTTCTTTTCTTCTTCAAGCCTCTTCCTGGCCCAAGGTGTTACTCCAACCTGAAGTGGGTGGCTCCCATGGTAAAGGCACTCTCTTTAGAGGTGGTATCAATCCTCAAAGCGTGGCACCTCCAACCCCTCTTGGTTCTAGGCAAAAACTTTCAGAAATTGTCTTTAGACTGGCCATGCCTTTCAGCCCTTGTGGAACTATGGCATCCACAAACTCATACCTTCATCTTCCCTTCCTTTGAAGCAACCGTCATATTGGAGGAGGTAGAGACCTACCTAGCCCTTCCTAAGACTAAGGTGGGGGATGAGGATCGGGTTTGCTATACAATAGAACCTATTGATCCGTCCTTGATCTTAAGCGACTTCATTCATAACCCAAAGGACGTGCGGACCATGATCAGCCCGCACCACATTCACTTGATCCCTATGGCACAATGGATAGTGTCTCACTGTAAAAACAAGTGGGAGAGACACGAAGCAATAGCCAAGGCGGCAGCGGTTTGCTTGTGCGGGGTCTTCCTTTTCTCCACAACCGACCACCTCTTAGATATCCAAAATCTTAGCATTATTAGCGGACTGTGGCGGGGTATGTCTATTTCTCAAGCGGTCCTCTCATACCTCTATGAAGGACTAAGCTCGGCTTGCCTTGGAGGGCCTTTGTTCGGTTCCATGATACTCCTTGAGTGTTGGATAGGAGTGAGAATCAAATTCCTTCCCAAGGAAGATATAACTTCGGTGAGCCGGCTCTTTGGGAGCCACCCCCTCTTCTTCATTGGAGGGGCTTTTGGATATTCTTCTCATGTTGAATGCAGGACGGCGGATAAGAAAACGCGTGATGAATGGCGCCTCTTCTTCAATGCTTTGCCTCTTGAAAGGTTCATCATGCGACCAAGCGTTCTTCGAAGCATTCTTCTTAAAATAGCGCGGCGTCAAGGCCTGGACCTCCATCTGGTTGGAAACACTACCATGGCGATCTATAACCCGCACCGATGCCACCTTCAGATCGGATTACCTCGAATCAGTGTTTCTGCACTATCGCACTACCCTCCCCTCCTACCTAGGAAGATGGGGACCGAGGAAGATGAAAGAGCGATCCGGAACGCGCTGACCATGTGGGATATCAGCAAGGTGCGCCCGTGGCAGGCAGAAGTTGAAGAAAATGACGAAACACGCCGAGATTACTTGAAAGAGTTGAGAAGAATCCGCCCTCTTGCGGATAAGAAGTTGAATGTACTTTGATTTTCCTTTGTTTATGAAAGATGTTATGAGATTGCCACTCAGAACTTGGTTTATCATGAATTACATTTTATTAAGCTTGCTTGAATGAGATGAGATTGCCTCAATTGAAAGAACTTGAGTTGTGTGCTTTGGAAGATTAGATTGATGTGAATAATCAGAGTTTCTGGGGGGGAGTAACGGATGTACTCTGGGGCGTTATTTGGAAACGACGGTCAGAAGTAGGCCGTCATAAGGGAAGTAACAGGAACTCAATCTCTGAAGGAGGTGACGGATGGATCTTGGGCCGTTATTTCAAAGTAACGGTATGTTCCCAGACCGTCATGATGATGGTTTAATTGAAAGGAAGAAGGCCCACGCCTGAAAGAAGTGACGGTCCGAGATGGGCCCGTTACATGACTTTAACGGACTGATGCTGGCGCATTACACACCTGAACCTGCATAGTTGTGAGCTTTTACCTTTGGGCTTGCCCCTGTACTCTGCACACACTTAGACATGGAACAAGTTAGATCCGTTCTTAGACTCAACCCCTTGCCTCGAAGCAAGTTAGATAATGACCGTTTCTTGATATTTGGTCAAGGGGTGGAGCCTTATTAAATAGGCGAAAACATAATGAAAATGCGATGCATGTTATGCAGATGATGGAAGTATTGAATGCTTTTGAAAAGATTTGATTTGTTTGGATTTTTTAGAAATATTTGATGTTTTTGGATTTTGAAAATATTTGATTGTTTTTAGATTTTGAAACATATTTGATGTTTTTGGATTTTGAAACATATTTGATGTTTTTGGATTTTGAAACACCAGTGCCTTTCTAGCAACACGAGACCTCCCTTGTTTTTAGCTTGAGTCTCGAGACCGGCGTGCAAATAGTGTGACAACCCCTGGCCGAGACCTGATCATCGTGACGGTGTTTTTACCAAAGCCATACCTAGGGTACTCGTCTCAGTCCTAAAAAGAAAAAGGAATATGGGGGTAAGCTTAGGCCAGATATGGAAGTTTTTAGAACTTGATTCCCTCACCGTACAACCTTATTAGAGATTTGGTCTGCTGTGCCGGGGCTCTTTTATGTCCGTCATCGAACCTTTATCCACTTAGGTATGCATGCGACCGGGCTCATAACGTCCCGCGGGGAACTGTACTGCCACTCTTGTCATGCCTAATTTCTTTTCTTTTGGAGCTTTTGAGAATTCATTCACAGACCTTGAGGTGATGTTTTTTGATTTCATGGTAAGGAGCACTCCTTTGCTTTTCTTTTCTTTACTTTCTTGTGGAGTCAGGTCATAACGGACTTGCCCCTATTTGAGACCTCTTCTCGTTAGGGAGTTTGGATCGGTTGTCTCCTTCTTATTTACTCCTTGCCCCTAGATGCAGCCGAAGAATGAAACGTACAGGGACTTTGACTTTCCCCCAAAGCATGGCCAAGGAAAAACGGTGTCTTTTTAAGCAAGGAACCCGACCAGGGGCGTCGTGTAGTGTGTGTTTGCCTTACTCAAGACTCTCTTTTGAAGATAGGGAGGCATTTCTTATTGCCGGAAAAGTACATGGTTTAGATTTTTAAGGAAAGAAACGCTTAAGATACAACCCATTCCACGGGTGAGAGAGCTCCTCACCTTCCGCGTTGATTAGACGATAAGCATTCCCTGAATAAGCTTCTTTTATTACAAACGGTCCTTCCCAGTTAGGTTGCAATTTAGACCTAGGACCTGCAGACCGAATGAATTTGCGTTTCAAAACCATTTCACCCTTGCAAAATTTTCGTTCAATTACCTTCTTTTGAAAATAACGCGAAACTCTCTTTTGATAAACAGATACGTGATCGGCCGCATTCATCCTCTTCTCATCTAGGAGTTCCAGTTGGATCAGCAACGCCTCTCGACGTTCATCAAGATTAAGTTCCTTATCGAGCTGTACTCTGAGTGAAGGGATTAAGATCTCATATGGGAGCACCGCCTCCATCCCGTAGGTTAGAGAATAGGGAGTTTGTCCCGTAGGAGTACGGACGGAGGTGCGGTAAGCCCACAGAGCTTCCACCAATCTTTCAGGCCAATCAGAAAATTTGTGTGCTTCACATGTTTTCTTAATGATTTTAAGAAGAGTTTTATTAGTGGCTTCGGCTTGACCGTTGCCTTGAGGGTAATATGGTGATGAATGATGCAATGTAATTTTGAATTTCTTACAGAGGTCTTTAAGCTCCTGGGAGACAAACTGGGGCCCGTTGTCGGTGATGATGCTGCTTGGCACTCCGAACCGCGAGATGATATTCTTCATGACGAAGCGGCACACCGTTGTAGCTTTGATCTCTGCGTACGCCTCGGCTTCGGCCCATTTGGTGAAGTACTCAGTTGCTGTGAGAATGAAGGATTTCTGCTTGATCTGAGAATTAGGATCACCGAGTGGGCCGACGACATCGAAAGCCCACATAGAGAATGGCCAAGGAGCAGTCATAGGATGAAGAGATGAAGCTGGAGAGTGGATTTTATCAGCATGGAGTTGGCATTTAAGACACCTCCGGACATAGAGGGAGCAATCTTCCTCCAGAGTGGGCCAATAGTAGCCCTGCCTAAGAATCTTCTTTGCTAGAGCCTGGCCATTGACATGACCTCCACACTCGCTAGAATGTGCTGCTTCTGCTACTTTCCAAGCTTCCACATCATCTAGGCATCTCATGAGCATTCCGTTAGTAGCGCGCCTGTATAGTTCTCCTGCAATGATAGTGTACTTTGCGGCGGCTCTTCTTATTGCTTTGCGCTGCTCAGCTCTTGCCCCTTCTGGGAATGCCCCTTCTTTGCAAAATAACTCGATTTCATGGTACCAAGGTAATTCTTCCTCATCCAAAATTTCCTCTAGTTCTGCTAATGATACCTCCTTGAGATCTTCCTTTTCAGCCCTCACTTCTGCAGACTTCCTAAGGTTGGTGAACCAAGGATCCTGGAGAGAGGGTGCGTCCATCCTCTGGACGACGACGGTCTCAGTACTACGACTGAGAGGGAAGGATAAGGAGGAGGCCAGAGATGCCAATGCATCCGCCAGAATGTTCAGAGAACGGGGAGTATGGATATAGATTAGCTTGCGGAATCGCTTAGCGATGAGCGTGACCAAATCTTGGTAGGGTTTGAGCTTGGGGTCATGGGTACGGTAAGTGGACAGAACTTGCCGTAAGACGAGCTGAGAGTCTCCTATGATGTTTAAATAACGCGCGCCTAAGAGATAGGCGTGCTTCAAGCCGGCCAGGAGAGCCTCATACTCAGCGATGTTGTTGGTAGCAGGAAATCGAAGTTGATAAGCGAAGGGGATGGTTACTCCCTCAGGAGTAAGCAGGACAGCACCGATCCCTTGGCCCTGTGAGTTAAGCGCACCATCAAAATGCAGAGACCAGAAGGGATGCTGAGAAAGGACAGAGAGATGCTCATCAGGGAAATCGTCCTGAATAGAGTCGGTGTGAGGAATAGGGAGATGTGCAAGATGCTCAGCGATGGCATATCCTTTGACTGCCTTCTGAACGACAAAGGTGATATCGAATTGAGAGAGGAAGCTCTGCCAGCGAGCTAACCTACTAGAAAGAACGGGCTTTTCTAAGAGATAACGGATCGGGTCCATTCTAGAGATCAGCCTAACTGGGTGGGCGAGAAAGTAATGTTTAAGCTTCTGAACTACCCACACTAAGGCGGCACAAGTCTTCTCCATAGCGGTGTACCTGGATTCAGCTGGATTAAACAACCGAGAAAGATAGTACGCAGCCCGCTCTTTTCCTTCATCATCCACTTGTGCTAAAACCGCCCCTAGGGAGTCCTCAATGACCGAGATGTATAGGATCAGGGGTTTCCCAGGGACAGGAGGTTGCAAAACCGGGGGATTGGATAGATATTCCTTGAGGTCCTCATAGGCCTTTTGACAATCTTGATTCCATTCGAACTTGACCCCTGCCTTGAGCAATTCATAAAACGGACGGCACCTTTGAGAATGCTGGGATATGAATCTTCTAATGAATTGCAATCTACCAATCAGTCCTCGAAGTTCCGTAATGTTCTTCAGCGGAGGCATATCCATGACGGCCTGTGCTTTGTTAGGATCAATCTGGATCCCCCGTTTGCTCACTATGAAACCTAGCAGCTTCCCCGAGGAGACTCCGAATACGCACTTCTTCGGATTCATCTTTAGCTTGTACTCCCTGGCTCTCTGCAGCACTTTAGCCAAAATAGAGGGGTGTTCTTCTTTTGATCTTGACTTCACCAAAATGTCATCCACATAAGCTTCCATATAGACGTGCATCATGTCGTGGAAGATAGCCATCATCGCCCTTTGATAGGTGGCGCCTGCGTTCTTTAATCCAAAAGGCATAACTACATAGCAGTATGTGCCCCAGGGCGTGGTGAAGGAAGTTTTCTCTTGATCTTCAGGAGCGAGACGGATCTGATTATAGCCTGAGTACCCATCCATGAATGATAGAGCTTCGTACCCGGCAGTGTTATCAACAAGGACGTCTATATGAGGCAGCGGGAAATCATCTTTAGGACACGCTTTGTTAAGGTCCCTGAAATCAATGCATATGCGCACTTTTCCATCCTTCTTGAGAACAGGGACTATGTTTGCCACCCACTGAGGGTATAAAACTACTCTGACGAACTTGGCCTTGTAAAGTTTGTCGACCTCTTCCTTAATCCGCAAGGCCATGTGGGGGTGAAATCTTCTCGACCTTTGTTTAACAGGTGTTGCCCCTGGTTTAAGCACGAGTCGGTGTTCCACTAAGGAGGGGTCAAGACCTGGCATGTCCTCATAAGACCAGGCGAAAGAATCGCTATACTCCCTCAGTACCTTAATTAGATCCTCTTCTACCTGTTGAGGGAGATTAGCTGAAATATTGATGGGCCTTGGATCTTCTTCTGTTCCCAAGTTGATTTCCTTTGTAGGTTCATCCACTGCCGTCGACGGCTGGTCGAATCTCTTCCGTCCCTTTGCATATAAGTCGGCAGTGTCCTCTACATCGCTGTCTTCATCAATTGGGTCTTTCTCATCCAGCACTTCATAGACGCCTAATCCGTCATCGCTCCACACCCCTTCTATTTCTTCTTCATCTTCAATCGCAATCGCCGTGGCGACGAATTCTGGGCACTTCAAAAGAGCATGACACCGCTGAGCTAGATCTTGCAAGAACCTATCAGGAATAGATCGGGAAGGATGCGCAAGCGAGCATGGCTCAGGAGGGGAAGGGTTGAACGACCTAGAACAAGACCCTACTTCTTTAGACCTAACTGACTCTACTTCTCTAGACTCGCTAGACCCTAACTCTGACCTGGGAGAGAGGAAGCTTAATGGAAGGGAAGGAGCAGGGGACTCGTGCCCCTGGGAGGAGGAGGATGGAGACAGGATAGCATAATCTTCCACTGAAATCTCCGTTTCAAATTTGACGTTTTTTTTGGAGATCAGTGGAGACCACGTAGCACGACGGAGGAGGCGGGAGCTGCATAGGGAACAGCTCAGGAAAGATGCAATCGAAGAAAAGATCACAAGAAGAGGAACCCCACATCTCGTGGATTTGAGAGTTAAAAAATGGAGGGATGGTGAAAGCAGGCAGATTAATGGGGCAGCGAGGCCCATAAGCAGGAGGATTGATCGGAATCTGGAATGGATCACTGAAGGATGAATTGATCATAATCGGAGGAGGACGGGGTACAAACCCCTTCAGCTGGATCATGCACTGATAATGAGAGGGAGATAGAGAAAGGGCAATCAGCGATCTCCCTTCTTTCTTTGAACCATTACCAGGCCGCTTCTTCGGCCTCCACTGCATGAGCTGATCCTTCTGTGGCTTCTGGCTGCCTCTTTCACAAAACAGCCCCTGGAGAGCCCAGCTGTAGTCGATCACATCGTCACTTAGCCCCCTTGGCAACGGGGGTGGACTGGCAACTGGACAAACCGTGTCGGTTTCTGACTGGACTGGCTTCGCAGCTAACGTGCCCGGCTGTGGGGGCCCTCTGACAAAATGCTGACGGTAATCCCAGGTAAGCGGCCCAGAGTCACCCATCATTGATAATGCTGTCTCCTTGTAACCGAGACCTCGTCTGCCCATTTTTCTTCCTTTTGGTATGGGCTTGGTCATCCCTTGCAGCTGTGCACCGAGGCCTCTCCCCGGTTGATAGCCCAGTTTCAATATAATGTTCCACCCCTTTGAATCTCGAATCTGCGGCTTTGCCTTGATATTGACCGGGGTAGTGACGGGCCTAGGAGTGGTGTACGCCCAAGGAAAGTTTAGGTCCAGCACTGATAGCACGGGCCGACTGCTTGGCCAGAGAGTAGGAAGAATCTGTTCAGAGATGGCCTTCACTGACTGTACCGTGGATAAACTTTTAACTTTGACGACCCTCCCTTGAAAAGGGAATTTAATGCATTGGTGCGTAGTAGAGGGCACGGCGCCAAGTGTGTCGATCCAGGGACGACCCAAGATAGCCTTGAACATAGGGTCGATATCAAGTACATAGAATTCTACAGCCATGGAAAGAGGCCCGAGCTCAGCCTGAATAGTGACTACCCCGTGGCATGCCAGCCTTGAGTTGTCGTATGCTGCTATAGTGGTGGGGGTAGACCGTAGTAACTCCTCAGATATATTGCAGGCTCGGAGAGTGTTGAGGGGGCAGACATTAATTGAGGCCCCAGTGTCGACCAGTGCTGCTTCAACGTCGACTTTGTTCAAAGTAATTGTTATGCAGAGCGGCATTTGCCGAGCCCCCGGAGGTGCAAGCTCGGTCTCAAAGAATGTGATTGCCGGCCCTTTAGAGATAGTTGCTAGTGCCGTTGGTAGACTGTCGACTGCCATGTCTTCACTAACCATGACCTTCTGCAAAAAATCCCTCAGTGCATCTTGATGGAGAGTGGACCTTTTGATTAACTCCAGCACAGATGTCTTGGCGGGTACCCGATCTAGATGATGTAGTAAATCATATTGAGTCCCCGGTAACGGTTCAGCTTCCTCTTGTTCGGCCACCGGTTGGGAAGACTGGGGATTGCTAGTAGTGGCGTAGTTCCGATGGAACATCTTCCCGCTCCTTAGAGCACAATTTGCCGCGGCATCGGGGGATAGTATGATGGGCCCTGCGGGGCGAATGAGTGGAATAGGTGGCGTGGGGGAGGCAGTTTGGTAAAGCGGAGGGTCGGTGAAGTTAATGGGGGATGCGCGGATGATAGGTGAAGGATTGGTGGGTGGTAGGGTGGTGATGGATGTGGGTGCTGGCGAAGGCAGGGTGAATGGATGGGTAAGGATAGGTGCGGGATTGGATGGTGGTGTGATGACGGTGACGGGGGTTGGCGAAGGATACGACGGGATGGTGAGCGGAGCGGGTGTGAATGGTGGGATGAGTGGAGAGAGTGTTGGTTGGGTAGGGAGGATGAAGGAAGGTTTGTGGTGGAAGGCCATGACCTGTGGTGCGGCGCCATCATCATCAAATGACCACCCAGCGTTGGAGGCCGGTGGTTGGACTACATTAACTTGTGCTGGTGCTGGCGGCTGCTGCGGAGGAGCGGGTTGATGGTTTGGCATCGGATTCTGATGGATGCCCAGATCTTGTGCTTGCTGCGGTGGCTGCTGTTGTGGCGGCTGCTGCAGCTGCGGTGCTGGATGCTGCTGCACTTGCTGCCCCTGCGGCTGCCTTCTCTTCTCTTTGATCTCCATAATGGCCCTATGCATCTCGGCCCAGTCTATTCTCTGTCCTTCGTGTAAGTCGTACACGAGATCTCGGAAGTGAAAGCATCCTTCTATAGTGTGACCCGGCTGCCGATGGAACATGCAATACTTAGTTTGATCAACAGCTGGGTTCCAGACAGTCTTTTCTGGAGGAAGTTGAATTGCATTTACTGCCATGAGCGCTGAGAATATGTCGGTAAGTGTCTCTGGCAATGGAGGATACTGGGCTCTTCTGGGAGCCGGGCACTTGCTGTTGGGATTATTATTGTTGTAGCCGCCGGGTGGAGGGACGTTATGGTATTGCGGTGATGGTGGTGGTTGTTGTGGTGCGGTGAAGGTGTTTTGCGGGATGGTGAAGGTAGGCGGAGGGTTTTGTGGAGTGTTTTGAAAGTGTTGCGCAGTGGAGTTTTGCGGATTGCGGGGGCTTTGGTTGTAGCGGAATGGTGCGGCTTGGTAGGGAAAAGCAACAGCTTGTACTTGCTCATTTGTCTGGACTCCTTCGGTAACCGGCCCCTGTGGTTTCTTATGGTACTTGGGCTTTTGGTTTTCAAAAAGAGAATGGATAGGGGAGTCCTTAAACTGAGTTTGTATAAATCGCGCCCGGCTATACAGTTGATGCATATTGGCTATATCGTTCATTGCCAGGATGTTCTTGAAGGTGGGCGTAGCATTTGAAATTAGCAGTTTAACTTTTTCTTCCTCTGGAATATGGCCGGGCACCCTGGCGGCCATCTGCCTCCATCTATCTGCATAAGTTGCGAATTCCTCATCCGACTTCATTTTCTCGGCCACCAGATCTGTGAATGAATATTCCGGGCCGACCCGGTCTTGGAACCGCTGAATAAACTTGTCCTTGACCACTTTGAAGCTCTCGGCCTCTTCTAGGGGCAGAGAATAAAACCATTCCAGAGCAACGCCATCCAATGATCGGCGGAATAGGTACGCCATAAGGCGATCATCATATTGGAACTGCGCCGATTCATACAGAAAATCCCTCACATGGATGAAGGGATTGCTGTTCCCATCATACTTACGGTAGTTGGGGAGCTCAGACTGCGGAGGGAAACGGATGTTCTGGAAGCTTGGGACGGGAATATCAGCCAAGGATTGTGGGCCCACCTTCTTCTGGAGAAAATCAAGCTGTTGCTGCATGGCGGCCCACTTATTAAGCAAATCCTGCTCTCGAGAGGGAGCAGGGGCAGTGAAGGGAGTTGATTGTATCTGGTGAGCAGAAGGAATGGCGGTTGCCGAGGGCGGGAACCCATAGGAAGGAGCAGAAGGATAACTAGTGGAATTAGGGGGGCCGTAAGAAGAATACTGGGCCTGAGATAGACCCGGATTGGAGTGAAATTGGGCCACCCCGTGCTGTTGGGGCAAGAAATCGGATGGGCCCACGAGGACCTGTGGAGCCGCCGGAGCAGAGGGGTGATAATCCATCGGAAGAGAGGGGATGGGCGATTTCCCCTTATCAAAAGATTGATGGGTCGAATTGGAGGATTGACCCATCTCCATGCCAGCAAAGGTGATGGTCCGGGGCTGGACCGGGGTGAGCTCAATCGGGGTGGGCTGAACAGACGGCCCAATAATGGAAGAATTAGAGTGCCCCTGGACGGTAGCGGAGGGAGGAGGATTGGACCCTTGCATGGCCTGATAGAGGACCTGGAGTTGGGTCGGATCTAACTGGGCCATCATATGGAGGACAGAGCCCGCGGAAGGAGTGGATAAAGAAGGGATGACCTGACCACCTTCTACGGGAGTGGAGGATGAGAGAGGGGCGGTCCCCTCTCCAGCGGAGAAAGAAATAACCCTCGGGGGGTTCTCAAGGAGCCCTTGAGGAAGGGAATCTTCTTGGGAGCGAGGAGGATTGCAGGATGCCATGGTAGATTCGAAGAGGGGATTGGAATAGAACGTGAAGGAGGAAGCGATTCGAGGATATGATTCGGACGAACGAAAACAACTCCTCATGCAACGGACAACCTTGATAAATGCAAAACAACAAACACAACAAACACACAATGAGCAACCGCACCTAGGTGACTCAAACAAGATATAAGTGATAGGGAATGAAGATACTCAAAAGCCAACCAAGTTGCTTAAGATGATGCAAACAAAGTTTCTTTATGGTTTCTCCTTTGGAACTTTAGTGAATTGATTGATATGTGCTCTCTCCAAATGGGTTCCTAATAGGAGGTGGATATGGACTTGGCTTGACTTTAAGTGTGACCACTCCTTCACTTATGCAACCCTAGACACAAGGGGGGAAGGTACAACCGGCCCGGCGTCCGTGTGGGAATCCACGGCTCGCGGGGACTTATGGAGGTCCCTGCTGTGATTTCCTAGTCGGCCCCAAAGAATATGGAGACGAGAGGTCCTCACAACAAGGTAGGAAAATGCAGTCTAATATATGAAAAGATGGATGACCCTATGTGCACCGGAGTGCATGCAAAGTCTAGCCTAGAATCTAGCAAACAATGGTGCACATAATGATATGAAGATTTGAATGGAATTATGGCAGAAATCAAGCAGCACCCAAGCAATAAATCACAGCCAAAAACTGCGGAAATAACTGCACCTCGGATGCGTACCTGTCAGGAGAATGACGGACGAAGGCCCCTGCGTCAGAGCCGAACAACGGTCAGAGACCAGACCGCCATAAATAATGTAACGCAGGGCTTCCAGACCGTCGTATGAGCCAGGGAACCAAAAACAAACTGAAGTAACAGGGAAACCCGTGAAAGCTCACACCACAAAGACAAGCGACGGCCAGATGTCCCTGCGTCAGACCACTGTAACGCGCCGAGACAGGGCCGTCGTATGTTTCAGAAAACCAGAAAAGGGGGGGGGGGAAATAATGGGATCAAAAGACAACTGAGCAAACAGATGATGGCAAGTTTAAACAGGAATCAGAAGCACGATTGGCACTAGTTTGTCCCACCGTGATCGCCAAAAAAATTATCTGTTGATTGTTTGTTTACCTATCTCTCCTTATCTTCTTTCTTTTTTAGTAGTTGATTGTGAGGGTTTTGAAAAATGATATGGCAAGATGATAAATAAACTACCAAAGATCAGCTCAACCTATGCACATGTGAACATGAACCTAGGCAATCAAATCTGACTCTAGCATGGGCACGCTATCTCAATCAAATTACGCTAAGGGAAAAATGAAAACACACGCCGGGGCGTGGAGCAAAGATAAATAAAAACACACCGCTAGGGGTGGAACAATCAAGGAGAATAAATAGATTTGATGAAAAAGACAGCTAGTGCCCAACACTAAGAAAAGTCGTGATCGCCACCAAAGTAAACACAAGTCAAAGACTCGAATATACCTTGGAAATAGGTGGATGAAACACCCGCCCACGGGAGAGAAAACCAAGGAAAGCCTGCAGATCAACTTGCAAATAACGGTCCAAACCCTGTGCGTCGCTTAGAAGTAACGGTCGTACGATAGACCGCCAAAAGGAAATAACGCTCCTGCACCTGATCGTCAGATAACCTGCAGTGAAAAGATATGAACTCTTTGAACTCCAACCCTTCCAGCCGGCTAGAAGGCTTGGGCCTCGTGCTAGTGATCCTGTAAAACCTGCCAAGAATGTAGAAAGCAAAACAACACAACCTTAATTAGCCCTCAACATAAGTATAGTATCAATCCCTAAAAAGCTTGAGAACATCAAAAGGAGAGGGATTACCGGGGAGTTGTTGGTTTTTAACCCCTCTGGGCGTTTTTTAAGTTTAGGAGGATATGTGTATGCTTAGCAACAGTGAAAACGTGGAGGAAGAGGAGGGACAATGCTTTTGATTAATAAAACCAAGGGAAACTTGAGCATGCAATGATGATGATCTTGACAAATTAAAACCCAAAATACTCCCTTGACTTGGAAGATGGACGTGGGAAGCAGCTCCTCCTGGATGTAGATGACTCCTGAACTTGGCAGCACTTCGTCGTGAATCAAACCTTCCTTCCTTGGGTTATGAAATCAAGAGTTCTATTTATAGACTCCCTCAAACTCTCAGGTCGAGTTGAAGATAAATCAGCCAAGAAAGGAGGATAATCCTTAGCAAATCCTTGAGGATAAAATCAACAAGAGTCCAAAGAAACAAATGAGAGGTCCTGAGGATTAGAATTGAAGGAGATAATGCCAATCCAAAACCCTATCTCGTCCACGGAGTAGCAGAGAAAAGGCCTGAACTGTCAGGACTCTCAGAAGGAAGTAACGGCCTTACGATAGACCGCCACTTTGAAATAACGCTCCAAGGAATGACCGTCATATTCAATCTTATCCAAAGGATAAGATCGACGGGAAGAAGATCTAAACAATAGGACTCTGCAAATAAGTAACGGCCAGGGCATAGGGCGTCATAATGGAACAACGGCCAGGGAGTAGACCGTTATTATCAAAGGGCAACGAGACCCTAAGTCTTAGGACTCTTCAAAGAGTGACGGCCTATGATTCATGCGTTATTATGAAATGACGCGCCTAGTCCAGACCGTTATTATCATTGATTTTCAAGAAAATAGAATGGAGGGATTGCCAAGCTTTTGAACGAAGTGCCACCAGGAACCAGGTCTAATCCAGAAATTGAGACCCAGAAAACAGGCTTCAACTGATTAAAAGAAATTCAATGAAGAGTGAACAACTCGGAGCACCATATTGAATAAATAAGGAGATGACCCGACTTATTGGGTATAAAACGGGTGTCAACAGCTACATCTACCGCGGGAACAATCACTCCCTTCATGTCCTAATCCGTTTTGAATAAAGACTTGTTGAGGGAATGGATTAATCGGTGATCTAGAGGGGGGGGAATAGATCAACTCCATATTTTTGGCACACAGTAGAAATTAAAGATTGCGGAATAATAAGGATAACTGTGAGCTAATTTTCAAAGATCTGATACTACAGTTAGGAGATCTGTAGCGACCCGGATTACGGATACCAGATCTACCCGGTAGAACTACCGAATACACGTG
Organism: Amorphophallus konjac; assembly: GCA_022559845.1. Classification (NCBI taxonomy): domain Eukaryota; kingdom Viridiplantae; phylum Streptophyta; class Magnoliopsida; order Alismatales; family Araceae; genus Amorphophallus; species Amorphophallus konjac. The sequence goes on along the minus strand of CM040124.1, from coordinate 278,706,286 downwards.
ATACCACTTGGGACCCGCGAGGCCTCCCAAGAGCGGGAAAGCTTCGAAGGGAAAAAGGTATGTGTAGAGTACATTGAAGCCACAGAGATATAACAGAAGCAATTAAATTTCATTAGATCGGTTTGCTAAAGTAGCAGAAATAAAATTACTTTTTAATTAATAGTTCAAATTAACAATTATATCCCAGAGTCAGTCCACAGCTAAAGACAATAAGTCTAGCACAGTACAGTCGACATAAAGGAAAGACGTACCAAGAAGTCGGGGAAAGCCCAACGCAGGTACCAGGTGGCAGCAACGGCACGCACTCCAGGAACCACGCGGAAGCAAACGAACAACACCACCCCACCTGAAAAGCAGGGGTGAGCCACGTGTCACTGGCTCAGTAGGGGTCACGCGGATCCCCACTGAAAAACACGCAGTAACACGGAACAACAACAACAACAAAACAGCAGGTGTAGTAAAGCAGGAAAACTACACTACAAAGCTGTAAAACTACGCTACAAGCAGTAGTAAACAGACGGGAAGTAGGAGTAGGGAACAAGTAAGAGAGGGGAAGAACCCACGCCAGACAAGTGGCGGCCGAACTAACCTCGGCACCCCAAACTACTCCAAGCAGCGACAGAAGGGCGACTCTGATCTAACAAAGTCAGAAGTTACCGATCTGCCGACCCAACACCAGGTCTAAGACGAAGACCTACAAGAACAGACAAAAGGTCTAGAAAAGACCCACACAGATGACCGACAGACTCGACAACACGCACGATCAGAACATCGTGCACACTGCCCCACGCACGACCAGAACATCATGCATGTCACAGGACACTGACCTCGGGTGCAGCCACGGAAAGGCCAACCCAGAAAGGTCACGACGCGCAAGAAACGCGAAGACCAGTGGAGAGCCACGCGCCACACGCAGACACACCTCCCCACCAGAGCAACAGCCAACTGCGTCCACAGACGTCTTATGCTGCGCCACAGGTGTCTCGCCTACAATACCGCAGAAGCCACGGTAGAGTCGCAGACACCCCCACAGAACCAAACAGCATCAAGTAACCAGTCAGGGTCACGCCCGTCGACGTAAGTCCTCAGTCACTGACCATGTGTGCACACACTGGCTCTAGCCTAAGCCAGGTACTCCAGCTAGTTTTCTCCCTCGGTAGGACGCTACCGTTGGCTGGGAGCCCACAGAACTAGCTTACAAACCGTGTCTAGAGAACACCCCTCCGCCACCACCAGGCGGATCGACACTCAAAGGCCTAGGGCTAAAACAATCGGACGCGTACAAAACATAAAACTCCGAGCACAAGTGCTAGAGTACTGACAGGCAGACACGCTGTCACACGTACTACGAAGCACCACCGGCAGTACGGCAACTGCCAACAAACTCAGGACTAGGCAACTAGACCTACCACATAACGATCCTGAGTCGAACGACTCAAGGGCAAGATCGTCACAGACAACGGGACAAGCCGCCAATCGGTCTAATCCTAAGCCACGAAAAATGACACTCCGCAAGAAACGACTCACGGAGACCCGAGGGAACACCAAAGACCCTCAGACACGATTGGACACATGGACCGAGGTAACAACACCTCTAGGCATCCAGAACCAGTGTCTCGGACTAGACAAAATCGCCAAGACACCCACACACAAGGTCGCATGTCAACCCCTGGGTCACCCCGGGTTGACCGCAACCCGACCAAAACACATACAAAGGTAGGATAAAGAATCCCACCACAAGCAAGAAGACTCCTGGCCACCTTGCAACGAAGTCTCAGCCCTCAGAGGACGTCAGGAGACATCCACGGGACAGCGGGCAGACCACAAGGACAAGCCAAGACAAGCAGAAACCAAAACGACGGAAATCGGAGCAGAAGGACTGTAACGCACCACCCCTAGACCGTTACACGAACGTGACGGTCTGGCGCTGGCCGTTACATTCCATCCGTGACGGTCTAACACAGATGCGTCACCAACACGTGACGGTCACAGGGGAGCCGTCACACACACTGCCCTAACCAACAGCTAAAACACAGAAGGCACGTAACGGCCTACACCAGGCACGTTACACAGCTCTGACGCGCCCAACCCGGGCCGTCAGGGCCAACGAACCTCAAACCCAAAACAATAACTCGAACCACGTAACGCACGAGACCAAGGGCATTACACCGGCCTAACGCTCCAAGACAGACGCGTCAGGGGCAACAGGCTCAAGTCAGAAAATAACTGGCCAACAGGCATGTAACGGTCCATCTTGGACGCGTTACAAACACCTAACGCGTGGGGGCGTGGCCGTTAGAGCCAACGGCGCAGCCACCCAACTTAGCCAAAACAGCATGTAACGGTCTACCGTGGACGCGTTACATAGGCCTAACACACAGGGGCATGTCCGTTAGAATCAACAGGCACAGCCACCTAAACTCAGCCCAAAACGAAGTGTAACGGCCTGGGGCAAGCACGTTACACACACCTAATGCACGAGAGCACAACCGTTAGGCGAACCGACTCAACCGGTTAAACACGGTCAAACAGAACGTAACGGCCTACACCAGGCGCGTTACACCCACCTGATGCACAGGGGCAGGCGCGTCAGGGGAACCGACTTAACCAAAGCACTAAACGACAAGATAGGCGTAACGCGTCTCACCGGACGCGTCAGGAGGCTGTGACGCACCACCCCTGGGCCGTCACACTCCCAAAACCATGAAAAGTTTAAAAACGCCCAGTCGCTGTGACGGTCTGTCGTGGAGCCGTTAGGGCATGTGACGGTCCCTGGAATGACCGCCACACCAGTCACGGTGGGAAAACAGAGGGTTGGCCAAATCGGCCCGTTCCACGCCCCATTCACGCCGAAGCGGAGGGGGAACAACCCTCGACGATGAAAAACCACATAAGGAGGCTAAAAAGCCCTCATGCACGGGTGAAAACGCTAGATCGGGGCGATTTTAACAAATCGACCCTAGAAGAGTCAACGAGGTTCCCGGACTCTTACCGGCCTCGAATGACCACCGATCAACACGAAACATGCATGGATGGGATCCTAACATCCCCACGGTCAGTTCAACACTAACCGAGCTACAAATGGTTGCCGTTTTTCGGCGAACCCTACAAAACCCGAAAATCACAGTTTAGGCTAAACAAGCCCAAACTCGACTGTTTCTGCGCCAAACGATGTGCAAGGGCAGGGAAAACGGAGAGAGGAGGAAGTGAGGAACCATCACCCTACCTCCACCGAAGAAACCGTGCCCCAAAGGGACTAAACCGCGCCGAAAACAACGCCGCGAGCTCAAACGTCGGCTTTGAATCCACCGTTCGGGATCGCGCCAAAACCACACCATCTTCGCTCCGTCGCGCACCCAGCCAGCTCCGCAGCATCCCCAACACGTGCCTCTAGGTACCCCGTCTGCAGCCGGAGCCGAGGAGGCTCGAGAGGAGAGAAAACGGGAGAGAGAGACGACGGCGGTGAAATGAGAAGAAGGAGAGAGGAAGGAAAAGAAAAAGGAAAAGAAATTAGGAATTTTCCTAATTTTTGAAAAATCTGATTTCTGGCCCTATCTTCGAAAAATACGTAAAAATAGTCGAAACGACCGGCTCAAAGAGTACATCGTCGCTGCAGCATCTACGAGTCGAGGAACTGACAAGTAAACTCACCGTAGGGTTCCGTAACTAGTACGGGAGAAAAACCCACACGGATCGTAAAACTCAACTCGGAAGCCACCAAAGCGAACCGAAACTCACCGAAACGAATCCAAAAGATCCAATGAAGATCCAGCAAGACATACCAAAGATCCAGGGCATTACATCCTCCCCTCCTTTAAGAAATTTCACCCTCGGAATTAAGGACTAACAAAGGAAAAGTAGGGAAGAACAACCCAACAACACAACCACGGAAGTAACACAAATCTCGAGAAACACAGCTCAGAGGAACACCATCAGACTATAATCATGAGCACACGCTCTCGATCGAGCATGACACAAGTGAACACAAGTCAGACACCTCCAAAACAAGGGCAACGTCGCTTACGTCTCAATAAAAATAGAGACACGACTGCCACAACAACAAACAACCAACTGAGAAACACAACGACAACACGGCAAGCGGCAGCTTACACGAGTAGACACAATCCTGTCAGCTGACAGCTCGACCACATCATCGGCTCTAGTGCCAAAGGCAATAGGAAACACCTGGCACACAGGACGCCAATGACAACACCACGGCTGGACCACGAACACAATCGAGTCAGTCCTCACTCAGATATTACATCCGATCGAGTCGCAAGCTAACTCTAAGGAAAAAGAGTACGGTAAGGCTAACTGACAAGACCTGGTCCAAAACAGAGACACAAAATCATAGACAAACAGCGCCAAAACAACAACCACGATCTCGGGGAACGCATCTCAAGGACTACCAACAGGCCTCGAGAGCACAACACCCAAGAAAAGAAAATGCAGAGGAGAGGGTACTCAATCAGCAGGAATGCCGATGAATTCCCCAACACTCGCAAATGCCAATGCCAACACCAGACAAACACCAGCACTGCACGGCAACAGACGAAGTCAAGGCACAGGAAGCCAAGACGAAGTCACATCGAGAAGAAGCAAATCTCTCGACCAGTGAGTAGCCAACTCACACGCTTTAGCTGCATACTCAACAACGCACGCAGGCATCAGAAGAGACCTCGGTATCCGAATCTCAGCACACACCAGGCGCCATCGTAATCAACAAAGATCGCAATTAACACGCCACGAGTACTGATCTCGCGAACAACCGATCACAAGGAGCCTAAGTGCAACAGGAGAAGAGCACCAGCTTCAGCACAAAGCACAAGGAAAGCATCGATCTCAGTTTACCTTCATGTCCTGAAAATGATAAATGAGCCTTCACAATACATCGGCCGCTGGACACGGCACGACAAAACACGGTGCACGACAGCTCTTAACACCATCATGGAGTCCAAAGCCAAGTAACCGTAAAGCAGAGAGCAGATCAGGCTTCGAACAAAGCTGTCCACACTTAAGCAGACACAGGACAAAGGCATCACCAAGACATCAATTCCAAGGCAAACCTCGAGAAAGATTCCACCAGAAGGGACGAGAAGCAGGAAGCTCAATCACAAAAGCTCACCAGGAAGGGAAAATCCTAGCTTGCCTGAGCAACTTCTCCAACACGGAATCTAATCGAGCACTTCAACAGAAGCAAGGCACATCAGGAGTTGAACAGATTCAAGCCAGGACGACCAAGACAATGTGAGAACGTGTACGGTCATCAAACCAAGGCCAAAGGTCAACAGCATCCTGAACAACACACGAAGAAAACCTCGAACAACGTACTACAGATTCAAGCCTTTCGGCGAACACTGCCAAGTACAACATGATCGAAACAAACGCAACGACAAAAAGAAACACCTCGTCACAACCTGACGAGAGTAGGACCATCTCGTACAGTGCCAGGACAGCATGCACAAGACAACATACAAAGAAAACTACGTAATAAATCATCGCAACACCAAAGCCAGCTGAAGACTGTACTGGACTTTCACGACTCTGGAAACCGTATATCTCGGATTCCCATGTACTTCACACCACAATGCTCCGATAGCTCAGAAAAGAACTCCGAACATCTCAGAACACTGCTCTGATACCAAGCTGTAGCGACCCGGATTCCGGATACCAGATGTACCCGGTAGAACTACCGAATACACGTGATACCACTTGGGACCCGCGAGGCATCCCAAGAGCGGAAAGCTCCGAAGGGAAAAAGGCATGTGTAGAGTACATTGAAGCCATAGAGATATAACAAAAGCAATTAAATTTCATTAGATCAGTTTGCTAAAGTAGCAGAAATAAAATTACTTTTTAATTAACAGTTCAAATTAACAATTATATCCCAGAGACAGTCCACAGCTAAAGACAACAAGTCTAGCACAGTACAGTCGACAGAAAGGAAAGACGTACCAAGAAGTCGGGGAAAGCCCGACGCAGGTACCAACTGGCAGCAACGGCACGCAACGAGCACGCACTCCAAGAACCACGCGGAAGCAAACGAACAACGTCACCCCACCTGAAAAGTAGGGGTGAGCCACGTGTCACTGGCTCAGTAGGGGTCACGCGGATCCCCACTGAAAAACACGCAGTAACACGGAACAACAATAATAACAAAACAGCAGGTGTAGTAAAGCAGGAAAACTACACTACAAAGTTGTAAAACTACGCTACAAGCAGTAGTAAACAGACGGGAAGTAGGAGTAGGGAACAAGTAAGAGAGGGGAAGAACCCGCGCCAGACAAGTGGCAGCCGAACTAACCTCGGCACCCCAAACTACTCCAAGCAGGGACATAAGGGCGACTTTGATCTAACAAAGTCAGAAGTTACCGATCTGCCGACCCAACACCAGGTCTAAGATGAAGACCTGCAAGAACAGACAAAAGGTCTAGAAAAGACCCACACAGACGACCGACAGACTTGACAACATGCACGATCAGAACATCGTGCACACTGCCCCACGCACGACCAGAACATCATGCATGTGACAGGACACTGACCTCGGGTGCAGCCACGGAAAGGCCAACCCAGAAAGGTCACGACGTGCAAGAAACATGAAGAGCAGTGGAGAGCCACGCGCCACACGCGGACGCACCTCCCCACCAGAGCAACGGCCAGCTGCGTCCACATACGTCTTATGCTACGCCACAGGTGTTTTGCCTACAATACCGCCAACGCCCCGGTAGAGTCGCAGACACCCCCACAGAACCAAACAGCATCAAGTAACCAGTCAGGGTCACGCCCGTCGACGTAAGTCCTCAGTCCCTAACCACGTGTGCACACACTGGCTCTAGCCTAAGCCAGGTACTCCAGCTAGTTTTCTCCCTCGGTAGGACGCTATCGTTGGCTGGGAGCCCACGGAACTAGCTTACAAACCGTGTCTCGGGAACACCCCTCCGCCACCACCAGGCGGATCGGCACTCAAAGGCCTAGGGCTAAAACAATCGGAGGCGTACAAACACAAAACTCCGAGCACAAGTGCTAGAGTACTGACAGGCAGACACACTGTCACACGTACTACGAAGCACCACCGACAGTACGAAAACTGTCAACAAACTCAGGACTAGGCAACTAGACCTACCACGTAACGATCCTGAGTTGAACGACTCAAGGGCAAGATCGTCACAGACAGCGGGACAAGCCGCCAATCGGTCTAATCCTAAGCCACGAAAAATGACACTCCGCAGGAAATGACTCACGGAGACCCGAGGGAACACCGAAGACCCTCAGACACGCCTGGACACAAGGACCAAGGTAACAACACCTCGAGGCATCCAGAACCAGTGTCTCGGACTGGATGAAACCGCCAAGACACCGACACACAAGGTCGCCTGTCAACCCCTGGGTCACCCCGGGTTGACCGCAACCCGACCAAAACACATACAAAGGTAGGATAAAGAATCCCACCACAAGCAAGAAGACTCCTGGCCACCTTACAATGTAGTCTCAGCCCTCATAGGACGTCAGGAGACATCCATGGGATAGCGGGCAGACCACAAGGACAAGCCAAGACAAGTAGAAACCAAAACGACAGAAATCGGAGCAGAAGGACTGTAACGCACCACCCCTAGACCGTTACACAAACGTGACGGTCTGGCACTGGCCGTTACATTCCATCCGTGACGGTCTAACGCAGACGCGTCATCGACACGTGACGGTCACAGGGGAGCCGTCACACACACCGCCCTAACCAACAGCTAAAACACAGAAGGCACGTAACGGCCTACACCAGGTGCGTTACACAGCTCTGACGCGCCCAACCCGGGCCGTCAGGGCCAACGAACCTCAAACCCAAAACAACAACTCGAACCACGTAACGCACGAGACCAAGGGCGTTACATCGGCCTAACGCTCCAAGATAGACGCGTCAGGGGCAACAGGCTCAAGTCAGAAAACAACTGGCCAACAGGCATGTAACGGTCCATCTCGGACGCGTTACAAACACCTAACGCATGGGGGAGTGGTTGTTAGAGCCAACGGCGCAGCCACCGAACTCAGCCAAAACAGCATGTAACGGTCCATCGCGGACGCGTTACACAGGCCTAACGCACAGGGGCATGTCTGTTAGAATCAACAGGCACAGCCACCTAAACTCAGCCCAAAACGAAGTGTAACGGCCTGGGGCAGGCGCGTTACACACACCTAATGCACGAGAGCACAACCGTTAGGCGAACTGACTCAACCGGTCAAACGCTGTCAAACAGAACGTAACAGCCTACACCAGGCGTGTTACACCCACTTGATGCACAGGGGCAGGCGCGTCAGGGGAACCGACTTAACCAAAGCACTAAACGACAAGATAGGCGTAACGCGTCTCACCGGACGCGTCAGGAGGCTGTGACGCGCCACCCCTGGGTCGTCACACTCCCAAAACCACGAAAAGCTTAAAAATGCCCAGTCGCTGTGACGGTCTGTCGTGGGGCCGTCAGGGCATGTGATGGTCCCTGGAACGACCGCCACACCAGTCACGGCGGGAAAACAGAGGGTTGGCCAAATCGACCCGTTCCACGCCCCATTCACTCCGAAGCGCAGGGGGAACAACCCTCGACGATGAAAAATCACATAGGGAGGCTAAAAAGCCCACATGCACGGGTTAAAATGCTAGATCGGGGTGATTTTAACAAATCGACCCTAGAAGAGTCAACGAGGTTCTCGGACTCCTACCGGCCTCGCATGGCCACCGATCAACACGAAACAAGCATGGATGAGATCCTAACATCCCCACGGTCAGTTCAACACTAACCGAGCTACAAATGGTTACCATTTTTCGGCGAACCCTACAAAACCCAAAAATCACGGTTTAGGCTAAACAAGCCCAAACTCGACCGTTTCAGCGCCAAACGATGTGCAAGGGCAGGGAAAACGGAGAGGAGGAAGTGAGGAACCGTCACCCTACCTCCACCGAAGAAACCGTGCCCCGAAGGGACTAAACCGCGCCGAAAATCACGCAGCGAGCTCAAACGTCGGCTTTGAATCCATCGTTTGGGATCGCGCCAAAACCACACCATCTTCGCTCCGTCGCGCACCCAGCCAGCTCCACAACATCTCCAACACGTGCCTCTAGGTACCCCGTCTGCAGCCGGAGCCGAGGAGGCTCGAGAGGAGAGAAAACGGGAGAGAGAGACGACGGCGGTGAAATGAGAAGGAGAGAGGAAGGAAAAGAAAAAGGAAAAGAAATTAGGAATTTTCCTAATTTTCAAAAAATCCGATTTCTGGCCCTATCTCTGAAAAATACTTAAAAATAGTCGAAACGACCGGCTCAAAGAGTACATCGTCGCTGCAGCATCTACGAGTCGAGGAATTGACAAGTAAACTCACCGTAGGGTTCCGTAACTAGTATGAGAGAAAACACACATGGATCGTAAAACTCAACTCGGAAGCCACCAAAGCGAACCGAAACTCACCGAAACGAATCCAAAAGATCCAGCAAGACCTTCCAAGGATCCAGGGAATTACAAGATCTATTACGAAATAACTATCAGCCACGAAGAGCTCCACAGAATATAGATGAAGTAACTATAGATCAGATCAAGACAGATATAACCCAATTCACACAATTGCAAAAGTCAATCAACCAGGTTCAGTACTTGGCCGGGGTTTGATCAAAGATCTCCTCACGCAAGAGTTAGTTCTCCAGATAGATGTAACCTATCCTTCCCACTAATCCTTTTGATATACCACAATGGTTGATGACTCAAGCACAAGCAGCAAATGAAAATATTATAAACGTCAATGTTTGTAGTGAATGATCCTAGACATGCATCTAATCGCTGGAATTAAGATATGATCAATCATACACAAGGCACATCAATTTTAAGGTGGTTCGATCTCGAGATTGAGATCTACGTCCACCCCTTACTCAATTGAGTAAGGCTTCCGCTGACAAACAGCTTGCAAATCTGCTGATCCACAGCTTTGGGGATGAAATCCCTATAGACTACTGATCCACAGCTTTGGGGACTAATCTCAGACAGCTGAGCTTCATAGCTTGCTAAACCTGAGGAACACATCCTCACCGCTGAGCTTCACAGCTTGCTGTCCGAGGATTGAATCCTCATCGCTGAGCAACACCGCTTGCTCTGCTGATTACACAGCTTACAGTCGAAGGAAACCGCGATGAAAATAAAAATCACAAAAAGACAAATGTAGCTCTCACTCGAGCAGATGACTCTAGATCTGATCCAGAAGTCAAGATCAACACAACTTCTTCACTCTCTCTCTCTTCTCTAAAACTTCTTCTCAGCTTTCGATACTCTATTTTCTCTCTTTCTCTCTCTTCTGCAACAAGCTCTTTTCACACTTCTCAGACTCTTCTCACGAACTCTCCTGCTCTGGTGCTTCTCTACTCTTTTTCTTTTTCCTTTTATCACTCTCCCTTCATGTCTCTATCTATCATTTCTCTTCGAATGAGAGATCCCTTTTTATACCAGTGAACTGAATCTTGTGGTCCCTGCAAGATTCCAGTCCGACGCGTTGAGGAAACATTCCCACCAATGGATTTTCAGGAGAAGAAGCAAATCTGATGTCCACGTGTCAGATCAGAAGAGAAAGTAAGTCAACGTGGCAAATCATTCTTTTGGACTACGCGTCTTGGATCACCTGCCAGACAATGAATTTTTAAACCACGTGACCACTTAAGTCTCTAACTCTCTCTACACTTCAGATGTTCAATCAATTTTCTTAAGTTGTTTGATGCTGTTATATTGATGTTCCTGTCAATAAGATATAAACCATTTAATCAAACATTTTATCATCATAAGTGCTTAAGAGAATGTAGACTTAGCCAATTTCATAAGAGTCAGACATCCAGATTAAAAGAATATATGATAATGCAGATGCCTCGATGCATACACACAATGCACCGACCTGTGTATCACACAAGTAGACCATATTTTACAACAGGTGCACAAGGTGCACCGACCTTAAGAATGATAACCATTATTGCACCGATCTTATGCTGCAATTGCTGGCTCACTAGTATCGACTAGCCTATGGTATGCATCAACCTAATGAAGTAACTTCTATCATACAGATCATGGTAACATCGACTCATATACAATGTGCACCGACCTGGTGGTGCAAGACTTCTTTAGCTGCATCGACCTTCTAGACCAACATGCATATGTGCATCGACCTTCTAATGCAACATGCATATGTGCATCGACCTTGTAATCCAAAATGCATATGTGCATCGACTTCTAATGCATATGTGCAACGACTTTCTAATGCAAAATGCATATGTGCATCGACCTTCTAGACCATACTACAAACATGCATCGACCTGTTAATGCAATACTTTTGCATATGTACTAACCTTCTGAACTGGAGTGAATATATGCACCGACCTGACTCTACTCAATGCATGAGAATGCATTGACCTGAGATGAGTATGCATCGACCTTATAATGAACATGAACTTATTCTGACTTAAGTAGAAACTACATATCATCACAGTGTTTCTAGTGTCAAAGAATAACGTCAATCACACTGTTGCCAACATCAAAACTAGACATCAAATCTAGAGGAGACACAACATTCTCCCCCTTTTTGATGATGGCAACACCGTTATACATTGATGGCAACACAATCTACATTATGAGCAAGAATATGCAGTGGTCACAGTCAAACGCAATAGGGTAGCAGAAACATATGACTCTCCCCCTTGACTCTCCATTTTACTCTCCTACCTGGCAGACAAATAGACAAACATAGAAAGAGCTTTCTCTCCCTCACCAACGACTCTCCATAAACATCAAGAAACTCTTTCTCCCCCTTTGCCATCCATCAGAAGCTCTCTCCCCCTTTCCCTTTGCCTTTGCCATCAACATCTCTCCCCCTTTGCCATCAGCAAAAAAATGATAGAGACAAGATGTGCGGTTATCAAGGAAGTGACAGAAAATGAGATGACAATATCAAGGTGATGAAAAGACGGGAATGATCTTGTTGACAAACTGATTTAGTCATTCATTAACCAAGCATACATAGATCAGAGTCTTCTGGTATATAAATCTATATAATGCAAAATATCTGGTTTAAGAATGATAAGTGTTAGAGTTTAGCAACTATACACTTTGAATAATTTTGCATTAACTCTTAATAACATTAAACCCGAACTACATAGATCATGTCAAATACAGTCTTACTTCATCTTACTCACACAAAAAATAGTGAATTGTTTAGGAGTGACTGGGATATGTATTGAGATTAAACAATTTTCATAGTTCTGGTAGTTCACCGCAGAGTTACAACAGCAAGTTTTTCCTTTTCTTATAAACTTCAGAACAGACAGGTTTAATCCAAGCCTTTTGTCGTAAGGGTACACGTTGATTAGACGCCAGTACCCCTAGTTACTCAGCAGAATTTATCATTCTGCTTCATGAATCAAGACATTCAGATATGATGCGGGACGAAATGAGACTCGATGCCAATTTGATGCGAAACAGGGACTCTAGGCGATGACGCGACTATTTGGACGACGCGACCAGCAATGACGTGAACAACAAGGTTAACGAGAGGCGACACCAAGAGCTCCTATGGGATATATGCCGTTAACAGAAACGCAAACTCATGAGTCATCCCTTGCAAGGGAAACACGGGGATGTGCGCGGTTGAGAAATCGGTAGTGAGTCAAGGGTAATCGGCTCTTCTCATGTGCTCGGGTCGAGTCACAGGATGGGTCATGCTCGCTCTCTCGCAGTAGTGATCAAAAATGAGAACGAGCTAGAAACCTATCACTCAAGCAATGGCATCCAAACATATACGAACTAAGCAAATGCCGAACAAGATGAGCGAGAACGTACCTCCATGCTCCGGGCGTGGGGAAGACCTTCCCGACCAAGAACCGGTACTCCCGGTACAGTAAATGTGAATAATCACAGCAATAAAATTACATCCCACTCCACGCAGGGAGGTCAAAGGCTACAACAGTGATCCGGGAGTGCCGGACTTGGGTTGACGGGCAGCATGTCCGTGAGGCGCTCGGGGCGGAGGCGGATTGCCGGTTCAGTTCTGTTCTACTCGGGCCCGCAGGATAACAAGCGGGTCCGGCTATTAGGATAGCGACGTCCGGGCATCTCCTTACTGCGACGGTTGGCTGGAACATTGCTGGAGTGTCCCTGGTCGATCCCTGGGTGCGACGGTCGCTAGATCGGAGCCGGGATATTTGTTGGGATTTAACTCCCAACACTATCCCGCAGTCCTGTCTCGGAACATACCCGCGTGACCCGGCGAGATCGGCTCCTGTGCCCAGACCTAGCTTCAGATCGGAGCGAGCTGGCACCGTTTCAAAGAGGACTCAAAGATCTACAACATACATGAAATCCAAGAGCATCCAACGGCCTGATCTTTGATGAAAAACTCTGCAACACTATAGTTGTTTCTAGTTCGGGTTACAGAACAGGCAGGACAGAGTGAGATCAGCCTAAGAAAGAATTTTGACTGATGGGAAGTTGGCAGATCTGGACTTTCAGAATTTTATGGCTGAGAGGGGGGTACTGAGGATCACGCACAAATATTTTTGTAATTCTTAGATCTTATATGGGGGGTAGGAAAAATAGATCTACAGACTACTGTCTCACAGATCTGCACACAGGCAGACTATGAGAGGGGGGAAGACGATGGTGGGAGGGGGCTCAAACGGGATCTGATCGAAATACAAATTCAATTGGGGATTGGGGAAGATGAGATGAACCAACCCCAAAGAAATCAGCTTGATCCAACGGTTGGATCTGGAGTTATAGATCAGTCTTCAACCTTTTGTCCAGCAACTCGAAATCCTGGACAGCAGGCCAGAAAAATGACCGTGGCGGCTCGATGGTGGCACGAACGGAGGCGGCAGCGGCGGTGGATGGAAGTCACATCTAGCGGAGGTGATAATCCTTGGAATCACACCAAGGAGGAGGGAGTCACACCCTGAAATGGGCAGCCATCGCAGCTGCTAGAGGAGGGAGGAAGGAGGGGCGCCCATGGCTTCACCCAATTTCATAATTTTTCTTCAAAAATTCTCATAAAATTAATGAAATACAAGAGTTTTATAACCCTAGCTAAATGACATATACTAACCTCAGATCTAGGGTTAGGGAGGGGCAATTAAGGGATAGAAGATTCTTCTCCCATGTGGTCAAATTAAGACAACAATAAAAAACTCTAAAGAGGGGGGTGCACCCTCCTCTTCTTGGCTTGGTCAAGAGTGGCATTCCATAATAGACTAAATGACTTTTTTTATTCCATATGGAAGGCCATACGTGGGTGATTTCCTCCATGGGAAAGAAATGTCAATTTGTGTGGGATGGAATGTCAATATAAGGGGCAATGGGGATGTGGACATGTGGAGGGTTGCATGGGGGAAGGAATGGGGCGCCCCCTTAAGAGTCCTACTTGGACTTCTCACCTTGGTCCAAGTCCACCATGGACCATGGACTAGCCCCTATGGGCCCTAGAAGCTAGGTGGCCCAATGAGAGAGATGGTGGGGAGCCCGCTGGGCCTAAGTGACCTTTTTAAGAAACCCATTAATTTAGCCCAATTAACCCATTGGCTTATAATTGCCTTACAATTGAACCCAAATAACTCAATGGAATAAAAAAAGTTAGATGTCTTACTCTGATGTCCCATCAATTCTCCCCGGGTGGGAAGAACATGACCCCGTCGAGTAAGGGGTGTTGTTGCTCATGTATCGCTCCTGCAAATCTGGATCCATCATTGGTAGCTCTGCCTAGGTGATCCACATGTCATCAGATGTGGGCCGTGCTCTCCACCGTACTAGGTAGTGCGGATACGCTTCACTCCTAGTAGTCATCACCTGCTCATCCCGTATATGTTCTATATGCTCACACTGTTGTGGGAATGAGGCTAGTGGTGGACACTCAGGGGCGAGGTCACTCTCAAGGGGAGGAGACGGCTCGAAATGCTCACTGGGAATCATCGCTGGGTCCCTGTAGGTGACTAGATCCGATACGTTGAAGGTAGAGCTGATCCCATATTCCTCGGGCAAGTCCACAACGTACGCATTAGACACGACTTACCTCACACTCGAAAGGGACTGGCACTGCGAGTTTGCAATTTTCTTCACGGTTCCAGAGGGAAACCATTTAGGTTTGACCCTGATCATGACATACTCATCCTCAAGGAAATCAAGGTGGTGCCTAGGATCGAGCATCGTATCGTTGGACTCTGTGGGATGACGGAGGTAGGTACAGACTCCTAACAAATTGTACAATTAAAGAAAAGCAGACTCACACTAGACCCTAAACCCCTACATGATGCAGTGGTGATCCAGGACACCGATATGTTTGACTTGCATACACATGTCACAACCAAATGTCGGTAGAATCATGGAATCCTAGACATCCTAAGATGCACCATTCATACACTGACGTCCCTTTGGGTTTTAGAGGTTTGGGAGGGCCAGGAGAGCTGAATTCACCTTCTTCATCACCCCTATATGTATGTATCTCTTGCCAATGAATGGGCTCGAGGAGTGTAGATTGACTGGCCCGTAGGGAAGGGGTGTGGTAGTGGACTCCCTTGAAGAAGTGGAGGAGATATGGTGGGTCAAGAGGCTCACTAGGGAAGGGGTCGAAGGGATCAAAGAATGTATGACCCCTTGCGATGGGTTCCCTCACTACATGGTCCCATGTTTGGAATTCTTGAAGGTGTAGATGGTCACCTTCATTCGTTATGGTCGATGGGACAGGGATCTCATGGAGACGACACGGCTCCTCCCTCGGGACAAGTGGAAAGGAGTTAAACTCGTCAAGAATGGGGAGGAACAAAAGAACCTCACTGGTGATATGACCCACGGTGCACACAGAGGTAATAGACCCCAAAGCAGGATGCGTGAAGCTATGACTATTGGGTTGGACAAAGCCTGGGGCCAACATGTACGTCAACTTCCAGTGCCAGTCTAATCCCTTAATAAGGTCTTCTAAAGTATCAACACGGTAAAAAGACTGGATCGTTGTGTGGAATGAGTTGATGGGCACTATTTCTAGTGTGGGGTCCACAGATGGATAGCAAGGTGTTCTGGGGACCAAGCCTTTCTTAAGCCAGCTAAGTAGTGGCTCGTCGATGATTAGCTTCCCCGTTAGAAGCACTGGTGGCTCTGGCTGAGGTGCCTCCACATAAAGATCGGAAGGTGAGGTTGGTGGCAAAGGAGTTCTCACGGGTGGGGAAGGAATGTCCTCCCTCAGGGGGAGCGGTCCTTGGGGTGGCACTGGGTTGAGCCTACCGGTTATGGCCTCTTAAGCTCAGAAAGTAGTTCATCCTGTCTCGGGGGTAGGATTGGGGAGCTCGAAGGCCAAGACTAAGAACACATCCGATTCACTCGATCCGAAAAGATCTTCACGTGTTCGGAAAAAGTGGGGCTTGGACTAGGGGCATCATGGTGGATTTGCTCATATTCAACCGGCCTAATCTTGGGTCAAGGCTCATCCACGTGCGGGACTCTTTGCCTCCGACTATGACCCACTTGGTTGGAGGTGACGGGGTGGGATAGGTTGACCCTTCTAAGCTCGCCCTTCATTTGGCACCATGACCCGATGGGCCTTTGTCTCCTAATGTCCCTCATGCGTTCGATGTTTTACCATTTCTCGGCAGCTTTGTGGAAAAGCCTCTCTTTGGTAAAACTGGCCTCCATGGCTCCGGACACAGAGTAACACAAGAAATATTTGTTCATGGTGGCTTCCCAATGTAGGTAGTCACTCGGGACATTGGAGCCATAAAATTCCGAGGCTTTGGGCCTACAGAAGTAGAGGGGATGGTTGCCAAGCCCATGGGTACTACGCCACCATTCATATGACTTGGGTGATTGGGAATCCATGGGAAACTGGGGGGACTACGAGATGGGCATGTAGACACAAAGATTGGCATGCTCGGTCCTATGCGAAGTGATGAACCTAGACTTAACCAATATCCAGTACGTGAGGGAGATATGATCCGAAGATCGAACTCACGCAAGTGTGCAACCTTCCCAATAGGCGTAACCTATCGTTCCGGGAACACCTTTTAATATACCGTATATAGGGATGAAATGCACACCTAGGACAAGATGACCCTAGACTCAAACATGCCCTGATAGACTATCCTAGACTCAACCATGCTCTGATACCAATTTGATGCGGGACAAAATGAGACTTGATGCCAATTTGATGCGAAATAGGGACTCTAGGCGACGACGCGACCAACAATGATGCGAACAACAAGGTTAACAAGACGTGAAACCAAGAGCTCCTATGGGATATATGCCATTAACAGAAATGCAAACTCACGAGTCATCCCTTGCGAGGGAAACATGAGGATGTGCGCGGTTGAGAAACCGGTAGTGAGTCAAGGGTATTCGGCTCTTCTCACGTGCTCGAGTCGAGTCACGGGATGG
The DNA here is from genome assembly GCA_022559845.1 of Amorphophallus konjac. Classification (NCBI taxonomy): domain Eukaryota; kingdom Viridiplantae; phylum Streptophyta; class Magnoliopsida; order Alismatales; family Araceae; genus Amorphophallus; species Amorphophallus konjac. Next base: position 278,688,872 of record CM040124.1, on the reverse strand, counting down.
GTCGCGCTCGCTCTCTCACAACGGTGATCAAAAATGATAATGAGCTAGAAACCTATCACTCAAGAAGCGGCATTCAAACATATATGAACTAAGCAAATGCCAAACAAGAGGAGCGAGAATGTACCTCCACGCTTCGGGTGTGGGGAAGACCTTCCCGGCCAAGAACCGTAACTCCTGATACAGTAAATGTGAATACTCATAGCAATAAAATTACAGCCCACTCCATGTAGGGAGGTAAAAGGCTACAACAGTGATCCGGAGCGCCGGACTTGGGTTGACAGGCAGCATGTCCGTGAGGCGCTCGGGGCGGAGGTGGATTGCCGGTTCGATTCGGTTCTACCCAGGCACATAGGATAGCAAGCAGGTCCGACTGCTGGGATGGCGGCGTCCCGGCATCTCCTTGTTGCTGCAGCTGGCTGGAACGTTGCTGGAGTGTCCCTGGTTGATTTCTGGGAGCGGCGGTCACTGGATCAGATCTGGGATATTTATTGGGATTTAACTCCCAACACTATCCCGCAGTTCTGTCTCGGGACAGACCTGCGTGACCCGGCGAGATCGGCTCCTGTGCCCAGATCCAACGTCGGATCGGAGTGAGGCTGGCACCGTTGCCAAGAGGACTCGAAGAGATACAAGATAAATGAAATCCAAGACCATCCAACGACCAGATCTTCCATGAAAAACTCTGCAACACTGTAGTTGTTTCTGGTTCGGGTTACAGAACATGCAGAACAAAGTGAGACCTGCCTAAGAACAAATTTTGACTGATGGGAAGTTGGTAGATCTGGACTTTGGGAATTTTATGGGTGAGAGGGAGGGAAGTGAGGATCACACACAAATATTTTTATAATTTTCTGATCTGATATGGGGGGTGGGAAAAATAGATCTATAGACTACTGTCTCGCAGATCTGTACCCATATAGACTATGAGAGGGTTAAAGATGACGGTGAGAGGGGGCTCAAATGGGATCTGATCAAAGTACAAATTGAATTGGGGATTATGGAAGACAAGATGAACCAACCCTGAAGAAATCAGCTCGATCCAACGGTTGGATCTGGAGTTATAGATCCATCTTCAACCTTCTATCCAGCAACTTGAAATCCTGGACAGCAGGCCAGAAAAATGACCGTGGCGGCTCGATGGCGGCACGAACGGAGGCGGCAGCGGCAGTGGATGGAAGTCACATCCAGCGGAGGTGATAATCCTTGGAATCACACCAAGGAGGAGGGAGTCACACCCTGAAATGGGCAGCCATCGCAGCTGCTAGAGGAGGGAGGAAGGAGGGGCACCCATGGCTTCACCCAATTTCACAATTTTTCTTCAAAAATTCTCATAAAATTAATGAAATACAATAGTTTTATAACCCTAGCTAAATGACCTATACTAACCTCAGATCTAGGGTTAGGGAGGGACAATTAGGGGATAGAAGATTCTTCTCCCATGTGGTCAAATTAAGACAACAATAAAAAACTCTAAAGAGGGGGGTGCGCCCACCTCTTCTTGGCTTGGTCAAGGGTGGCATTTCACAATTGACTAAATGACTTTTTTTATGGCATATGGAAGGCCATACATGGGTGATTTTCTCCATTGGAAAGAAATGTCAATTTATGTGGGATGGAATGTCAATATAAGGGGCAATGGGGATGTGGACATGTGGAGGGTTGAATGGGGGAAAGAAGGGGGCGCCCCCTTAAGAGTCCTACTTGGACTTCTCACCTTGGTCCAAGTCCACCATGGACCATGGACCAGCCCCTATGGGCCCTAGAAGCTAGGTGGCCCAATGAGAGAGAGGGTGGGGGGGCCGCTGGGCCTAAGTTGCCTTTTTACAAAGAAACCCATTAATTTAGCCCAAATAACCCATTGGCTTATAATTGTCTTATAATTGAACCCAAATGACTCAATGCAATAAAAAAAGTTAGATGCCTTGCTCTGATGTCCCATCAAGATATAGTTTACACCTTTTTACGTAAGGTTACATGTTGATTAGACGCCAATACCCCTAGTTACTCAGTGAAACTAACCATTCTGTTTTAACTTTTGAATAGAGATAACTAAAGCGCTTCATGACATAGGTTTTTCTTTATTTCTTTGATAAAGGACCTAGTTTCTCGGTGCATTCAGCCATTGCTCTGCCTATAAACTTGTTGACTCATTATTTTGACCTTGCTACCCTTTGGTTTTACAGAAAGATTTGTTGAAGAACAATACACACTCTAAGTTTCTCAACAAAGATAAACTGAATTTAAAGATTTTCAAATTCTGAGAGACTTCATTAGGCATAACATGTGAGATAGGGTTGAGAGATATTAAGTGTGATCAACATCCTTTTTCATTGAGTTTAGTCTTTAGAATCTAAAATTTAGTAGGCTTGAACCATCAGTTCATTCATGGTACATTACTGATTCTTATAAGAGAATATCTCTTATTTTAATAGGTTAGACTAATGAACTGAATATCAGATTGTCATTATTTTAGATTCAGAAAGGAATTTTCATAAGGGAAGATGTTAAGAAAGAGATATGAGTAAGACCATGGAACATGAGGATATTGGTCCAACTGATTTTATTCAATTCAAAAATGTAGAGGATTACAGTTGTCCAATTGGTATTTTTGTGCAACAAGAAATGACAGAATCAGAGTCAAAAAAATAGGAGCTAGCAGACAGAAGGCAACAAGGACCAGATTCAACTTGACCTTTGAGCATCTTATGATGAACTCCCCCTATCAATATGCAAGAGACCCCCCCTATCTATATGCACTACTGCTGGACACACTATATAAAACACATGAACATTTAGAACAATATTTTTTACAAACAAGGAGATGCAGAACACATACATGTTCTTGACCCAGGGTACCTGGCGGGGGTCTAGCCTCTACGCATAGTGTAGGTTTCCAGACAGAAGAGATATGTCCTTCTCCCAGGATACCATTTGATATACCTATAAGATCAAGATAGACTCTATGCAATGCAATGTATGCAACATCATCTTCATTTTATTTCTACCAGTCAATCAGAATCATGTGCACATCAACAATCATGAAGAAGGCATTTATTCCAGGCAAAAAAGAACTCAAGCAATCAGTCATCATGCTAAAATTTATATAAACCAAGTTCCCTTCTTAAGAATTTAAATCTTTCATTTCCAAGAGGTTTAGTAAATATGTTAACAATTTATTTTTCTGAATCTAAAAAATATAGTTCAATTTCATTTTTACTCACTTCATCTCTTAAGAAATGGTGTTTTATTTCAATATGTTTAGTCCTAGAATGATGAACAAGATTTTTAGTCAATAAAATAGCACTAGTATTATTACAAAGAATAGGAGTGCATTCAAGTCTTATGTGATAGTCAGTAAGTTGGTGTTTGATCTAGAGTACCTGGGATGCACAGTTACATGCTGCTACATACTGAGCTTCAGTAGTGGAAAGAGCAACAGTGTGTTGCTTCTTAGATGCCCAAGACACTAGACAACCACCTAGATATTGACAATACCCACTAGTACTTTTTCTATCTATCCTACACCCTGCATAGTCTGCATCGGTGTAAGATACCAGTTCAAACTCACACCTAGTAGGATACCATAGACCTAAGTCAAGGGTGCCAGAATAAAATCTAAAAATCCTTTTCACTGCACTCATGTGTGATTCCTTAGGACTAGCCTGAAATGTAGTACATAAGCACACAGAGAATTGAATATCAGGACGAGATGTAGTATGATAAAGCAAGGATCCGATCATACCTCTGTATAGTTTGGTATCAACCAGTTTACTTTTTGGGTCAGCATCAAGGCTAGTTGATGTATCCATTGGTGCAACAATAGCCTTGAGGTTTTTCAGCTTGTATTTTTTCAGCAGATCCTTAATGTATTTGGATTGATTGATGAAGCTTCCCTCAGAAATCTGACGGATCTACAACCCAAGCTCCCATTAATCTCAATTCAAATTCATTAGTCATTAATGTTGAAAATTCCTCACACAAGGATGGTTTAGTTGACCCAAAGACTATATCATCTACATAAATTTGAACAATAAGTATATCCTTGTTATCTACTTTAGTGAATAGAGTTTTGTCAACTTCAACTTTTGAGAAGCCTTTACCTATGAGGAAGGAGCTCAACCTACCGTACCAGGCTCTGGGGGCTTGCTTCAACCCATATAGATCCTTATCCAATTTATACACATGATCAGGAAAATCAAGGCATTCAAAGCCAGGAGGTTGTTTGACAAAGACATCCTCTTTAATTAAGCCATTTAAAAATGTAGATTTGACATCCATCTGCTGGAGTTTTATTCCTAGGCTACATGCAAATGCAAGAAGAATCCTAATGACTTCTAGCCTGTCAACAGGAGCAAAGGACTCTTCAAAGCCTACCCCAAATTCTTGATTGTACCCCTGAGCCACTAGTCTAGCCTTATTTCTTACAACTTTTCCCTATTCATCAATTTTATTTCTAAAAACCCATTTTATGCCTATAATTGAGCCATGTGTAGGTTTAGGAACTAGGTGCCATACCTTGTTCCTTTCAATTTGATTAAGTTCATCATGCATGGCATTTATCTAGTGTTCATCTTTTAAGACATTTTCAATATTTTTGGGTTCAATTTGTGATACTAGAGCAAATGAGTTAAGTTCATTCTATATTCTGAAATGAGATCTAGTCCTAGGGGGTTCCTGTAGATTACCAATAACATTTTGTAAAGGATGATCTCTGTGCAACCTAATATTGGTAAGCTGATTACCTTGATTTGCATTTACCTCCCCATGAACTCTTCAACCTTCAATCTCACCATCATCAGCTTGATCTCCATTCTGCTCCTCTTTATTTTCCAGGATTTCTCCATCATCTTTGTCCTTGTAGAAATGAGTATCAGATTTGATAGAGGTTTCATCAAACACAATATGTGGTGATTCTTCAACAGTTTGAGATTTAACATTGTAGACTCTATAGGCTCTAGAAGTTTTAGAATATCTCAGAAAAAATTTTGGTTCACTCTTGGCTTCAAATTTATCAAGGTCTCTTTTTGAGTTAACATGGATAAAACATTTTGATCTAAAAACCTTGAAATGAGCTAGTGAAGGTTTGTTACCATTTAATATCTCATAAGGAGTCTTTTGAGTAGAATGTCTTACCAAGGCTCTATTAATTATGTAGCAAGAGGTGTTTACTGCCTTAGCCCAAAACCTTCTTGGCAAGTTGCCTCCAACCAGCATAGTCCGAGCCATCTCCACCAAGGTTCTATTCCTTCTTTCAACCACTCCATTTTGTTCTGGAGTTCTTGGTGAAGAGAATCTTTGATTTATTCCATTGTCCCTGCAAAAATCATCAAACCATGAGTTTTCAAACTCACCACCATGATCAGACAGAATACTAGATATAGATTGCTCACCATTTTATTTTATTCTGTTGAAAAATACCTGAAATTCTTTAAAAGCATCATTTTTGTGAGTCAAAAAGAATACCCATGTATATCTAGAGAAGTCATCTACTAAAACAAGTCCATATCTTCTACCAGATAAGCTAGCTGATCTAGAAGGTCCAAACAGATCCATATAAATCAGCTCAAATGGTTTAGAAGGCATGTTCTCAATTTTAGATTTAAATGACTTCCTAGTTTGTTTACATTGGGTACAAGCCTCACAGATTTTATTGTTCTTTTTGAATGGTATTTCAGGTAGACCTCTTACCATGCTAAATTTATTTAATTTGTGCAACACATTATAACTAGCATGACCTAACCTGCGATGCCAAAGACAGGCTAAGTCTTCTTTATTTACAGTAAGAGACAGATTTGTATGTGCTGCTTCATCTAAATCAACCATATAGATGTTATTGACTCTTTTTCCAGTGAATTTTATTTTTTCAGAATTTGGTTCAAAAATGGTGCATGCAAGTGAGTGAAAAATAACCTTATGGCCCTTATCACATAACTGACTTATGCTAAGAAGATTAAATGCAAGTCCTTCAACAAGTAATACTTCTTCTATGCAGTAGGAAGAACACTTACCAACTTTACCTGACCCTACGATCTTCCCTTTTGTATTACCACCGAAGGTAACATGTAGCACCCCGTATAAAAAAATGATTAAAAAAATTTATTAGTAATATTTTCCAAATAAGAAAAAAAATATTAGATAAACTCTATAGGAAGCTTAAGTAAGAAGTTGGAACGCGGATCTATCATGTGTAAAGATTATTCACTTAACAAAGTAGCTTCTTAGTGTAGTTGGTTAAGTAACTTGCCTTTCAACCTAGTGACCAGAGTTCCAATCCTAGCACCCACCATTGGCCCCTTTTTCCAAATAATTTACTATTTCTATTAATATGTTTCATTAGATATAAAAATTTCTAGATGAGATAAATAAGGTAACATTGTTAAAATTATCATCTCACGTCGCCATTATTATTCCCTAGACATGTCTTATCCACAAAGTGCTATTCTTTGGTTGGAATTGCTTTTTAATTAAGCACTTATGATCATATCTTGAGGGTTATTTCTGATCATTGTTATGAGGGCTAATGAGTTTTCAAGTGCAGAAGAGTGCAGGTTTTGAGATGCTTGGATCGTTCGTGGGAGTAACATCATTCTTTTCTTGTATTTCTTTTCTGTAAGCATTGTTACTATACGGTATATACGCTATTATAGCATGTCAAGAACCTTGTGGACCATTTGCCCCTTTTGCCAAATAATTTACTATTTCTATTAATATGTTTCATTAGATATAAAAATTTCTAGATGAGATAAATAAGGTAACATTGTTAAAATTATCATCTCACGTCGCCATTATTATTCCCTAGACATGTCTTATCCACAAAGTGCTATTCTTTGGTTGTAATTGCTTTTTAATTAAGCACTTATGATCATATCTTGAGGGTTATTTCTAATCATTGTTATGAGGGCTAATGAGTTTTCAAGTGCAGAAGAGTGCAGGTTTTGAGATGCTTGGATCGTTCGTGGGAGTAACATCATTCTTTTCTTGTATTTCTTTTCTGTAAGCATTGTTACTATACGGTATATACGCTATTATAGCATATCAAGAACCTTGTGGTTCTGATGAACCTGGAATTTGAGTTCCCCTTCATCAAAAACAGTGATAGTTTCAGGAGAGTCTTGATCACACGGATAGGCCGTTGAGTCATTAAAGGTCTGGGACGATGGTTCCACTTTCTGAGTTGATACGCGGACAAACGGGCTTCGGCTTAGTGTCAGCTCAGAGATCTGGATTCTTGACCAAATCTAGATGGTGTAGCAATATTATCCTTGATTATTTTCTATTTTTTTAGTTTATTTTATCTTTTCCTTTTAGCCCAGCATGCATCATGTAGGACTTTGAGCTTCGTGCTGAAAATCTTCATATTATGGTAATAATGAAGGTCACTCGTTCTTAATTGAGTTGACATGAGATATTCCACTCCAAATTGAGTACTTTATTCTCTCTGAAGCCGCTCAGGCTATTTCCTTGAAACTGTTCCTTTGCTGGGTCTTCATCTCAATTCTCTATATTTTCCTGCAAATCCACCTTGGTTGTAGCACGTCCACATTGGCTGGTAACCACTCTCCAATGGTGTCTCCCTGTCGTGCCCACGTGCACATTTTTTTACTTAGTTTAGTCTCCTTTATCCAGCAAATCGATGCTTCCTTGGAATTACTCGGAGTTGTTTCACTTTAAATCTTGGAAAGATTTTCAATGTTTAGTGTCTGAGGCGTGTCACATCACACATTGGCATCTACTTATCAGTTCATTCCACTTCATTCCGCTTGTTGCACTTTCTCTCCATTTTGTCTCACTCCCTTGCAAAGCAGACGCTGAGGCGGGGCAGTTGTAGACACGCCAAAATTGATGCTTTGTTGATCAAATCTCATGTCACTATGATAATACCCCAAAGCGAACTTCAATATTTCTATAATATAAAGTTTTTCTATTTTTGTGTGTTTTCTTCGCATTTTGTGCATTTTTTTGTGATTCACGACTTTGCCTAGGGTGTGTTTTAATTAACGGCCTTGCCTTAGATGCGTTCTAAAGAAAGGACGACCAATTGTAAGGGCGTCAATTCCTGGTGTTTTACGAGTCCCACCCTGATTAAAATCAATGATTAACATCCTTCCATAGGACGTGTTTTGTTTAACGCCTTTGCTTCAGGCGTCTCTTTGCAATTTTCAAATAGAGAATGTTTTTATTACCAAAATTGAATTCAGGAAGTGACGCCTTAAGCCAGGGCGTGTCTTAAATTAACGTCCTTGGGCAGGTCATCAATTCTGAATTGACGCCCTTTTGTAGGTCATGTCTCACCCTTTCGTGTCCTGCTTAAACTCACCTTTCCTGAAGAGTTCCCTACCTTTCTCGGTCACCTTGCTCGATCGGAGAACTAGAGTCCTTGCCGTTGATGACCACTGCCTATTCTTATCTTCCCAAATCCGTGTCTATCTTTGATCGAAACCTTATAAAAAGATTCCCTAGTCAATCTCGCGCGAGGTTAGAAGCAAGGGGGCTGTTGTTACGGTGTTAGCAAGGTTGCTGGAGTCATTATTCGTGAGAAGGTTAGAGGAAAAAGAGAGAGCTGCTGTTATTGTCACAGAAGTTTTTTTTTGCGCAGAGAAGAGTTTCTCTTCATCCGTGTGATTTATTCATCTTCCTCTGCTTCCTATTGCTCCGGTGGTTCTCCCTTTACTGTTTACAGGAACAGAAGGGGTTTCTCTCTTTTGTTTGTATTTGTCTTCATCGTATCATCACGTCCATCGTTTTTTTTCCCTTTTGCATTAGTATTGCATCTCCTCTCCTCTCCCTATTTCTCTAGGGGTTTTAAAACCAAACAAAAAGGTGCGCATGCTATATTCTTATTTCATCGTCATACTGTTTCTTGGATTGATACTACACTCACTCTCGGCTGATCCACTGTTCTTTTACTTGTTTGTTCTTTGTTTTGAGGTAATCAATAAGGAGAACCCCCTTCGTCGGCCGACCGATAGAAGGTGGAGGAAGGAATCCACATCCATCCCGCATCCTATTATCACCAGGTATTCGCGATCATCTTTTCTTCTTATTGAGGTAACCCCTCTGGCGATCACACTCCTTAGTAGCACCACGTGCTCTTTTATTCCCCTTTTTCACTATTCTTCTTTTTATTCATCATATTCTTATTACTGCACCTATTTTCCTTTAAGCGTGGACTTTCCATGATCCACATGCTGTCATCCCACTCAGATCGGATCTTGTCTCCCATCTTGTCGATCCTAATGTTATAAAATACTCACTATACTGAGACTCTCTTCATTCTTCCGAAGATGTGAGATGCAGAGAAGGGGGAACCTCTAACGTTGCAGAAGAAAGCTGCCCTTTCTCTTCCATCTATATCTAGCTGTGGTCTCGTCTCAGAGAGGTAGGTTTTCTCAATTTTTGGCTAAACCGTAGTTAATCTAGGAAATTATATAGCATGCTTAGTAGGTTTTCTCAATTTTTGGCTAAACCGTAGTTAATTTAGGTAATTATATAGCATGCTTAGTAGGTGTTCTCAATTTTTAACTAAACTAGTAGCTAATCTAGGATGATTAGTCTAGGCAGTTAGTCTTAGACTCATCTCCATGCGATATTTCATTTTTATACAGCATGTGTTAGCCTCATAGTTAGCATGTATTAGCTTTAATCTAAGAAAAACCTCATAGTTAGCCTGTATTATAAAAGTAGTAAAATTAGTAAAGTATTAGTTTCATTGACTAATCTATTAGCACACCTAATTAACCTGTTAATCTACCAAATCTATACCCTCGTGTCTATATATATAGTTAAGTGTCTACACAGGTGTCGACACTTCGTGTAACTACACTGTACAACAGAGACTAAAAAGGTACAGTAAATGTCGACACTTGTGTCGACACATGCAGAAACATGTTGAAAAATCACAGAAGTAAAATGTGAACAATTTATACCTTATATATATAACACCTACACTTCCATACCTAAATATATAACAGCAATATATATAGATTTATAGTCAAATGTTCGACACCTGCATAATGCAAGTGTCGACACCTGCATATGCAAGTGTCGACACTTACATATAAAAGTGTCAACACTTATGTATACAAGTGTCAACACCTCCTAATGGAAGTGTCGACACTTCCATATATATAAATGTCTATATATGTATATAAATTCATATATATACTCCATTAATTGTATATACAAAACATATAGAGAATAGTATAATATAAAATGGAGTCCTTCATTCTTACAGAGTATATATATATATTTGTAGAATGAAATTATTTTTTTTATGTAAAAATCTAATTTTCACAACATTAGTTTATACATACTAAAAATTATCTCCAACATGTTAAAACTATGTCCATCATGTTAAAGTGACTTCCAATATGATAGAATTATTTTATACATATTGAGATATAAAAAATATTTTCAGCATGTTAAAATCTATTTAAAGCTATTTTTGTGCATATAAAACTTACTTTCCTATTAAATAAATTAGTAAATTGATGCATGAAAATTACTTCCAGCATGATAATATTTCTTCCAGTATGGTAAAATTATTCCAGCATGTTGTAATTATTTTTGGCATGTTATAATTATTTTCAGTGTATTAAAAATATTTTTCAGCATGATAATTCTATTTTCCTATCAAATAATTAGCAAATAAGTGTAGAAAAATAATTTTTAGCATGATAACATTTCTTCCAGCATGGTAAAATTATTCCAGCATGTTATAACTATTTTTGGCATGTTATAATTATTTTCAGTGTATTAAAACTATTTTTCAGCATGATAATTCTATTTCCCTATCAAATAATTAGCAAATAAATGTAGAAAAATAATTTTTAGCATGATAAAAGTTATGTTGTTATCAAAAAATTTTTGTAATCAGCAAGGCAACCTTATCTTATCATCCTATCAGTAAGCTAATTATTTTAGCATGTTAAGCATTAATTTTAGCATGTTAATAATTAATTTTCAGCATGTAAAAATTAAATCCAGCATGAAAAATTTATTTTTATCATCTTACCAGTAAAGTAACATATGAAACTCATTCTCAGCATGTTAATATTATTTTTAGCAAATTAGAACTATTTTCAAAATAAAAACTTATTTTCATAATCAAATTCTGATTATGATAATAAATTACCATTTTGGCTAACTCATATATATATATATATATATATATATATATATATATATATATATATATATATATATATATATATATCGGACAGAAGATATACATATCTATAACCTCCATTATATATATATATTGGACAGAATTTTATAATCGGATATATATATATATACTTATTGGATAAAAATATATATATATATATAACTAATATCGACATTTGTGTCAACACCAGCAAGTTTAGTCTCATACCCCGTAATAATCAGCATGTATTAACTTCAATCCAGGGTAATACTTAACCTGTTAGTTGATATACTCATCAATTAGCATACCTAATTAACTTGTTAGTCTACATAATCTATACACCAGATTTGGTATAGATAGAGTTATGCCTATTTAGAAACTATGTCTCCATTAAGTTTCCTGTAAAATGTAAACTAGTATGATACGAAATGTTACAAATTTGATATGTAAAGCATGAAACGAATGCATGTAAACCGCACAAATTTCCTTATCTGTCCATGTCCTCAATTTTACATAAATCAGCTTTAATTGAAGTGTGCCCATGACCCGGACACTATAACAATGACTATACAACAGACACTTGTTCTAAACATAAAATGGGCAAAAACTGCCACCCGTAAACCCTGATTATAATCATGAGTTTTTCATAAATTCTTGAATTCTATTCCCTACATGGTCAAACCTTGAAACTCTTAAACTACCATTTGGGAGTGTAGGAACTAAGTGCCATGCAGGGCAAAGTGCTACGTTGTGGGAGCCACCTCTTGAGGCCGTACGACGCAAAGTGCTACACGACGGGAGCCACCTCTTGAGCCTGTAGGGGCCACCTCTAGAATCCTCCATAACCAAGTGACTAGTTAATCTCGTCTGTAATACTACGTTTCTAGATTCTTGAAATTCTATATTGGCTATAAATGAAAGTGGATGTCAAAGGTATTACATGAAATGCTGTGCATGTAGGGCCCGGTCTGGTCCTGGGGGGAGCACCCGAAGGTACTTGTGCCCATGGGAGTTTATTGACCACGGTGTTTGGCATTGCACCGGAGTACTTGCTTGCTAGACTTTAGGCATTCCACTCATTCTCGTGATATTACTTGATTGATTTGACTTAAGACCCGCAGTAGGGTAAAAGTCTTTGCTTGAATGAAATTGATAAATAGCCAATTCCAGTTTTACATGCTTGAATTTATATTACTTCTATTACTTGCTTGACATGAGTTCTTACTCTCTTGGAAAGATTTTGTTAATTCCAGTCATTACTTGCTTGAATCTCCTGCTATTGCTGTATTGAAGTTGAAATCCTTATACTCGCACTCGTTATTCCTTCACTACTCTTGTCGATTTTTTTCAATCCTTGATATCTACTCATCTACATGCATAGCTTTAATGACATTAATAGAACTTGTAAACCACTTAAAGCATGTTAAATCTTGAGATGTAATTCTTACTGAGCTTTATGCTCATTCAGTGTTAATTAATATTTTTCAGGTTGTCTCGAGGATAGCTAGCAAGCATGGGCAAGAGTGTTGGAGTGTACCAAGATGTCATAGTAGACCTTGTTTCTCAGTATAGAATTGAGAGTTATCTTATTATAAGAGTATTCTTGTAATTTGCTTGAGAGTTAGTGTTGTCCTTGAAATTTTGGAAGAGTTGGAAAAATTGAAGTTTTATAGTGGAAGATTTTTATATCAAGTGATGTAATTAGAATTTCTAGTCTTGATTGAGTGAGGGGTTTTCTCCCCTGTCGTGCCTCGATATTCCGCATCGGGGCGTGACATAACATGACCAGTGTCTTTCTCCAACAATAAGCATAACTTTCCTTTGTCCCCGGTCACGTGCCTGGAGCAACCATTATCAAGATACCACCTGTTGTGATTGGCTGCTAGGCATACCTACAAACACAATCAGATAGAAAATTTTGGAACCCAAGATTGTTTTGGCCCCATAATAGCAGTCAAATCATTCAAGCAAGACAGTAGTTGTTTAGGTATCCACATTTGTATTTTGTGTTTTGCTTGACTTGTGGATTTCTTAACTTTTTATTTGTGTTGTCTTCTGTTCTCACTCTGATTTTTAATTGTCTTGCTTGAACCGAACCATTGCGCTAAAAGCTCGAGCTGGTAGCGAAGGCGGACCGTATTTCCTTATGGCATTGCAGAACCCCACGTCTATCCGTGTTGTGGGCGGGCATGAGGGGCTTCGTACATGGACCCCATAATGCATGCGGCGGGATGGGCTGCCAACGCACCGATGCCCCACGAGGACCCCAGAATCCACGTGGAACAGCAAATCCCTAAGGGAGACACTGGAAAATCCAACAAGACTACCATTGTGAGATTGGTGTGGTTGAGCGAACCACTCATCCCCTCCCTGAGGGGGTGAGCGCTCCCCTGCGTACCCACCTTGCTCTGTTATACATAAAAAAAGAAGGCAAAAAAAGATAAAAAAAGAGAAAAGAAGAACAAACAAAAGAGAAGAAAGAAGCAACCTCTCAGTCACTCATGACAGCTAAAGATGGCACTGGGATGTCTATTTCTCTAGCTATCCTAGAGGCATTCCCCGCAAAAGGCTACAGCCTGAAGATATGTTGGAGGTTAGTGCTAAGCACATTTATGTAGCCTATATTCTGGTGCCTAAAAGAAAGCAAGAAAATTGGCAAACATTACCAACAAAAACAAAAAGAAGGCCGGCATCCTGCCTGGCTCTGGGGATCCAAATTCATGGTGCCATGTCCCGGCCCTCTCCACCCCCTGCAGCCTCTATCTGGCGTAAGACAGCCCCTCGAGTGGTTGTTAGAAGACCAACTACCAACAAGAAGAAGAAAATCCCGTTGCGGGTATGCACAAAAAGAAAGAACCAGTCTAGCCATAAAATGGCTACAGGCCATTATGAATAGGCCAAATGAGCATGAAAAACCCAACATCCAGCCTGTGCAGCTAAAGAAGCATGTCTCTTAGGAGCACTTCGAATCCCTGGACCCAGCACTAGAAGTTGAAGAAGAAGTAGGAATGATGAACGCACAAAGCAACCTGCTCCGCAGGCAGATACAAAAGATAATGAATAAAGAAAAAAGAAGAAGAGAAGCAAAAAAAAATGAAAGAAGAAAAGTCCAAAAAAAAGAAGAATGAAATGAAGGAGGAGTTATAACTCTGCATATCACTACATTGTCGGCGCTATCCAAGTTGGCAGTTCCTGAAAGAAGAAAAGAAAAAGAAAAAGAAGAAGAAGAAGGAAAAAAAAGAGATATACTTCGCAGCAGCAAAGGCAAATCAAGTTGGAGTTATAGCATCCAACAACGCCATATGAGCGGGAAGAAAAATAGGGGTATTTTATCACGCCAATTATAAGCAACATTCAGTGGCAAAGTCATGCCCAAACTCCCGAGTGTGAAGTCAGGGGTATACAGACCCCACTTCCATTCAACCTTCACGTAGTGAAGGGGAGCAACAAAAGCATTTGCTCATTCACTGAATCTCTACAAATAAAAAGTTAGCTGAGCAAACACAACAAGCCTGAATAAATACAAGAGAAGCAGGAGAATAAATTGCCTTGCAAATTGACGCCCCCAGCTGGGGCAGAATGATGTCAGGTGGGTCACAACTGAAGAAACAAATACGGCCAATGCCAAGGCCGGTAGCAGCATGATGAAGCTACTAAAGAAAATCTTCGGGAGAGGTTCTCTCCGAATGAAAAGACACAACAGGAGGCAACTGTAGCTTGGCGAATTCCTGCCCACTACGGGGGATGCTCTATAGCAATGCGGCCAGGCATAGCCACAACTCCCGAAGAGAATATGCACCCACCCCGTCGTAACCCTTGACGAGTCACTCCATTTAAAAAGGGGCAGCAGAACAATCAACCTTCACGGGAAATTTTAATTCATCTGGGGGCACCTAGCAGTGTACTCCCTTCCCGGGGACGCCAAAGAAAAAGGGAAAGAAAAAAAAGCCATTTCAATATACACCTGATGGGAGCCAAGAGCATGAAGGTGGTCTCGCCGGGGAATTCACCGTCAAGCTACAGTGCCAAGGCACCCTTCAACCTCAGCTAATGCTCCGAACACCCCAATGAGAGGAAGAAAAGGAGAAATTAGCTCAATATACTCGCTCAGGGTGCTGGAGTGTCACCCCCTTGAGGCACGCCTTTGAATAAAGGGGGACAAAGATAGCCCGCCAAGGAGGGCCAAAGAAAAAATATAATAAAAAAGAGGATAGCAGCAATGACTGGTTCTCCTTGCTGTTGCTTGGTTGAATGGCCCCAATACAAAAAAACTACTTGAAGCAAAAGGTGCTCTACCAGCAGTTCCTCAAAAATACACCCTGGCTTGGGGGCACGTGAAGCAAAAATATACACCCCGGTCTGGGGGCATATGAAGCCAAAAAAGACCAATACACCCCGGCCTGGGGGCATCTGAAGCAAGAAATACACCCCAGTCCGCGGGCATATGAAGCCAAAAATAATAATACACCTCGGTCTGGGGGCATCTGAAGCAAGAAATACACTTGATCTGGGGGCATATGAAGTCAAAAGAAATACACCCCGGCCTGGGGGCATCTGAAGCCAAGAAGTACACCTTGACCTGGGGGCATATGAAGCCAAGAAGTACACCCCGACCTGGGGGCATATGAAGCAAAAATAATACCCCCCGGCCTGGGGGCATATGAAGCAAAAATAATACCCCCCGGCCTAGGGGCATCTTAAGCCAATAAGTTCACCCCGGCCTGGGCGCATATGAAGCCAAGAAATAAACCCCGGCTTGGGGGCATATGAAGTAAAAAGATATATACCTTGGCCTAGGGGCATGTTAAGCAAACAGTATTTGGGCACACAAAAGCCCCACCGGGGATCGCAAGCCCATCACGAATGTTGACCATCAGGCAACTAAGCCACGGAGGGTGCTTGAAGCTCCTCACTCAAGGGGCCCCTCCAATATATTCTATGCAATAGAAAAGCAACGAATGAAAGGAAACTACGGCTGCTACCTCTGTGAAAGTAAAATCCAGTCATTTTGACCATGGGATTTCCCGCCGAAGAAGCTAGCAAGGCGATTAAGTCAGCGAAAAGTAACAAACCCCATCCTCCCCGCCTGGGAGCCCCCAAAAAAATGAAAAAAATAAATGATGAGATGAAAATGAGAACAAACAAAACGATGGCAAAAAAAAGAAATGATGATGGAATGAAGATGCATGATCAACAAAAAGAAGAAAACACCTTTGGTGGGTACCAACTTTTGGTCTTGCTATACATCTATACTGCCTTGGCTTAGACATCCCATCTTAGCCAAGTTGGTTGACTTCGACGCTCCATCGAATCAACATCTACATCCATGCTTCCTTGGCCTAGACCTCTCGCCTTCGCCTAGTTTGTTGACTTCGACGTTCTGTCGAGTCAATGTCTACATCCATGCTTCCTTGGTCTAGACCTCTGATCTTCGCCAAGTTGGTCGACCTTGACACCCCGTCGGGTCGACATCTATATTCTACCCTTGGCCCAGACCTCCGGTCTGGACAAGGTTGGTTGACCTTGACATCCCGTCAGGTCGACATCTATATTCTGTCGTTGGCCCAGACTTCATGTCTGGGCAAGGTTGGTTGACCTCGACATCACGTCAGGTCGACGTCTATATGCTACCCTTGGAGTAGACCCCACGTCTCTGTCAACACTACAAGAAAAATGGGAAATTCCGACGTTCATTTGCCGTCGCAAATATGTTAGAGATACGTCGCAAAATGAATTTTCGACGTATTTCTGACGTATTAGCGACGGAATATGGACGTCAGAAATCTTACGTCGTAAATTTTTGACGTATTAAAATAGCGTCGCCAATTCGTCTGAAATTACCGATGAAACTATATCGTCGAAGTTATGGTGGCTATTTATGTCGGTAATTAATAATACTGAAATTAATTAATCATTGTGACGGAACATAATTTAGTTGAAAATAGGTCTAAAGTTTTTGACGTATTTTCGACAGAAAAATTATGTCGTTGCAAATATTTGGGTTAAATTAGTTCCGACGGAAGTTATTTTGGTCATAAATACGTCGTTAATTTTCGACGTATTTTAATCGGATAAGTAGTACGTTGAAAACATGTGGGTCAAATTAGATCCGACCAATTGTTATTGTGTCAAAAATACGTCATTAATGTTTGACGCATTTGAGACGGATAATTAATACGTCGGAACTGATGTGGATCAAATTAGTTCCAACGAACCTACCTTGTGTCAAAAATACGTCGTTAATGTTCGACGTATTTGAGACGGATAATTAATACGTCGGAACTGATGTGGATCAAATTAGTTCCGACGATCCTACCTTGGGTCGAAAATATGTCGTTAATGTTCGACGTATTTGAGATGGATAATTAATACGTCAGAACTCATGTGGCTCAAATTAGATCTGACGAACATTTAGTTGGTCGAAAATACGTCTGAACCTTTCGACCGATTTGCACTGGAAATTAAATATGTCAGGAAATAAGTGCGTGAAATTGGTTCCGACGAATTGTTAGTTGGTCGAAATTTCGACGAAAACATTCTCCACATTTTTTTTATATTTTAAAATTTTAAAAACATGTTTAAAGCTATAATTATACACCACAAATGACGCAACTCAACATGAAACACGCAATAAACAACATATACAACACACAATAGGATAAAGTCATATTGTAAATTACAATAAAGAACGTCTACAACACATAAATCTTTGAATAAAAAAAGTTATAGTTACATTAATTGAAATGTATCATTTTTTCACAATATCATTAAAAAAATCAAGAGATATCTGATGCATCATTCTCATTGGTCATTCGTAGCATCTCCACCATCACCGGCTGTAGGAGGATCTTACATCACAAAAAATTAATAATAAATAGATTTAAATAAATATAATTATTAATAAATCTAGTTAAATATCTTTTTGATTTTCTAAATTCGAAAGTAGATAACATGAAGATGATTTCTTTCACTCTCAAAGCTGAATTCTTTAAACTAAGTAGTAATGTTATTGTTGTACCCTGTGGTTTTGATGATGTCTAACACTATGAATCATATTATGATAATGGTTTTTTATATCATTAATTTGATGTGTTCTGGCTAATGGCCAAATGTTTTCTAATGCCTTGAACAATATTTTCATATGAAGGCTTGAAGAGTTGTAATGTCAATGCTATGAATGCTTGAACTGTTATGTCCGTATGCTTGAAGAATGTATGTTTGAAGAACTGTAATATCTGAAGAATTCAGGTAAGCATAAGCATGGCAGTGTCACAGCAGCCCTAGAAGCAACTCTATAGAAGAAGCCTCCAATCGCTGAAGAAACAAGCTGATATATCACCTTAAGATAGACTTCGTACTCGCTGAAGAATAAGGGTGAAAAAAATCCCTTAAGGTTGACAAGTGTGCATTATGGGTGACAGATACTACCTTAAGGGTAACAAATAGATGGACTAGGTGAATAATAGGCAACAGTGGTGACAAATAGCAGTGCAAAGGTGAATAATAGGTAGCAGGTGTGAAACAGCTGAAAACTAAGAACCTCAAGCCGACTCGGAAGGGCTTACAAGTCAACTTCTGACAGAAGAATTCACAGAATGAAAGAAGACTTTTTAGCTACGGATTAAGGGTGAAAATGGGTGGACAAAGTAGACAAATGGCTATATAGCAGTGTGAAATGGCTGTTCAGTGGTGTAAAGTGGCTCATGGCTATGACATTTGAAGAATTATGAAATTGGTTGAAGAGAATGATTCCCTCTGTGCTTCAGAGGAAGAGAGGACTGGTCCTCTGGTTGTGGGTAACTGGGTGTTACTCACGGTTCCTTCTAATTTGATCAGAAGAAGAGAGAAGAGTGTTCTTCTAGGTCAAGCTATAAGTCAGTGTTTGTTTGCAGACTGAGTCTGCAGTTATTGTTGTTGCAAGGGGAAGCCACATTCAGGTTTGAGTGTGGGGTGGACGTAGATCTGCATGGCAGATCGAATCACCTAAAAATTCTATGTGCCGTGATTTGCATTGGTGTGATTGGCCCTTATCATCTTCCTTCATTCACATGTTTGCGTATGAACAGATCTTCCCTATACGCTAAGTGGTTGTATTACAGTCTGTTAGAGATCTGTCGGATCTGAGTGGATTCTGTGAGATAGCATTCTCTTAGTTAGTGTATTCTTGTCACTTTCATTTATACTGTTCTCACAGATATCATCTGAGCTCGTGGTTTGATAATTGAGTGTTAAATTATCTTAGGCTTAAAAATTGAGGTTAATTTTTTTATAGGATCTATTCACCCCCCCTCTAGATCCTGCTGCGCACACATATTCATATACTTGCTTCCGGCTTTGCCTATAGAGCACACAACATTGGTATCACAGATACTCCTCTATTATAACTCTAAAGTCTACGAAATTAAAAATTAAATTAAATACTCACATGAGAGGGCTGTGGTGTGCTCGAGGGTGCTCCCTGAGACAAAATCCCCGCCTGGGCCAAGAGGGTACCAACCACCCGAGTAAAGCGTGCCTCCATGCGTTCCTCGACTAGGTCTACCGCATGTTCAACGATGGATGTAATCTGGCTCGTAGAAGTGCCGATGGAGGGAGTAGAGAAGAAACTACTACCAGGGTAGGGCGAAGCTGAGCCCGGAGAAGATGCTAGAATCGAGCTGGTGCCCAAGCTCTGCCCAAAACTGTATACTTGTCCTTTTTTCGGTGGGCCGGCTGCTGCTACCCATGCCGCAGGATCTTGTTACGGCCGATGCATCTCCTCATCGCCATACTTTTCAGTCATATGCCTGTCATATGACTCTTGCAAATTGAATAAAAAATATTGTAAATGTCATATTAATCAATTATATTTAAAAATAGAAATAGAAAAGAAATGTGTATGTATATGATCTTACCACTATCGAGCGAGCTCTCTCGCTCACATACTGATCCGTCCCCTTCTTTTGGTGAACTGTAGTAAATAAATCGCGGTACGAGACCGTACCACCCCTCTTCTTTTCCTGGTATACATGTTGTAGAGAATAAATAGAGACATATAAAAAATAAATTACAATAAAATTAAGATGATTACTTACCAATCTCTCCTTCTGGGTCGCGAAGGAAACAGATCAAGAAGTATGGAGATGCACGTCTAAATGTAACGCACGTGTGGCTTTGGTTTTTGCGGATTTAGCCATTCAATTAGGCTCAACCCATCTATCACAGAGGTCCTCCCAGTGCTCCCTCCTCATCCATTCGGGGTCGTGTGCCTTCCAAAGGCCACAGTCCTCGCTCCCCCCGGCTAGAGCCTTGGCACATTCCCGACAGCCGTGTAAATGATGCTTATAATTTACAGTTCCTGTGGCCTCCCATACACGTCGAGCTCGTCCGGTGTCAACTCGCCTCACAAACTGATATCCTTGCTGTCAAGAATTCGAATTTTATAAGTTAGTGGATTGAAATTGTGGAGTTGGGAAATATGTAATTTTAAATATTAAATCGTATACCAGGAACTCGTCATACAATCGATCGCGGATATCCTGAGGAAACTTTCGAAATGACTTATATGGGCCGGTCACATGTCGCTCAATAATGTTAGTAATAAAACGAGAAGACTCACTGGGCTCTACTTTATCCCTGTAATTACAAATGTTAAAATGATAGCCAACAATTATATATATATAGTTAATGGATAGATAACGAACATAATTCATGAGTTTAAATATTTACCCAGAGATCCAACATGGCTTGCGTCCCTCTTGCAACACCACCTGCTCGCCCTCGTGATGGGTAATAGCATCGTCTGCCTGTTGTGTGCCCGGGTGGGCGGACGAGCCAACTATCATAGGTGGTGTGCCCAACGTACCTGTTACAAGTAAAATAGAAGTAGTTAATCAGAATTTAGCTCATTATTAAATAAAAAATTTCAACAAGGAAACATATAGAATTCATATCATTTATCTAAGAATTTAAATAAACATAGCAGTAGAATGTGATGGAAGTGGTGTACTCTGTAGACTTGATATAGAGGCACTCAAACCTGTAAACAAAAAATATCGTGAGCAAAACAAAGTGCATATTCACTACTCATTTATCTAAGAATTTAAATAAACATACTCGCGGTTGTTGGCGTGGGCGGTGCACTCTGTGTACCTGGTGCGGAGACATAAAATAAAATGAGCAAATTAAAGTGCATATTCACTACTCATTTATCTAAGTGATATGTGGAAGGATATGATATAGAGGGGTGGTGAATATATCCCCCGATTAAGAACTATGCCCAAATTAAAATAAAAAATCTAGCGCTACCCAATTTTAAAACATAATGAACAATATGTTACCAAGAGTTTGTGTAGAACATACGTCAAACACTTAAGCACTTAAGCTAATGTCTCTGCTGACACCTATTTTTCACCCATAAGAGGGTATATGTCACCGATAGCAGTCTATTTGTCAGCCTTATGTGTGCATTTGTCGTCCTTAGTTTCTTCTGCTGGCGGGTAAACACAAGTGGACTTCCCCTTCATGCAGCTTCAACACTTCACACATATTCAGTGCTACAACCTATTTTTCACCCATAGAGAGGTATTTGATAGCCTTACCTCCCTATTTGTCACCACTAATGAGTCATTTGTCTGCCTTATCTTCCTGCCTTCCCTTGTATGAATCTTAATAGATTTGTTCATCATTTCTAATGAATTTAGACTTTGACTGCATAGACTTGGGTTGACCACTGTCTTAGCTCCATTGACTGTGCGTTGACTACGTTACCACGTTGACTTTTCTTCGTTTCTTGAGAAAATAACTAGCTTTCAACCTGTTCTATGTGCAACTGTCAACCTGTTCTTTGTGCAATTTAGAAGTAAACTATACACACAAAATCATTATAGCTCCATGGATGATTCTACATCAACAAAACACATTGACTATCCACATGAAGAGTATATATGAATCTAAATTTTGACAGCATCCCAGGCATGGAGCCGAAACACTAAGGATTTAAATAAACATACGTGCAGCAGTTGGTGGGGGCAGTGCACTCTGTGTACCTGGTGCATATATTTAAAATATCATGAGCAAAATAAAGTGCTAAGTCACTACTCATTCATGAACGATCTTAAATAAACATACCCGCAGCACGTGGTGGGGTCGGTGTACTCTGTGTACCTGGTGCAGAGACATAAACTATCATTACCAAAGCGAAGTGCATATTCACTACTCCTTTATCTACGAATTAAAATAAACAGACCCGCAGTAGGTGGTGTGGGCGGTGTAATCTGTGTACCTGGTGCAGAGACATAAACTATCATTACCAAAATAATGTGCATATTCACTACTCATTTATCTAAGAATTTTAATAAACAGACCCGCAGCAGGTGGTGGGGGTGGTGTAATCTGTATACCTGGTGCCATAAACATAAACTATCATTACCAAAACGAAGTGCATATTCACTACTCATTTATCTAAGAATTTAAATAAACATACCAGTAGCAGGTGGTGGGGGCGGTGTAATCTGTGTACCTGGTGTAGAGACATAAACTATCATTACCAAAATAATGTGCATATTCACTACTCATTTATCTAAGAATTTAAATAAGCAGACATGCAACAGGTGGTGGGGGCGGTGTAATCTGTGTACCTGGTGCCATAAACACAAACTATCATTACCAAAACGAAGTGCATATTCACTACTCATTTATCTAAGAATTTAAATAAACATACCAGTAGAAGGTGGTGGGGGTGATGTAATCTGTGTACCTGGTGCAGAGACATAAACTATCATTACCAAAATAATGTGCATATTCACTACTCATTTATCTAAGAATTTAAATAAACAGACCCGCAGCAGTTGGTGGGGGCAGTGTAATCTGTGTACCTGGTGCCATAAACAAAAAGTATCATTACCAAAATGAAGTGCATATTCACTACTCATTTATCTAAGAATTTAAATAAACATACTAGTAGAATCCCTCCCGGAATCACCTCTCCTCGAAGATCCGGTACGACCTCAAACCATCTAATTATTGACAACAATTAAAGTAATGCATATTAGTCCACAACTAATTACGAGGAGAGGTGACAATTAATAATGATAAGAAGTGCATATATGTTAAATTTCTTACAAAATATTTAATCATTATCTATTTCATCTTCAGATGCTGAAGCTATATCAAACTCAGCATCATCTTTGTCATCTTCCTCATTCTCACTAGATTCATACTCTTCCTCCTCAGAGGACTCCTCCTGCCCAACAATTACTTCATTTAGCTCAATTGGATCAACTTCTTCCACTTCGTCCTCTATAGACAACCGAAGTGGCTCATCAGATTCGATCACATGAAGATTAGAAGCAACCAAGTCTGCAGTGTCACCCTCGTCTGATTGAAAAAATTCGGCACTAGAATCCTCTGAGACACTTTCAATCAGATCTAACTCATCATTAGGTACAAGCCTTGGTTTTACCCTACAAACTACCCACCAATCTTTATTCTTGGACGATGAATAACTTGAATAATACACTTGCTGGGCTTGTGCGGCCAAAATGAATGGCTCATAGGTATTCAATTTTGATCTATGTTTGACATCGACAATCCCATATATTGCATTTCGAACTGAATGAGGATCAAACCAATGACACTTAAAAAGGAATATATGCTTGTCTTGTTTGAGATACTGTAATTCTATGACCTCCTCAATAATACCATAGTAATCAAGATCATTTTTATTGTATGTACTACCTTTCACGCATACGCCACTATTCATCGTAAACTTATTTCGTCTATAATCTCTGGTGTGAAATGTATAACCATTCACAAAAAAATCCTGGATAGACATGCGCGACCTTCGAAGGTCCATAACTTATCACCCGGACTCTTTCATCAGTAACATAACCTTATTCAACCTATGAATATAAACCACGTTACTTTTTTTTTGATATGTGCATACACCTCAAGCTTTGTGGAATTGGTAGATTGACACTTACTTGACCTTTAAGCCATCTGGCAAAAGATCTCTCTCGTTCATTTTGAACCTCCATGTCATTGAGGTGTGGACATTGAGTAATTAATTCTGAATCAAATTGCCTACAATGATGAATGCAACATCACCGTAAATGGGAGGAAGAACGTCAAGATGCTTATAAATTTTCAGGAGCTGTAGAGTTGATGACTCACTCAACATAAGGTTCAATCTCAGCACAGTTCAGGAGAACATATATCTCTGCGGCCAACAACTCTCTGTCCTCTAATATGCGATTCGAACAACGTCCAAATGCACGTCCTGGATACTTAAATATGGACAACCGGTCGGACGGACCCACCTCTCCTCCATCATCATTACGTGGAGGTCGATTGCGGCGAGTTTGAATTTTAGGTTCGAAGTACATCGAACAGAAGTTTGAAATTTCTTCAATAATATACGCCCCGGTAATCGAACCCTCTACTTTAGCCTTGTTGCGAACCTTCATTTTCAAGTCATGCATACATCTTTGACAACAATTCATATGACAATGACATACAGCGACAATGACATACATATGTAACTACTATCAAATAATCAGTAAATACATACTGATTACCTCTCAAATGGATACATCCATCGAAATTGTACAGGTCCTCCAACTTTGGCCTCGTATGGAAAATGGATAATCAGGTGCTCCATGGAATCAAAGAACGCAGGGGGAAATATCTTTTCGAACTTGCATACCGTCGTGACCACATTCTTTTCCATAGTTTGCACGTCCCCAAGTTTGAGTTCTGATGCACATAGAATCCTGAAAAATGACTCAACTCCGTAAATGCTCCCCATATAGGCTTTGGCAATATGTCACGGAATGCAATGGGCAGAAGTCTCTCCATGAACACATTGCCGTCATGACTTTTCAATTCATATATTTTCCCCTCATTGACATTCACACAACGGGCTATGTCAGACACATATCCATCAGGGAATCATAATTGCTTCAGCCACTGGCACAGTTCATTGATCTGTGTGTCTTTCAACATGTAAGCTACTTTAGGTTGCACAACTTTGCCCCGTACTGGCCACAATTCCAACTCTGGTCGTTTACAAAGTATCTTCAAGTCCGCTCGCACCTTGGCATTGTCCTTTGTTTTGGCTTTCACCTTCATGATGGTGTTGAACACATTATCAAAGACATTCTTCTCAACATGGATGACGTCTAGGTTGTGCCGTATCAAAAGGGCTGACTAGTAAGGTAATTCCCAGAAGATACTTTTCTTCACCCAATTGTGATCCTCTCCAAATCCATGAAGATGTCGTGTACTACCCAACAATTGCACTATATCTGGTAAGTTTTGCACCTGTGCCGCCATTTGTCGACCAGACATCCGTTCCAAATCTGCTACATCCATTTCAACTGTGTTCTTAATGAATGAGTTTTTTTGTCTTCGGAAAGGATGGTCAATTGGTAGAAACCGTCGATGATAATCAAACCAACATGATTTCTTAACATATTTCAGGACAAAGGATTTGGTATCAGCCATATAGTAAGGACATGCCAACCTCCCGTGTGTGCTCCAGCCAGATAGCATTGCATATGCAAGGAAGTCACTTATTGTCCACATCAATGCAGCCTTCATAGTGAAATTTTATTTTCTATACGCATCATAACTAACAACTCCATCATTCCATAATCTTTTCAACTCATCAATCATTGGCCTGAGATATATGTCCAATTTTTTTCCTGGATTTTTTGGACCTGGAATCACCAAAGTTAAGAAAAGGTTCTCTCGCTTCATGCACGTGCCCGGCGGAAGGTTGTACGGCGTCATGAACACTGGCCAACATGAGTAAGATGCCACTGAACCTCCAAATGGGTTGAAGCCGTCTGCGCATAAACCTAGCCTAACATTGCGTGGCTCGTGAGCAAAAGCAGTATACGTACGATTGAAATGAGCCCAGGCTTCACCGTCGGCGAGATGACTGATTATATCATCTACACGACCTACTCTCTCCGTGTGTCATATCATATGCCGAGCTGTCTTTGACGACATATACATCCGCTGCAATCTGGGCGTGAGAGGGAAGTATCGCAGTGACTTGTAAGGCACATCCTTCTACTTTGAATTGTCCCCTCTCTTAGGTTTAAATCTATCATGTTGACAAATATCACACGATCTTTTATCTACATTATCTTCATAATATAGCATACAGTGATTAGGGCATGCATCTATTTTTTGGTATTCGAGCCCTAACTCATTGACCATCTTCTTTGCACGGTAAAAATTTTCTGGCAGCTTCTCATCTCGAGGCAGCATACTCTTGATAAGAAGGAGCATACAGTCAAAACAACTCTCACTAAGGTGAAATTCGGATTTCAAATTCAACAATTGTGAGATAGCAGACAACAGAGTGTGATTTTCACAACCATCCTACAGCGGCTCATCAGCATCCCGAAGTAACTAATAAAATATTTCAACCGACTTGTTTGGTGGTTCTTTGTTGTACACGTGTTCCCCTTGTACATTAAAGTTAGGGCCAGAACCATCGAGTACCATGTCTGCATAGGTACTTGTGCTTGCAACATTGCCAAACTCATACGACTCACCATGACACACCCAATTCATATAACCTTTCGTGAACCCTTTCCTGTATAAATGAGCTTGCACATCCCATAGCGAATGAAATCTCTTATTTTTACAACGTAAACAAGGACATCGGATGTTACCACACTGGTCCACTACTGTTGGATGCCCCAATACAAACTGAATAAAACTATCAACTCCATCCTTAAACTCCTCTGACACCACTCCGTCAACTACTCTGCGATTCATCCATGAACGATCAATTCTAGCCATATTTACCTAACATATTAAAAAATTCATATCAATATGTCTTATCACTACATCTAAGAAAATATCATGTACATCTCCCCTAAATATTGACTATTTTCCACACTTGTACATCCTGTTTGGTCACATATACTTCCATATCCACATCCACTTTCACTTCTATATTCACACACCGTGGTTGACATCGACAACATCTTCTAGAAAAAATCATTAACATAGTCGCATTCACATACACATTTTCTTACATATCGGCATCCATACCTGTCTACCAATTTAATTCACATCCAAGCATACTAATCACATATATCATAACAAAAGTCTTGAAGGGCCAAAAACGAAAAAAGGGTCATATCCACATTTACACACACACATTTATACCCACATCCCTCTTCCCACCCTCCCAATAAAAATAGGGGCTTGGAATTTCATCTGATATTGTAAGAGTACATCAGGTGATAAGGAGAAAAGGTTCGTCTTGTAGATAAGGCACGAAGGTTAAAATTCTCAAAGGAGCAGTTGGTTTACTTAAAAGTAATCTCTATGCAACTCTTGAGTACATATTACTTGGGGGATAATATGTACTCAGGAAGGGGGGCCAACGGGAGAGGGAGAGAGGGGAATACCTACGGTGGGCGGGTGTCCGCCGGAAAGAAATTGACCCCCGCCACTGCCGGAGCTCACCTCCGCCCGCCCTCGCCACTCCGCCGCCCCCGGGTAAGAGATTGAGAGGCGGGTGCGATCATGAGAGAGGAAAGGGATGCAGTGGTTGAAGGAGGAGGAAGGGGGAAGGACTAAGGAGGTCAAGAGAGGGGTCGTCTGCATGTTATTGTCTCTTTTTATTTGCTGCCATATTTTCATTTGGCGCCATATTTTCATTCATTCATTCGTGATTTTTTGTCATTCATTCATTTCTTCCTATAAAAGGATAAAATCTCCCTCAGTAAAAAATATCATTAGATCTAAAAAAAATTATTATTTAATATTTTAAGATCTGTAATTTAGAAATTTTTAACATTTTTTTATGGCCGATAAGTCGATTCGTATAAAAAGTAGAGAGAGCGTGTTGAAAAGCCTAGCTATCTTGAAAGTAGGGTTTGTGGTCTCGACTGACCCGCCCGTCCCGGTCACGGCCCGGGACGGGTCGGGTCAGTGCATATTCGCTCCGTGTCGGTCCATCTCGTAAAATGTTAAAAAAAGACTCTTTATATATATAATATATATATAATAATACAACAAAGTAAAAAAAGATTCTTTATATATATAATATATGTATAATAAAATATTAAAATAATGAAGTGTCCCGATCACGACCCACGACCCGAGCATCCGCCCACCACTTGGGTGGGGTCGGGACGTACGGGTCGAGGTATCCCAGAGTGGGACGTCAAACCCTGCTTGACCGATAAGTCGATTCCTATAAAAGGAAGAGACAGCGTGTTGAAAAGCCTAGCTACCTTGAAAGGCCCACATCGGGGTGCGAAAAGGTACTCAGAGGCGTATCGGTCACATGTTGACCATTTCCTTATTGTTCCGTGCCCCCGTCAAACTCATGTGTTTTGAATTTACCGTCACGTCTATAATGAATTTTCGGGAGCTAGGGCTCCTCGCGGGGAATGTCACGTGGAAGCACTCAGGTGCCATAATCAAAAATCATTGTATCTTTTATCGGTTTTACTCACGATAGGGCGTGCTAATCACTTGTGTGTGACAATGTGTTCAGGTTCCAAGACTGGAATGGTCTGGACCAACCGAAGGTGCGCTCCTTCTGATCACTAAGCAGACGATGGTGGGCATCGGATCGGGACTGGCGACCCGCCCTGCTATAAAGTTCTATCACGGCGATAAGAGGGGGAAACGTTTGATTAATCGCCAAGCAATGGGGCTGCATGGCCGATAAGTCGATTCCTATAAAAGGAAGAGACAGCGTGTTGAAAAGCCTAGCTACCTTGAAAGGCCCACATCGGGGTGCGAAAAGGTACTCAGAGGCGTATCGGACACATGTTGACCATTTCCTTATTGTTCCGTGCCCCCGTCAAACTCATGTGTTTTGAATTTACCATCACGTCTATAATGAATTTTCAGGAGCTAGGGCTCCTCGCAGGGAATGCCGCGTAGAAGCACTAAAGATAATAATCAACGTCATCCTTGAGTCACGTGCACATCATTCGGGTCAGGTGTGACCGTCCCTGTCGAACCGGTCGTCCCGGCCATGGCTCGAGACTGGATTGGACATTGGGTACCAATATGGAAAACTATAATATATATATATATATATATAATGGAATAAACAAATTGAAATGACATGTTGTATCATTTGGTTTATTGTTATGCCGTTTGAACGAGTTTCTCCGAGTTCGAATCTTAGCTTCAGCTTAAGGTTTCCTTAAGTTTTTTTCATATAACTTATTTAAAAATGTAAATGAAAACACGGCAGAACATTGTTTCAAACCCGACACCTCACGATTAACATTGATACACTTAAGGAAATTATTTGTTACTCCAGTTGAGCATTTGTCACCCACACTCACCTAATTGCCACCATTAAAGTCCACAAGACGTCACCCTTACTCTTACACTACCTTGAAAGCTGTGCATCAGACTTGTCTTTATTGAGCCCTATTTGTCACCGTTAGCAGGGTATTTTTCACCCTTGCTAACGCATTTGTCACTCGTGTAGACACATTTGTCGCCCTTAAGCTCCAATTGGTCCACGTGGAAAACGAGACACGTTGGCCACGCATGGGTGTTGTTCGTGTATTGCCGCCGATCCAACGCCGCCGGCCACATCAACAGAAATGATGACGCCGAACTAGATCCTCAAAATTTAAAATCCCCAATTACTTATTTACCCTTCCCGCCCTGTCTTGGCTCTTACGTAACCTACCAGAAGCTGGTTCGTCTCTCCA
Organism: Amorphophallus konjac; assembly: GCA_022559845.1. Taxonomy (NCBI): domain Eukaryota; kingdom Viridiplantae; phylum Streptophyta; class Magnoliopsida; order Alismatales; family Araceae; genus Amorphophallus; species Amorphophallus konjac. Next base: position 278,659,028 of record CM040124.1, on the reverse strand, counting down.
TCGTGCTCAGCGTCTCATCTTCCTCGCGGTGCCATTTGCGACCTCTCCGTCATTTGCTATTCGAGCACTCCTGAATTGCGAGCTCTCTTTCATCACTGACAGCCATGGAGCCGAGGGAGACACCCATGCAACGCTCCGTCCACCGTAAATTGGATGTCCCACCTGCATCTCAGCAAATTGTACCAGTTCCTACGGTCAAAGAAGAAACGTTTCACATACCTAGGGTTTCTAAGGCCTCCACTTCAGGACGATAAGTTAAAGGTAGTGTGGTTCCTTATCTTCCTTACATAGCTATTGCATAAACCTTATCGACCTATTTATTTGTCATGCTTATATCTACCTATTTGTGTCAGATTTAGACCTACATGTCTCCGAATTTCATACATTTGTCACCCTTAAGCACCTATTTGCCACACCTAAACTCCCTTGTCTATACATTTGTCACCCTTATCTTACTCTGAATATTTTTTGTATTTCTTGATCAGTCAATTAACTGAATTTCTTGTTTACAATTTTTTTTGAATCTAGTGAACACAAGGGTCATCTCCGCCCAGTGTTCTATGGGCATTTACATGAAGGACAGGGATCAGATGGTATTTCGGGAATGCCACAAGTCATTGATGAGGACCACACCCTTTGGTCCATATGTTGACAATGATTCTCCCGTCACCTTCACCAAGACACTATTGGAGGAGATTATTTGCACCCATAGTAGAGGAAATTACTTCCGTATGGGTAGTAAGGAGGTCACATTCAGTGTGGAAGATGTGGACATAATTTTAGGATTACCTTGCTCTGGTCAGCCGATTCAACATTATGGATCCGCGAAACAGAAGTCGAAGTTGCAGCATCGATTTGGATTTGCAGCAACATTTGATCGGAAGAAAGTGTGCTCTCTCATCCAGCAAATTGTTGGGTCCGATGAAGAGCATGATGTGGCTGACACTGTCTGGCTGTGGATTGTACACTTACTTTCCACTTTCCTTTGCCTACGGTCGATGCATTCTTGTCCACAATAGATGATGTCATGCTTAGATGACATTGACAGAGTTTTAGATTACAACTGGGCAGCCGCCGTGCAACAGGTAATGATGCATAAGTTTGAGCAATTAGTGTTTGCAGTCCAAAAACGACGGTCAGGTACAATTGACCGTGCTAAGAGAAGAGCCGGGGATGCATCCTAGGCCCATACATTTATATTTGGTTTTTCTGCCGCACTTGCTGTAAGTTTTTTTATTATTGTTGTGTAATAATTAATGTGTCAATCATTAATTCTATTGCATTGTAAAATAACTTGATATATTTCATATTATAGGTCTGGTTTTTGGAGCACACGCGGGTGCGGCAGCCACTAAGGCAGGTGGCATTTCCCCGACTATTTTGGTGGGGGCCATTATAGATAGGAAATTAAAATTCTCCATTGGATCCCTGCGAGGTCAAAAGGTATTATGAGTACTGAAAACTTCTTCTTTGTCATTCAACATTAATGAATAACTGAAGTGATGTGGTTTGAAATGCAGGTGATCGAAGGGCTCCTTGTTGAGCCAAGTGAAAGGGACACGGGGTACGGTGGTCAAATGATGACCTGACCCAGTGCTCAGGAGACGTCCTCATCAGCTCCATGCATGCCTGTGCTACAGGATATTGCCGCTACATTGAAGATCCAGCAGCGGCTACTTGAGGAAATGAGGGCCTTCTTTCTAACTAGGGTGCAAGAGGCTCACATTGCCGCTGATACAGCACCTCCTAGGCCCATCGAACAGGTGACGGTTGATGTCATGCCACCTCCGACAGCCCCTGTCAAGGAAGTGCAAGGGTGCTGAAAATGTTGAGCAAAGTATATGTCAAATCTCTGAAATGGACATTGCCGCTGATGTCCCACCTCCAAGGCCCCTTTAACAAAGTACGGATGATACTGTGCCATCTAAGGCAGCCCCTGAAGAGGATGTGCAAGGCGATATCCAAGCTCAGATTGAGGCGACCAATAGGCATGGTGACCGTCATTAAGGTGTCTTTTCTCAGTCCCTTCATCAACGGGATGAGAAGCCCATGAGAAAATGGCGGGCACCTGCAAAGAAAACTACAGGACGGGGGAAGAAGAAGGTGAGTCTACGTTGTTCCTACTTCTTACAGTATAGAATCTAAGATTGGTATATTGGCATAAATGTAGAAGGGAGATGAAGCCGACCATTACAGAAAGCTCATACAGAGTACTGATTGGATCTGCAAAGGCCGGCTGAAGCTGACAGATAACACGATTGTGAATGAATTCATTTATGCTTGTGCCTTGGGGGATATTGAGTAAGTTGTCCTCTTATAGTTTCTGTAATTATCCTGATCCGCCTTACTCTGACTACCATGAAAATTTTTGTCCAATATAGTTGCCCCATATTTCAATTACAGAACGGGATTGTTTTGAACCGTCATCATGTCATTGATCTATTATACAGCCAGATGATAGATGATACGGTACTTTTTTTGGAAAATTGTGAAATTTTTTGTCACTCGCCCTACCCTGAACTTGTGTTTCTACTGCTAATAGAATCATGATTGTTAATTTGAAGGTGATCGATGCCATGATGTACCTCCTCCACTCACAATTCAATGAATCTGACACCTTTCATTAGTGGGTTTGTTTTCCCACCACTTTAGTGAATCACATAAACAGCAGGACAGTGGCCAACTACAAAAAATCCATGGAATTGTTGGAGTGCGCCTACGAGAATGTTGAATTATCAGAACTGTATAAGAACAAATATTTATTCTTCGTGTTACACTCTAGAGGTCACTGGCATCTACTTGTTGTTGACACGGAGAATCGCCGCTTTGTCTCATACAATTCCATGAGAGACATGGCCATCCATGATGCCACTACAAGAAATTGGGTACTTTTTCTTATCCATGTACCCAAAATCATAGATATTTATATTGTCTTTTAATTATTCCTTCATAATTCATAACCTTTCATTTGCAGGCTGTAGTTGTACGGGGGTCTCTGAAGCTCTATGGGACATTCGAGGGAGTTGAGAAATGGGATCTTGTATTCGACAACAAATGTCCCCAATAGGCATATGGAAGCCTCAACTGTGCCATTTATGTACTGAAATATGTTCAAGAATTGTCAAGGAAGGGGGAGACATCATGGACATTTAATGAGGGTGATTGTAATATGTTTAGAGCCCGGTTTGGCGCCGACCTCCTTACCTTTGGAAATAAAAGATCTTAAATATTTTACATCTCAAACCTCAGAATGTGGCATACCTGTCTTCATTGATATTTCTTTTGTCATTCATTTTGATCTTCAAAGTTTTATATGTTTTAATGCTATTAATGTGTGTGCTTGATGTTGAATCCACAAAATGTTAATTCATGAGAATCAATGAGTTTTCTGAAGACAGATTCAAGTTTGGTTAAAAAACTAGGCTGAAGTGTGAAAATATGAAGGCTTTACTTGCACAAGTGTTGACTAGAGTCGACCGTGGAGCCGACTCCAGTTCAAACCGCTGAAGAGAAAAACCCAAGTCACCCACTGAATGAAAAGGGCTTTGGCTACACTTTTAGGGTGACAAATAGGTGGCCAATGGTGAAAAATAGGCCTTACTGGTGTAAAAGAGGCGACAAAGGGTGAATAATTGATGATCAGGCTGAAATATGGAAATATCCTTATCCCATGAGAGAGAATATACCTCTGACAGGGTAGCCTCAGATCACGTGCAAAGCCTGGGCTGTTGGCCTTTGAGTTCAGCGTGTGCCAGACACATCGAGCCTGTGATTCACCCTGTCAGCCCATTTGTCAGCCTTACTGGCTAATTTACACGCTTATCGTCCATTTGTCAGTCATACGGGCTATTTGTCACCCTTACTACATATTTATCACTCTTATCTTACCACATGACCAGCCGTTGCCTTCTTTTCTCTCCATTAGCGGCTTGCCTTTGACCTGGATCACTGTAGCTGACTAATCTATTCATTAACCTTCGACTTTTACTGGGACCTCATGACTGTAGTCAAGAAAAAGTTAAGCTTTCTGGAGTCCTCTTTGATTGGCGTTGACCTTGACGAGTTGACATTGACTCTCTTGGCATTGACCAAGTCCCTTCGTTCTTCTTCTGATTGCTCTATAAACTCTTGATACACTGTTCACATTTTTATCCTCTTGTGAACTTGACTCCTTCTTTCAGCTCCTTCTGCTTTTCATTGGTTATCTCTAGGATCTATTTTTCACCCTTACCAGTGTATTTATCTACTCTGCAGATCTAGTTGTCGCCACTGATAGGTATTTTTCACCCTTATACAGTGTATTTGCCTACACCCTCTCTTGTCCAATCACCTCTGTAATATGCTCCGATCGAGCGACGATCGTTCGGCTAGGGTTCCCGACGTTCCCCTTTTTTCTGCTCCCGACGGACTGTGTTATCACCTCTATTGCAGCGATGTGTTAAATCGACACACCAATCCCGCTAGTGACCCTACATTGACACCCGCTCTTCTATTTTAAGTTCTTAAGGCTCCTCCGCAATGTCATCCCCTTCATTAGTGCTCGTAGCGGTGGCTTCCCCAGCAGAAAAGCCCGTCTCCTCTGCGTCCTCCTCGGACCCTTGTCGTCACTGGTTTCTGCTGCAGATGCCCTCTTCCTTTTTTTTAATCATCTTCCATGTTTATGCATTTTACATGCATTTCATATGTTCGTATATGATATACTTTGGGTAGTTTCATATTTAACGGATCCAGTGGTTGTTTTGTTCTTAACCTCTGCACAAGTATTATTTTTCGTTGGACCTCTACCATGCTTTGTGTATGCTCTGTACACTGTATTGGGCCTAACATCTACCTTGCTTTGATAAGAGCACACGGAAATGGACTTCCATATTGTTATTACTTGTCAGGAAAGCATGTAAATATGTTCAAATTTTATTCCACCACATTAAGGCATACTATTGCTTAGGGTTGATTGGGTGTTAATTCACATGCCATAAACCTTGTTCATGCACTTGAACTAGCAGACTTAAATCCCCTACCCCACTATTTCATGTTTCATGCAGTGTAACCTTAAACCTACATGCTTTCTTATCTACAAACTTGCTCTTATGGATTGGACTTCATATTAAATTTGCTGTAATTATTATGTCTGTCATACCTATTGTCTTTTATAACAGCTTACATGTAGAGAATTGAGGTTCAGAAAATGGGAAGGTATAAATGCTATGTAGTGTGGGTTGGTCGCGAACCCGGTGTATATTATAGTTGGCCCGAATGCTTTGTCCAACTGAATGGATATCCTGGAGCTCGTTATAAGGGTTTTCACTCGGTAGAGGAAGCACATGCTACTATAAATGGGGTTGGCAATAGTAGGTATACGCATGTTGATCATCCTCAACTACAGGAAAGGCCCATGCCTACATATCATGCAAGTCCCGGGCCTGACTATGATTCAAGGAACCAGGCACTACTCCAACACACTACACAAATGTCAAATGTGCCTTGTATTGTTGTTATATTATGTACTCTAGTAGTGTTGCTCCTCTTCATATTAGTTGCTTTGTTATTACTGTTGTTGTAGGTAAGGAAGTGTACTATGCTTGGTCTTCATAGGGAAATAATGTACTGGATATTTTACTCGTTGACACCATTAAATCCTTCAAACGAACTTGAGTTTCTTCAAGTTTCACTGCCATGAGCTATTTGTCACCGTTACAGAGCTATTTGTCACTTCTAATGGCTATTTGTCACTCATAACGAGCTATTTGTCACCCTTATTGCTCGCTAGGCGTCGCCTTTGTTTTGCTTCATCACATATTGTGACTTCTGTTATCTATTTATCACCCTTACGAGATATTTGTCAGCCTTGAAGCCTATTTGTCACCACTGATGACTATTTGTCACCACTATGCAATGTTAGCCGTTGCAGTATCTCTCTCCGGCCTCTCGTCTACTATGCGACTGATGTATCCGGACCAAAGGAACCTCAGTCCAAGCGATCTCATGACCAACAAAAAGGAAGGACAGAGAGTCAGAAAAGTTGGGGGAGATGGAACAATCTTCGCGGTCCCGTCGCTTCGATTTCCACAAAGTTGGGGAGGCACGAAGGCTCTTTTGCCTTCTGGGGTTTTTGTCTCTTTCCTATAAATAGAGACTCTATGGGGAAACCTAAGGACATCCTGAGTTCCTTTGGCAGTCAAAGACACTCTCGTGAAGATGTCGTCGTCTGAGAAGTCAGATTCTTCATCAGAGCAGGTTCCCACCAAAAGGTTGTGCTTCCGAAAGGAAGCCTTACCGGTGCCGGACCAGCCATCAGGGGAAAGTAGCGGTGGCAACTTTTCGGAGGAATACAAGCAGGGATACCTGCAAGGGTGGCAGGACGCCTTAGCGAAGGTGGACTGCCTGTTTTGTAACAAGGGGGTGTTGAGCCTCCAACCTGACAGGTTCTGTCCCAAAGAGGATGAGTAACCGCTTGTACCCTCTTCCCCTATCAATATAATTTCTTTTTCTGCAACCTTTCTTTGCATGATGGATGCTTGATCTTTGTGTGATGTGGTTGCCGTGAAATGAAGGATACCATCCATCGCAAGTATGGGTTACCTTTACGAAGGGGAGTTCTTCCCCTATAAGTAGCAGGGTTTGTCGATGCTTCTAATATTAGTAGGGCTTATCTTCATGCTCATAGTTCATCGTTAGGATCCATTTGTCACCCTTCATGCGTATTTGTCCCCCCTGTTGATCTATTTGTCACCACTAATAGGCATTGGAGAGGGGGATTTCTGTATCCCATCTAAGAGCGGCCGAACTAGGTCCATCAGGACCAAACAAGGCCCAGCTCATCTAAGTGACAGCCCCGCAGGGCCCACTTAGCATCAAAGCCCAATAAAATCACTCGGGATCAAGCCCTTCCTCGACGGCCATTAGGCTCCGAAGGCCCAAGCGTCAGTCCGGTCAGAGGAAGACCCAAGCCCAACATATCCCCCTTGCCGGGATAAAGGCTAGCGCTTCGCGCCCACTTCGGCCGAGCCTCATCCGAGCGATGCCTATCACCCAGATAAGGTTGGCACTCTTCATGCTTGGGTCAAGCGACGATTGCTTATCCACGCTGCCGTTGAGATCCCTTTATGAGCAGGAGTTCACAAAGATAAGGGACCCACGACTCCTCAAGGCTATAAAGATCTCACGATGAGGACGTAAAGAGCCCACGTTGAGGACGTAACTCCCGCCTGAAACTCCTCAGCTTACGGGACTCATGAGACTAGCACACTATTTAAACCGGGGACTCCCTCCAGCAAACGGTAAGGCCTACACACGCCTAAAACTCCCTGAGCAGGAACCACTTCACCACCTTGGTGGAGAGGGATCTCGTGCATCTCCCCACTCCTCTCTTCATAGCTTCCACCACTGCTCTACTGACTTAGGCATCGGAGGGTTTACCCTAGGGAACCACCCCTGGGCCCCCTGATCTGTTTCCCTTCCTTACAGTTCACTGATCGGTGATCATCTCCCCAGCTCAGGACTAGCGCAAGATCACCCCTCTTCATCTTGCGCCGTCTGTGGGAAACGATCAACAAGCCAGCATGGTGCGAAGAAGTACAGGGAGGAGATCCATCGGCGATAGGGGGAAGGCCATGGTGGTGGGGGGAGAAGGCCCTTCTCAGGCCGCGCAAGACCCCCCCTCCAACGCCAGCACCCCAGCCTACGAACTACCTCCGCCCGCGGTAGTAGGGCAAGCATCCAACGAGGGTGCTGACGCTTTCCAAGCCCTCAACGCAAAATTGGATGTCCTCGTGGAACTCATGAGGACCCAGGCGGCCAGGGAAGGAAGGTCACGCGGCCCTCCGGAAAGCCCTCCCCACGGAGACGCGTCCCAACACACTGTCGGAGGTCACTTCACCCTCCGAGGGTGGCAGCTTATTCGCAACAGGTCAGGAGGACCTTCACAAGCCCCCCCTCTGGAGCAAGAGGCCTCCTCCACACCGTAACGGGGGAAACCTGGGGCACGCCGTCCGCACCCGGAAACCGAAGTCGCCAGGGAGCCCCAGGACAGCCTGCCATTATGCCCCCCTAGCCCCACGGCGCAACAGCAGCCGGAGTTATCCCTCCATCTGCGAGAGTTCGAGAGGCGCTTGGCAGAGCAGGAGCGCGCCTTACGCGCCTTACAAAACACATATCTGCCAGAGGACGAGGAGAGATCCCCATTCTCTGACTATATCTTGAAGGCAGAGCTATCTCCCAGAACCTCCATCTTGATCTTCAAGCCTTACGACGGCCAAAGCGACCCGGCCGACCACTTTGACAGCTTCGACGCCCTGATGACCCTTCACGGGGAGTCCAACGCCATCAAATGCCGACCCTTCGCGACCACCCTGGTCCAAGGCACCCAAGCATGGTTCTAGGCCCTCGCCCCCGTATCCATCCGAGACTTCAAGTAGTTTGGGCGAGTATTCACGGAGAGTTTCACCGGCAGCGGCCCCCCGAGGTCGGTAGCGGGGCTATTGGCTCTCAAACAGGCGCAAGGGGAGAGACTCCGGGCTTACATCAACCGATTCAAATCGGAAGCCCTGAGAATCCCCCGCCTGGATGTAGCCCCGGCCATAACCGCACTGACCGGAGGCACCCGGGAAGAGAACCTCCGCCGCAAACTTGTCCTCCACCCTCCCTCGACCCTTGCCGTGCTAGTGACTCTGGCCTTACGCCATGCTGAGTGCGAAGAAGTTCTCAGCGCATGCCGAGGCGCAACCGGCTCGGGTCGGGAGGGGGACAAGAAGCGAGCACCCGAGTCAAGCTTGGGCCAAGGAAAGAGGCAGAACCGAGACGGGGAGCATAAAGAACTGTCCCGGAAGTACAAGCGGTACACTCCCTTAACCGCTCTAGTGTACGAGATATATGAAGACATCAAAGGCTCGGGCCTCCTCCGCCAACCCGAGCCAATGAGGTCGTAAAGCCGCAATCGCAGCAAACATTGCCTTTTCCACAGCGACCACGGGCATCACACCGGTGATTGCCACCAGCTCCAGGATGAGATCGAGCACCTTGTCCGCCAGGGACATCTGTCCCGGTTCGTGGCTGGGCATAAGGAAGACCGAGGCGCCCTAGAGGAAATCAACAACGCTCCTCGCGGGGTTCACATCAACGTCATCGCTGGAGGAGCTGCATCAGGAAGAGACAGTGGCGGAGGAAGGAAGTGTCATGCTGAGCGGGCGAGCCGAGCCATCGAGCCCCCCAAGGCCCCGCCAAGTGAGCCCCAGGTCATAGTCTTCTCCGACCAAGTCCTGGAAGGGCTGACCACCCCGCATGACGACGCCCTAGTCATATCGGCCATGATAAACCATTGTAACGTAGACATGATTCTAGTTGACAATGGAAGTGCCCCTGATGTATTGTCTTACAAGTGTTTCCTTAAGATGGGGGAGAATCCGTCAAAACTCCGCCCGATCCAAACCCCCTTTGCGGGTTCAATGGCCAGGCCACTTATCCCGAGGGAGCCCTAAGCCTGCCGGTTACTCTCGGCACCCCACCCAAAACTGTTACGGTTATGGTGGACTTCATAGTGATCAAGGGTATGATAGCATACAACGCAATCATCGGTCGAGGAATCCTTATCCGAACGAAAGTGGTGCCCTCTACCTATCACCAAAAGATGAAGTTCCCCACTAAAAATGGGGTGGGGGAAGTCTGGGGCAACCAGGCGATGGCCAGAAGGTGCTATAATATCTCGGTTGAAGCCACAAGGCCGGACGGGAAGAACAAGGGCCCCCAGGAAGTCGAGGAAAAACCCGCCACCTTCGGGCCTAGAGGCGAGCTGCTAACGGTTTTCCTATATGACAACCCGACCATGGGAGTAGAGATTGGAGCCGACCTACCGTCTGAGGTTCAGCAGTAATACAAGGATTTTCTTTTCGGGTACATCCGAGTCTTTGCATGGTCTGATGATCAACTCCCCAGGATACCGGGAGAGATGGTAATGCATAAACTCAACCTCGACCCGACCATGAAGCCCGTACAACAACGCAGAAGGAAGCACGCGCTAGAGAAGCAGGCGATCATCAAGGAGCAAGTCACCAAGGGACAAAAGACTGGTCTTTTTAGATCGGTCCTGTACCCGACATGGCTGGCTAATGTTGTCCTGGTGCCAAAAGCCTCAGGAAAGTGGCGAATGTGCGTGGACTTCACCGACTTGAACAAAGCCACACCAAAGGACTGATATCCATTGCCGAGCATCGACCAACTAGTTGATTCAACCTCGGGCAACGAGATACTCAGCTTCCTGGATGCCTATTCTGGCTACCACCAGATCGGAATGGATCCAGAAGACATTGAGAAGACCACCTTCATCACCGACTTCGGCGTATACTGCTACACCCGGATGCCTTGTGGGTTGAAGAACGCTGCGGCCATGTACCAGAGGCTGGTCAATCATATGTTCGAGGGACAACTCGGCCGGAGCGTCGAGGCCTATATCGACGACATGCTCATCAAGACCCCCAAGGCGAGGACCACTTCACCGACCTAGCAGAGACCTTCGACACCCTCCTGAGATACAATATGAAGCTCAACGCCACCAAGTGTGCCTTCGGAGTAAGATCCGAGAAATTTCTGGGCTTCTTGGTGACCCAACGTGGGATCGAGGCCAACCCCGACAAAGTCCAAGCTATCCTGGACATGTGCCCACCCACCTGCATCAAGGATGTTCAACACCTTACCAGGCGCATTGCCGCGCTCAACAGATTCATGTCCCGTGTGGCCGAATGATGCCTACCCTTCTTCAAACTATTAAGGGGGCCCAAAATGGCATATGCTACGTTCGCATGGGACGAGGAATGCCAAAGAGCTTTCGCCGAGCTTAAAGAGTTCCTGGCTTCGCCACCGGTGCTTTCCAAGCCTGTCCCAGGTGAAGCCTTGCATCTCTATCTCTCGGCAACTCCATCTACAGTTAGCTCGGTCCTGATCAGAAATGACTCGGGAGTTGAGAGACCGATCTACTACACCAGCAAGGTGCTCAACGAGGCTGAAAGAAGGTACCCCGCAATCGAGAAACTCATGCTAGCATTGGTTACCTCAGCCAAGCGCCTCTGACCCTATTTCCAAGGATTCTCTGCACTCCATCATCGGCAGCTTCATCTTCCGGAGCGTCTTCCATGCTTCAAATTCGACGGCACAATGCTTCGTGAAGATGGAGAGAGGGAAGACTGTCAGAGAAAACCCTAAGCGATGGAGAGGGAGAGATGCCCTTCAGACCTTTTATAGACGAAGGGAGGTTACTTGCCTTAAATGATTCTCCCCTCGAAAATACGCTAAAGGGACTTCTCCTTACGGACGGTCACCTCAGACTCCTCGGTTCCATCCTAACGGGACACACGAAGTGGCCGGGCAGTTAAAGCATGAGAAAATGGAAAGACACCCTGTCAGACGATCACCCAGCCATCATGCGAGATATGCACAGAAAGTATCGACACTTTTGAACTACTGTAGATATGTTGGTCAAAGTACGACAATGGCGGTACAAAAGAGTTAAGTCTTCATCATAACGCTACTGCCTTACGTTCTTTACATAAAAAAAGAAGCTTTTCTTAGAAAAAAGGAAAACATACAAGGAGAAAAAGCAAAATAGATACATTAGGCCTCTGGCCCAGCCTGAGGCTCAAAAGTGGGAGGCTCGGACGGTCTGCCCCCGGCACCCTCGGTGATGGCCGACCCTGGCACTGACCCCAATGGCATGGGAACTGCCTCGGTTGCGCGCCCTCCCGAGGCATCCGGAGTTGGCGACCCCTCGAACGAAGAGTCCCCCTGGTCTCTTTCCTCCGACGCCGAACCAGAAGAACCGGAGGATGATAAATCCGAGTCATAGCATTGCCCCGATGGGAAATTGATTGTCTCGGATGCCTGCTCCACCACGTAAGAGATGGCCCGGTCATAGCCTTGCTTGAATCCCTTGCGGATGCCCCGGCGAAGTGCTGATTCATAGTAGGGGAGGGCAGCCTCCTTAAGATCGACCCGGTAGGCCTCTGAGCGTCTGTATTGCTCGAGTGCCTCCGCCCCGGTCGATCCAACCTACCGGCGAGTTCGGCCTTCTCCCGCTCCGCCTCGGATAACCTCCGCTCGGCCACGACCATCTGCTTCTCCGCCTTGGCTCGATCAGCCTCGGCCTCCATTCGAAGACGCATGGCTTCCTTGGCTCGGTCCACCAGCTCGGTGCGCTCAGCCTCCCACCAGCCATCAAGCTCGACGCGGGCCAAATGCTCCTCCTCCAGAAGCTTACTCTTCCTCTCGAGCGACTCGCGGGCCCAAGCCAGTTGTTCGGACATCGTCCGAGCCTCCACCTGGCTCGCCCACGGTAGCTCTTTAACCGAGGAGAGCTCCCGTCGAAGCCCGTCACACTCCTCGGTAAGCTGAGCCAGCTTCCTGTCCGACCCACCAAGGGTCCAGGCAAGGGTCGACCGCTCTGACTCCGATCGAGCGTAAGCTTCAGCCAGAGTGGCCCCCATCTGGGCCAAGACCAAGCCGCCCTCCATAACCAGCTCGAGAGCCATGGGCGGGAAGCGTTGCCTATCTACCCCCTTCACCACCTTCGCAGCTATGCTGCGACATACCAGATACAGAGGGACCTAGATGTCCAGCCTCTCCAGAGCTGCCAAAACAAGGGCCCCACCTCCGAACGACATCTCCTCGGGAGCCCCACCGGCCGGCCCGGATCGAGCCGCTACTTCATCCGCCCCTCTTGCCTTGGTCGGTTGAGGCTGTGTCACCTTTCGTCACGACCCCCCAGCCTCGACCGGCTCGGCACCTGCACCGCCACCTGGAGCATCGCCCGCCTCAATCGACGCCCCAGTCTCTGCCTTGGTCCCAGCATCGCCCGCTTCAACCCCGGCCCCCTCAGTTCCCGCTGAGGGGATAGCCAATCCAGCGACGCCCCCCCCAGAAGCGGTCCTAGCCTCCTCGGCCCCCTCTCGCTCGGCGGATAGGGGAGCCGACCCAACAGGGTCGGCCCTATCTCGCTCGGAAGAGGGGAGAGCCACCGAGCGAGAGTCCCCTTTGACAACAGGGTCGAACCCGGCCTTCTTGGCCTGCTTCTTGGCCTTCACGGCATCCCGTATCATGCCCTCTACGAGATCTTTGCGCTTGGACCCCCGCAGCCTGGAAGTCCCCTCCTGGGCCATTCCCTTGCCCTTGTCTCGGGCTTAGGAGTGCCCCTCGGGAGCTCGCGGCTCGTCGGTAGCAGAATCATCGCCGAGATCAATCACCACCCGCTCGGCCGCAGGCTCCTCCTCCACAGTCGGCCGCCTGGCGTCTGCGCAGAAGAAGAAAAGGTCAGGAAAAGAAAATGGTCTCGTCATCCAAAGAAGAAGCTTGTCGGCTGTAGCTGCGTGAGAAGGCACCGCTCGATGTTCTCCGGCGTAATCAGCTCCTCCGTGGACTGGCGATGCTTCAGCAAAATGGCTGCATACTTCTCCACATCCGAAGAAAACTCGTCCTACCTCGGAGGGATGTTCGAATGGAAATTGGGGATTACGGGACACCTCCAAGTCTCCTCCACCGAAGAAATCCCCACCCAGAAGAATTGAGTTTTCCATCCCTTGTACGAAGAATTTTTCGCAGCCAAGGAGACACAGCTCCTATTCCGCCTCGCCTGGATGAAATAGAAGCCCTTCCCAGCCAAGGGGTGCGTCTTCAACTCGAAAAAATAATGGAAGAGGTCCAAGGAAGGAGGAACCCCGCATTGGCGACAGAGGATGCGAAAGGCGGAAAGAAGAAGATAAGAGTTGGCTACCAACTGTACGGGCGCCAACCGAAAGAAATCGAGAAGCTTAAGAACAAAGGGCTCGAAGGGAAAGCGGAACCCACCCTTCCACGATAAAAGAAAGGTTCAGATATGGCCCGTACGAGAATCCAAGCTCATCTCGTGCGGGGCAGCCGTAGTGAAGTAAAACTTATAGGGCAGGCAAAACTGGTGCTCCAGCCGTTTCACCTCCGCCTCCCCCAGCTCGCTGCAGTTTGGAGCCAGCGGTATAATCGTCGCCCTCGCCGTAGGCTCGCCCTCCCACTCTTCGACCTCCAGATGCTGATCCACCATGGAATCTGGAGAGGAACTTGAAGAGAAATGCTCCCGAGACTCTGAAGACTCTGGAGGAAGAGGAAGCTGTCGGACCGCCTCCGCAGTTATCTCCACCAACTCTGCGAACGCCGCTGCAAGCCTCTACTCTTCCGTCGTGTCCTCACGACGCATCAAAGAGCCCTAAAGCAAGCACGAAGGAGAGCCAAACCCTAAAATGGAGGGAGTCTGGAGCGACGACAGGCGCACAACGCCTATATTCCCACGCGGAAGGCGGCGCGTCATTCCGACCTCCGAGAAAAGGGGGCCCCTTCAGTTCAAATCCGTCAGGATCATCATTATTATGGGCCCAGGTGACCACGACACGTGGCTTCTTAACACCGCCAGATCTCCACCCACCAGAGCCACGCTGGTCCAAAACCCTAACGGCTACTCTTCCGAGCTTACCAAGGCTCGGGAGTAGGAGGGGGACAAGTGGAGAGGGGGATTTCTGTAGCCCATCTAAGAGCGGCCGAACTAGGTCCATCAGGACCAAACGAGGCCCAGCTCCTCTAAGTGACAGCCCCGCAGGGCCCACTTAGCATCAAAACCCAATAAAATCACTCGGGATCAAGCCCTTCCTTGGCGGCCATTAGGCTCAGAAGGCCCGAGCGTCGGTCCGTTCGGAGGAAGACCCAAGCCCAACCTATCCCCGTCGTCGGGATAAAGGCTAGCGCTCCGCGCCCACTCCAGCCGAGCCTCATCCGAGCTATGCCTATCGCTCGGATAGGGTTGCCACTCTTCATGCTTGGGTCGAGCGACGATTGCTTATCCACACTATCGTTGAGAGCCCTTTATGTGCAGGAGTTCGCAAAGATAAGGGACCCACGACTCCTCAATGCTATAAAGATCTCACGATGAGGACGTAAAGAGCCCACGTTGAGGACGTAACTCCCACCTGAAACTCCTCAGCTTACGGGACTCATGAGGCTAGCGCACTATTTAAACCGGGGACTCCCTCCAGCAAACGGTAAGGCCTACACACGCCTAAAACTCCCTATGCAGGAACCACTTCACCACCTTGGTGGAGAGGGATCTCGTGCATCTCCCCACTCCTCTCTTCATAGCTTCCACCACTGCTCTACTGACTTAGACATCAGAGGGTTTACCCCAGGGAACCACCCCTGGGCCCCCTGATCCGTTTCCCTTCCTTGCAGTTCACTGATCGGTGATCATCTCCCCAGCTCAGGACCAGCGCGAGATCGCCCCTCTTCAGGCATCCTTCACTCTTGTAGCATGCAGGAGCCGTCCGCCTTTGCCCCTGGGAGCCGTCACCTTTGTGCATTTTTTCACCGTTAAGAGCCTTTTGTCACCCCTCATGCGCATTTGTCACCCCTGTCAACCTATTTGTCACCACTAATGTGCATTTGTTGCCTCTGTCAACTTATTTGTCACCAATAATATGCATTCATCACCCTTATCATTCATTTTACACGCTGCTCTCACATACGGAAGGTGAACCCAAAAGAGAAAACAAATATAACAATATAAAATCTATAAAAAATGATAATCAATAAATAAAATAATTTGTCACATAGGCATGATAGTCGAATCATTCCGACATATTTTTGATGAAAACTTTTTAGTCGGATAATAACGTCGGAATTTCCCATTTTTCTGAGCTATTTGTCACCGTTACAGAGTTATTTGTCACTGTTAACGGCTATTTGTCACCCTAATCGCTAGCCAGCCGTCGCCTTTGTTTCACTTCAAAATATATCTTTTACTTATGTTATCCATTTATCACCCTTAGGAGACATTTGTCAGCCCTGAAACATATTTCTCACCACTGATGACTATATATCACCACTATGCGGTGTTATCCGTCGCGTTTGATTTTGGCTTATTTGACTTACTGGCTCCAAAACTTCAAAACTTGTTCTTCTTTCTGTCTAACAGTGATAATTAATAAATATAATACTATAGTTATAATAAAATAAATAAAAATGCCAAAAAACCATTTAAAAGATTGAAAATTTATAAATATAACAGAATAGTAATAATAAAATAATCATGAAAAAGACAAAAACCATATAAAATGATAATTAATAAATGTAATATCATAATAATAGTTAAATAATTATGAAAATGGCAAAAACCAAAAAAATTGAAAATGATAATTAATAAATGTAACGGTAAAATAATAATGAAATAACTAAAAATGAGAAAAAAATATAAAGATGATAATTAATAAATGTAACAACATAATAATAGTAAAATAATTGTGAAAATGATAAAGACCATAAAAATGATAATTAATAAATGTACCAGTATAATAATAAATTAATTATAAAATTGAAAAAAAATATAAACTTGATAATTAATAAATGTAACACTATAACAATAATATAAAACCACCTAATTGTGAAAAATGATAGAAAAATAATATAAATATTTCGCTTCATTTAATTAGTGTCGTTTGATGACTAAAAAAGCTTCAGATCCGTGTTGGTAAAGTTAGGAAACCCATACACGGTTAAACCCTTCAAACAAACTAGAGTTTCTTCAAGTTTCACTGCCATGAGATATTTGTCACCGTTACAGAGATATTTGTCACTGCTAATGGCTATTTGTCACTCACAACATCTATTTGTCACCCTTATCGCTTGCCAGCCATTGCCTTTGTTTCGCTTCAAAATATATCTTTTACTTCTGTTATCTATTTATCACCCTTTAAAACTACAATTATACACACAACCTACACAACTGAACATAAAACACACATCCCCCCATAAAATCCACACAACATGTAACTCAATGAATAAAAGAAATTACAATTACATTAATTCAAATGTGTCATTTTTTACAATTACAATTACAAATCAACAGATATCCGTTGGATTATCCTCCACCATCACCAGTTGCAGAAGAATCCCCTCTCTCAGACGACTCCTCCTTCCCAATAATTGCTTTATTTAGCTCAGTTGGATCGACTTCTTCCACTTCATCCTCTATACACAACCGAAGTGGCTCGACATATTCGATCAGACGAAGATTAGAAGCAACCAACTCTGCAGTGTCACCCTCGTCTGATTGAAAAGTTTCGGCACTAGAATCCTCTGAGACACCAATTTTTTAGAATACTCGCTCCATTCAAACCATAATTTTGAAAGAAGCTCTTTTCTAAAGCCGGTATTATGATCTCTCTCTTCTGGAGAATCAGCATCGACCAGCCTGTATATGTAAACCTTCCTCGTCTGTCCTGGTCTAAAAGCAAGAACAATAGCTTCGGTATCTCGTCAAGCCATTGGTCCTACTTTTAGACCAGGACAGACCAAGAAAGTTTACACATACAGGTTGGTCGCTGTTGATTCTCCAGAAGAGAGAGATCATGATACCTGCTTCATAAAAGAACTTATTTCAAAATTGTGGTTTGAATGGAGCGAGTATTCTAAAAAGTTTCGACAGCATTTCCCTTAAAAATTGACAATTTTCCACTATTGTACATCCTGAAAAATTATATTAAACAAAATAAAAATACATCCAACATGTGAACTAAGAGATGAAATTAGGAATCATGACATGAGGGATTAAATCATGACAGTGACACCTTGGATGTTATGATATAGAGGCCCTGCGTGGGCGGCGGTGGCGGAATGGCGATGGGCGGCCGAGGGTGGTGGCTGCATCAGTGCTGGACGGCAGCCGGTGGGCGAGTCCAGCTGGAACAGCGGCCGGCTGCGACGGCATGCCATCGGAGGGGCAGCGGTGCTCTACCGGAGTGGCTGCAAGGGGGAGCGAGATAGTGGGCTGGCCGACACTCACGACGGTGTGCACTTTTTCGATCACTGGGTTTGCACATTATTCCTAGAAGCTGCTCCTCGGTCACTCCAGTTGGCACAACTAGTTCTGAGGATGATAGAGTTTGCAGGCGCCAAACCGACCCAGACAGCGGACCAACTTTTTGCCAACCGGTGAAAACTGACTAAGGTTCTGATGGACGCACCCAGAGTTTTGCATTTTTGGAGTTTAGCTACCCACTCAAGTCCATTAGTGAACAAGATGTGGGAGTGCCGCCTTCATGAAACAGAAGAGTATGTTCACCTCATTTCTGGTGTGAGGTGTGTAGATCTATTTAAAATCCACTTAAAAATAAAATAAAAGGAAATAAATAAGCTATGCTAAGAAGAATGCTAAGAATGGGAGAAAAGGAGAAAGGGAAGTGAAGAGGGGGATTTCTGTAGCCCATCTAAGAGCAGCCGAACTAGGTCTGTCAGGACCAAACGAGGCCTAGCTCATCCAAGTGACAGCCCCATAGGTCCCACTTAGGATAAAAAGCCCAATAAGATTACTCGGGGTCAAACCCTTTCTCGGCGGCCCTTGTTGTGCCCCTATGTGGTTTTGATGATGGCTGACACACCATGAGTCACACTGAGGTGTGCTAGATTCTTATAGATGACTGTTTGACTGCCTGAATATCTGACTGCTTGCTTGAATAGCTAATTCATGAATATGGCTAGATTGGGTTAACGTAGTGGCTAATTGTTTGTTCATGCATTACTCTATTTGGCAAGTGTACACATCAGTCAGCATTGCATTTTATTCACGAAGTCTCTACACTGCTGGATGTTCATGTCTGCACATTGGTGTTTTTCCCTACGTTCTGGCCAAGTCTATACAGCCTCATTCCTACCTTCGTTCCAAGCCAAAGTCTACACAACGCCCTTCACTGAAAGTCTATACATTCGCTGCAGAGATCACGGTCAAGTGTGTACACTCTTTCACTGTAGCTTCCACATATTCAAGTTTTCACATTGAAAGCCTATACATTGCTGGATGATCAAGTTTGTACATCCACACTGGAACTTTGAAGTCTGTACACTGCTTCAGGAGCTTCAAGTCTGTACATCCACAGTTAAACTTGAAGTCTGCACACTAGTCTTCAAAACCAAGTCTGCACATTGGTCTTCGATTTCAAGTCCATACATTGGACTGTTCTTCAAAGTCTGTACATCAGACTGTTACAGTAAGTCTGTACATTGGCTTATTCTTCAAGTATGTACAGCCGCTTGCTTTGGATTTCATATCTAGACATTGCACTGCAGCAACCATCGTCTTCGTGTTGTTTTAGTATTTGTGTCTTCGTGTTGATCTGTCTTCGTGTTGAGTTTACTTCGTGTCGTTTCTTCTTTATTTAGTTGCTCATCTCGTGTCATCCTCTTTATGTTTGCTTTTGTGTCTTCGTGTCATTTAATGTTGTTCTTCGAGTCGTTCATTCGAGCTATTTTGTGCTCGAGTTGTTTTTCTTATGTTTTCAAGTGTTGTTTCACTTCGTGTCGTTTCCGTATTATGTCTTCGTGTTGCTTTTCCTAGACCTCATGTCTTTCCTGATTTGCAACCACTTCGTGTCGTTTCTGATGTCATCCTCGAGTTGTCTTCGTGTTACCCTTGTACTCGTGTCTCCGTGTTGCCTTAGTTTTTGTGTCTTCGTGTTATTTTTATGTTTCTTGTCTTCGTGTTGTTTTCGTATGAATGTTCTACTTTTGTTTCACTCTGTGTTGTGTCCTCTCACCTCGTGCCGTTCTTATCTGACCCCGTGTCACCTTCTTTGGTGTGTTAGCCTTGTTATCATTCTACCTCATGTTTTTTCTTCTTTCCCCGTGCTGTTCTCACTGACTTCGTGTCGTTCTCCTTGTTGTGTCTTCGTGTCGTTTTTGTTCTATTGCGTGCAGGACATCGCAGCACCTCGTGTTGCTTTCTGTGCCACCTCGTGTCGTTCTCTATGTAGTGCGTGTTTTTATCACCACTATACTTCGTGTCATTTTTTCTTTATAGTGTTATCTCTGTTACCTTGTGTATCTCATGTCGTTGTTCTTTACTTCGTGCTGTTTTCATCATCTTCGTGTTGTTCTCTTTGTAGTGTTATCTCTGTTACCTTGTGTATCTCGTGTCGTTCTCAGTGCATCTAGATTTGCTACCACATACCTCGTGCAGCTTTAGTTATTGTGGCCCTGAGTTCTAATCGTGCTAATTCCTTGCAGGAGAAGAAGAAGAAGGTGGTCCGAAGAACATTTCCCAGTGTCTGGGCAGCACGTGATCCGAGGCTGGAATGAAGCCTGCTGAGAGACTGCCACGTGGTCCTAATATTTAGGGCTGAAAGTGTGGAGGTCACATGACGGGGCTGCCGCTGCTGCTCCTGCTATATATATGAACCTTCTTCCACAGAAGAAGGTAGATCGTTTTGGCGAAAGGTGAAGTCCATACAGAGAGCCACGATCCAGACAGAGAAGAAGAAAAGGAAAAAAGAAGAGAAAGAGAGTGAGAAAAAAAAAGAGAGATTGAGTAAGAGATCGAGATAGCAGAGTGTGAAGAGAAGAAGAGGAAGAAGAATAGAGAAGAAGAGAGAGCTAGAGTGATAGAAGCTTTAATAGAAGATCTGTTCCTGCTGGACCGTGGATCAAATCCAGGCCAGCCAGCTCCTGCGAGCGCCACATTTGGTTTTATCTTTTCAGCTTTCTGTTGCTGGTTTCATTTTTCTTTTGATCTATTTACTTGCTATTTTTCTGATTCTCTGTAGAGAGGTCGGGGTCCCTCCTGTTGGTTCAGGAGAAGGGAGATTGCTATCTCCAGTTGCAAGTAGCTGGGTGCTACTTGTGGGTTCCCTCTGGTTAGAGGAAGGGAGGCTCGTCCTCCGGTTCTGGGCTTGTAGGATTCAAGTCCAGGGGTCCCTCCGGTTGGGAGGAAGAGAGGTCCGAGACCTCTGGTTTGCAGGTGACTTAGTGTCACTTGTGTTTCCCTCTAGAGTTCAGAGGAAGAGAGACTTGGGTCTCTAGGTTCCCCTCCGGTTTGGAGGAAGGGAGGATTGGTCCTCCGGTTCTAGTCTTGTGGGTTGCAAGACTAGGTGTTCCCTCCGGTCTGGAGGAAGAGAGACTTGCGTCTCTGGTTTGCTAGTGACTGGTGTCACTAGTGGTTCCCTCCGGTTGGGAGGAAGAGGGGAGGTTGTTCCCCTGGTCAAGCTGTTTGGCAGCATTTTGTTGCAGACTGAGTCTGCTGTGCTAGTGTTACTAGTGGAAGCCTCACTCCGGTTTGGAGTGAGGGGTGGACGTAGGTCGGTTGACCGAACCACCTAAAAAATCATTGTGCAGTGGTTTGTTTGATTGCCTGCTTCCGCTAGATGCATGCTAGGACCGTGATTTAATTGATTATCTACATCCTAGAGTTTAATTGAGTTTGTATATCTTGTTTGATCAATTGTCCACTGATCTAGTTGTTATCATCTCATGCAAATTTTAAATTGGGTAGAATTCCTTGATAGATCCATTCACCCCCCCTCTGGATCAGTGTTTATCAATCGCACCTAGTTAACAATTGGTATCAGAGCGGTTCTCTGATTGATCAGATCCAACGATCTACAGAGGATCCTGTTGTCCCTTCATGCATTTCTGTTTCTACCCTTTGCTGCATTAATCTAGTTGCCGATTTATTCAATGGGTTCTCCACCGATTTTCAATGGCTCTAACTTTAACTCATGGATTAGCAGTCTTCACAATTATGTGAAAATGATTAATCCAGATTTGTGGAAATTAATTTCACAAGGTCCCCACAGATTGCCAAAGGAAAAGTCCAAATGGACTAAAAGTCACAAGTCAAAATATGGAGAAAATCAGAAAGCCTTTAACCTGATGAGAGCAGCTACTGACAAGGCTCTACATTCTCATTTTTATGACTGCAGGTCCGCTAAGGACATTCTGGATCAGCTGAAGCTAGCTCAGAGGATGAATAAGAACAACTGCATGATGGCTAACGAGAGCAACCATAGCAGTGATCAAGAGGAACTCCAAGATGCTGAAAAGGTAATCATCCCCTTCTCTAGTTTCACTTTAGATGACTGGGAAGATGCCTATGCTGATCTGTTACACTCCCATGAAAAAATGAGTAAGAGGTATAGAAGACTGAAAAAGAAGCTGGAAAAACTAGGAGGTGAAAATCTTGAAACTCTGAAAACTGAAAATGAAATATTCAGAAGACAGATAACAGAGTGTGATTCTATTAGTTCAGACTTAGATCATTTCAAATCTGAAAAATAATCTCTTATGAAACAAGTTGCTCTACACAAAAAGGAGCGTCAAGAGTTTGTGTGTGAAATTACTGAACTAAAGGAAAGGCTTAGCTTAGTTGATCAGGCTCACAACAATGATATTGTTCAAAATGAAAAATTGGTGAGAGAATTAGAATGTGTCAACTCTGAATTGGAAAAAATGAAATCTGCAAATGAAATACTCAATAATCAGCTCAAGGAATTTGAACTCAAATCAATAAATCTTGAAAAAGAAAATAGATTGATTTCTGAAAAACTAGAGGCTGATAGAGTAACAAATTCAGAGATTCAGAAAAATCTTGACAAACTTCAATCTGAAAAACAACAGGAAATGTTTCATGAATGTCAGTCTCTCTCAGATGAATGGGTGCTTGATGCTGATCTCCTAGAGCAGAACAGTAAACTGAAAGAGGAAATCAATGAGTTGAAACATCTAAACACCTAGCTGACAAATAGGCTAATGACAATGGAAAAAGGCAAGTGTGTGAGTGTGGATAATTCTGATAGGTTGATGAATGCTGAACAAGAAATTGAGAGTCTAAAAACCATCAACTTAATGTTAAATGGAAATGTCAGTTGCAGTGAACAGAAAATAGCTGGATATGAGCTTACTATCACATCCCTTCAACAAGAAGTTGATGATCTTTACAAATCCTTATCTAAAACTGACAAGGAATTAGAATTAAAACAGGAAGTTGAAAAACTCAAGAGTCTGAATGATGCCTTGCATCAACAAGTCATTTCTTGTGAAACAGATCTGTCCAAATATGAAGCTAAAATTGCTGATTTGAATTTTGAGATTAAAGACGTGAAAAATTCTCTATCAAAATTTGTCAAAGGTAAGGACAATCTGAATAAGCTTCTTGGAAAGAGTGATAACTTTGAGAGAAAGGGACTGGGCTATAGTCCGACAAATAAAATGAGTAATGGGAATGAAACATCTACTATTTTTGTCAAAGCCACCAATCAGAACATAACCTCTGCCCCTTCTGTCTTCAAATTCACTGCACAAAAATCAACTGTGAAACCCAAAACTGTGGAACAAACTCCGAAACAGAAAAAGGGTGAAAATTCACAGAAAAAGGAAAAAGGCACTCCTGTTGCTGTAAAGAAGACTGCACACAATTCACATGATCTCTCACACACTCACATTAAAAAGGGTTCATGTTATTATTGTGGGAAAGGAGGTCACATAATGGAGGATTGTGGATTGATGTTAAAGGATGAGCATGCTAGTGGAACTTTACATTCTAAAAATTCTTTTGATAGAAACCATGTTGCTAGGAAGCCTGATGCCTCATGTTATTATTGTGGGAAGCATGGTCATCTCATGAATGAATGTTTTATCATGAAAGAAGACAATAAACTACATGCCAGGTCTTCCATGCACTTTTATGATCCATATGGATCTAAACACAATTCTAGTCAGCACATTGTGTGCTTCAACTGTAATAAGCCTGGGCACAAGGCTGCTGAGTGCTGGTTTAGATCTACTTGGGGTAAAAATGATTTTCATAGAAGAAATTCTTTTGCATGCTCTCACTGTGGGAAAAATGGGCATACAGTCAAGGACTGTTGGTATGTTCAAAAGAACTATGTTAAACCCCATTTTGTCAAATTCCCTGCAAAACCTTTTCTGAAAATTTCATGCTATAACTGTGGGAAGCCAGGCCATAAATCTGCTGAATGTTGTATGGTTAAGAACAAGCATCAAACTGCTCATGCATATAACAGAAAATCTTATGAACATGTTTATAAACATCACCCTGCTGCTAATATGCATCATAAGAATCAAACACCAGCCAGTTCATGTAGATACTGTGGAAAATTTGGACATTCTATGGATGACTGTTCACTGATGAAATTTGATGATAATGTTGCTATGAAAATGTTTAGAAAACCTGTCAGGGCTAACGCAGGACCCAAAGCTGCTTGGGTCCCTGCAGGATCAAGATGATCAAATACCTTGCAGGTGTGCCTTGGAGGGAGAAATAAAAGGGGGTTAACCAAGGCACTCAAAAAGAAAACCCCAGGACTCAATTCAGGTCAGTTCTGAAATTTGTTTCAATTTCACTATCTGAAATTGTTGTTTTGCTTGGTTGATTTTTGATGCTCTTCTCATGCTGTTGTTTGCACTAAATAAATGAGATTGCCTTGCACTGCATATGTCATTTGCATGACCATCATGGTATATGAAATGGAATAGGGCTGGAGGGCAGATGAAGTATGTTTGGTTGCTACTGCCATGTGTGAGGTGGTCCTTGGACCAAGTCCTCCGCCCAGTACCATGGGTTAAGTCATATAGAGCAGTGTATTGCATATCATGTTGAGTCTTATGTGAGTCACTGCATATAGACAAGGGGGAGCATTATTATATTGTTGTCTCTTTTTGAAATTCACTCTCTACACTCTTTCAAATCATCAATTGACTATTTTGAGTTCATACCTCTTGAATCTGAAATGGTGGCTGCTAATCCTCAATCTGTTGAAGAAAGAGTGTCTCATTCTGTCTGACTGAAATGACTTTCAACCTGTATTGAGTGATTGACTCTGCTAGTGGCTTTAAACCTTATTCTCTCTTACTGATTGACTCTTCCACCAACCTGTACTCTTCCTTCATATACCTCTTAGCTGGTGTGACTATTTTGGATCCATTATTGAGTTGTTGGTCAGCTAAATTTATTGTTCTGATATGAGGAACTTAAACTGCATGTCATGCAATTCAGTCTGAGATTGTGGTAGAAACTCCTATCATATGGGTTTAAGAATTATCACTGAATCAGACTGATATAAGATTAATGTATTCTCAGCTTTGTAATTAAATGAATTGAAAATATCTGTTGATAAGGCTTAATAAACTTTAACGTCTTGTGTCATGTAATCCGTAAAGTCTCTCATCTGATATCTGAAAATTTGAAATCTAGGCTACTTTGGTAGAGATACATAGAGTGAGTGTTGTGGTTATTCTTTAACTTGACAAAGTTGACTAAATGAAAATTGTGAATTCAGAGCAATGACTCAGTCACTGAGAAACTGAGTTCTTTATCAATGAAATAAAGTAACTCATGTCATGAGGTGCCACAGTTATCTCTGATAAAAATTTTAGTGAAACAAGACCTGACAGAGCAATAGCTTATTTGTGTTGAGTAGCTGGGGAGTCTGGCCTCTGATAAAGGTGTCTTCTTATGTAAAAAGACACTCATATTGCTAACTCTGCTCTCAAAGTGAGAGGCAATGCCAGTTATCACACTGAGTAACTGGGTCACTTCAACTAAGACTTGTTGTGCCTCATGTAAAAAGGTGTTGATCAACTTAAATTGCACAGGAAAAATATAATGTGCTTCAAATAAAATTATCTTGAAAAAATCTGTCAACTCATGTTCTTGAAAAAGTGTTTAATTTCAGTACTAACCTATGTATTTTTTCAAAGGTGCTTTTGAGATCACATTTGCAAGATAAAAGATGATTGTTTTTGAGTGTTTTCTGACGATTTGGTTCACTTTTATTAAAACTTGGATTCAGATATGAGTATTGAGTTTAATTTGGCAAAGCTGGTATACATCAAAATTAAATCAGATTGATAATGTTGCTATTTCATAACTCTTTATGATAGAAGAGTCTACATTTTTTAAGACTTATTGAAGTGATGTATGCATTCAAAACCCTCATGATCAGATTCATGCATGATCAACAAAAACTGTTTAGTCAACTCCTCTCTTATCAGTTGACTGATTCCTTCTGCATTTTTTCTGACCATACAAATGTGAGGTGCCACTCCCATTATTACCTTGTTCACTTGCAGCCCTCTGAACTTCAGATTCCTTATGGTGGTGGATTTCAGATTGATTCCTGAGATGTATTTCTCTCCACACTGTTGGAATCTTCCATCTTGTTCTGCCATAAGTTCTGATTCTGTGGTATTATCACCAGAATTCAGATTCTTTGTAATGGCTGATTTCAGATTGATTTATTGGATAACCAGAGTCCATTCCTGTGCTTCAAGTGGAGAGTAGTCAATCATGCATGTTGATAGGGGGAGAGCTGTTTCATTGTCATAAGGGTGATCTTCATTTTTAAGAACCATGACTCATTCTCATGTCAAAGGGGGGTCTTTTGCCATGTCAAAGGGGGATTATTTGTTGCATACGCATCACTGCATGAGTTGTTTGACAAAGGGGGAGAATTGATTTAATTGCTTCTGATATTGAGATATCCTCATCTCATATGACATCTCTGAATTATTCATCTTGCTAAAGTAAAAGGGGCAGTTTAGTCAAAAGGGGGAGCTTTTAATTCACTCTTCAACTCATGTCTTTTTGCTGAAGGCAAAGGGGGAGAAGAATCTAATCTGAGTCAGTGTAACTCATAGTGTTGCCATCATCAAAAAGGGGGAGATTGTTGTGCCCCTGTGTGGTTTTGATGATGGCTGACACACCATGAGTCACACTGAGGTGTGCTAGATTCTTATAGATGACTGTTTGACTGCCTGAATATCTGACTGTTTGCTTGAATAGCTAATTCATGAATATGGCTAGATTGGGTTAACGTAGTGGCTAATTGTTTGTTCATGCATTACTCTATTTGCCAAGTGTATACATCAGTCAGCATTGCATTTTGTTCACGAAGTCTATACACTGCTGGATGTTCATGTCTGCACATTGGTGTTTTTCCCTACGTTCTGGCCAAGTCTATACAGCCTCATTCCTACCTTCGTTCCAAGCCAAAGTCTACACAACGCCCTTCACTGAAAGTCTATACATTCGCTGCAGAGATCACGGTCAAGTGTGTACACTCTTTCACTGTAGCTTCCACATATTCAAGTCTTCACATTGAAAGCCTATACATTGCTGGATGATCAAGTTTGTACATCCACACTGGAACTTCGAAGTCTGTACACTGCTTCAGGAGCTTCAAGTCTGTACATCCACAGTTAAACTTGAAGTCTGCACACTAGTCTTCAAAACCAAGTCTGCACATTGGTCTTCGATTTCAAGTCCATACATTGGACTGTTCTTCAAAGTCTGTACATCATACTGTTACAGTAAGTCTGTACATTGGCTTATTCTTCAAGTCTGTACAGTCGCTTGCTTTGGATTTCATATCTAGACATTGCACTACAGCAACCATCGTCTTCATGTTGTTTTAGTATTTGTGTCTTCGTGTTGATCTGTCTTCGTGTTGAGTTTACTTCGTGTCATTTCTTCTTTATTTAGTTGCTCATCTCGCGTCATCCTCTTTATGTTTGCTTTTGTGTCTTCGTGTCATTTACTGTTGTTCTTCGAGTCGTTCTTTCGAGCTATTTTATGCTCGAGTTATTTTTTGTATGTTTTCAAGTGTTGTTTCACTTCGTGTCGTTTCCGTATTATGTCTTCATGTTGCTTTTCCTAGACCTCATGTCTTTCCTGATTTGCAATCACTTCGTGTCGTTTCTGATGTCATCCTCAAGTTGTCTTCGTGTTACCCTTGTACTCGTGTCTCCGTGTTGCCTTATTTTTTGTGTCTTCGTGTTATTTTTATGTTTCTTGTCTTCGTGTTGTTTTCGTATGAATGTTCTACTTTTGTTTCACTCTGTGTTGTGTCCTCTCACCTCGTGCCGTTCTTATCTGACCCCGTGTCACCTTCTTTGGCGTGTTAGCCTTGTTATCATTCTACCTCGTGTTTTTTCTTCTTTCCTCGTGCTGTTCTCACTGACTTCGTGTCGTTCTCCTTGTTGTGTCTTCGTGTCATTTTTGTTCTATTGCGTGTAGGACATCGCAGCACCTCGTGTTGCTTTCTGTGCCACCTCGTGTCATTCTCTGTGTAGTGCGTGTTTTTGTCACCACTATACTTCGTGTCATTTTTTCTTTGTAGTGTTATCTCTGTTACCTTGTGTATCTCGTGTCGTTGTTCTTTACTTCGTGCTGTTTTCATCGTCTTCGTGTTGTTCTCTTTGTAGTGTTATCTCTGTTACCTTGTGTATCTCGTGTCGTTCTCAGTGCATCTAGATTTGCTACCACATACCTCGTGCAGCTTTAGTTATTGTGGCCCTGAGTTCTAATCGTGCTAATTCCTTGCAGGAGAAGAAGAAGAAGGTGGTCCGAAGAACATTTCCCAGTGTCTGGGCAGCACGTGATCCGAGGCTGGAATGAAGCCTGCTGAGAGACTACCACGTGGTCCTAATATTTAGGGCTGAAAGTGTGGAGGTCACACGACGGGGCTGCCGCTGCTGCTGCTGCTCCTGCTATATATATGAACCTTCTTCCACAGAAGAAGGTAGATCGTTTTGGCGAAAGGTGAAGTCCATACAGAGAGCCACGATCCAGACAGAGAAGAAGAAAAGGAAAAGAAGAAGAGAAAGAGAGTGAGAAAAAAAAAAGAGAGATTGAGTAAGAGATCGAGATAGCAAAGTGTGAAGAGAAGAAGAGGAAGAAGAATAGAGAAGAAGAGAGAGCTAGAGTGATAGAAGCTTCAACAGAAGATCTATTCCTGCTGGACCGTGGATCAAATCCAGGCCAGCCAGCTCCTGCGAGAGCCACATTTGGTTTTATCTTTTCAGCTTTCTGTTGCTGGTTTCATTTTTCTTTTGATCTATTTACTTGCTGTTTTTCCGATTCTCTGTAGAGAGGTCGGGGTCCCTCCTGTTGGTTCAGGAGAAGGGAGATTGCTATCTCCAGTTGCAAGTAGCTGGGTGCTACTTGTGGGTTCCCTCTGGTTAGAGGAAGGGAGGCTCGTCCTCCGGTTCTGGGCTTGTAGGATTCAAGTCCAGGGGTCCCTCCGATTGAGAGGAAGAGAGGTCCGAGACCTCTGGTTTGCAGGTGACTTAGTGTCACTTGTGTTTCCCTCTGGAGTTCAGAGGAAGAGAGACTTGGGTCTCTAGGTTCCCCTCCGGTTTGGAGGAAGGGAGGATTGGTCCTCCGGTTCTAGTCTTGTGGGTTGCAAGACTATGTGTTCCCTCCGGTCTGGAGGAAGAGAGACTTGCGTCTCTGGTTTGCTAGTGACTGGTGTCACTAGTGGTTCCCTCCGGTTGGGAGGAAGAGGGGAGGTTGTTCCCCTAGTCAAGCTGTTTGGCAGCATTTTGTTGCAGACTGAGTCTGTTGTGCTAGTGTTACTAGTGGAAGCCTCACTCCAGTTTGGAGTGAGGGGTGGACGTAGGTCGGTTGACCGAACCACCTAAAAAATCATTGTGCAGTGGTTTGTTTGATTGCCTGCTTCCGCTAGATGCATGCTAGGACCGTGATTTAATTGATTATCTACATCCTAGAGTTTAATTGAGTTTGTATATCTTGTTTGATCAATTGTCCACTGATCTAGTTGTTATCATCTCATGCAAATTTTAAATTGGGTAGAATTCCTTGATAGATCCATTCACCCCCCCTCTGGATCAGTGTTTATCAATCGCACCTAGTTAACAGCCCTTAGGCTCGGAAGGCCCGAACGTCAGTCAGAATGGAGGAAGACCCATGCTCAAGTTATCCCTTCACCGGGATAGAGGCAAGCGCTCAGCGCCCACTCCGACCTACCTTCATCCGAGCTATGCCTATCGCCCGGACAGGGTTGGCACCCTTCATGCTTGGATCGACCGACGATTGCTTATCCACGCTACCATTGAGAAACCCATTATGAGTAGGAGTTTAAGAGGATAAGGGACCCATGACTCCTCATGGCCATAAAGACCCCATGATGAGGACATAAAAAGCCCACGTTGAAGACATAACTCCCGCCTGAAACTCCTTAGCTTCGGGACTCATGAGGCCAGCACACTATTTAAACCTGGGACTCCCTCCAGCGAAAGGTAAGGGCCAACACACGCCTAAACTCCCTGAGTAGGAACCACTTCACCATCTTGGTGTAGAGGGATCTCGCACCTCTCTTTTCCTCCTCCCTTCATAGCTTCTACCATTGCTCTACTGACTTAGGCATCAGAGGGTCTTCCCCAGGGAACCATCCCTGGGCCCCCTGATCCGTTTCCCTTTCTTGCAGTTCACTATTCGGTGATCATCCCCCAGCTCAGGTCTAGCAGGAGATTACGCCTCTTCTTCTGGCGCCATCTGTGGGAAACGACCAAAGAGCCATTATGGTGTGAAGAAGTTCAGGGAGGAGGTCCACCGACGACAGGGGAAAGGCCATGGTGGCGGCGTGTGAAGGCCCCTCTCAAGCCACACAAAACCCTCCCTCCAACGCCAACACCCCAGCCGACGAACTACCCCCTCCTCCCGTGATGGTAGGGCTACCACTCAACGGTGGCGCTGACGCTTTCCAAGCCCTCAACACAAAATTGGACATCCTCGTGGAACTCATGAGGACCCAGGCGGCCAGGGATGGAAGGTCACGCGCCCCTCCGGAGAGCCCTCCCCGTGAGAACCCGTCCCAGCACACTGCCGGAGGCCACATCACCCTCTGGGGCCGATAGATTATTCGTAACAGGTCAGGAGGACCTTCACAAGTCCCCACTCCGGAGCAAGAAGCCACCTCCACGCCGAAAAGGGGAAAGCCTGGGGCACACCGTCCGAACCCAGAGACCGAAGTCCCTGGGGAACGCCAAGACTGCCCCCCCAGCCCCACGACGCAGCGACAGCCGGAGCTATCCGTCCGACTACGAGAATTCGAGAGACGTTTCACAGAACAGGAGCGCGCCCTCCCCGCCTTGCAGAAGGTCTCTCCGGCGGACGACGAGGAGAAATCTCTGTTCTCCGATTACATATTGAAGGCAGAGGTATCTCCCAGAACCTCCATTCCATCCTTCAAGTCCTACGACGGCCAGGGCGACCCGACCGACCACTTCGATAGCTTCGACACCCTGATGACCCTTCACGGAGTGTCCGATGCCATCAAGTGCCGAGCCTTTGTGACCACCCTGGTCCAAGGTGCCCAAGCGTGGTTTCGGCCCCTCGCCCCGGGATCCATTCGAGATTTCAAGCAATTCGGGCGAGTATTAAGGGAGAGTTTCGCCAGTAGCGGCCCCCCGAGGTCAGTAGCGGGGCTATTGGCTCTCAAACAGGCGCAAGAGGAGAAACTCCGGGCTTACATCAACTAATTCAAGTCGGAAGCCCTGAGAATCCCCCGCTTGGATGTAGCCTCGGCCATAACCGTGCTTACCGGGGGCACCCGGGACTAGAACCTCCACCGCGAACTTGTCCTCCACCCTCCCTCGACCCTTGCCAAGCTAGTGACTCTGGCTTTGCGCCACGCCGAGTGCGAAGAAGTACTCAGCGCATGCCGCGGCGCAATCGGCTTGGTTCGGGAGGGGGACAAGAAGCGGTCACTCGAGTCAAGCTCGAGCCAAGGAAAAAGGCGGAACCGAGACGGAGAGCCCAAGGAGCCGTCCCGAAAGTACGAGCGGTATACTCCCTTAACCGCTCCGGTGTATGAGATATATGAAGACATCAAAGGCTCGGGCCTTCTCCGCCAACCCGAGCCAATGAGGTCGAAAAACCGTAATCGCAGCAAGCATTGCCTGTTCCACAGCGACCACGGGCATTATACCGGCGATTGCCACCAGCTCCAGGATGAGATCGAGCGCCTCGTCCGCCAGGGACACCTATCCCGGTTCATGGTCGGGCACAAGGAAGTCTGAGGCGCCCAGAGGAAATCGACAACGCCCCTCATAGTGTCCATATCAACGTCATCGCTGGAGGAGCTGCTTCAGGAGGAGACAGTGGCTGAGGAAGGAAGCGTCATGCTGAGTGGGTGAGCTGAGCCATCGAGCCTCCCAGGGCCCCGCCAAGTGAGCCCTAGGTCATAGTCTTCTCCGACCAAGACCTGGAAGGGCTAACCACCCCGCATGAGGACGCCCTAGTCATATCGACCATGATATACCATTGTAACGTAGATAGGATTCTAGTTGACAATGGAAGTGCCCCTGATGTATTATCCTATGAGTGTTTCCTTAAGATGGGGGAGGATCCGTCTAAACTCCGCCCGATCCGAACCCCCCCTTGCGGGTTCAATGGCCAGGCCACTTATCCCGAGGGAGCCCTAAGCCTGCCGGTTACTCTCGGCACCCCACCCAAAACCATTACGGTCATGGTGGACTTCATAGTGATCAAGGGTATGATAGCATACAACGCAATCTTCGGCCGGGGAATCCTCAGCCGAAGGAAAGCGGTGCCTTTTATGATGTGGCACAGCCCAAGGATGACTAAATATGTAATGAACAACCTAGGACCTAGATCCACAAGCATACAAGCACTCAATGATTCTCACAATAGCGTCTTACTTACACGGCACATGTGATCACCCGGCGGGGCCGGGGGATGATGGTAAGGGTCCGAGGCGAGACCCAATGAGTCTAATGGACTTAGTTGGCTTAGGCTGACCCCAAAGAGTCTAGGATTCCAAACTTAGTGGGCAGCTGGCCCGCAAGGCGGGGTTTGGGTGGCACTCTCTCACAGCCCGCGGTGGGCACCAACAAATGAACATACAAGAACGGACCCTCTTCTCACCGTCCGGCGAGCAATCAAAGCAATAATAAACTTGCAGAAGTAAGGCTATCAAGGTTAGTATCAGTGGCTCACCTGATCGGTGTGAAGACACCGATCCCGCTCGGAGACGAGGGCGCGCCGGGAGGCGAGGGTATACACCCGATCGCCGCGGCGATGTAGCTTGACCTGAAAATGCAAAGGTGTACAACACTACGCCTCGCACAGGAGGGGTGATCTTGGGGTGGGGATTAGGCTTATTACATTCAAAACTACCTCCACGCAGGGAGGGGCCTTCAGCCGGCCAAGCGGGGTGGGATATTAAGCTAAGGAACCCGACTTGTCGAACCCCGCCGGTTCTGCCAATCTGCAAATTCGCCGGATAGTGGGGCGGTGTTGATGTTGCCAGAAATTCCACAGAGCGTGGATCTTGATGAAACCTGCGCCAAAAGTTCCCCAACAGGACGGGGATGGTGTCTGAATTTTTGCAGGAGCTCTGGAACTCAGGGCTGGTCGGGCCGGCGACTGGAACAGGCCAGCAACTTCTTCCTCTGGCTGGTGTAGAACAGGTACAGCAAGTTGCAGATGGCACCACGGACGCTCCTAAACTCCAAATGAGGCAAGCCTAATGGTGACATGATCGTGGTCGGAGTAGTTCCGAGCATGAATTGACGGGGCCCCAATCGAAGGTCGGAGAAGAGCGAGGTAGCCAGATAAGCAGGGACAGGTCAAACCTGGACCCACAGGGGGCAGACGACACATCTCGACAAAGAAAATGGTAACTGGAAGCTCCAGAGGCCGAATGAAGTCCTTCTTGGAGATGACAGCTAACTGGTAGTAGTTTCAGCCCTCTGAAAATGGCGCTCAGATCTTCAGGGAGGAAGCCATGGTCGGACTGTGACTGCAGCTCTGGTTCCCTGCCTGAGAGCTTCTGCGAGGTCGCGGGAGAATGGCTGCTGTGGACTGCTCGGAGCTCGGATGCCGACGAAACCACCTCGCCTTGGAAGCTCTCTGGATGACCTTTCTAGAGATGTAGGCCTTGCCACCAGGAGGAGCAGCGAGCGGCCGGGGATGACGCGACTTCAGGGCCTCACTCTGCTGCCTGCGACCTGCTACTTGAAGCTGCAACTTGCAAGAACAAGGGGAGGGGCAAAGGGAGTTAGCACAGCTTGGGGGTGATGGCTGAGGGTTTGGGAGAGGGGAGAGACGTGGTTAGGGCTTTCAAGGGGTTCTGATGGGGCAGGGAAGGTGGCGAGGGCTGGAGCTGCAAGAGGTGGTGGTGGAGAGGTGGGTGTGCACAAGAGAGGGGGTGAGTGGGAGAGGAGGTGAGGGGGGCGAACTTGGCCTAAGGGGGAGTGGAGAGGGGCAGTCAAGGCAAGGGAGGGAAGGATTTCAAATTCAAAAATGGCCTAGGGAGTTGGGGAATGGTGTGGGGAAGAGGGGTGATTGTGTTGGAATGGGAAAGAATGTGTTGGGGTTGGGAAGATTCCCCTTGGGACTAGGGGGGGTGAGTAAAGATAGCTATGGGAAGTGGGGAGTCTTAATGGGGGTGGGTGGGAGTTGGAGGTTGGTTGGGGAAAGAGGAGAGAGGGAAAGTGGCGAACTCCCCTTGGGGAGAGAGAGAGAGAGAGAGTGAGAGAGTGAGAGGTAATAAGAGGTAGTAGAAATGCTTTTCAAATTTCATCAAAAGTTGAGTACATGAGGAGAGATGGGCCTATATATAGGCAACCATCTTTTACATGACCACAATGACCTTGACATTAAGATAAAAGACTCAACAAGTCCTAGACTCAACCCATTAGGCCCACACTAAGGTACTAAGGCCCAATTACATAAAATAAGAGAAATAAACTAGATACCAAGACTCAATAAAAAGAAAGTACATATGATAAGACTCAATAAAATGAAAATACATAAGATGGGATCAAGAAAAGGAAGATAACATGTAGAGATCACAGCCATCCCATAACAAAAGTGTGTAGTCAACCCGAGCTAGAGGGAGTGTCGTGAGATGCCCTCATCAAATCCCCCGGGGTGGGGAGAACTCGACCCTGTTGAGTATGGGTCTGCCTGGCTGTCGTAACGCTCCAGCATGTCAGGGTCCAAGCGCAGCAGATCCTCCCGACTCACCCACGTATCTTCTATTGGGGGACGGTTCCTCCACCTAACCAGGTAGCACTGATACACCTTGTGCCTAGTAATGATACTCTGCTCATCTAGTATTGCCTCTACCTGCTCTCGTCGG
Source organism: Amorphophallus konjac (assembly GCA_022559845.1). NCBI lineage: Eukaryota > Viridiplantae > Streptophyta > Magnoliopsida > Alismatales > Araceae > Amorphophallus > Amorphophallus konjac. The sequence goes on along the minus strand of CM040124.1, from coordinate 278,624,277 downwards.
TCTCTCAAGCTAGAAAGTGGAGTCCCTCCGGGAGTGTCTCTCTCAAGGTGGGGTAAAGGCTCAAGATCCTCGCTGGGTTCCACCGTGGGGCCCTTGTAGGGTACCAGATCCGCCACATTGAAAGTAGGGTGCACCCCAAAGCCCTCGGGTAGGTCTAGCTCATAAGCATTACTGCCAAGTCGTTTCAGAACTCGAAAGGGTCCCGAACCCCGTGCCCTCAATTTGGAGGCAGGCCCCGGAAGGAGCCGCTCCGTCCTCACCATCACCGAATCTCCCACTTGGAACTCGCAGTGGCGCCGGTGAGCATCTGCCCGCCTCTTGTAAGCCTCATTGCTTTTTCCTATATGCTTGCGGATGTCATCATGCAACTCTTTGATATGCTGTGCAAAGGACTCAACTGAGACTGACACTCTAGCATGTGGGGGAAGGGGAATAAGATCGGACGGTTTTCTAGGCCTATAACCATGCACAACTTGAAATGGACTCTTGTCTATGGACCTATTAACAGAATCATTGTAGGCAAACTCGGCTTGAGATAAGAGGAGATCCCAATTCCCAGGGTGGTCCCCTACAAGGCAACGGAGCAAGTTCCCAAGGCTTCGGTTGACGACCTCAGTCTGGCCATCGGTCTGAGGATGGTAAGCAGTGGAGAATTTGAGGAGGGTTCCCATTAGGTGCCAAAGAGTCTTCCAAAAATAACTGGTAAACTTCACATCCCGATCAGACACAATAGTCTTAGGTAATCCATGGAGTCGGACTACCTCATCAAAGAATAATCGGGCAACCCTAGAAGCATCGGAGGTCTTGAAACATGGGATAAAGTGGGCCATTTTAGAGAACCTATCAACCACTACAAAGATGGAATCATGTTTGCGCAAGGTCTTAGGTAGGCCAAGGATGAAGTCCATGCTCAAATCCTCCCATGGTCGGTCTGGTATGGGTAGGGGTGTGTAAAGCCCAGTATTCTGTTTCACTTGTTTAGCTGAGGCACAAATACGACATTGTCCCACAATGTGGGCCACATCTTTCTTGAGACTAGGCCAATGGAATTGTCTTTCAACTAACTCTATGGTCTTTTGGACCCCAAAGTGTCCAGCTAGGCCCCCACTGTGTAACTCCCAAACTAAGAAGTCCCGAAGTGAAGTCCGGGGTATGCAAAGCCTAGCTCCCTTGAATAGATACCCTTCTTGAAGTATGAACCCTTCATGTTCCTTGTGGGGCTGAGTGGAAAGGGTGTTGTAGTGAGTCCCAAAGTCGGGGCAATTTGTATATTCTCCTTTGATTCTCTCAAACCCGTTTACTTCCACTTGGATGGTGGAGAGTAAGGCTACCCGCCTACTTAGCGCATCGGCTGCGCGGTTCTCACTACCCATCTTGTACTTGAGGACAAAGGTGTAGGCTTGAATGTGTTCTACCCATCGGGCATGTCGGGCATTGGGTTTTTGTTGGGTATTGAGATATTTCAAGGCCTCATGGTCCGAGAAGATCACAAACACCTTGGGTAGGAGATAGTGCCTCCAATGCCGAAGGGATTGAACCATGACATAAAGCTCTTTGTCATATGTGGAGTACCTAGTCCTAGCCTCACAAAGTTTCTCACTAAAATAGGCTACCGGGTGACCTTCTTGGCTAAGAATGCCCCCAATCCCTACCCCGGATGCATCACAAGTGACTTCGAAGACTTTTGAGAAGTCGGGTAGGCAAAGGACCGGGGCTTGGGTCATCTTTTCCTTAAGCTCTAGGAAGGCTTTTGAGGCTACCCTAGTCCACACAAAGGTGCCTTTCTTGAGGCAATCCGTGATAGGAGTGGTGATTGTGCTAAACCCATGGATGAATCTCCTATAGAAGGTAGCTAGCCCGTGAAAGCTTCGGGCCTTATGAAGGGTCTTGGGTTCGGGCCACTCAAGAATAGCTTGGACCTTTTCGGGGTCCATGGATACCCCTTGGGATGAGACAATAAATCCTAGGAAGGCTAGTTGATTGGTCAAGAAATGACATTTCCCGGGGTTAGCAAAGAGACTCTCCTTCCTAAGAATGGTGCACACTTGTTTGAGGTGATCGAGGTGGGCTTCCTTGGATTGGCTATATATGAGGATGTCGTCAAAATAGACAACTAAAAAGATGCCAATGAAGGGCCGGAGGACCCCGGTCATGAGGCGCATGAAGGTGCTTGGCGCATTAGAAAGGCCAAAAGGCATAACAAGCCATTCATAGAGACCGTCCTTAGTCTTAAAGGTGATTTTCCACTTGTCCCCGGGCCTAATGCGGACTTGATGGTAGCCACTCTTGAGGTCAATTTTAGAGAAGATGGTGGCTCCCGCTAGCATGTCTAACATATCATCAAGCCGAGGGATGGGGAACCTATATTTGACCGTTATCTTGTTGATGGCTCGGCTATCCACACACATGCGCCAAGTTCTGTCCTTTTTGGGTGTAAGAAGAGCCGGGACGGCACAAGGGCTTTTGCTAATTCGGAGGAAGCCCTTCTTGATGAGTTCCTCAATTTGCCTCCTGAGCTCGGCATGCTCGGTGGGGTTGAGGCGGTAGTGTGGGAGGTTGGGTAAGGTAGCTCCGGACACAAGGTCGATGGCATGTTGCACATCGCGCATGGGTGGTAGCTTGTCCGGAAGCTCCTCGGGAAACACATCATGGAAGTCCTCCAAGAGTTGTTGAATTTCTATTGGGTGTGGGTCGGTTGGGGTAGATTCCCCAAGGCAAATAACAATGGCACACACATGTTCCCCTTGGTTGACTTCTTCCTCAAGCTCTTTCCTAGTGATGAGGTGTAGGCTCCTAGGAGGCTTGTTGACCATACTAGGGTTAGGGCTTGGTGGGGTGGGGTTTGATGGGTTTGGAATAGTGGGAGGGGTAGGGGATCCCTCAAGGGAGGGAGATGCCTTCTTGGGAAGGGGGCGATGTGGAGAAGGGTTGAGTTAGATTTTCTTCCCATCATGAATGAAGATGCAAGTGTTTGTCTTTCCTAGAAAGGTGGCATCTACATCGTAGATCCAAGGTCGTCCTAGGAGTATACTCCCAACTTCCATAGGTAGGATGTCACACCACACTTGGCCTTGATAAGATTGGAATGTAATGGGGACAAGGCAATGAGCACTAACGGGTATGGAGGTGGTATCAATCCATGCTACACGATATGGGTGGGGATGTGGAGAGGTGGTAAGGCTCAAAAGTTTGACGGTGTCGGGTGACACCACATTCACATTACTTCCATTGTCCAAAATGACCTTCCTAACATGGCTCCTATCCGTATGTAGGTATGGAATATGGTGTTTCTCCTCCAATCATGCTCTTGGGTTTGAGTGAGGGTGCATCTAACCACTCCGAGGTGGGAGTCGGGGGGTGGAGGGGTTTGTTCTTGGTTGGTCTCTATGTAGTGGTTCTCATACTCCTCCTCCCATTCAAGAGAGGGTTCATATATCTCAACTTCCCCTTCAAATTCGGCTTGGGGTTGGGGGTTGGTCTCTTCTATGAGCAAGTTAGAGGCTCCTTTGGAGGGGCATTGATTGGCAAAGTGCCCATACCCATAGCACCTAAAGTATTGCTGCCCACTTTGATGGTTTGGGGTCAACTTAGTGTGAGGGGGAGTGGGTGTTGGATTGGGCCTATTGGGAGTTGTGTTTAGGGGCCCACTTGTGGGACGGGGTGGTGGAGTGCCACTAGGAGGGGTGACCCGGGTGGGAAGAGCTCCCATGGGTGTGGGAAGGAGACCTCTTGGGGGAGGTGGAGGGTTGGCCCGAGGAGCCATGGTCTTGGGGTCCATCCCCCGAGGGGGAACCATTCGCGTATACCGAGAGAATTTCTCAGCATCCCGAGCTACTTGGTAGGCTTGCTCTAAAGTGGCTACTTGACGCATGAATAACTCCTTCTTTATATGGAATTGAAGTCCATTCCTAAAGCGAGAGAGGGTGACGGCGGGGTCCTCTTGGACTCCACACTTGAGGAGGTAGTAGTCAAACTTCTCAATGTATTCCATAACGGTCTTTCCCTCTTGGGTCAAGGCTTGCCACTCATCTAGGAGGTTTTGATGGTAGGAGGGTGGCACATATTTGAGTTTGAGTTGGTCTTTCATGGCCCCCCATGTGGTGATGGGAGCTTCCCTCCTAACTATCCTTAATGCCTCAATATTCATCCAATGAGTCTTGGCTAATTTGGTAAGTTGCATCTTTGCAAGCCGGACTCTCCTATCCTCGGTCATTGGGTACCAATCAAAATATTGGTCCATGGCTGCCTCCCAATCTAAGTAGATGCTAGGATGATGAGATCCATCAAAGGTGGGTGCATCGACTTTCACAAGTCTCATTAGTTGGTCATCCGGGTTGTCCCGGGGGAGTCTCTCATTCCTTCTAGGAGGTGGGTCCCTTTCCGGTTCGGGAGGGTGGTCAAGATTGAGCTCTCCTATGGCTGGCTCCACATGTGGAGGTGGTTCTCTCCTATCCCCTGCCCTTGGGATAGGCCTATTTTCTTCAATTTGTTCAAGTCGGGCCGTTATATCATCAAGCCGTCCCATAATATTGGTCATGCCTTCCACAAGAAATCTCATGTGGTCGGGAAGCTCATGCTCATTGTGAGCGGGATTTCCTTGGGGATTGGGATTCATAGTGTTATTGGAAGATGATGAATTGACTTGATAATGAGTTCCACTACGAGTGGTCATGCAAAGTTGGGTGGGCTATGCATGGGGGTGCGGATGCACCTATGAAAGACTTAGTGCGACCCAAGACTAGACTTGTAAGAACAAGCCTAAGACCGCTCTGATACCACTTGATGTGGCACAGCCCAAGGATGACTAAATATGTAATGAACAACCTAGGACCTAGATCCACAAGCATACAAGCACTCAATGATTCTCACAATAGCGTCTTACTTACACGGCACACGCGATCACCCGGCGGGGCCGGGGGATGATGGCAAGGGTCCGAGGCGAGACCCAATGAGTCTAATGGGCTTAGTTGGCTTAGGCTGACCCCAAAGAGTCTAGGATTCCCAACTTAGTGGGTGGCTGGCCCGCAAGGCGGGGTTTGGGTGGCACTCTCTCACGGCCCGCGGTGGGCACCAACAAATGAACATACAAGAACGGACCCTCTTCTCACCGTCCGACGAGCAATCAAAGCAATACTAAACTTGCAGAAGTAAGGTGATGGGGCATCAAAGGCGATTTCCATACACGGGTGAAGTGTATTTGTGTGTTATGGCTTGTATAAGATTGTAATTGTGTAATTTCTTTCTTTTGGGCTCCTTGTAAGGCTTATATCAAGCCAATGGGCCATTTGTTATGTCAAGTCCAAGGTTAGATTGCCATTAGTAGAGTCTATTAGAAAGCCTAGGTCATATTGGACCAAATGCCACCCTTATGGACCATATTAGTCATTTAAGGCCCAATTGGGCCACTCCCTCTCATGGACCACCAAGACTTGGAAGGCCCAAGTCTAGACATGAGTTATTGGATTGGGTTGGCTGGCCTTGGACCAGCCTAGGCCCAAGAGAGGCCCATGAAGGGGGCGCCCTCTCTTTTGGCCTTATTAGGCATGGTTGGTGTGTATTAGGTGGTGTTTGAATAGATTAGTCCAAGGTTGAATGGAGATGGTCAAATTAGATTAAACAAATGTTTTAAGTGTGTTATTCACATTGTATCTCAGCAATTCACTCATCAACCCTTGATCCAAGGGCCTAGAATGGATTAGAAACCTAGCATATAAAACCTTGTATTTTCATGAGAAATTCAATGGAAAAATCAAAAAACTGTTGAGTCTCTTGGAGCTTGGTGCGCCCCTCTCTCCTCCCCCTGCTGTTCTTCCACCTTCAACCCCAGATATAGAGTGGTTCTACCTCCCTTCATCCCCTCTCAACCTCTGATCATCACCGGTGCCGCCGCCTCCGCCGTTCGTGCCGCCTTCGAGCCGCCACGGGATCAATTTCGGTGTTCTGTCTTGCTGGATAGAGGTGAAGCTCGGAAATTCCTCAAGTCAGCCACGAGTTCAGATCGACTTCAAATTTTTAGGGTTGGTTCCTACCTTATAGCCCCTTCCCCAAAAAAAAACTCAGGCTCAAATTCTCCCATTTCGTATTGTTTCCACTTCATTCATTCCCCAAACTCAGATCAGATCTGTCTCTATCTACAGTGATAGAACCTTTGAGTTCGTCCCCTTATACCACCCTTTTAAATTTTTTTAGACCTCCCAATTTAAATGGGAGTTATGTCCATTTTTCCCTACCTCCAAAATTTTTATCAATTTTTGTTGAGTCTTTTACCTATTTCTAAAAATTCATGTTCTACCGGAGCTACAGTACTTCCAGCCAGTTCCCAGATCCGACCTTCTTCCAGTAAACAAATCATAGAAATTCCTAGACACATCCAAACGTGTTCAAACCAACTTTTCCATCTTCCCAACTCCAAATCCTACAACTTTCATGAAGAAGTCGAAGTCTGAATCTAAGGTCTTCCTAGCGGTCAATGGCAGTTATCAGAGATCAGCTCTACAGATCTGAGTGTTCAGTTACTGTACAACAAGAGGTAGTAAATTTCATAAGTCCAGATCAGCGAAGATCCAGGCCAGATCACTAGGCCTACATTGAAGTACTTCGAGTCAGCTTTCCAACGGCGCTAATTTCGTGTCAATCCGACATCGGATCTGATCTCAGCGTCCGTTCTCGCCGGACAGCGCGTTGAAAACCAGAAACTGCAGATCCGTGGGAAGTTTTCCCGACGGGCGCCGGCCGGAGCCGCCCGGCCTCCGATCGTCGTTCCAGCGTGCCGCCAGCCCGGGGATCGCTTCCATCAGTGTCCCCCACCACAGCGGTGACCCGGGTCCAACACGGCCCCTCAGGACAGCACGTGGGCCCCACCGTCATTAGTTCGGGCGTTGCCGAATCAACGCGAGAAGCCGCACGTCAACCCGAATTCGGTTCTCCCGGACCCCATTGTGTAGCCCTTTACCTCCCTGCGTGGAGTGGGCAGCGGCTTACATTTCTGTAATATTGTGTAATATTGTTCCGGGAGTACGAGTTTCGGCCGGGTCCGTCGTCCCCACGCCGAGCGCGTGGAGGTATCGTCTTCGCTCCTACACTTGGCATTTCGCTTATTTCATATATGCTTGTTTATGCCACTACTAGAGAGCATGTTTTAGGACCTAGCTCGTTATAATTTCATATCACCGTTGCTGCGAGAGAGTGAGCGAGACCGTCCCGTGACCCGATCCGGGCATGAAAGTGCGAGCCGACCACCCTAGCTCTTGCCGGTTTCTCAACCGTGCACGTCCGACGCTTCCCTCATCAAGGGACGATCGCGAGCTTGCCGTGTCCGTGTCTCGTCCCGCATCAATTTGGTATCAGAGCGAGTTTGAGTCTAGGGTGTCAAAAAGAAAAAAAAAAGAGTGTCATTTACATCGAGTCATTAGTCGGTTTAAGTCGAGTCTAGGATCATCATTGTTTTAAAACACAAAAAAGAGTGTCTTTTCGCATTGCATCCCTTTACTTGGTATATCAAAAGGTGTTGTCTGAACGTTAGGCCATGCCTATCGGGAAGGCTGCACGCTTGTGCGAGTGATCTTCGGATCGGTTATCTCCGCCACGTACCGAGTCTTGGTTTACGTCTAGGGTCCTTAGTGTGCATGCATTCCAGACTTGCATAGTCGGTCTAGTGTCTTGTCACCGTGTGTATGCATGTCCATGTCCACTACCCATGGCCGATCCCCAAGACCATACGTCCGAGTGGTCAACTTTTGTGGCCAAAATGAATGTCCTCATGGACCGAGCCTTTGGTTTTGCCCCTCTCATTATGAAAGCCGCTCTACCCAACGGGTCCACAACGGAGCTCCATTTCACCGATAGGGTGTCGGATAATTGGGTTTCTCTTGACATCGTGGAGTCTCTCTCCAAGACAGGCGAGATTGTCCGTGATGGTGATTTTGCTTGTGTTGAGTTCTATAAGAGGATCGGCTCTGTTCTCTACACCGATGGCGCATGGTGCAGGATCGGCACACTTGCTGGTTCATGCATCATTTTAGGGCAAAAGTGGTTAGGAGAGAGAAGGGCCAATCTTGACTGGGACAAGAGGACTTGCACCTTATGTCCACCATACCTACCCGGTAAGATCACCCTTAGGGACCCCGTATGTCCAGCCACCCAGCCCCAGCGACCCACTCCACCTTCGGATTCACGCTTGGAGCCACCTCATCCCGAGCCACCCGTATTTCTAACGGGTACATTATACATAGCCGAGCCGCTTCTTAGTTGGCTCAAGGATGGCTTGGTCCCACTCCCTTACCCGTCTATGGACCCTACCCTACCTTTGGTGTCCGTCAACTCCTACCACATAACTTTTCGGTCTAGTCACCATGTCGATACTTTGGATGATCTTATTATGGGATTAGATTCACAATGGGAGTTGACGCATCTTTTGGCCCGAGGCTTTGACCAACCCGCTAGTCTTAGCTTCACCCATCCGGCCTTAGGATCCATTACCTCTGTGTGCACCGTGGGGTGTGTCACAACGGAGATTCTTCTACTCCTCCCGATGCCGGCCGAGTCCGACTTCATTCTCTTTTGCCCAAGGGAGGAAGTTTATTTTCTTCACATGACCATCGTCCCGTTCACTATGGCGGATGAAGGTGACCATTCACACCTTCAAGAATTTCACGATTGGGACCGTGTCATGGAGGAACCCATCTCCCGGGGTCATACCTTCTTTGACCCTTTTGACCCCTCCACTAGTGAAGCTCCCGAGCTATCATATTCCCTCCACCTCTTCCAAGGAGTTCCCTATTCCACCCATACCCCTCGGTCTATTCGGCAAGCCGTCTCTACATCTAGGGATGATGGCGAGGGTAGTTTTGGATCTCCTAGCCCTTCTTCACCCAAATCCCATCGGTCACCAATGCATGAGTGGTACATCTTAGGGTGTCTAGGAGTCCTCCCTTCCATCAACCATCGTGTACATCTAGTATATGCATGGCACATATTCGGGTGTCCTGGTCCGCCGTCACCCATGTACGGGTCGGACTAACAGTGTGCTTTTCTTTGTGTGATTTGTTTTGAGTGATTTGTTTGCATGGTTTGTGTGTCGTTTGTTTGTCTACATGCGTCTTGTGCAAGCTCGTTGTCGTTCTCTTATGAGTAAGAGGCGAGTGGACTCACTTGATGAGTATGGGATCAGTTCCACATCTATACCCGGATCAGTCACCTATAGGGACTCAGCGGTGATTCCTAGTGAGTCTTCGAGCTGTTTCCTTCCTTTGAGAGTGCCCCTTCGGAGTGACCACCTTTAGCCCATAGCAGTTCGCATATCGCGTATATATGGAATGAGCAGGTGACGATCACTTGGAGTGGAGCATACCCGCGCTACGTGGCACGGTGACAGATCCGCAGGAGTACCGGAGCAGCCATACCCCTACTCGACGGGGTCGAGTTCCTCCCACCCGGGGAGAATTGATGGGGCATCAAAGGCGATTTCCATACACGGGTGAAGTGTATTTGTGTGTTATGGCTTGTATAAGATTGTAAGTGTGTAATTTCTTTCTTTTGGGCTCCTTGTAAGGCTTATATCAAGCCAATGGGCCATTTGTTATGTCAAGTCTAAGGTTAGATTGCCATTAGTAGAGTCCATTAGAAAGCCTAGTTCATATTGGACCAAATGCCACCCTTATGGACCATATTAGTCATTTAAGGCCCAATTGGGCCACTCCCTCTCATGGACCACCAAGACTTGGAAGGCCCAAGTCTAGACATGAGTTATTGGATTGGGTTGGCTGGCCTTGGACCAGCCTAGGACCAAGAGAGGCCCATGAAGGGGGCGCCCCCTCTTTTGGCCTTATTAGGCATGGTTGGTGTGTATTAGGTGGTGTTTGAATAGATTTAGTCCAAGGTTGAATGGAGATGGTCAAATTAGATTAAACAAATATTTTAAGTGTGTTATTCACATTGTATCTCAGCCATTCACTCATCAACCCTTGATCCAAGGGCCTAGAATGGATTAGAAACCTAGCATATAAAACCTTGTATTTTCATGAGAAATTCAATGGAAAAATCAGAAAATTGTTGAGTCTCTTGGAGCTTGGTGCGCCCCTCTCTCCTCCCCCTGCTGTTCTTCCACCTTCAACCCCAGATATAGAGTGGTTCTACCTCCCTTCATCCCCTCTCAACCTCTGATCATCACCGGTGCCGCCGCCGCCGCCGTTCGTGCCGCCTTCGAGCCGCCACGGGATCAATTTCGGTGTTCTGTCTTGCTGGACAGAGGTGAAGCTCGGAAATTCCTCAAGTCAGCCACGAGTTCAGATCGACTTCAAATTTTGAAGGTTGGTTCCTACCTTATATCCCCTTCCCCACAAAAAAACTCAGGCTCAAATTCTCTCGTTTCATATTGTTTCCACTTCGTTCATTCCCCAAACTCAGATTAGATCTGTCTCTGTCTACAGTGATAGAACCTTTGCGTTCGTCCCCTTCTACCACCCTTTTAAATTTTTTTAGACCTCCCAATTTAACTAGGAGTTCTGTCCATGTTTCCCTACCTCCACAATTTTTATTAATTTTTTTTGAGTCTTTTACCTATTTTTCAAAATTCATGTTCTACCGGAGCTACAGTACTTCCAGCCAGTTCCCAGATCCGACCTTCTTCCAGTAAACAAATCATACAAATTCATAGACACATCCAAAGGTGTTCAACCCAACTTTGACATCTTCCGAACTCAAAATCCTACAACTTTCATGAAGAAGTCGAAGTCTGAATCTAAGGTCTTCCTAGCGGTCAACGGCAGTTATCAGAGATCAGCTCTGCAGATCTTAGTGTTCAGTTACTGTACAACAGGAGGTTGTAAATTCCATAAGTCCAGATCATAAAGATCCAGGCCATATCTCTAGGCCTACATTGAAGTACTTCGAGTCAGCTTTCCAATGGCGCTATTTTCGTGTCAATCCGACATCAGATCTGATCTCAGCGTCCGTTCTCGCCGGACAGCGCGCTGAAAACCAGAAACTGCAGATCCGTGGGAAGTTTTCCCGACGGGCGCCGGCCAGAGCCGCCCAGCCTCCGATCGTCGTTCCAGCGTGCCGCCAGCCCGGGGATCGCTTCCATCAGTGTCCCCCACCACAGCGGTGACCCGGGTCCAACACGGCCCCTCAGGACAGCACGTGGGCCCCACCGTCATTAGTTCGGGCGTTGCCGAATCAACGCGAGAAGCCGCCCGTCAACCCGAATTCGGTCCTTCCGGACCCCATTGTGTAGCCCTTTACCTCCCTGCGTGGAGTGGGCAGCGGCTTGCATTTCTGTAATATTGTGTAATATTGTTCCGGGAGTACGAGTTTCGGCCGGGTCCGTCGTCCCCACGCCGAGCGCGTGGAGGTATCGTCTTCGCTCCTACACTTGGCATTTCGCTTATTTCATATATGCTTGTTTATGCCACTGCTAGAGAGCATGTTTTAGGACCTAGCTCGTTATAATTTCATATCACCGTTGCTGCGAGAGAGTGAGCGAGACCGTCCCGTGACCCGATCCGGGCACGAAAGTGCGAGCCGACCACCCTAGCTCTTGCCGGTTTCTCAACCGTGCACGTCCGACGCTTCCCTCATCAAGGGACGATCGCGAGCTTGCCGTGTCCGTGTCTCGTCCCGCATCATAAGGCCATCAAGGTTAGTATCAATGCTCACCTTATCGGTGTGAAGACACCGATCCCGCTTGGAGACGAGGGCATGCCGGGAGGCGAGGGTATACACCCGATCGCCGTGGCGATGTAGCTTGACCTGAAAATGCAAAGGTGTACAACACTACGCCTCGCGCAGGAGGGGTGATCTTGGGGTGGGGATTAGGCTTATTACATTCAAAACTACCTCCACGCAGGGAGGGGCATTCAGCCGGCCAAGCGGGGTGGGGAATTAAGCTAAGGAACCCGACTTGTCGAACCCCGCCGGTTCTGCCAATCTGCAAATTCGCCGGACAGTGGGGCGGTGTTGATGTTGCCAGAAATTCCACAGAGCGTGGATCTTGATGAAACCTGCACCAAAAGTTCCCCAACAGGACGGGGATGGTGTCTGAATTTTGGTAGGAGCTCTGGAACTCAGGGCTGGTCGGGCCGGCGACTGGAACAGGTCAGCAACTTCTTCCTCTGGCTGGTGCAGAACAGGTACAGCGAGTTGCAGATTGCACCACGGACGCTCCTGAACTCCAAATGAGGCGAGCCTGGCGGTGACGTGATCGTAATTTTGGTTACGACCAACATATCCCCACATCAGTTGCTCAGTTCCCTCTGGATAGTCGGGCCAAGCATGGGTCCACAATTGTTGGTGATGGTCGGCTATGGTGGGATTTCTTTCATCGCCAGGATGGCGCGGTTTTCAGGATTCCGACCATTTATAACCGTGTTCCTCGGGTCACATCAGAATATATTAAATGGTGGAACACCCGAACCAGCTTTTATAGGGATGGCAGGGGCGCATTCTGGGACGTGGCCGAGCGTTCTTTCTTGAAACAGCAACCCGGCCCCGTGTTTGACATTCCAGAGGCCCATCTGAAAAGGATTTATTCACAACACCCGCAGGAGGCAGAGAACTATTTGGCCAAACGTCGGGCTTTGAAAGAAGAAGGCTCTGAGCCGCCCACTCCTGTCTTTGCTGTTATTAATGAAGACACCTTCATGAAAAACTTGAAGCATCTGTGTCATGTAGGGGGCGCTCGTCTGGAGGTGCAACAGTACCCATTCCCTGTTGAAGAGCCACTCCCGACAACATCCCCTTGGAAGGGTCCGATGGACAGATTTCATCCTTACCGGATGTTTGTGCGTAGGGAAGATAGGACTCAGACGTATTACAAGCACACGCCTTGGCTGTTTATTCTGCTGAATGTACATGGGTTATCTGCAGAGGGTCCGATAGCCGGCATCTTGAATAAGTCATTGTTCATTTCTTTTCATTATGTTGACGGCTGGGGTATGGACCACCTCGACTTATTCCGATGTCTTGACTTTCACGGTCATAGCGACCTGGCCGCCTTAGTGGAGAAGTGCCAGACAGTTGGTGATGTCCGCTGGCTCGTCAAGGAGGCTGCTTCCCGCTCCAAGGAGGTAGCTTATCTGTATTGGCCACTTTCTATCTTTTATGACGGTCCAACAGGTATGATCTTTCTTTTATGACTGTAGTGCCTTCCGCTCAGTGTTGAACTTTGCATTCACTGATTTCACTACTTTTTTTCTGTCTTCAACAGACAGAACAGACAGGGAATTTATAGAAAAATCATTGCACAAGCTGAGAAGCCTGCTCATTTTGAAGTCCCTGCAGTAGCGCCGACTACTACTCCCTTGCCTCCGGGCAAAAAGAGAAAGACTTTGGCGGTTAAGGTTCCAGTCGTAAAGGCCAAGAAGGCTAAGACAGCTTACGCCCAGCAACCGGACTTGACAGTGACGGACACCGAGACCCCTCTCCCCGATATCCCTTCGTTTGATGAATTTGCATCCGAGAGGGAGGCCGTCTAGGCATCCGCTGAGGGTAACATTACTAGCTTGCAGCTACTTCTTTCATTCTCTTCTTTACTGAATCTGAAAGAGATCTCTGGATATCTGACAACTATTTTTGTACAGCCCAAGAGCAAGTTGTGGCGCTCCCTGACGCGGACACTAGATTGCCTTCTCCTACACCGGCCAGCGAAGTAGAGGGTAAGTGTGTTTTCTCATCTTTTCTTGTGCATTTCAGCTATTTTTCTGTCATTTATTTCATGGACCTTTTGCTACAGTGACAGCTGGAGAGGAGACCGGAGTCATAGCAACGGGAGGAGATGTGTTTCAGCCACAGGAGGGTCACAAAGCGCAGACAAAATGGGAGATTGTCACCACAAGGCGCATAGTTACCCGGTCCACCTCCCGGCATACTTCAAAGATGACTGCCCAGCCCGTGGACAGCGTGGAAATATCTTCTAGTAGTTCTGCGACTGCCTCTGATGCAGAGGAAGAAGAGGCAGGCTTTAGCGATAGCGAGGCGGAGGGTATCTCCAAATCATAGGCCCCATCCGTATGTACTGACATTGTTCCGCTATTCCCCCCCTCCAAACTGCTGGTGCTGTCTTCTGAGGAGGAGCTACAGGAAGAGTTTTCCGGCCTGGACACCGAGGCAGATATAACCCCTCCCTTTGTTGCTTCAGCAGCGGAGCTTTCCTCTCCCCTGCACTCCTTTGAGGATATCGGCATCACATTAGGAGTGAGTATCTTCTCCTTCTCCTCCTTGGTTTCCCTTTTATTTGCTGCTTGATGTTGTATTGATCTGTTCACAGGAATCCACTGTTGCTAGCCCAGTAACGACTGCAGCCTTTGAAGCCACTCCGTCTGACGCCTTGGCCATCATCCCTGTTTCATCAGCAACCTGTGCAGGCATTTCTGAGATTATTTGCCCCGTGCCAGTGAGGATACAGTCCTCCACGGACCTGGCATTACTGGACTTGGGAACCTCGGGGGATAGTTCGGCTCTAATCAGGGTCTTGGATTTCTGAGCTGAAGCGGACCCAGCTAGGGGTTCCACCTTTGTAGCGGCCACGCTGATGACCATTGCGCCCGAATCAGCAATTCCTATAACAGCAATTATGGAGATTGAACCCCGGCCTCTTCGGGCTGTAGCCCCTACGGTCTCAACACTGAAAGGAATAGTCGTTGAAGAAGAGATGGAAGAAGGAGAGGCAATGGATACAGAGATGGAACTATTGTCCATAGCTGGCCCAACATCAATCTCCATGGGTTCAGGGTTTGAGGAGGAGGTGGCCCGAGAAGAGAATGTTGAAGATGCGGGCACTGCACCAGGGACCCGCAAAGCAGCCGCTCCAGCACTCATTAGCCCTTCCTCTCCGAGCATTCAAATAGCAGTCCTCGAGGAGATGGAGGTTGAAGGCCCCTTAGCTCCGCAAGAGATCATAGAGAAGGTTTAGTCGGCATCTTCAGCAGATCTCCCATCTTCTTCCTCCCAGCCGGATGTCACATTATGGGCAGACATTGACAGTGAGGTGACTTTTGAAGTAGCTCCATTTCCTTCCCCTGGTTTCGCTTCATCCGAGAGCTTTGTCTGGCAAAATCTGGACATGCTGCGCCAGCTAGTGGAGTCCCAGCCCGGACTGACTTATCTGCAGTTGAAAGAGATAGCCGAACATTTCACCGCTGGTCTACAGGTGATGGGTTGTCCCTTGGAAATATGGGCCCATCGGGTTCTATTGTTGTTAAAATTTGTACACCACCAGGATTTCTTCGCACACATTATGTCTGACAGACTGGCAGCTTTGAAGTTGTAGAGGGTAGAGTGCAAATCTGAGCTGGAGAAAATGAGCTCTATCCTTCAGGAGCGCCAAGGCCAGCTGCAGTCTCTGACACAGCGGGAGCGATTCATACGCAACTGGATGAGCATTCTAGAGGCTGAACTGGCTGGTCTTCGAGCTGAGCTGCCGTCGATAACAACCTCTAGGCCGCAATTCGCGGGGGAAGTAGCTCTGTTGGAGGGGCAGGTGGCATCTTTTCAGGACGAGTCCGCTCGGCTACAGGAGGAGGAGGCTCATCTACATGAATTGGGGGCTGCTCCGTATGTGGGTCTTCTGGCCTTCGAAGACATATTCCGGCGCCAGTGAACATCTTTCCCTCCCTTTTTTTTGTAATACAATTCCCCCATAGGGGCTTCTCTTGTACTCTTTTCCTCATTCATATAGTGAAAAGGAAACTTTACGCCGGTCCCATATACAATTGTTCTTTACTTGCTGTACTATTATTGCTTCATGGTGATTGGTAGCGGTTTTAGCAATGCTCATGCGAATAACCCGTACTTAGTAGGAGAGCGTCCACCCTTTCAGGGAAAGGATGGGGAACTCGCTCCACTGCGCGACGATATCTGGAGGGTGCTTAAACCGAACTCCGTTGGTAGCAGCAAATGTCTTCTTCGGCCATATGTGCAGCAAGGGAGATTATTTGTAGAAATGTGAATGAAAAGGGTTAGAATATCATCTGGAACGGGCGAATGGTCCATCCCGGGTAGGTTTCAAAACTGATCGGGACAACGTGCCGATCGACCAGTGGCTGATTTTATCATCGGTATTGGATTTATATCGATGCAACAAAGTTGTATAGGTTTCATCAGAATATACGTGAGGTCTAGATTGGGTAAGCTTTATCGCAGGTGGGACGTGAGAGCATATGTGGTTTTCATCAGGAAAGACGTGAAGTCTGACCTGGATAGGTTTCATCATTGATCGGACGAGGTGACGATCCATCAATAGCTGGTTTCATAAGAGTGGTGATGGGTTTTATCGTCGGTTGGACTTTTGAAAAGGGCCTGAAGACTTTATCAGGGCAGACGTAAGGTCTATCCTGCGAGGGTTTTATCGCTAGTCGGACAAGATGCCGAGCGACAAATGGAAGGCTTCTTGTGAATGGCGGGAGATGAAGGTAGCATGTCATTGGCATGGAACTTTTTAAATTACCATATTACTGACCCAAGCGCCCTTTCGGGTTTTCGCCGGAGCCAGCCCCCTCTTGCTTTTGCCCACGCGCCCTTTCGGGTTTTCACGTGGCGGGGTACCCGATTTTGCCTGCAGTGCCCTTTCGGGTTTTCACCACAGCTGAGTTTTGGCCCTTTTTGCCCTTGTTCAGAATGCCCGAACAAGTCTGGCGAGGCATCTCTATTTTTAGCCCCATTTCGTCTCTTTCCCCCCTTTTTTTCTTTCTTTTTTTTTCTTTCCTTCTTTTTTTCTTTGAACTAGGACTTCAACCTTATGGGTTGTCGTCCCATATGCTCAGTTGTGTATGCATCGTCATTGATGTGGGTGTTAACATCAACGCAAGGGGTATGGGGTTTCATCGTTCACCCAGGCAGAAGGCCTGGGTCGACTTGAGTGTGTTTCGTGGCTTAGGCGCGAAGCCATTCGCCGGGAGCATGACTGTAATCGTTAATGTGGAGATTAACATTAACGCAAAGGAATATGATTTCATCATCTATCCAGACGGAAGGTCCAGATTGACTCGAGGATGTGTGTAGTAGCTTGGGCATGAAGTCGTTTACTGGAGTGTAGGTTTCATCGTTAATGTGGGGTTTAACATTAACGCAAAAAATGGGATTTCATTATCTATCCAGACGGAAGGTCCGGATTGACTTAAAGAAATGTGTGTAGCAGCTTGGGCACGAAGCCGTTCGCTGGGGATGTAGATTTCATCGTTAATGTGGGGTTTTACATTAACGCAAAGGAATAATATTTCATTATCTATCCAAACGGAAGATCCAGATTGATTTGGGGAAATATGTCGTGTTTTTATCAGAGTAAACGGAAGGTCTACCCTGGCTGGGTTTCAGCATCGATCAGGCAATGTGCCGCTCTACCAGTATCTGGTTTCATCATCGGTATTGGGTTCATACCAATGCAAGGATTTCATGGGTTTCATCGGGGCAGACGTAAGGTCTAAACCGGATAGGTTTCATCGTTGATCGGGCAGTGTGCCAATCGATCAATAGCAGGTTTCATCATCAGTATTGGGTTCATACCAATGCAAGGATTTCATAGGTTTCATCGGGACAGACGTAAGGTCTAAACCAGATAGGTTTCATCGTTGATCGGGCAGTGTGCCAATCGATCAATAGCAGGTTTCATCATCGGTATTGGGTTCATACCAATGCAAGGATTTCATGGGTTTCATCGGGATAGACGTAAGGTCTAAATCGGGTAGGTTTCATCGTTGATCGGGCAGTGTGCCAATCGATCAATAGCAGGTTTCATCATCGGTATTGGGTTCATACCAACGCAAGGATTTCATAGGTTTCATCGGGATAGACGTAAGGTCTAAGCCGGATAGGTTTCATCGTTGATCGGGCAGTGTGCCAATCGATCAATAGCAGGTTTCATCATCGGTATTGGGTTCATACCAATGCAAGGATTTCATAGGTTTCATCAGACGTAGGGTCTAAGCCAGATAGGTTTCATCGTTGATCGGGCAGTGTGCCAATCGATCAATAGCAGGTTTCATCATCGGGGGACATGAAATGATACGTGGTTTTTTCAGAATAGACGGGAGGTCTCTTCCGAGATGGGTTGTAGCATTGATCGAGACGATATGCCTCATGATCAATGGGGTTTCATCATCGGTGGGACATATGATCGGTTTCATCAGGATAGATGTAAGATCCAAACTGGATAGGTTTCATCGTGGTGGGTATCAGACAAAAAGTGGAAGGATTTTATCATAGCAGACGGAAGGTCTATTCTGGGATGGGCTTTAGCTTCGATTGAGATGATATGCCTCATGACCAACGGGGTTTCATCAACGGTTGGACATGCAGTGGATGTGCTATCGAAGGAGATTCATGAAGTGAACTTTTTGTGTTACCACATTACTGACCCAAGTGCCCTTTCGGGTTTTCACCGGAGCCAGCCCCCTCTTGCTTTTGCCCACGCGCCCTTTCGGGTTTTCACATGGCGGGGTACCCAATTTTGCCCGTAGCGCCCTATCGGGTTTTCCCCACAGCCGGGTTGTTTGCCATTTTTGCACTCGTCCAAGATGTTTTGGACAAGTCCGGCGGGGGACCTCTATTTTAAGCCCCATTTCTTATCATTTTATATATTTTTTTATCATTTTATTTTTATTTTTATTTTTTTTATCATTTCTTTTTTGAACTCGTATAAGAGGAGGATATTGAGAAAGTCGACTAGGGCACAATGCCTTGCGCCGAGAAAAGACTTATTCGTTAGCAAGAAGGTAATGCTAGCGCAAAGGACAGATTTGAGCCGATTCAAGCGTAGGGCCCGCATTGGCGATGTTATTTATTATATGCGAGCTCGGCCAGGGCAGAGTGCCACTAAACTGAGGTGTGGGTAGCTCGATCAGGGTGGAGTACCACTAGACCAAGATAAGGGTAGCTCGGTCAGAGCAGAGTGCCTCTAGACTAAGATATAAGTAGCTCGGCCAGGGCAGAGTGCCACTAAACCAAGGTAAAGGTAGCTCGATCAGGGCGGAGTGCCACTAGACCAAGTTTGAGGTAGCTCGGTCAGGACAAGGTGCCACTAGACTAAGGTGGATAGAGCTCATCGAGAGCGGAATGCCATTCATTGATGTGGGGTGAACATCAACGCAAAAGAGAGTAGGGCTTCATCATGCAATTCAGACGGAAGGTCTGAACTGAAGTTGGTGGATGGCGGCTTGGGTATGAAGCTGTTTGCCGGGAATGTGGATCTTATCGTTGGTGCGGGATAGACATCAACGCAAAGGAGAGTGGTTTCATTGTCTACTCGGATGAAGGGTTTGAGTGACGTCGCTGTGTAGTAGCTCAAGCATGGGGCCATTCATTGGGAAATTTGTACATAAGTTTTACCGTTGATGTGGGGTAGACATCAACGCAAAGAAGGATGATATTTCTTCATGCAGTCCAGACGGAAGGTCTGAACTGATGCTGACTGGTAGTAGCTTAGGCACGAAGCCGTTTTCCGGCGGGGTAGATTCATTTAACAGGGACGAAGGGTCCAAGTTAAAGGAGTAAGCCGACCGATCTTGTTAATGATGACAAGGGCCGAAAGATTGTTGGACAGGATTTCCGGTGGGACTTTATGATGATCATCCTTCTCGGAGTTTTATTAGGAAGGGTGAAAATGGGAACTTTAAATTGCCACATTACTGGCTTAAGCGCCCTTTCGAGTTTTCGCCGAAGCCAGCCCCCTCTTGCTTTTGCCCACGCGCCCTTTCAGGTTTTCACGTGGCGGGGTACCCGATTTTGCCTACAGTGCCCTTTCGGGTTTTCACCATAGCTGGGTTTTGGCCATTTTTTCCCTTGTCCAGAATGCCCGAACAAGTCTGGCGGGACATCTCTATTTTTAGTCCCATTTTTTTATCAACACCAGGAAGAGTAGGGTTTTATTATCTAATCCGGACGAAGGGTCCGAATAGGGCTTCATCATCTGATTGTCATCAGTCTTTATTTATCTGTTCATTCGCCACTTCCCCAGCAGGCAGTGGTGCAGCATGATAGAGTTTCAGATGCTTCCCATTGAGTGGCGAGAATTGAATCTCCCCCCGATGGTTGACAACCACGTAGGCTCCGCCCTCGTAGACCCTCTGGACTATGTATGGACCCAGCCAGTTAGCAGCAAGCTTGCCTTTTGGATTGGAGGCCATGACTTCCCTTTTCTTGACCATGACCAGGTCTCCTTTCTTGAATTCCGCCCCTTGACGAGCTTATTGAAGGCATTTGCCATGCGGGCTTGGTACATCTGGATATTCTTCTGGGCTTGCAGACGCCTCCCCTATAGTTCAGCCAGTTCTTCAAGTCTCCTTTCAGCATTGGTTCGTTCGTCATGAACTAAGCCATGCTGGACTGCAATCCTGAGTGACGGTACCTCCAGCTCTATAGGGACTACTGCCTCGGAGCCGTACACCAGTGAATAGGGTGAGCAACCCGTGCGGGTTTTATAGACAGTGCGATATGCCCATAATGCTTCATACATCTTTTCACCGCAGTCCTTTTTGTTAGAACTGACGACCTTGGCTAGCAGGGTGCATAGTATCTTATTGAAGGCCTCGGCCAATCCATTTGCTTGTGGATTGTAAGGAGTGGAGGTTCTCCATTCAATTTTGTACTTCTCGACAAGCTGATTTATCTTCTGGTTCTTGAAGTGACTTCCATTATCAGATATTATTCAGCTGGGGACCCCGAACCGGAAGATGATATTGTGCTTGATGAATCTAGCAACCAACTCACCAGTCACTTCTCTGAGTGCTATTGCCTCCGCCCACCTGGAGAAGTAGTCTGTTATAGCCAGGATGTACCTGTGTCCAACTGAAGAAGTCGGTAGTGGTCCGACTACATCAGTTCCCCACTGAGCAAAAGGCCAGCTGGGAATTGTTGGGTGTAGAGCTACAGGAGGCCTCCTGGGTACAGTGGCATGCTCCTAGCATTTCTGGCATGACTTTGCAAACTAGCAACAGTCTTCAAACATAGTGGGCCAATAATAACCCAGCTTCTTGATTTCAATCTTCATCTTAGGCCCAGCCTGGTGTGCCCCTGTTGTCCCAGCATGTATTTCTTTCATTGCTTGCCAAGCCTCTTCAATAGATAGGCAGCGAAGCAAAATCTTCTTGCGGGCGTCCGCCATGATTCGGAACAGAGTTCCATTTCTGCATTCATAGGAATCTTTGATCCTTAGGAGTTTCATTCTCTCTTCTTTGTTCTTGGGCAGCTGTTGGTGTAGGAACCACTGCAGTAGGTGCTGTCTTCAATCAGATGCCTGGACTTTGTCAACGGCATCAATCTCATATTCTTCAGGACACGCTTCCAGCATGCTGGGGACTTGCCGCCTATTCATGACAATAATGTTGAGCGTCTCATCTGGCGGGACTGATAGTGAGCTGGTCAGCTTTGCTAGTGCATCAGCTTGAGCATTATGTCCTCGACCCACATGATTGAGCTCAATGTGGTCGAAATTCGCCATGAGGCGTATAGCCTTTTGATAATAGGGGTTCAATTCTGGCTTTCGCACTTCGAATTCTCCCTGTATTTGTTTTATCACTAACATTGAGTCACCGAATACCTGAAGCATCCGAATACTCATATTGAGGGCGACCTGGAGACCAATTATCAGAGCTTCATATTCAGCTTCATTGTTGGTGCAGGGCTTATTTATAGAACAGGAGGTGTGCAACACTTCTCCTTCTAGCGATTTCAGCACAATGCCGGCCCCTGCACGTATTCTTGTTTTCCCACTGGAATCAGTTTCTGTTCTTGATGCCCCATCAAAGTATAATTGCCACATGATTGGCCGGGTTTGACAGGCTTCGAGCACTTCATCCTCAGGTAGCTCGGTCTCAAGCACAGCATTTTCTGGTACAGGGTGCTCTGCAAAGAAATCAGCCACAACCTGGCCCTTTATAGCTCTCTGAGGTATATAAGTAATGTCAAACTCCATCAGAATCACAACCCATTTGCCTAGTCGACCTTTGAGTGCCGACTGAGTCAATATATATTTGAGCGGATCTGCTGTAGATATCAACCTGATCTCATGTGACAGCATATAGTGTCGGAGCTTCTTGACAGCGAAAACTAGTGCCAAGCAGGTCTTCTCTATGTAAGTATAGCTTTCTTCAGTTCTGATCAACCTTCTGCTAAGGTAATATAAGGCTTGCTCCTTTCCATCTTCATTTATTTGAGCTAACATTGCCCCCAGCGAACAATGTGTGGCTGCTATATAGAGGATTAAAGGGCTGCCCTTGACTGGTGCCCCCAATACTGGAGGGGTCCTGAGATATTCCTTCAGCTTTTCGAAAGCCTCTTGGCATCCGTCGTCCCACAGGAACGGCACATCTTTCATCATGAGCTTATGAAAGTGATGTAAAACCGACCTAAGACCTATGATGCTGTGATGAAGATGCTTTGATACACTTGATGTGAGACCAACTAGGATGCTATGATGATGATACCAATTGATGTGAGACCGACCTTGGACCTAAGTATGCAAGCATTCGGGTTAGGCAGCGGACTCACACTAGCGACTCACTCGCTTGGCGCACGTTAGTGCCCGAAGGCGACTCGGTGATGATGGAGAGGGTCTGAGGTGGGACCTTGGTTCTCCAAGGGTCGGCTAGCTTATTGCAGACCCCAAATGGGCCAAGGGAAGCCCAAATCATGGGCGGCCAACACACCAAGGGTGTGGGTTGAGTGGAAGCACTCACAACTCGCCCGCGGTGGTCACTCAATTTGGTGGCATTTTAAAATCGGACACTCTCTCACCGCCGACGGAGTAACTATAGAAATACTAATCTAAGCAAGTCCATTACAGCAATGAGAGATGTTCAGGATCTCACCTAGCCGGCATGAAGACGCCGACTCTGGCCGGAGACGGGGGAGAGCGGGGAGGCGAGGTTATGCACCCGCACGCCGCGTCGGTGTCGCTTCAACCTGAAATTGAAAGGAGTACAGCACTACACCCCATGGGAGGGGGGGGATCTTGGGGAAGGGAAACCAAAGAATACACCTAATTACTACCTCCACACAGGGAGGGGCCTTCAGCCGGCCAAGCGGGGAGGGGAGAAAGCGATGAAAACACAAGAGAAGAAGCCGATGCCGAATCTGTCCAGTTCTGTGAGTGCTGACATGGGACTGAAGAATTGACTGATGCAACTGCTACCGAATTTTGTTGGGGACGAGACCACCTGTAAAATCTTCGTAGGAGGCCGGGGAAGTCGTCCAAATTTTATTAATTTCTTCTTGTCGCCGCTGCTGGTCTGGGTGGAGGCCCGAACAGGGAGACAGAGTCTCGGACTGGCAGCTCCTGGTTTCCAACAGCAGGTTGCAGAGGATGCCCCGACAGCTCCTGAACTCGGAATCAAGCACTGTCAGAGTCGTTGGAACCGTGGATGAGTTCTCTTTGTAGAAAAACTGACGGGGAAGCCAAACAATCTCGGAGAAGACCAGGGAATTCTGAACAATGATGACAGGTCGGTGCAGACTGTGGGTAGCAGACCCGCATAGCTGAGGGAGAAAATTGATAACTATGGATCACGAATGCCGATTGAAGTTCTGCTTCTTGATTCTGAAAGTAGACAGGGCGAGGAAGAACTTTGCAGAAGCGCTCTTGAACCAATTCTTCCAAGGTTCATCGTGGGGAAGCTTCTACTCCAGTTCTGGTACTCAGCAGGGGCAGCTCTGCACAGTTGTGGGAGAACAGAGCTCCCGGGCATCACACAGCTCGGATGAAGATGAAACCACTTCCGTTGCGAAGAAGACAGGAAGATGCTTCCGTGGATAGCTCTTGGGTCTTCAAACTCGCTGGGATGTGGTCAGAGTCGCTGCTGCAAGTTGGTGGTCTTCTGCAGGTCGCCAGCTGCAACCTAGTAGTATCAAATGGTGTTAGAGTGGGGCAAGGAAGAATGGTGGAGATGAGAGAGAGAGGGGGGTGCGACCCTAACCAAGGGGAGGGGTCTTGGGGGTGCCCTAGGGCTATGGAGGGAAGGGGGATTTGAATTCAAATGGCCTAGGGAAGTGGTGGGTTGTATGGGGGAGAGGGAAGGGTGCTTGGGGAAGTGGGTAGGGTAGTTGGGGGTTGGAGGGTGGCCTAGTGATTGGGGGATTCCACCTTGGGGTTGGGGGGGAGTTAAATGAGTGTATGGGGAAGGGGAGGGGTTTTAATGAGAGGTGAATGGGGAGGAGAGAGAAAATTATGAATTTTGGGGTTGGGGAAGAGAGAGAGAGAGAGAGAGAGAGAGAGAGATCTAGTGGGATTTGGAATTGGATTTCAATATTCAAGTAATGGTTCATTAGTTCAAAATGAGGGGAATGGGGTCCTATATATAGGCAACCCACATTTTTACAAAAGTCCCTGACATTTGACTCAATGACAAATAACTGAAGGGGTAGGGGCGCCCTTGGGCCAAGCCCAATGAATTGGGCCCAATAGCCTAACAAACCAACCTAATGACACAATACTTAGGACAACGACTCACTAACCTAGGTACATGACTCAAATAAAGGGAAAATTACATGATATTGACTCAAAGAAAATGTGAAGATTATATGACTAGACTCAAAAATACATGACTAACATAATGGCGCTTGCCGACGAACAATCCGAGTCTGGAGAAAATGTGGAGGGGCAAGGGATGCCCTCATCATACCCCCAGGGTGGGGAAAACTCGACCCCGTCGAGTATGGGTCCACCAGGGAAGTAGTACATCGAAATGCGGCTCTGGGCGATCCATGATCTCCATACTCAACCCGCGACCATAGTCGGGGAATGGCGCTTCAGCTCGACAAAGTGACTCGGTCATACCCTCATGCTGGCGATGAGATCTTGCTTGCCTAGTATTGTCGCCGTGTGCTCACGTCGGGCTCTCAGGTTATTTGTGGTGGCACTCCGAGGGTGTCTCTCACAAGGGTAGGTGTAAGCTCGAGGCACTCACTAGGATCCACCGCGGTGCCCTTAGAGGGTGCCGGATCTGCCACATGGGAAGTGGGGTGAATCCCAAAACCCATTTGAAAGTCCAACCCATAAGCTGAGTTGACAAAGCCACTCAGATCTTGGCAAGGTCCAAGTCCTCGTGCCCTCAGATTGGAGGTGACCCGAAAGTAGAGCCACTCCAAAGCCATCATCACCAAGTTGTCAACTTGGAACTCAAAGTGGTGCTTAGGAGTTTGTGCTCGCTTCTTGTGAATCCCACCGCTTGTTGCTTGATACTTGCTTGAATGCATATGCCATGCAATATGATGTGATGTGAGTTGACAATGTATGGTATGCAAAGGTGGTCGAGGACAACCACATATAGACCTATCATGTATTGATGTTATGAGGACGTTGAATGATTTGGGAGGACCGGGGCATCCATAGGTATGCATGGTGGTGACAAATGCTGGGGGACCCGGATATCCATGTATGCTCTTTTCATGCTTATGACTCATGATGAAAGAGGGTAGACCATTACATCCAAATATGGTCCACTTATGCTTCCTACTTGACATGTGGGTGATGTGGATGAATGTACCTGACGGACTAATCATGCCAAGCGGTGTGATGTGCCAAGACATATGAATTCCTTTCCCAAAGATGACTTCCTCATGTGGGATGGTGGGGTGGCCTTTGAGCTTCCACTCAAAAGGGTCGAAGGGATCTAGGTAGGTGGATATGGGGTGGGGCACTTTCTTGATCTCTAGGCGGGTGTTGCCTAAGGTCATGATTTCTATGGTGTAACCTGGGTCATGGATGAGGTGGGCTTGGCCCAACATGGTGGGTGGGGGTAGGAAAGGGTGGGTGGTGGGTGATGTGGGTGGGTCACGTGGGTACCCATACTCCCAAAGGACGGGATCAAATGGGGTCATGGACTGGGTTTCCTAGAAGAAGAGACTCTATGCCCACATGGTCTTCACACGGTGGGTCCTCCTCCCTCAAGGTAATTGGACCAAGGTCGTTAGTGGGCCAGTCGATCAAGGTACTTGGGATCTCAATGGAAGTGGAGTGGATCATGATGGGTTTTTCATCCATAGGGAGAATGAGAAGGAGGTCACTAGTGTAGCAACCAATGGTGAAGACCGAGGTGATAGAACCATCACATGGGTGGATGAGACTAAGGCTTTTTGGGTGGGCCTTTCCTAAGGTCAATGAGCAAGTCAACCCTAGTTGCCATTCTAAACCCTTGAGGAGATCATCCCAACCTTCTACCTCATAGTAGGATTGGATTGTGGTGTGATAGGAGTGGAGGGGGGCAATTTGGGATGGATATCCCAATGGTGAGAGAGGTGGGGGTGAGCTAGGAAGGGTGGGTCCTTGTTTGAGCCATTGGAGTATGACTTCATTCATGGTGAAGGTGTGTGGCTTTTGAGGATCTGGACTAGGAGAGGTGGGTGGAAGTGGAGGTTCTTGGATTTCCTCTAGGGTAGGTTTTTCTTCGGGACTAGCATCTATTTCTATGTGGATGGGTGTGTGGGTTTCAATTCCTAGTGTTAATGGGTTGGGTAGGTCTAATGCGGGAGAATTGGTGATAGCTGGAGCATGGTGCACTTGGGGTGGTGGGCAAGGGTGGTCTTGGATTTGGATAGGAAGGGGAAGTAGAGGAGGCCTAGGTTGGGGAAAGATTGGTGTAGGAAGCGGGAGGTGGGTTGGGTGAGGGGTTTTGGGTTGAGGGGTGATGGCCATTATGGGTCTAGGTGGAGGGGTGGTCATGGGGTCCACTTGGGTTTGAGTGGTGAAGGTTGGATGAGTGGTGGTCCTTATGGAGGGAATCGGGCCGGTTAAGGGTCTCTTGCCCTTGGGATCGTTTGGGGTGGAGGTGGGGGTTAAAGGGGCTTGACTAGTGTAGGTTACGGGAGGGGGTTTTGGTTGGGGTGTGGGGGACCTTATGGGGTTGGGTGAGGAGGTGGAGGCCTTAGATACTTGGGTTTTAGGGGTGAGATTTTGGACGGGTGGGGTTGAGGGAGTGGGAGTGCGCCTTGGGCTTTGGTAACCCGGGTAGGAAGGGGACATATATTTTGCCCAAAGTTGCTCCTTCATGTCCTTCCAAGTGGTGATGGGAGTTTCCATTCTAAGTACCTTTAGCCCGACAATTTGCATCCAATAAGTTTCTGCCCGTTTGGTAAGTTGCATTTTGGCAACCCATGCCTTTTCATCCTCGGACATAGGATACCAAGTGAAGTATTGGTCCATTGTAGCTTCGCAATCTAAATATTCTCTAGGAGAGGTTCCATCAAAGGTGGGAAGTGGGAAAGGGACCATCCTATCGTCCGTCCTTGGGGCGGGCCTATTTTCTCCAAGTTGGTTGAGTTGGCCCGATATGTTATCAAGCCGCTCATTGGCATAGGTCAAGGCTTTCATGAAGTAGTTGACATGGCCAGGGAAGTTATGGGTGTTAGTGGTAGGCATCTCTTGGTGGCTTGGACGTATGGAGTGGGCCGATTGGTAAGGTCGATATGAGGTGGCCATACTAGGGGACTAGAGTGATGCACTTGAAGACTCTAAATGCATAGACATGCCCTAGGACCAACTTGATAGATACAAGTTGTGAACTTGCTCTGATACCACTTGATGTAAAACCGACCTAAGGCCTATGATGATGTGATGAAGATGTTTTGATACACTTGATGTGAGACCAACTAGGATGCTATGATGATGATATCAATTGATGTGAGACCGACCTTGGACCTAAGTATGCAAGGATTCGGGTTAGGCAGCGGACTCACACTAGCGACTCACTCGCTTGGCGCACGTTAGTGCCCGAAGGCGACTCGGTGATGATGGAGAGGGTCCGAGGCGGGACCTTGGTTCTCCAAGGGTCAGCTAGCTTATTGCGGACTCCAAATGGGCCAAGGGAAGCCCAAATCATGGGCGGCCAACACACCAAGGGTGTGGGTTGAGTAGAAGCTCTCACAACTCGCCCGCGGTGGTCACTCAAATTGGTGGCAATTTAAAATCGGACACTCTCTCACCGCCGACGGAGTAACTGTAGCAATACTAAGCTAAGCAAGTCCATTACAGCAATTGGAGATGTTCAGGAGCTCACCTAGCTGGCGTGAAGACGCCGACTCCGGCCGGAGACGGGGGCGAGCGGGGAGGCGAGGGTATGCACCCGTACGCCGCGTCGGTGTCGCTTCAACCTGAAATTGAAAGGAGTACATCACTACACCCCATGCAAGGGGGGGGGGATCTTGGGGAAGGGAAACCAAAGAATACACCCAATTACTACCTCCACACAGGGAGGGGCCTTCAGCCGGCCAAGCGCGGAGGGGAGAAAGCGATGAAAACACAAGAGAAAAAGCCGATGCCGAATCTGTCCAGTTCTGTGAGTGCTGACAGGGGACTGAAGAATTGACTGATGCAACTGCTACCGAATTTTGTTGGGGACGAGACCACCTGGAAAATCTTCGTAGGAGGCCGGGGAAGTCGTCCAAATTTTGTTAATTTCTTCTGTCGCCGCTGCTGGTTGG
Source organism: Amorphophallus konjac (assembly GCA_022559845.1). Taxonomy (NCBI): domain Eukaryota; kingdom Viridiplantae; phylum Streptophyta; class Magnoliopsida; order Alismatales; family Araceae; genus Amorphophallus; species Amorphophallus konjac. The sequence goes on along the minus strand of CM040124.1, from coordinate 278,595,876 downwards.
GTGGAGGCCCGAACAGGGAGGCAGAGTCTCGGACTGGCAGCTCCTGGTTTCCAACAGCAGGTTGCAGAGGATGCCCCGACAGCTCCCGAACTCGGAATCAAGCACTATCAGAGTCGTTGGAACCGTGGATGAGTTCTCTTCTCATAAAAACTGACGGGGAAGCCAAACAATGCCGAAGAAGAACAAGGGACCTTGAACAATGATGACAGGTCGGTGCAGACTATGTGTAGCAGACCCGCGTAGCTGAGGGAGAAAATTGATAACTCTGGATCAAGAATGCCGATCGAAGTTCTGCTTCTTGATTCTGAAAGTAGACAGGGCGAGGAAGAACTTTACAGAAGCACTCTTGAACTGATTCTTCCAAGGTTCGTCATGGTGAAGATTCTACTTCGGTTCTGGTACTCAGCAGGGGTACCTCTGCGCAGTTGTGGGAGAACGGAGCTCCCGGGCAGCACACAGCTCGGATGAAGATGAAACCACTTCCGTTGCGAAGAAGACAGGAAGATGCTTCCGTGGATAGCTCTTGGGTCTTCAAACTTTCTGGGATGTGGTCGCAGTCGCTGCTGCAAGTTGGTGGTCTTCTGTAGGTCGCCAGCTGCAACTTAGTAGTATCAAATGGTGTTGGAGTGGGGCAAGGGAGAATGGTGGAGATGAGAGAGAGAGGGGGGTGCGACCCTAACCAAAGGGAGGGGTCTTAGGGGTGCCCTAGGGCTGTGGAGGGAAGGGGGATTTGAATTCAAATTGCCTAGGGAAGTGGTGGGTTGTATGGGGGAGAGGGAAGGGTGCTTGGGGAAGTGGGTAGGGTAGTTGGGGGTTGGAGGGTGGCCTAGTGATTGGGGGATTCCACCTTGGGGTTGGGGGGGAGTTAAATGAGTGTATGGGGAAGGGGAGGGGTCTTAATGAGAGGTGAATGGGGAGGAGAGAGAAAATTACGAATTTTGGGGTTGGGGAAGAGAGAGAGAGAGCGAGAGAGAGAGAGAGAGAGAGAGAGAGAGAGAGAGAGAGAGAGAGAGAGAGAGAGAGAGATCTAGTGGGATTTAGAATTGGATTTCAATATTCATGTAATGGTTCATTAGTTCAAAATGAGGGGAATGGGGTCCTATATATAGGCAACCCACATTTTTACAAAAGTCCCTGACATTTGACTCAATGATAAATAACTGAAGGGGTAGGGGCGCCCTTGGGCCAAGCCCAATGAATTGGGCCCAATAGCCTAACAAACCAACCTAATGACACAATACTTAGGACAATGACTCACTAACCTAGGTACATGACTCAAATAAAGGGAAAATTACATGATATTGACTCAAAGAAAATGTGAAGATTACATGACTAGACTAAAAAATACATGACTAACATAATGGCGCTTGCCGACGAACAATCCGAGTCCGGAGAAATTGTGGAGGGGCAAGGGATGCCCTCATCAGAAAGGGGTGGCACCGACCCAACAGATTTGATATAAATCTTCGGATGTAGGCCAGACGCCCTTGCAGAGATCTTAGCTCAGACAGATTCTTTGGTGGAGGGAGTTCTTGAATAGCCTTGATCTTGGACGGATCAATCTCAATACCCCTGTGCCGGACAACAAATCCAAGGAATTTTTCGCTGGTCCTGCCAAAGGCGCACTTCATAGGGTTCATCTTCAGCTCATACTTTCGCAGTCTTTGAAACACTACCCTCAGGTCCTGCAGATGGTCTTCTTTCTTTCTGGTTTTCACCACCAGGTCATCAACATAGCACTCCACTTTCTTGAAGAGCAAATCATCAAAAATATTTATCATGGCTCTTTGGTAAGTAGCGCCGGCATTTTTAAGGCCGAACAGCATTCTCTTGTAGTGGAATATTCCTTTTAGAGTGCGGAATGCAGTGTGTACTCTGTCTTTTTCAGTAATCCAAATTTGGTTGTATCCGGATGAACCGTCCATAAATGATAGGGCTTCATGACTGGTGGTTGCATCAATCATTACTTCAGTAATTGGCACTGAGAAATCATCCTTTGGGCAAGCCTTATTAAGGTCTCAGAAGTCAACACATATTCTGATCTACCCATTTTTCTTCTTTACCGGCACTATATTGGCCAACCATGTGGTGTACTGATTTTCTTCGACGAAGCCAACATCAATAAGCTTGTCGACCTCTTTATTGATTTGGTTGATCAGCTCAGGTCGCATCCTCCTGGGTGGCTGTTTCATGGGATTGGCTTCTGGATTAACCGCCAGCAATTGTTGTGCCACATCGGGATTTAATCCCGGCTTTTCATCATACATCCAGGCGAAGCAGTCTCTGAACTCCCTCAGGAATTGTATGTAATGTTCCCGGACCTCTGGTTCTAACAGAACGCTAAGAAAGGTTGGTCTTTGTTCCTCTTCTGTCCCCAAGTTTACTTCTATTAGCTCATTAACAGTGGCCTGGCCACCATCTTCAACTTCGGGCGGAGCCTCCTGCAGATCGACGAAACCTCCCGGGATATAGTCTTCTTCGGTCTGAGAGTTCTCAAACTCTTCATGCTGGTCTCAGGCCGATGGCGGCTCATCATACAGGACCGAAACTGTTCGACTTTGTTCAGCTTGCTGCTGGGATATGATCAGCTCCGTGTACGATTTGAAGAAGATGTCTTCCATTCCCGGAGGCTTCACTGGCATGGATTCCTCTGGGGGATCTATATCTTGCAGAGCTCGAACTTCTTTCAGAATACGTTCAAACTCTAAGCATTCTCTTGTATCATCAGAAATCTGATCTTCATCCGGGGTTCCTGTGTTAAACTTTGCTTCGGCCTGGAACAGATCTTCTTTGCAAGACAGGTCTTCCCAACACCGACACATATTTGCTTCATCAGACTTTCCTGCTTCTGGCCGGCCATCAGAAGATCCATCATTCATTATGGACTGATATATAATCTCTTCTTCTTCTGAGGGATAATCATCATAGCCCACCTCAGGAGGGTCTTCATGTGAGAAAAAGGTGGAGATGACATCCACCTCGGCCTCATAGTATTCTTGTAGAGTGTAGCCCAATCTCGGGTGCTGGGTGATCTTCATCAATTCTTTGTTGTTCTGGGGTGGATCCCAAAGTCCTTGGAATGCTTTCTTCTGGGCGACGGGCTGTAGTGAAGGCATCTGCAGTTTGGAGAACATCTGCGAGACCCGTTGCGTGGTGTAGTCCAAGCCTGCAATTGGCACCATTCGGCTTCTGGATTCTTCCGGGATCATGCAGTCCTGATCATCTTCCTCGATAGGCTCCCCGGTGTAAAATATGATAGGAGGCTCGCAGAAGCGAGGGACCTCCATAATCTTGAGTGGCAGCACCGTCTGGCATTCCAAACTGGTGACGAGTTTGACTAATCCTTCTGGCACCTTGATTTGTGTATATTTTTCATTCATTTCTTCATCAGTATCATCGGGATGAATGCTTGGAGGTGCAATCCGTGCGAAATCCCCGACATGAGAGATGTAGGATACCTCATGCTCTTTGATATAGCCCCGCGGTGGTGGCGGAGACCAATCCTCTATATTTACTGCCGATTTCTTCTGGCCAGTCACAATTTCATTCCCCTTATCTTTTTGCGGAATGTCAGTATAATAGGATGCGTCGAGCATGTGACACTCGAATACTTCAAAGGGGTGTAGATCTGCAAACACCCTTTCTTCTTTGCCATCATGGCAGTACTTAATGCACTGATGCAGCGTGGACGGCACTATTTGATATTCATGTAGCCACGGTCGCCCCAACAGGGCCTTATATGTGGTGTTAGACTCGATTACATAGAATCGCACCACAGTAGTGAGGTCTCCCAATGTGAGGTTGAAATCTGCTACCCCTAGAGGTGTCTCAGACTTCTGATTAAAGCCAGCAATCTTCATGTCCCTGACCTTAGTGAGGTACATATCAAAGTAGTATTTCTGATAGATGCGGTTTGGCAGAATGTTTATAGTAGCCCCTGGATCTATCAATATCCGGCTTAGTGGCTGGCAGTTGAGATGTCCTCTCATGTACAGCGGCCTGTTGTGGCTGGGGTTTGGAATCAACATGTCATCTTCAGTGAAAGTGACCTCTGACCCAGAGTTTACCTCTGTTAGCAGTGCTTCATACTGTGCTGGCGACTGTAAAGCGTCGATAATTGCTTGGCAGGCATCCTCGCTCAAGGAGAGAATTTCCCATATAGAGAATCTGGTGGGGAGCTTCTTCAGCATTTTCATAATTTGGCTGCCTACCCGAAAATTGGAGAGCCGCATCTCCTCTGCCCAGTGGGGCTTTGGAGGTTCACGAGGTGCCTGTGGCATTACTTGCCCACTTCTTGCCTCGGTTTCTTGGCTGGTTTCTTGCGGGGTTTCTTCTGAAAGGATGGCCCTTGGTGCTGTCGGGGGATCCTTTTCTTCTCCTTCACCTTGCTTAGGTTTCAGAGCCGTTGGCTGTTGGCGCTTGTTACTTCTGATTGGTGCAGCTTGTATCGGCTTTTCACCCTCAAAACTAGATAGAAATTCAAGGAATGATGGGGCCCCATCCCTTTTCTTCTCTTCTTGGTATAAACTAGCAGGAGGGGGGATCTGGACACCTCGCACTTCTAGCTCTAGTAACTGATAAGGCTGTTCTCCTCTGAAAACAATATTGTGATTGGCTGGCGGGGGACGCCCCCATCTTCTCCCAGAACGGGTAGCATGTGCTGAGGTTGACACTTCAGCATGGTTGGCTTCCAGTGGCGTGGCCGACACCTCTGCATCATCATTTTCCCCAGGCAAAGTGAACAACACTGAGAGGGTATTGCAGTGCACTGTCGTCACCTTCTCCTTGTTCTTTGACGTCTTCTTTCTTTGGGATCTTTTCTTGGCTGGCTGGTGCCCCCAAAAGAGTTCGGCTTCAGCTTTCTCTTGTTCTTTTCCTGCTGTTTCTTTGATGGTCAGCCCTTCTAGCTACTTCCAGAGGACATGGTCCTTTACTAGCATCGGCTTAGGCTCAGACTGTTCATACTCATCCAACTGATCAATATATAGTTGCAGGCGCCTCACCTTGGGGCTTATTTTCTCATGGGCAGGTGGTTGAGGTTGCTTTCTCCGGTTGTGAGTAGGGATGCGGATAACTGGCGGTGACTCCGCGGTTAGCCATACCTGCTCTACTACTGGCAAAGTCTACTTCGGAGTAACACCCCAGATGGAGGCCCCTGATGCTGTCCGTGCTGAGGGCTTTTTCCTGGTTTTAGCTGGCACTGTTTGCCACCCTATCTGCTCCTTAATTGGGGTAAGGAAATAGGTCTCGTATGTGTGCTTAGTGCATTCTTCAACAGCCTCTTCGGGTAACTACTGATATAGAGAGATCATGTTTGCAGCCATTCTCAGCGTTGGAGGCTCATGAGGGCGTGGAGGGTCCACTGGTAATTCCCTAATTGCACCTCACCCCTCTTGAACATGCTTTTCATAACATATTTGAAGACATAGCAATTTTCTATAGTATGCCCCAGTCCCCGGTGATAGGGACAGAACAGCGGGTCATCCTTCTTTGCTGCATCATCGGGTCTCTTTGGCTCGGGCAACGTTATTTTGTTGAACTTATAAGCCCAGTTAAATAGTGTACCCGTCTTATCCTTGGGGAAGGAGTATGCCTTTCTCATCTTGTTTCTTAGGGAAACCTTTTCTTTCATTTCTGCCGGGCCTGTTGGCGGAGGAGCATCAGTCGCCTTGTCTTTCTCTTTTTGTTGTTCAAAGGCTCCGAAATCAACAGCATTGGCTTCTGAATGTGATGGCCGTCGATCAACGGCTTTCCCTTTCTGCATAGCAGGGGCATTAGTGGCTGGATGCTTGGATAGGAACGTCTCGAATTCTGCAACTATGTTATTTAACCGGTCGAATGTTCTGACATCCACCCCGATCATCTTTTCCAGCACTTCTCTTCTGAGATTTTGCTTGCATATTTATACTCATCTTCTTGATGGGGGGGTCGCCTGCATCTCATGGCCAAATTCCTCCATCTTTTTATGTAATCTAGGGCGGTCTCATCCTGTTTTTGCCTGGATGCATACAGTTCGGCTATTGTGATTTCTCTTTCTGTTACATGAAATCTGTCTCGAAACTTTCACTGCATATCGAGCCAGTCAGCCACCGACCCAGCTGGCAAGCTGGAGTACCATTCAAAGGCTAAACCTGTAAGGGACGAGCCAAAGAATTTCAGCAAGTATGCTTCATCGGTCGCCAGGTCACCCATGATTATAGTGTAATAGGCTATATGCTCCCTGGGGGAGCCTTGGCCATTGAACTTTTCACACTTAGGCGGCTTGCTGACGCCTGGTGGTAGTCTCTTGGCAGCATAATGTGCATGGTACGGCACCTTGTAGACATCATAAGTACCGGAGTCATCCCCGACTTTCTCAAACAGTTTCATCTCGATCATTTTTTCTATCATCAGTTTATTTACCACAGCTGGATCCACTGGTTCCGGGAAGAAGTTTGCCTGCTGATGACTGAGAGGGGTTGTCATGACCGTTGTATGTAAGGTTGGCTGAGGTGCCGGCATGGCGGGCTGCTTCTGAGATGTAGAGGGTTGGGCTGCCGCCTGCTGTAAGAGAGGTTGACCTGGCGCCTTGCCCATATTATTCTGATGAGGAACAGCTGGAACGGCTGCCTCTGCTGAACTGGACGTCTGCCCTGCTGGCTCGGCCTGCTTAGAGATAGGTGTCCGTTCATTCCTCTCATTCAATTGTCTCTTGAGAGAGACAATTTCTTGCTGATATTTTCTAAACATCATCTGGATCATGGGATCCATGGTTGTTGGAATCTGTATTTCTCCTGAAGTCTCTTCAGCGGGGTCTGAGAGAGGATCATCTTCTTCTTCAGCGGTCACCACATTTACTATCATCATGGTGACTCTTTGGGCTTCATTGACGGCCGAGAGGTCGTCTTGATTAGTAGCTACTATCTTATCTTTTGCTACCTTGCTTCTTCTTGTGACTGCACCCGGTCTGTGGGCCAAGCTGATCAATTCTTCTAGTTGATTTGGTAACATACCATATCTTCCGGCGACGCCGGCCATATTGCAAGCAAGAATCTGCATCTTCCCTCTCTGCATGTGAACTCTTCTCTTAACCTATATAGGATATGTCAGACGGTCAAATACAGACATTCTCTTTTCTTTTCCCTCTTCCTGGTAGATATCTTTCTCATATCTGGCCCTGCGGCCATCTTCATAGTCATTGGAGTCAGAGGACGAAACCTCCAGCATCACTCCTTCTGGGACTTCTTCCTCTTCCCCCATGGTGCCCAGGGCACAAGATAGTCTTCGTTGCCCTAGGGAGGAGTTCCCTAGGCAATGAAAGTAATCTTGAACCACCCGGTTCATCTCTTCTTGACTACGCCCTTGTAGCTCCGGACAAGGCAGTAGTCTCTCCTGAGTCTTGGGCTGATAGACCTGCCTCGAGACTCGAGTAGCCAAGTACTCTGAATTGGGGTATTTGAACACATCGGCCTGCCTGGCGCAGACCCTGGGTCTTTGTGGAATAACATCGGGAGCAACTCCCCCCATTTCTCTTTTACCTTCCTTTTGAAAATCCTCGCCCCTCCTCTTGGGGTGAGTGACAGCAATATCTTTCTCTTTCTTCTCCCATCTCCTGCCCCCGGCCCTGGGGCGGATAGCAGCAACAAATTCTTGTTCCCTTTCATATCTTCTGCCCCCAGCCCTGGGGCGGGCGATAACAACTTCCTCTTCTTGAGATGGTGCCCAGCTCTGAATCTTCTTTGGCCTCCAAACTTGTTTGAACTTGGTCGGCCTAGGTGCCAGCGGCTGTTTGCCCTTGTTCTCCCAGTCGGCCCTCCTGGTGGCCAACACTTGGAATCTGTTGTCGGTACGGACTGATGGAACGACCCTGTCAGGTTGTGCATCCATAGGGTGGCCGTTGAGGTTCACTCTCATGCTCCCCACCATCATTGTCTTTCCCGAGGCCGAAAGGCGACCCCAGGTTGCAGCAAACCGGCTCCTCCGGTTGTTTCTTCTTCTCCTACCAGCAGTGGCGGAGACAGCAGTCCTCATGTGATGGACGAACCAAGAAACGACAGTAGGGGAAACCGCCGTCTTTTCCTCCTCAGCTTTTGATGCCACCGTGGTCTCGACCGTGGTGGCGCTGCCAGCTTCGTTGTCGACCTGTAGCAGGTCGACAAATACTAGGCCCAAGCAGTTGGGCAGACCCACTGCCGGAGGCATGGATCCGAACTCCATCGGTACCGCCAGGTACCCTCCATGGATGTGGCCATCGACCACCTGCTGGCCGAAGTGAACAACAATCAATCTAGTTTCCATTTGTAGTTCCTGCGAGTAAGATTAACACACAGTTAGAATTTTGAGAGAGGCCGCCGGGCCTCCTGCTTTGGCGTAGAGATGAAGGGAGACTTGGTCCCACTGGGCGTGCCAGCTTGTGGGGGACGGAGTTGTTTTAAAGATCTTGCTTTTTTATTTATTTATTTGGTTTATTGGTTGGTTTATTAGGCATGCCAGTCACCGTAGTGACGATTTTATTATGCGCTCGATCTGACTTGATCAGTCGATTGTGAAGTCTGAGTCGGGACCGAAAGTCCGCTATGCCATGAAGGCCATGACGTTAATTACATCCTCCCAAAGGAAGACAACCCTTGATTAGACGCCAAAGACAGGAGGAGAATAGCGGCAAAACAAAACTCAAGTGAGAGTGTGCTAGTCTATTCGTAAGACATTAAACAGACTGGATGAGGAAAGAGTACGTCAGGTGCGGAGCAAATCCGGCAGCATATCCCCATTACCTTGGACTATGCCAAGTGGGAATAGGAAACCATCCTTGCAGTGGTAGGATGAGATCCATGAAGGATCGGGTATCTTTGACCCGCAATCTGAAGAGGGACCGGTATAACATGACACACCCTATGCCGGTGCGGTGTCTTATTAATATCCCCCTTTCGAGGGACCATCGGAGAACATGCAGTGGCAGAACTCCGTGGGCCAGCGGGGTTAGGAGAGAATACCATAGTCACTCGAGGTGATGTGAGTGAAATTTGGCAGCATATCCCCTTATCTTGGATCATGCCAAAGAGATATCTAGACTATCATCCACGGGATGCCGGGATGAAAGCCGGAAGGAAAAGGGGATTAGATCCCGGATCAATGTAAATGTTGGGGAGGTCGCGCCCCCCCCCCCCCATCGACTTATTTCCTGAGGCAAGCTTGATGACTTTTTGTTTATCCCTCTGGTGGATACAGCATGAGGATCGAGGACTAGGCTGAGAAGAAAGAGGTTTTCGGCACCGATGATTAGGAGTATAACATGGCTTCTCGGCACGGAAGAAAAGAGTTCCCGGCGCGCCACTAGGGGGTTCTCGGCACAGGCATCTCGGCGCGGCTGAAAGAAGAGGAAGGGGCCTCTCGGCACAGGCTTCTCGGCGCCAATAACAACATGACTTCTCGGCATGGGAGAACGGAGTTCCCGGCACGCCTCTGTTGGGTTCTCGGCATGGAGAAGGGGCTTCTCGGTGCACAAAGGGCCGCGCCGGGAGCTGTTCATTGCGACGATGGATGTTCACGCCGAAAAGATGGTGGTTTTGATGCCGGGAAGGTTTATGGGGTTTTACGATACTCTGTTCTGAGGATTTTCTGGGGGGGTTCAGATAATGACTGGAGGGTTTTAGGATGCAAGCGAGGGAAGAGTCAAGGGCTCTACCAGGTTAACATTAAGGGGTCACAGATGAAAGGGATTAGAAACACCAAGCATTCGAAGCCCTCTGGAACGGGTTTTATACCCTTTATATCTCCATCCATGCAGGGGATCAAGAGATGACTGTCTCTGATCCCTGCAATAGCCCTGATGGCTTGGGAAATTCATGAGGATAAAGACCTCACAGCGTCCATATCATCGATGTCGACGAGGGAGAAGGAGGGCAAAGCCCAAAAATCCACAGTGAGGATGGGACTCTCTTGCCTCCACCCCATCTGAAACGAACATGCACATAAGCACAAGAAACCACTGGGGTTCTAAGCGTCCAAACGATCAATGCACACAGGGGACGACAGATATTCCGAGAGAGAGAGAGAGAGAGCACAAAAAAGGGGGGGATGCCCGACCACCACCAATTCAGCGGAGCAATCACGAAATTGCATTTCACTATTTCATCGTTTACATCGTTCACAAAGATAGAACAAAGGAGAAGGGGAGAGGGAAGATAGACGAATATATTATTTCCTCAACAATAAGGAGATCTCTTCACTTCGGAAAAATAGAAAACATAATCGAAGCTTACACATCAAAGCAAAAAGAAAGAAAGAGGAGAAGACAGCGAAGGGGGAGGGCGGAGCATTGACTCCCCTCCCTCCCGAGCACCCCACCTTCTCCTTCTCTCGGACTTCGTAGTAGCATCTTCTCTTCTCTCTTTGTTATCTTATCTGGTGAGTGTGGCTACTCCTCTCTTCGATATCTGTCTATCTATCTGTCCACTCCTCTCTTCGATATCTGTCTATCTATCTATCCTCTTTTTTTGGACGAAACGGGGGGTTTTATAAGCGCAGTGCCCCCCCTTCTCTGCATGATCGACTCTGGCGTGCCTTTTACACCTTCCCGGTGCGCCTCAGTCGGTTGCGGAGGCTTCCCGGCGCCAAGAGTCTAGCTTCCCGGCGTCGCCTCCATGGGCTTTTTGGGCTTCGGTGAGGAGCTCTCGACGCCACACTAGTGAGCCCATTTAGGGCTTTTAATGTTTTAATCTTCCTCATCAGTAGGCTTGAGCTGTCAAAGCTGCCTAATCTGCCTTTTCATTTGTCAGTCCTTTGAATCTGTCAGAACAGGTGAAGGCCCATTAATTGGTGAGTTGACATAGTCTTTATCAGAACATTTCTGGAGATTTTCATCAGTCAATGGACTGCAATTCTTCATCAGTACTGCCATCTGGGCGATGACAACACCGGACATCAGCTTGGTCGGGGAGGGCTTCAGCCGGGTGGTAACTTTAGTGACAACTGTTCTGTAGTTCCGGGCTTTGCAGGAATCTCTGGGATCTTCATTTCTGATTCAATCTTCTCTTCGGTTTCATCTTTATTCTCGGTTATATTTCAGGTGTCAACAGAGAGCCAAAACCCGAACAACGGAAAGAGTCTGGGATGACAACCAGCGCCCAACGCCTATAAACCCACGCAGGATGCGGCGCGTCGTTCCGACCTCTGAGAAAAGGGGGCCCCTTCATTTCAAATCCGTCAGGATTACCATCATTACAGGCCTTTGTGACCACGACACGTGGCTTACTCACACCTCCAGATCTCCACCCACCTGAGCCACGCTGGTCCTAAACCCTCGAACACCTACTCTTCCGAGCCTTCCCTGGCTCGGGAGTAGGAGGGGGAGAAGTGGAGAGGGGGATTTCTACAGCCCAGACAAAGAGCAGCCGAACTAGGCCCATCAGGACTAAATGAGGCCACGCTCGCCCGAGTGATATCCCATAGGGCCCACTCCGGACTAAAAGCCCAATAAAAGATCGCTCGGGGACCCAACCTTCCTAGGCGGCCCTCAGGCTCGGAAGGCCCGAGTGACGGTCAGGTCGTCATAATGATCTATGCCCGATCTATCCTCAGCCAGGATATGGGGAGGCGCACACGATCGTTCCGACCCATCTCCGTCCGAGCTAGGCCCATCGCCCAGATACGGCTGGCCCCCCTTAAGCTCGAAACGGTCGACCATCGAATGCTTATCTATGCAGCCATTAAGAGTCCTCTGTGAGTAAGAATTCATAAGGGTTAGGGACTCCAGCTTCCCAAGGTGATAACGCTCCCACGATGAGGCAATAAAAGTCCACGTTGAGGACGTAACTCCCACATGAAACCCCTCGACTTACAGGACTCCAGAAGGCAGCATACTATTTAAACCAGGGATACCCTCCGGCAAAATGTAAGGGCAACCACACGCTCAAAACTCCTGAGCAGGAACCACTTCACCCTTCTGGTGGAGAGGGATCTCGCACAGAAACTACTTCCTCCCTATATTGCTTTCACCATAGCTTTACTGACTTAAGCATCAGAGGGTTTTTCCCCAGGGACTCATCCCTGGGCCCCCTGATCTGATTCCCTTTCTTACAGTTCACAATCTGGTGATCTTCTGCCCGCTCAGGATCTGCGGGAGATCACGCCTCTTCAGAGTCTTTGAATTTATTTGAGTCTACCTTGTATTCCCAGTTATGTCAGTTAGTGGTATAAACTTTGTGTTAAGTCGTGTAGCCTAATGTTTGGCTTTCTAAATTTGAAAATTTGTCATGGACTATCTTTATTTCCTTTGATTAATCAAATAAACATCAATTGGACTATTGGAATTTATTAGATTTTTAGTCATTTGCGCACTCCGAAATTTTGTATGTTAAAATTCTTATCGCTCTAATGACACGATCTATATAGACACGTCATGCATCCGAGTATCTTCCGCACTCGGGACGTGACATAGTGTTTGTGTGTAACTCTAAATTCCCCACCCTTAGTCCACCCCACCTGTGTGAGGAGTTGTGGTTGTTAATTAATTTCTTTTAGGTTGAAGCTTCATCGGCGCGGCGTGCGGGTGCATATCCACGCCTCCCCGCTCGCCATCGTCTCCGGCCGGGATCGGTGTCTTCACGCTGATCAGGTGAGCTTCTGGCCCCGTCCCTTTGCTGGCTTATTTTGCTTAGTTTGTATTACGTCTTAGCTCCATCAGACGGTAAGAGAGTGCCCAATCTGTAAGCCATCTAATTGAGTGCCACCGCGGAGCGAGTTGTGAGAGAGACCCTACAACCCACGCCCTCGGCGTGCCGGCCGCCTACTGAATTGGACATCCCTGGATCTTCATGGTCCATCCCAAGCTAGCCAACCCCATGGAATCTCATGGTCCAACCTCGGACCCTCATCCCCATTGCCAGTCCACCTACGGACCAGGGTGCGCGCTACGCAGGTGAACCCGGTTGAGTGAGTCGCCGTTCGGCCCGGTTGCTTGTGAATCTAGGTCCAAGGGGTCATCCCCGTGGCATCCCTAGGTCGTTTCACATCAAATTAGTATCAGAGTCTGGTTCTAGACTTGTCTCTACTAAGTCTTATCCTAGGGCCATTACATTTGTCACCCGTGCCCACTAGCATGGCTACCTCTCTTCGGTCATATCCATCCCACTCGGCCCTCCACAAGGGTCCGATCGACCCCCTCTTTGACATAATCACATTTGAGGATCTCCTCTTTGATGGATCATGCCCTAGTGCCTACCTAAAGTTGGAGGCTACCATGGAAAAAGACTTTGAGAGGACTATGGTCTATGGACACGCGAGAGTCCGCAAGGCCAAGGGACAACTTCGGGGTCAAGCCAAGATTAAGTGGGAACACATAGTGAGCTTATGGAGGGTTAGGAGACAAGAGCCCATTTCCTCATGGGAGGAGATGAAAGTAGTACTTAAGAAGATCTACGCCCCTAAACATTCCCCTCCCTACTTGGAGAGCCATAGTCCGAGGAGCACTGCCACTCCTCCCTTCTCTCCCTGCCAGTTCAAGGCCGCCATAAAGGCCCTCTAAATCTCCCAACCGCCACATTACCCACCACTTCCAACCCCAATCAACACCTCTACACTTTGCCACCCAACCTCTACCATTCAAACCAAATTGGCCCCCACCCTCACTCCTCCACAACCGACCGATCCCAAGGGCAAGAGACCCCTTGTCAACCCAGTTCCCCCCATGGAGGCCGCCACCCCCAAACCCACTCCCCCTTTTCCAACCCAAATCCAAACCCAATTGGCCTCCGCCTCACCACCATCCCCCAAAAGGGACACTCCCCCCAAGATCAACTAACCCATCTCCCCCTCCCAACTCCAATCCTACCCCAACCTAGGCCTCCACTACTTCCCCTACCAATCCCAACCCAAGTTTCCCTTTACCCTCAACCCCGGGTGCACCATACACCAACCCTTATCACCCCACCCTCAAAAGACCCTCTCACCTCATTGGCAGAGGAACCCATATCTGACCCCATAGTGGTGAACACTCCGGACCCTATTCCCCCCATGGAGACCACCCATGTCCAAGATGAAGGAAAGGCCTCGCATGGTGGTCTTCACCTTACCTACCCTCTCTAGTTGGGGCCGAGCTCATCTTAGGAGAACCCCTTGTCAGTTGGCTAAAGGAGAACCCAATGAAAGAGATCATGGCCCATGTTTGCCCTCCCATAGAGCTAGACCTCCCCATAGTACTCTTCCCCTCCTATCACACCACAATCCAATCATCTTACCAAGTGGAGACCTTAGGGGACCTTCTCAAGGGCTTAGCATGGTAATTGGAGTTGACTGACATGTTGACCCCCATGACCGAACAACCTAGGAGCCTTGACCTCCTACACCTATGTGTCAGGTCTACCACCTCAGTTTGCACTATTGGGCGCAACACTAGCGACCTGCTTCTCTTTCTCCCCATGGATGAGAAACCCATCTCGGTCCACTCCCCTCCCATTAAGATCCCAAGTGCTTTGATCGGCCAACACACTAACAACCTTGGCCTAATCATCTTGGAGGAGAATGACCCACCTTTTGAGGATCTTGAGGACATAGGGCTCCTCTCCCTTGCTAACCTCTATCATGATCCCTTCGATCCCTTCCTATGGGAACCAAGATACCCATGTGACCCGACCACCTTACCCACCACCCACCTTTTCCTATCATAACCCACCATGTTTGACCCAATCCACCCCTTCCTAGACTCGGGCCTCATATGGGAACCCATAACGAGAGAAGATCTTCACCTAGGGAACAAGGAAGTGTCTCTCTCCCAGATGTCCACCTTCCTAGATCCCTTCTACCCTTTTAAGTGGAAGCTCAAAAGCCATCCCGCCACCCCACACATGGAAGTCATCATTGGAGTAGGAATGCATATCTCTTGGCACCTCCCACCACTTGACATAAACACTATGTTGGGTCCATTCATTCACATCACCCACATGCCAAGTAGGAAACATGAGTTGTCCATATTTGGTCGTAATGATCGTCCTTCATTCATCATGGGTCGTAGGCATGATAGGAGCATTCATGGATGTCCGGGTCCTCCGGCACTCATCACACCCACGCATGAGAGGGACACCCATGGGTGCCCCGGCCCTCCCACACCCTTCAAAGTCTCCATAGCACCTGTGCATGATTGGTCTAAATATGGTTGTCTTGGCCCCCCTTTGCATATCATACATTTCCCACTCACACCGCATCGTATTACATGGCATGAGTATTTAAGCAAGCAACAAGCAACGAGCGGTGAGAATCACAAGGAGCGGGCAAAAGCTCACGAGCGCCACTTGGAATTCCAAGTTGGCAACTTGGCGATGGTGACTTTGGAGTGGCCCTACCTTAGGGACACCTCCAAATCGAGGGCATGAGGACTTGGACCTTGCCAAGTTCCGAGTGGCTTTGGCGACCCGGCTTACGGGTTGGATTTACTGAGGGGTTTTGGGATTCACCCCATTTCCCACGTGGCGGATCCGACACCCTATATGGGCACCGCGGTGGATCCTAGTGAGTGCTTTGAGCCTATACCTGCATTTAAGAGGGACACCCCCGGAGAGCTACCACAAATTAGCCTGAGAGCCGGACGTGTGCACACGGAGGCTATACTAGGCAAGCAAGGTATCATTGCCAGCATGAGGGTGTGTCTGTACCACTTTGAGAACCTGAAGCGCCATCCCCCAGCCATGGACGCGGGTCGAGTCAGGAGATCGTGGTTCGCCTGGAGCAGCTTGGGTGTACCACTTCCCCGGTGGACCCATACTCGACGCAGTTGAGTTCTCCGCACCCCGAGGGTATGATAGGGACATCTCCTACTACTCCACATTTTTTTGAGGTTCCTGATGATCACCAGTAGTGCTACATCTTGTTCGCCACTTTATTTTGAGTCATATGATGTATTTTTCATTTCATTATGTGAGTCTTATCATGTAATTTTCCTTTTAATTAAGTCAAGTACCTAAGTTAGGCAGTCATTTACCTAAGTTAAGTGTCATTAGGTTGATTAGGTTGGTTATTGGGCCCAATTAAGTAGGCTAGGCCAAGGGGCGCCCCTCTCTCTTGGTCAGTCTAGTCATTCGTCCAAAAGTCAGGGACTTATTGTAAATTATGGGATCCCTATAAATAGGACATCATTTCTTCCATTTGAAGCTAATGAGATATTGAGAAAAATTTGAGTTCCTAGAGAATTTTCTTCCTTAGAGTGAGAAGCTCCCTCCCTCCCCCCCTCTCTCTCTCTCTCTAGAAGGGGCAACCCCCTTCTCTCTCTCTCCTCCCCTCCCCCAATTTTTGAAATTCCCTCTCTATCCTCCCCATTCAACTCCCATTAAGACCTTTCTCCCCTCCCCATACCCCATTTAATCCCACCATTACTCCCTCCCCTCCCAAGACAACCCTTGACACTCCCCATACAACCCTTCACTTCCCAACACAACCATTCCTTTTCCCAAGCCACCCCTTCCCTTCCCCAACACACCTCTCCATCTCCCAACACACCCCTCTACATCTCCAAGACCCCAATTGACTACCCACATTAAACCAAAATTCAAAAATTAGTGAAACTTACCCTCCCTTGGCCATTTGTGCCCTGCTCTCTCCCACCCTTGGCAGACCTCCGACCCCAACCCTCCACCCTCTGCTAGCTCCACCCCCTCCCTCTCCCAGCCACTTCCACCAACCCCTAATACCCTCCCCCATCCCCCACACCCATTCACCATCATCCCTTGTTGTATTTCGCCCCCCTCCTACCCCATTTGCCATCACTAAGCTACAGATCCTGTAGCAGCTCGCAGGCAGCAAAGAAGCTGCTGATTGCAGAGGCTGTCCAGTCGTCTCCACGAGGAACCTGGTGGCAAATCTTATATTGCTGGAAAGATCATCAAGTCAGCTTCGCAACAGAGGTGGTCTCGCCATCAACCGACTTCGGGGCTGCCCATAGGAGCCGATCTCCTCAGACTACACAATCCCTCCCAGGCAGATAACCAACAACAACTTGCATTGGCTTCCACGATCAGCACCCTAGGCTTCTTGAGGCGCCATTTGGCTGAGGGCTTCTTCTACAAGTCCCCTGCCATCTCCAAGAAGCAGAACAATTTTTGGAGCTCAGAGTCAAGAATTCCCGTTTTTCTCCCCGAGTTGCGCAAGGTCAGCTCCCCAGAACCTGGTCCGACCTCTTTCCACTGATCCAGTCATCGCGGTCAGCTCCGACCTCCAACGACGGTCCTGTTAGTCTCCATTCGAAGAAGACTCAACCAATATCGCAGAAATTTTGGTCTCGCATCATTCGGACCTCGGGAGTGCTCGTGGCGCCCTCGTCTTCTTGCAGGGGTAGTCTGGGAACAGTCAGAGCCAGAATCATTTGGTCATGTTCCATTCCCTACCCCAGCAACCGTCGACGCCAGAAAATTCCCCTAAAATTCAGACATCCTCCTGGGCCAACCCAGGAAGTTTCAGAACCAGTTTCATCCTCACCTGAGCTCGATAGAGCCCGTGGCAGCACCGTCACCGACTGTCTATCGTGTTGTTCCAAAAGTAGGAAGATTCAGCATTGTTCGCCATTTCGGCCTTTGCCTAGTTCTCCCCACCCGCGCCTGGCCAGCTTAGCGCCCCTCCCTGTATGGAGGTAGTGTTTGTGTGTAACTCTAAATTCCCCACACTTAGTCCACCTCTCCTGCGTGAGGAGTAGTTGTTGTTAATTAATTTCTTTTAGGTTGAAGCTTCATCGGCGCGGCGTGCGGGTGCATATCCACGCCTCGCCGCTCGCCATCGTCTCCGGCCGAGATTGGCATCTTCACGCTGACCAGGTGAGCTTCTGGCCAACTCCCTTTGCTGGCTTATTTTGCTTAGTTAGTATTGCATCTTAGCTCCGTCGGATGGTGAGAGAGTGCCCGATCCGTAAGTCATCTAATTGAGTGCCACTACGGAGTGAGTTGTGAGAGAGACCATACAACCCACGCCCTCGGCGTGCCGGCCGCCCACTAAATTAGGCATCCATGGCCCTTAGGGGTCCATCCCAAGCTAGCAAACCCCCTGGAATCTCAAGGTCCAACCTCGGACCCTCATCCCCATCACCGGTCCACCTACGGACCCAGGTGCGCGCTACGCGGGTGAACCCACTTGAGTGAGTCCGCCGTTCGGCCCAGTTGCTTGTGAATCTAGGTCCAAGGGGTCGTCCCCGTGTCATCCCAATGTCATTTCACATCACTCTCCGTGAGAGCAGCCTCGGCCTCCTCGGCCCGAGCAACTGCCGGAGCAAAGTCGGCGTCTCGCTCTGCTCGGCCCGCTGGCTGGGAAGATGAGGATGGAGCATCGGGTCCCTACCGTCCCGCTCCCTCGGTTCGTTGCATTTTGAAAGACTCAGCTAGTCAATCGCATGCATAAGCATTTGCATTTAAGCCTAAGGATCAGAAGTTTCCAGAAGGTCCAGAGAGCGCTGGAGGTCGTCCCTCTGCTGCACTGTAGAGTGGAGGAGTCCCTGGAGTTCCTCTATCTGGTCCTGGGGGTCTAGCTGCATGTAAGAAGTCAGATAGTCAGTGCATCATTTTGGGCATGAATGTATTAGAAGTAATTGAGAAGTTTAAGTTTAGAGAGTCATACCGGTCATCAGAAGCCACAGAAGACATGGTCCCCGTACCTCCAAGCGTAGGCCCTCAGGTAGGCCTCGTCGCTGGTGGCCCGGGCTCACACCACCCAGCCTCTTCTGGTCCAGTCTCGTACCTGGTCGATCACCCGGGTGACCCAGTCGATCTCACCGCTCAAGCCTTTCGAGGGCCGTCCAACCCGCTCTTCGTCTCTGGATGGGAACTCCACCTCCAGCTGATGCACCCCTCGCGTCCTCATGATCAGGCGATGGCGCAGTGGCTCGATGATGTTGAGGCAGTGCAGCCACACCTCTCATCCTGCGTACACCAAGGCCGCCTCTACCCAGGGCTATCCGTCGTGACCCTCATCACGGTACGGTGTCCAGCGCACCTAAAAGGTCAACTGAGTCAAATGTCAGCATCTAGAAAAAAGCATTTAAGTACATTTATAAGTTTTAGAGTTTGAGGCTTACCGATGCATATGGGAACGAGTCCATGTCCTCCTAGATCGCCTGCGTGAGCTGCCGTAACAATCCCATGTCCCGTACTACCATCCACTGCCTCGCGGTGGGTACTTGGTCCAAATGTACCTCCTTTCCCCGCCCTAGGCCCGAGAGGTACATGTATCTCCAAACTTGCATTTAGTCATATGTTAGCATATCATAAGCATAATTATAAGCATAAGCATTTAGAGTTAAGCATTTACTTTAAGAAGAGGCGCGAACCCGCCCAGCATCGTCTACCGGTCGGTGGTGCTGAGGGAGTCGAATAGAAACGCCAGTACTGCAGCTCCCCAGGCGTAGCCTCCAACCTCGTCTAGATCCCGCAGTAGTGGGAGGAGTCTGACGCTCACTTCGTCTGCCCTCATCGCAAATAGGAGCTTCCCGAATAGTAGCATCAGGAAGCGATGGAGGGTGCTATCTCCCTCTAGTCCTGGTCCGACAGCCACTCTCTCTCGGGCTCTGTCAGTCAATCTCCTGAGGTGCTCCTTCGGTAGCTCTCCTACGGCTATTGTCGCTCCCCGCAGTCCCAAGCTCTCCTGGAGTGTCGCCCGTCCCAGCATGGATGAGTGGCGTCCAGGTCTTAGTAGCTCCAGTCCAAGCAGCTCCTATGCTAACTCTCGGTAATCGCCGTATGTCCATCCAGTCACCGGAGCTCCATGGAATCGAAGTCCCATGATCTGCGCTACGTCCTCGAGCATCGGGATCATGTGTCCCCATGGGAATATAAATGCTTGGCTGATTGGATCCCACCTCTCGTGCAGTGCATATAGCAGTGCCGTGTCAATCCGCATCACCTCTATGCTCAACCGCTTGCCGAACCCCATTGTTGCCAGCCTATCTCGTTGGAAGTCCGGTAGTGCGAGGTACACTGCTCGAACCTGCAGCCATGAAATCTGGGTCCGTCTCTTCCCCTGCATTCATTTTGATAATCAGAAACAGTCATTCATATAGTCCACAAATCACACATTGCATTGCATTTTTAAAATAAAAATCAAAAATCACTCTGATTCCCAAGCGGTCGTGCCATGGACCGTCTGGTACCCTAGCGGTCACTTCAAAGACCGCTAGGCACTTAGGGGATGGACATTGTCTGCCTCATTTCCCAAGGGTTTGAGGATGGCCCAAAGGCCTTTACAAATCAGTTTAATGGGTCCCCAGACCCATTCCCATCTCATTCCCCCACATGCATGATCTAAAAATTAATTAAAAATGGGTTTTTGAGTTCCTCGGCCTACCTCGGATGACCGTCACCCGGTCAGTGCCGCCGGTACCTCCTCCACCGTAGGCTCATCCTCGCTATCCTCCATTGCCTCTCCCGGTCCTTCTTCCGCCGTGGGGACCTCCTTCATCACCAGTTGGTCTGCCAGACCTTCTTCCTCCGCCGGTGGGTTCGCCGCCGCCGGAGGCATTTCCTCCTCTTCTATCCGCCGTTGGAGGCATTTCACAGCCCTCTTCTTCACCATTTTGGGTGGGGTGGATGCACAGTCGCGGTGGTCACCGGTCATGTAGGTCGCCGGACTGGCCGTAGAGGGGTTGGTTGAATGGGAATGAGATTGAGCGTGTGGGGAGAATGAAATGCCCGTTCATTTTTTTTGAATTCGCCTAGATCCATGCGGTCTATCGCTAGACCGTTTAGGCCCTCTTAGCGGTCTTCCTCTAGACCATTTTCCATCTGGGTCACCCTCCTCTAAGAATGTGAATCACCCTTGCCCAAGCGGTCTATCTCTAGACCGTCAGGGGTCCTTTGCGGTCCTAGCCTAGATCATTTTCCACAGCTGTGTGAAACAAACTATCTACTTGATTCTTGATGCAGTTTTGGTGTGGTTCATGCCTCATGCTTATTTTGTGGATATAATTGTTGATGGCTAACCATTTCTTATTATTAAAGCTTGAACGCCATCATATCACGTCCTTGCTCGCCAGGCAGGTAAGGCAGGTAAGTATCCCGATTCCTTGGCCCCTTAATGCATTACTATATGGTATCTATGATATATTATCTCGAGAACTGGCTGGTCATTCATGTGTTCTGGGATCTGATGTTCCCCTCTAACGAAAATGATGATGATCTAGGTGCACATGTTTAATCGTTGGATAGGCCGTTAGGTTGGAAAAGTTAGGGGACGATGGTTCTATCTTGCACGCCGTGGTTGTAGATAGTATCTTGACCCTGATTTGTCCGGTCTAGCAATACTATTCTCTATTATCTTCTTATTTTATCCTTTCTTGGCATTTGTTTTGATGATTTCTTTAATTTAGCCCAGCATGCATCATGCGCATCTTTGAGCATTCATGTGCCCTCATCTGTCTAAAGGTCTCAGTAATGGTGGATAGCTATGTATCCATGGTCTTGAGTAAGGAGAATCATTCCACTCTGAGTTGGAAGATTTCCTTCGATCTATTTGCTCGATTTGGTTAGCTGAGGATTCTTGTCTGGAGTCTTGTTGCTCGTCTCTTTACCTTTTTCGTTTACTTTGACCGCCTATCAGTTGTGTGTTCCAATGAGGAGGTTGGTCGTGACTTTTGTTCCTTTAGTTGTTAGTTCATCTAGGCATGCGTCATTCGGTTTTGCCATTCCTTGTGATTTATTCGAATTTTTTCGAATGATTCCTATCGCTTGTTGGTTAAGGATAGGTGTCAGTTTACCTTAACGCCCGCTTTTCAGTCCACTCCGCTTCATTTTCGCTTCATCTCCATCTTCCGTTTCACTTTCGCTTCACCTCTGCTCGCTCCCCCGCAAAGAGGACGTTAAGGAGGGACATATGTTGACACCCGTTTTATGACCAATGAGTTGGGTCATCTCCTTGTCTATATTTTATGATGTCCTGGGTTGTTCACCGTTTATTGGGTCATTTTTGGGTCAGTTTTGGGGCTTATTTTATGGGTTATTCTCCCTGGTTGGGCCTAGTTCCATTGATTTCTCGTCATTACAGCTTGTTGGGCTTGGATAAAGGCTAATAAGGGATTTTATTATTGATTAACTCAGAGATTTATCGATCTTTATCTCTTTTGCCACGTCTACTAGCCTAGTGGTCTATCGTGCGACCGTTTGGCTTGTTTAGCGGTCTTTTGCTAGACCGTTTAGGCAGTAGAGAGTCCTTCTGGGTCTCTTTGATCTTATCTTTTCTAGACGAATGACCCTAGAGGTCTATCGCTAGACTGTTTTGTGGTGCCTTGCGGTCTATCATAAGACTGTTTAGGAACACAGAGAGTCCTGATCTGTTTGATTTTCTCTGCTTCACCGTGGTCGAACAAGAGTCCTTGGTTTGTCGATTTCCCTCTAGATAGAGGCTCTCAGAAGCTTCTGTTTGTTTCTATGGACTCTTGGGAGTATTATCTTCAAGATTTATCTAGTTTAAGGTCTATTTTTGTGTCATTATCCTTTCAACTCGAACCTAGGGTTTGGGGGTCTATAAATAGAACTCTTGACTTCATGGCTTGAGGAGGAGATTTTCTGGAGTTTGTCACAAAGTGCTGCTACATTGTGGAGCCACTTCTAACCAGGGAGAAGCTACTTCCACGTCCACAAAGCTTCTGGTCCAGGGAGTATCAAGTTCCTTTGGTCTAAGTTTGAGTCTTTTTCTTTAGTTTTATCTATTGTCCTTTTGCACCCATAGCATCTTCCCTCTTCTTTCTCCACGTTCTCTGCACTCACATCACGTTTTCAAACATCCTCCTATTCTTTTCCATGCCCCATAGGGGTTAAAAAACCACCAACCCCTCGGTATTCACCCTTCCTTTTATGCATCTTCGCTTAATTGCATTATAGATACTACACTTGTCAAAGGGCTAAGGTCATTTTTCTCTGTGTCTACACTCTTTTGAAGGTTTACAGGACTCATCGCACGAGGCCCAGCTCTTCTGGCCGGCCAGGAGGGGTGGAGATACAAGCTCCAAGCTTCTGTTCTGGGTGGTCTAGCGGCCATTCAGCAGACCGTTTTCAGATTTCAGGCGGTCTATCGTAAGACCGTTTGCCGTCTCCTAGCGGTCGTCTATTAGACCGTTTGCCTCTGCAGCATCTGGTTTTCTCTCTCACGTTGGCGAGTGACATCAACCGGCTCTTTCCAAGGTAATTATTGTGGTTTCACTGCATTACTTACTTTGGTGGCGATCACACTTTCCATTATTTGGGCTTTTGTCATCTTGTTCATCATATTGCTTACTTTCTCTTTATTTTAGTTGCTCCACACCTACGGTGTTTGTTTTTCTTTATTCCTTTGCTCCACGCCTCGGTGTGTGTTTTTTATTTTCCTTGTTCAGTTCTGCAACATTGATGACATGTCCACTTGCTGTACTTTTATGTTGATTGCTTAAGTTAGTGCACCACTTGCTCACAAACTTTCCTACTTTACATCACATCTTCATTCACATTCACAACAGATGGCATCAATCATAAACAAAACATCAACAGATAGCACAAACGATATGAAAATAAATGCAATCAGAGAAGGAAAAGGGACTCAGACACATACCAATACTCTCATTCAGACCCGGAGGTCATCACATAACTTAGGAAATAAATTAAATATTGCATACACAGACACTAGCCCAGCGTTGTCGCATAGAGGCTGGTCGATTACATCTTTGCATCAGAAATGAGAAGGGGCACAGGCAGCAAAGGTTAAAAAACATTGAAAGGGAAATGTGGGCTCATATCATCGCCCGTTTGAACACAAATGGCCACATATATATCGATAAGAGGGGGAGGAGAGATGATCGAAGGAAATCGTCGAAGCCCACCTCTGTTCTTCGCAACAAAAATAGAGTATCGGAATGGGCTTTTTCTCTCCTCGCCTCGAACCTTTCTCTTCTACAGAAGGATGGCGAACGGTGGCTCATAGAAACCCTCACTCAATTGCTTTTTGTTACCCCAAGCCTCTTCTCCAATTTCTCTCTTTTCTTTTTTTTCTTCTTCTGTCTGACCTCCTTTCTTTCAGCCAATCAGGCCTTTTTATAGGGCTTAAACTGCATGACCTAACCCAGCGCGGGGGTGAGCGCGCCGTATTTGGAGGGCCGTTTGCTGGTCGGATCAGACGACGCCGGTGGCAGGGGAGCACGCCGGGTAAGAGGCGCGTCGGATTAACAATTTGGTGCACTTATTCGGACCGATCTCGGCCTGCGGATCTCGGACCATCTCTGAGAGTCAACTTGAACTTTCATCTCATCGTGGCCCTGTGAGACCGACATGAGAAGTATCGAGAAAGCCTTTAGGCCACTGACTGGCCAATTCCGCCGCCGTTCGTGCCCTCAGTTCGGTCACTCGGGTTTTATGCTGACATGGCCTTCGGCACTGTGATCTGTGCTACTGGGCCGGCTTTGTCTATATTTGCAACATCCTCATGGAGTGGGTCACTACCCGGGGTACTTTCGCCTTGGCTGGGCAGCCATTTGGTCACTAACAGACTTATCTGGTAAGAAGACGTACCCATGCCGAGTCACTCGGGTCATCCGTTGATATGGCCTTCGGCACTGTGTTCTGGGGAGTCAGGGACATTCCTTCACCTCAGGAGGGTTTCTTGTCAGGTGGTGGACCACCAAGTTTATTCTCGTCCTGATCGGATGAAGGATGGGGTTTGTTCGGCACGACCGAGTCAGCGCCGATTTGTTGGGCAGGCCGTACGGCATTGCCAGTTTGTTGTAGATTTCTTATGACCCTTCCAAGGTGATGAATCGTGGAGTTCCTGATGCTCTTGTCAGGTGACCTGAGGCTTCAACAGTCCGAGAGGACCCTTGTGTATTGATTTTCTTCGGCTTCTGCACTTCGAAGGTCCGTATCCTTCTGACGTTCAGACGTGACTGCCTTTTGATTATATTTCGGGTGCCAACAGTCGCCCATTTCTTGGTGATGATTGGAGCCTCCACGGATATTCCTTCCTTTGGACCGGTGCTTTCTTCATTCAGACATCTGTAAGTCTATGCTAGCCTTGGATTCCCTCAAGGCAGCCGAGCAGGTTGTACCCTAAAAACTCCGGAACCATTACTTGTCACGTCACTCTGAAGAAACATGATGCCTTATGTAGCACCCTAGATAAAAATAAAAACAAAAATAGACTTTTTTCCAAATAAATAAAACCTTAAATTACTCTATAAGGAGGCCAAATAAAAAGGTGGAATACCCAATGAGAGCCACTATATAAATATACAACAATTAAAGTCATCACACATGGTTTTATGTTCCAAGCATAAGAGGAAAGGCCATTCATCTGAATGAAGCCCTTGTATAAGGGCGCTATTTCCCAGGGCCACAGTGCCACCAAGCATCCCACTGTATACATATAGATATACTTAGATATATCTCTCTTAAGACCCCACTAACCAACCAATTAGATGTGTATACATATAATACATCTTAAAGACACCTCAACCCCTAACATGGCACGGTACGGGGAACATCAGCCAGAAATGAATAGCGCCCCTGACCTAGGCGCTGTTCTTCAATAGGGCACCCCTACTTGAGGCGCCATTCACATTATATCAAAAACAAAAGAGAAAAAAAAAGGCCGATGATATAGCGCCCATGGACATGGGCGCTATTCACCTAAATCATGGTACCCTCAAGGGTGCCATTTCCTTCAGATCCATCTTACAGCTCCTCTTCGCTGGCAACGTACCCTTTTACCCAACATCTGATTGAAGCATTAATTGCGTCTTCTTCCTGGCAATGGACCCTTATATTTTCTTTCCCTATAAACAACTCCCACTACCCAACGTAGATGACCCTTACTGTAATCCTGCCGTAGAAGAGAAGGTGGTTTGTGCCTTTCTCTTCTCCACTAGCAGAAGAGAGATCTTAATCTTTTCTCTTCACATGCAGGCTGCGTACCACGTCCTGCTACTGAGAGCTCGACTGTAGAGGACGTGAAGGGCTAGGATTTCCACGGTTAAATGAGTCAACCACGTCAAAAGGTAGGTGTTCTCAAGATCTGGCTTAACTAGTAGTTAATATAGGTTAACATGCATGCTAGTTAAACCTTTCATAGTCAGAATCTGGTCACCTGAGCCAGGGGTATATCCAAAGACTTAGTGGGAAGGTTAGGCTACGCCTATCTGAAACACTAAATCTTGCGTGAGTAGATCTATGATCTTACCTCCGTCAAGTACCCCATGTACAACATACGGATTTGTTATAACCCGTCCCAATTTTCTTGTAAATTGATCCATGTTTAAAAGTCTATATCTATGAAACTAAACTCAGAAATTGTTGCATGAGCATGATCTTACAATCCTACTATTTTTCTATGTCTATCTATGTCTTTACTTCCTGATTCTGTGAACATGTTATAACTCATAAATAGTAAGGTTACGTGATTAGTAGCAACCATGTTCAGAAAATTATATCTATTGAACCAAATCATGAAACTCCTGCATGAGCATGACTTTGAAATCTTAAGATTTTTCTCTATTTAACCATGTCTTCATTTCCGGATTTCATGAAAATTTGCTTGATGAATAGTGTTTTGAGTCTAATGGGGGCACCTAGAGGAAGGGCGCCCCTGGCCAGGGTGTCATTTCCATCTGTGGGTTAAACCCCCACTGATCTTGTGATTAGCCCGTTAAACCTTATCGATTAGCCTGTTAAACTTGTTACATGTTAAACCCTGCTAATTAACCTGTTTAAACTTGTTACCTATTAAACATGAGGAGTTTCATGTTATAAATCATGAATAGTAAGGTTACGTGATTAGTAGCAACCATGTTCAGAAAATTATATCTATTGAACCAAATCATGAAACTCCTGCATGAGCATGACTTTGAAATCCTGAGATTTTTCTCTATTTAACCATGTCTTCATTTCTGGATTTCATGAAAATTTGCCTGATGAACAGTGTTTTGAGTCTAATGGGGCACCCAGGGGAAGGGCACGCCTGACCAGGGCGCCATTCAATGGGGCGCCCCTGGCCAGCGCGCCATTTCCAACTGTGAGTTAAACCTGGACTGATCCTGTGATTAGCCCGTTAAACCTTATCGATTAGCCTGTTAAACCTGTTACCTATTAAACCCCGCTGATTAGCCTATTAAACCCGTTAAACCTATTACCTGTTAACTTGTAAATTACATACCTTGCTAAGCCTGTAAAAATCCTACTGCCTGTTAAACCGGTTAATTACAGGGCCTGGTAATTACATATCTTGTCAAACTTTGTTAATCCTAGCCGTCGTTAGGCTTTGTTAATTCTATAGTCTATTAATCATCGAGCTTGTTAAACCTGATTACATAATGTGTAAACCTATTATCATGTTAAATACACAGTTATTGTTGACATTCTAAAATATAGACTCTTTGAGAGACTATATTTTCTGAAATAGAGACCCTCTGGGAAGACTCTATTTCAGCATTGAAATAAAGACTCTATGAGAAGACTCTATTTATTGAAATAGAGACCCTCTGCAAGGGCGCCATTTCCCTGTAAATGGAATTTTTTGGGCTTCTGTCCAGCCCTTACCCAATGATCCCTGGCCATCTCCTTAACCCTAATTTGCCTATGTGTCATGCATTTTAAGTAGATGGTCATAATTCATCATTTACACTTGATATTGTCCTTGAACTCTATTCCTGAAAATCTACCTTATGTTCCTACAATATGTAAACTTCTTGAAATTCCATATTGGCTATATAAATGAAAGTGGATGTCTAAAAGTATACATGAAATACTGTGCATATAGGGCCCGGTCTGGTCCTGGGAGGAGCACCCGAAGGTACTTGTGCCCATGGGAGTTTATTGACCACGATTTTTGGCATTACACCGAAGTATGATGGGGGCATCTCTTGCCCTTCACATTTTTCCACAGATCTGAATGCTTGTCAGCATGGCTCCATTGTGTCCGTCACCTTTTTATGAGTCAAGGAATGTAATTTTCATATTTTATTTGAGTCATATCATTGTAATTTTTCTTTTATTTGAGTCCAGTACCTAGGTTAGGTAGTTATTTACCTAAGTCTTGAGTCATTATGTTGGTTTAATAGGTTAATGAGCCCAATTATATGGGCTTGGCACAGGAGCGCCCCCTTCCCCCCCTTAGTTATTTGTCATTAGTCCAAAAGTCAAGGACTTTTTATAAATTGTGGGTTCCCTATAAATAGAACCCAAACCCACCTTTGGAGAACTAATGAATGAATGAATATTTAAGAAATTTCTAGAAATTGAGTGTTCCTTTGGAGTGAGAAGCTCCCCCTCTCCCTCTTTCTCTCTCTCTCACTAAAGGGGGCGACCCCCATTCTCTCTCCTCCCCTCCCCCAAATTTTGAATTTCCTCTCTCTCTCTCCCCCCCATTCACTCCTCATTAAAGACCTCCCCCTTCCCCATACCTCCCATTTAATTCCCCTCCAACCCCTAGGTGGAATTCCCCTCTCCTAGACACCCATTCACTCCTCATCACACCCCTTCACCATCCCCAAGTGACTCTTCAATCTCCCAAGCACCCCTTCCCTTCCCCAACTCATCCCTTCCCCTTTCCAAGGCCACCATTGATCACCCCCCATTAAGGGAAATTTAAATTCACATTCCCTCCACCCACTTGTGCCCCCTCACCTTCCCCCTCTCCCACCCAGCCCCCAAATTCGCAGCCCCACTCCCACCCCCTGCAAACTCCATCACACAGCCCTATTTCCCCCCTCTCCTATCCCGGTTCGACCCACCATTGACCCCCTATCACTAAGGGGATGCCCCAGCCTATCATCCCCTTTCACCCCTCCATTTCCCCCTCCTCATCTCCCCACTATCATCCCCTTTCACCACCATACCCTATTCTGGTCGCAGGCAGCAGACTTGCTGCTGGTTGTAGAGCAAGCCACGACATCATCACATAGATTCAGGCTGCACATCTTACACTTATGGAAAGCTCTTCGAAGCGGCTTCGCAGGCGAGATGGTCTCACATCCGTCCGAGCTTCGAGCTGCCCGGGAGAGCCATTCTCCCACGACTGCGTAAAACTACTCTACCAGGGAACCAAAAGCCAATGACAAAGGCAACCACAGCTGCTCTAGGATGAATTTGGATGTGATTTCTTGGCTGAAGTCATCTCCTTCAAGTCCCCTAGCACTGTCAAGAAGCGGGGCATCGTTTGAATCCCGAAGCACAATGTTCTGAATTTCTTACCCCGAGTGCGCAGGTCAGTCTAACTGTAGATAGATTCGATCCCCTTCCACTCTTCTGGTCTTCGTGGTCAGCTCTCACATCCGACGGTGGCCCCTTTGGTCTCGACTCGAAGAGGACTCGGCCATGGACACAGTGGCTCTGGCCCCGCATCATTTGGACACTGGGACCGTTCGTGGCACCTTCATCCTCCAGCAGCAGCAACCTGGGAGCAACCAGAACCAGCGTAGGCCAGCCCTACTCCAGGCTCTGCCCCGGCCAGCGGCATCGTCACGAAATTCCAAGAAAATTCAGGCGGCCTCCTGGGTCAAGTGCGAGAATTTCGGCACTAGTGTAGCCCATTCAGAGCTCGGTAGTGACTGTGGTGGTGCCATCTTTGACTGTCTGTCCGGTAGTTCCAGAAGCTGATAGCACCGGTGGAGCGCGGCGTAACAGCTTTCTAGCTTCTCTCCCTCTCCCCGCCTGGCCGGCTTACAGCCCCTCCCTGCGTGGAGGTAGTATTTTGGTTGTAAATCTCTTAACCCCACCTCGAGATCCCCCTCCTATGTGAGGTGTAGTGATTGTAATTTGATTATTCAGGTTGAAGCTTCATCGACGTAGCGTGCGGGTAAGCCTACGCTTCCTCGCTCACCCTCGTCTCCGGCCGGGATCGGCGTCTTCACACCGATCAGGTGAGCTCCTAATTGCACTTCTCTGCTGGAATCACTTTGCTTGCTTAGTATTGCATCTTATTGCCATCGGTTCGTGAGTGAATGCTCGATCTCAAATTATCATCGAGTTAAGCGACCACCGCAGAGTGAGTTGAGAGAGCGACCCTACAACCCACCCCTTGGCATGTTGTCTGCCCACGGTATTGGGCATCCTAGGCCCTTAGGGGTTCAGCCCAAGCTAGCCAAATCCCCGGAAAGGTGAGGTCCCACTTCGGACCCTCTCCACTATCGCCGGTCCGTCTACGGATCTGAGTGTACGCTACACGGGTAAGTCTGCTAGAGTTGGTTCACCAATTTGTTGCTTGCTTGCGAGTATAGGTCCAAGGTGCATTGACCTTGTGGCTATCACCCCAAGGTGGTGTCACATCAATTTGGTATCAGAGCGAGTTCTAGACTTATCTCTACTAAGTCTTGTCCTAGGGCCATTGCATTCATCACCCTTTCATCATGACCACTTCCTACTTAGCCTATTCGCCATCCTTAGACCCCTTAGCGGCTTTTGTGTATGATGGATCCCACCCTAGTATATATCTAGAATGGGAGAGCTCCATAGACCGACATTTTGTGAGGTTCACTCTGTCAGAGCTTATGCAAGTCAACTATGCCAAGAGTTTGCTCTGGCGCCAAGCTAGGAAAGAATGGGAGTACATTGTAGGTTTGAGAGAAACCAAAGGGGAAACACCCATCGAGTCTTGGGTTGAAATGAGGGCCAATCTTAGAAAGATCTATGCACCCCAATCTAAACCTTTTCAACCAACCCATCTTCCACCCCCAACCCCAACTATAATCCAAGGACGTCCCCTACCAACCCCAACCCAAGTCCGTCCTTGTTCACCACCCCGGGAGTACCATGCACCGACCATTACCACCCCACCCACCATAGACCTTCCTACCCCCATTGTCCTTGGAAGTTATGGCCCACACACACACCCAAGTGGAGATGGATGCCAATCCGGATCCACCTCCTAACATAGAAGACATCATGGACCCCTCACTTCCACCCACCTCTCCTAGTCCTTGTCCTCATGAGCCGCACACCCACACCATGAATGAGTCCATACTCCAATGGCTCAAGCGAGGACCCACCATTCCTAGCTTACCACCCTACCTCTCACCCTTGGGGTATCAAGCCCAAATTGTGCCCACCCAGTCTTCCCATGACACACTTCAAACCTCCTACCTTGTGGGAGACTTAGGGGACCTAGTGGACTGCTTACAATGGCAAGTCCACCTGACCGAAATGCTAGCTATAGGACCATCAGAGTCTAGCACCATCTTCCTAGCTTACCCCGCCACCAGTTCCATCACCTCCATCTACACTAGTGGCCATTATACGAGTGAAATCCTCCTCTTTCTCCCCAAGGATGAGAAACCCATCTTGGCCCACTTCCCACCCATCAAGATTCCAATTGCTTTGATTGGCCAACCCACTAGAGACCTTGGCCCAATTACCTTGGAGGAGGATGACTCACCGTTTGGGAACCTTGAAGACATAGAGTGCCTCCCTCTAGCAAGACCTTTCCACGACTCCTTTGATTCCTTCTTATGGGACCCATGTGACCCACCCACATCACTTACCACTCACTCCTTCCTACCCTCACCCACCATGTTAGACCACGCCCACCTCTCCCAAGTCCTGGACGACACAAGGGTAGCCATGACCAAGGAAGATCTACACCTAGGGAACAAGGAAGTGCCTCTTCCCATGATGTCCCCCTTCCATGATCCCTTTGACCCCTACCTTTGGGAGCTCGAGTACCCATGTGACCCACCCACATCACCCACCACCCACCCTTTCCTACCCACACCCACCATGTTGGACCAAGCCCACCCCAACCATGACCCAGGTTACACCCTAGGAACCATGACCTTAGGCAACACCCGTCTAGATATCGAGAAAGTGCCCCACCCCATGTCCACCTTTCTAGATCCCTTTGACCCTTTCACATGGGAGTCCAAATGCCACCCCACACCCATGCACATGAAAGTCATCTTTGGGATAGGAATGCATGTGCCTAGGCGTACCGCACCACTTGGCATGATTCAAAAGTCGAGTCCATTCATTCATATCACCCACATGTCAAGTAGGAAGCATGAGTGGTCCATATTCTGATGTAATGGTCCACCTTCATTCATCATGAGTCTTAGACATGTTAGGAGTATTCATGGATGTCTGGGTCCTCCGGCACTTATCACACCCATGCATGAGAGGGACACCTATGGATGCCCCGGTCCTCCCAATTCCATCAAAGTCTCCATGGCATTTCTACATGATTGGTCCAAATATGGTTGTCCTGGCCCCCCCTTGCATATCATACATTTCCCACTCACACCGCATCGTAGTACATGACATGAATATTTAAGCAAGCAACAAGCAACGAGTGGTGAGAATCATAAGAAGCGGGGAAAAGCTCGCGAGTGCCACTTGGAATTCCAAGTTGGCAACTTGGCGATGATGACTTTGGAGTGGCTCTACCCTAGGGTCACCTCCAATTTGAGGGCATGAGGACTTGGACCTTTCCAAGTTCCGAGTGGCTTTGGCAACCCAGCGTACGGGTTGGACTTCCTGATGGATTTTGGGATACACCCCACTTTCTGCGTGGTGGATCCGGCACCCTCTAAGGGCACCGCGGTGGAACCCAGTTAGCACCTTGAGCCTACCCCCACCTTTGTGAGTGATACCCTCGGAGAGCCTCCATATATCAGCCTGAGAGTCTGACGTGTGCACACGGAGGCAATACTAGGCAAGCAGGGTACCATCGCCAACAAGAGGGTGTGCCCAAGCCACCTTGAGAGGATGAAGAGCCGTCCCCCGGCTAAGGACGCGAGGATGAGATTGGAGGTCATGGCTCGCCCAGAGCTGCATTAGAGCACCACTTCCCTGGTGGACCCATACTCGACGGAGTCGAGTTCTTCACACCTCGGGGGAATGATGGGGGCATCTCTCGCCCTTCACATTTTTCCACAGCTCTGATTGCTCGCCAGCATGGCTCCATTGTGTCCGTCACCTTTTTATGAGTTAAGGCATGTAATTTTCAGAATTTATTTGAGTCATATCATTGTAATTTTCCTTTTATTTGAGTCCAGTACCTAGGTTAGGTAGTTATTTACCTAAGTCTTGAGTCATTATGTTGGTTTGATAGGTTAATGAGCCCAATTATATGGGCTTGGCACAGGGGCGCCCCCTTCCCCCCCTTAGTTATTTGTCATTAGTCCAAAAGTCAAGGACTTTTTATAAATTGTGGGTTCCCTATAAATAGGACCCAAACCCACCTTTGGAGAACTAATGAATGAATGAATATTTAAGAAATTTCTAGAAATTGAGTGTTCCTTTGGAGTGAGAAGCTCCCCCTCTCCCTCTTTCTCTCTCTCTCTAAAGGGGGCGACCCCCATTCTCTCTCCTCCCCTCTCCCAAATTTCGAATTTCCTCTCTCTCTCTCTCTCCCATTCACTCCTCATTAAAGCCCTCCCCTTCCCCAAACCTCCCATTTAATTCCCCTCCAACCCCTAGGTGGAATTCCCCTCTCCTAGACACCCATTCACTCCTCATCACACCCCTTCACCATCCCCAAGTGACTCTTCAATCTCCTAAGCACCCCTTCTCTTCCCCAACTCATCCCTTCCCCTTCCCAAGGCCACCATTGATCACCACAAATTAACAGAAATTCAAATTCACATTCCCTCCACCCACTTGTGCCCCCTCACCTTCCCCCTCTCCCACCCAACCCCCAAATTCGCAGCCCCACTCCCAACCACTGCAAACTCCATCACTTAGCCCCATTTTCCCCCTCTCCTAGCTTGGTTTGACCCCCCATTGACCCCCTATCAGTAAGGGGATGCCCCAGCCCCTTCCCACTGCATTTCCCCCTCCTCATCTCCCCACTATCATCCCGTTTCACCACCATACCCTATTCAGGTAGCAGGCAGCAGACTTGCTGCTGGTTGCAGAGCAATCCATGACGTCATCACGTAGATTCAGGCTGCACATCTTACACTTCTGGAAAGATCTTCAAAGCGGCTTCGCAGGCGAGGTGGTCTCGCATCCGTCCGAGCTCCGAGCTGCCCGGGAGAGCCATTCTCCCACGACTGCACAAAACTACTCCGCCAGGGAACCAGAAGCCAAGGATAGAAGTGACCACGGCTGCTCCATGATGAATTTGGACGTGATTTCTTGGCTGAAGTCTTATCCTCCAAGTCCCCTAGCATCGTCAAGAAGCGGGGTGTCATTTGAAGCCCGAAGCACAAGGTTCTGAATTTCATACCCCGAGTGCACAGGTCAATCTGACTGTAGAAAGATTCGATCCCCTTGCACTCTTATGGTCTTCGCGGACAGCTCCCACATCCGACGGCGGCCCCGTTGGTCCCGGCTCGAAGGGGACTTGGACACGGACACAGTGGTTCTTGTCCCGCATCATTGGACATTGGGACCATTCGTGGCACCTTCATCCTCCAACAGCAGCAACTAGCAAAGAAACCTAAACTAGCATAGGCCAGCCCTGCTCCAGGCTCTGCCTCGTCCAACGGCATCGTCACGAAATTCCAAGAAAATTCGGGTGGCCTCTTGGGTCAAGTCAGAGAATTTCGGCACCTGTTGCAGCCCATTCAGAACTCAGTAGTGACCATGGCGGTGCCATTTTCGACTGTCTATCCGGTAGTTCCAGAAGCTGATAGCACTGGCGGAGCGCGGCGTAATGACTTTCTAGCTTCACTCCCTCTCCCCACCTGGCTGGCTTATAGCCCCTCCTTGCGTGGAGGTAGTATTTTGGTTGTAAATATCTTAACCCCACCCCAAGATCCCCCTCTTGTGTGAGGCGTAGTGTTTGTAATTTGATTATTCAGGTTGAAGCTTCATCGGCGCAGCGTGCGGGTAAGCCCACGCTTCCTCGCTCACCCTCGTCTCCAGCCGGGATCGGTGTCTTCACGCCGATCAGGTGAGCTCCTAATTGCACTTCTCTGCTGGAATCACTTTTCTTGCTTAGTATTGCATCTTAGTGCCGTCGGTCGATGAGTGAGTGCCCGATGTCAAATTATCATCGAATTGAGCGACCACCGCGGAGTGAGTTGAGAGAGCGACCCTACAACCCACGCCCTTGGCATGCTGGCCGCCCATGGAATTGGGCATCCTAGGCCCTTAGGGGTTCAGCCTAAGCTAGCCAAATCCCCGAAAAGGCGAGGTCCCACTTCGAACCCTCTCCACCATCGCCGGTCCATCTACAGATCCGAGTGTGCGCTACACGGATAAGTCCACTAGAGTTGGTTCACCAATTTGTTGCTTGCTTGCGAGTATAGGTCCAAGGTGCATTGGCCTTGTGGCTATCACCCCAAGGTGGTGTCACATCATTTACACTTGATATTGTCCTTGAACTCTATTCCTGAAAATCTACCTTATGTTCCTACAATGTGTAAACTTCTTGAAATTCCATATTGGCTATATAAATGAGAGTGGATGTCGAAAAGTATACATGAAATGCTGTGCATATAGGGCCCAGTCTGGTCCTGGGAGGAGCACCTGAAGGCACTTGTGCCCATGGGAGTTTATTGACCACGATGTTTGGCATTGCACCGAAGTATAATGGGGGCATCTCTCGCCCTTCACATTTTTCCACAGCTTTGATTGCTCGCCAGTATGGCTCCATTGTGTCCGTCACCTATTTATGAGTCAAGGCATGTAATTTTCATATTTTATTTGAGTCATATCATTGTAATTTTTCTTTTATTTGAGTCTAGTACCTAGGTTAGGTAGTTATTTACCTAAGTCTTGAGTCATTATGTTGGTTTGATAGGTTAATGAGCCAAATTATATGGGCTTGGCCCAGGGACACCCCCTTCCCCCCTTGGTTCTTTGTCATTAGTCCAAAAGTCAAGGACTTTTTGTAAGTTGTGGGTTCCCTATAAATAGTGAACCCATAATTTACACCGAAGTACTTGCACCAAAGTTCTTGCTTGCTTGACTTGACTTGAGACATTCCCACTCACTCTCTCGTGACATGCTTGACTTGCTTGACATGAATGGTTTGGCCCGAAAAAGGGCAAAGTACTTGCTTGAATGAAATGAATGAAATAGCCAATTACATTACACTACTTGATATTACACGAGTTTGAGATCACTTGCTTGAATATTGATTATTATCTTGTTGGAAAGACTTGCTTGAATATTGACTATTACTTTCTTGGAAAGACTTGATTGAATAATGAATTCTTGGAAAGACTTGGACAATTACTTGGCAATTATTTGCTAGTTCCTTATTGATACATCTTATTGATGTTCATGTGATACTCTTTTGGTACAATTCTCGATATTCTTACTCGATCCAACATGCATCATTATACTGCATGAACTTGTAATTAGCTTAAAGATTGTTAGAGCTTGAGATATAAATCCTACTAAGCGATTCGCTCATCTAGTTTATTCTAACATTTTTTAGGAGATATGAATAGCAACCACCATCCAGATGGGAATGAGACCGAGTGATGAGTGCTAGTGTCGCCAATCGTCTATTGTCAGCTAGTCGTGCCTTTTGATTTTCTTGAGTCCCCTTTTTGTATTTCCAAATTATATTAGTATAGTTGATTGAAGCTTGTTAAGGCTTGTAACCTGGTATTGGATTTGAATAAGGAATGTCATAGAGTAGGATTATTACCATTTGGTCAATTGGATAATTGTCATCTTGGACATTGGTGTTATTTTCTGAATTTAATCTTAGTTATTATTTTGATAAATTGCGCACTCTATCTTTTGCCAAAAAAAATAATTATGTATACTACTCTGATTGAATGGTTCTATATAAGCTGGCCACGACCTCGAGTATTTTTCGTGCTCGGGGCATGACAGTCTTCATGGTATCAGAGCCTAGGATTTTAATTTCTTAGGTAATACCTAAGTCCAATGATAGATTTATACCTTACCCGGTGAGATGGGTAGAGCCATGGGTTAAGTTCTATATTGACTTTTGACCTTGTAATGAAACTCTATCTTTATTATGCTTAAAACCTTTTGTAGGATCATGGCTGCTGAAAGAGCACAATGGCGTGAGATGCAGCGCACCGTGCAAGGCCTTACACAGGCGCTACAACAAGTGGCGCAAGGCGGTGCTAACCGTGGAGCCGGTAATCTCCACAGGGGTTTCCGTAACATGAACCCACCAAGGTTCACAGGTTCGTCTGGCCCTGAGGATGCTGAAAATTGGTTAAAGGAAATGGAATGAATTTTTCGTGTGATGCAATGCACAGACGAGGAGAAGGTTCTACTGGCTATATTCCACCTGGAGCAGGACGCTCGATGTTAGTGGGAATCCGTGGAAGCAACTTTGCTCGATGACCACGTCACATGGGATGAATTCGCTGAGCATTTCAACAACAAGTACTTTTCCAACCATATCCAAGAAAAGAAGGCCACAAAATTTGCTGCATTGAAACAACGGGCCTTGAAAGTGGCCGAGTATGAGGCTCAATTCTCAAGACTATCCAAGTATGCACCCCACTTGGTGTGTATGGAGAAGATGAAGGCTAAAAGGTTCCTCAACGGGCTTCGGCTCCATTATATTACATAACTTGCACCGATGGACATCCAAGTCTACTCAGAAATGGTTCGGCATGCGCAATTGCTCGAGGACGCCACCGAAATATCAGAGAGGATCTGAGGAAGGGACAAGAATGAACCTGTTACAAGCCCAGGAAATTTTAATGCATCATTCAATAAGAAGCAGTACTACAGTGGAGGGGAGTCCTCCAGGGGAAAAAAATTCCAAAAGAATGTCAAGCCATTCTCCACCACCACACCTTCCAAGGAAGTTTGTAAGTACTGTGACAAAGCCAATCATAAGACCGAGGAATACTGGAGGAAGCTAAGAGCCTGTCTCCCATGTGGAAGCCGAGAACATCGAATCCCAAATTGTCCACTGATGAATGAGTAAGCCATTAAAGATGAGAAGTTCCCGGCAAGGAAGCAAGGCCGTCTGCAAGCTCTCCAAGAGACGGAACCAACCAAAGGTGGAATCGTGGAAGGTACACTAATCGTTTGCTCTAAGACTGCTAAAGTTTTATTTGATACTGGAGCAACGCATTCATTTATTTCCAAGAAATTTGCTGCTATATTCTCTAAGGAACCCGAATGGTTGGACTTAGTCATATCTACACCTATCGGGAGCAAAGCTGACATCACACATCACTACCCAAACTGTGAGGTTATGGTTAAAGGAAATAATCTACCTGCCAACCTGATATGCCTAGATATGAAAGGGTATGATATCATACTAGGTGCCCACTGGTTATCTACCCACCAAGCGACGGTAGATTGCCGAAATAGCAAGATAACTTTTGTGGAATACCCAAAACTGGTATACATTAGCCCTCGGGCTAGATCACCTCTTATATCAGCTCTCCGAGCTAGTAAACTGATAGGCAAAGGATGTATGGCTTTCATTGCATTTGTAATTGCCACAGACGTCGAGGAGTCTAAGCTTGAAGACATCCGTGTAGTTCGAGATTTTTATGACGTCTTTCTAGAAGAATTGCCTGGCTTACCCCCGGAGCGGGAGGTGTCATTCACCATCGACCTTGTCCCTGGTGTTGGACCTATTTCCAAGGCACCTTACAGAATGTCCCTTGCCGAGCTAAAGGAGCTGAAGGAACAATTAATGGAACTATTGAACAAAGGTTTCATCTAGCCAAGTACTTCCCCATGAGGAGTGCTTGTACTATTCGTCAAGAAGAAGGACAGATCGATGAGACTCTGCATCGACTATCGACAGTTAAACCACTTTACAATCAAGAACAAGTACCCACTGCCGAGGATTGATGAACTATTTGACCAAATATCTGGAGCTAAATATTTCTCCAAGATTGATCTCCGGTCTGGTTATCATCTGCTGAAGATCAAAGAAGAAGACATTCATAAAACTACATTCCGAAGCAGGTATGGGCATTATGAATTTACTGTTATACCTTTTGGACTAACAAATGCCCCCACAGCCTTTATGCAGTTAATGAATAGCATATTTAGGCCTCACTTAGACTAGTTCATTGTGGTCTTTATCGATGATATTTTGATTTATTCAAAGTCTAAAGAAGACCATGAAGAACACCTCAAGCAGGCATTGTAGATATTGAGGGAACACAAATTATTTGCAAAATTCAGCAAGTGCAAGTTCTGGCTCGAGGAAGTATCCTTCTTGGGCCATATAATTTCGAAGAACAGAATTTCTGTGGACCCATCAAAGGTCGAAGCCGTGAAGAATTGGGAGCAACCAACAAATGCAATGGAGATTGGAAGTTTCATGGGGCTAGCTGGTTATTACCATCGTTTCATTAAGGACTTCTCAAGAATTGATGTTCCTCTCACCCGATTGACTCGCAAGGAAATACCTTATGAGTGGAAGGAAGACTGTGAGAAGAGTTTCTAAACTTTGAAAGATCTCTTGACCACTGCTCCAGGCTTATCATTACCAATTGAAGGAGAAAAGTATGAGGTATATACCGATACTTCT
Source organism: Amorphophallus konjac (assembly GCA_022559845.1). Taxonomy (NCBI): domain Eukaryota; kingdom Viridiplantae; phylum Streptophyta; class Magnoliopsida; order Alismatales; family Araceae; genus Amorphophallus; species Amorphophallus konjac. The sequence continues at coordinate 278,556,537 of CM040124.1, read as the reverse complement.
GGTATTGGCCTCGGATGTGTATTGATGCAAAATAGGAGAGTCATTGCATACTCTTCCCGGCAACTGAAGAAGCACGAAGAGAACTACCCGGTGCATGACCTAGAGCTGGCCGCGATGGTATTTGCTTTGAAGATCTGGAGACACTATCTCTATAGAGAATGATTCATTGTATACTTCGATCACAAGAGCCTCAAGTATTTATTCTTCCAAAAGGAGCTTAACATGCGGCAAAGGCGATGGCTTGAGTATCTCAAGGATTTCGACTTCACCATACAGTACCATCCCGGTAAGGGTAATTCTGTAGCCGATGCCCTCAGTCGAAACCCGAGAGTAATATTGGCCAGTTGTATGATCCAAGAATGGAAGCTGTTGGAGAAATTCCCTGAGCTCAACATCAATACAAACGAGAAGAACGGGTGTATTATTCTATCCTACATAAGTCTACATTTGGATTTGCTACCTGAGATTAAGAAGCTACAAGAAGAAGATCCCACACTGGTGGAGATAAAAGGCAAGCTGGACGAGAGACTTGATTTCAAGCTGGAACCCGATGGAAGACTGTTATTCCATGAACGGACATGTGTACTCGACTGTCCGGAGTTGAAAAAGAAGGTGCTTGAAGAAGCTGATCGATCGAGGAACACGATCCACCCTAGAGCCACTAAGATGTACCAAGACTTGAAAAGAACTTTCTAGTGGCCTAATATGAAAAGAGAGGTAGCGGACTTTGTATCTCGCTGCCTAACATGTCAACAAGTGAAGGAGGAACATCAGAAACCCGTCGAAAAGTTACATCCACTAGATATTCTCAAGTGGAAGTGGGAAGACATTGGCATGGATTTTATTATGGGCTTGCCCAAGACTAGAGGTGGACATGATAGATTTTGGGTAATTATCAACCGCCTAACTAAATCGGCTCATTTCTTGCCTATCAAAGGCCGATGGTCGGTTGATGTCCTTACTGCCTTTTATATCAAGGAGATGGTTAGATTGCATGGAGTTCCCATGTCGATCGTATCCGACCGAGACCCACGCTTCACCTCTTATTTCTGGAAGAGTCTACAACACTCTCTAGGGATAAAACTCAACTTCAGCACTGCTTTCTATCCCCAGACAGATGGACAGATAGAAAGGAAAAATCAAGTTGTTGAAGACATGTTAAGGGCATGCATTATAGATTTCGACGGTAGTTGGCATGACCACTTACCCCTGGCCGAATTTGCATATAATAATAGCTATGAAGCCAGTATCCAGATGGCACCTTTCGAGGCACTCTACGGAAGAAGTTGTCGATCTCCAATATGCTGGGATGAAGTTGGTGAAAAGTAAATCCTAGGCCCAGATATGGTGAGAGACTCAACAGAAAAGATACACCTCATTCGGGAAAGGCTAAAGATAGCACAGTCTATGCAGAAGTCGTATGCTGATATTAGGAGAAGACATCTGGAATTCCAAGTTGGAGACCAAATTTTTCTTAAGGTATCTCCCGGCTGAGGTATTAGAAGATTCGGTGTTAAGGGCAAACTTACACCGAGGTTCATTGGTCCATTTGAGATATTGGAAAGAATGGGCGAGGTAGCTTACCGCATTACCTTGCCTCCACAACTGTCGGAGGTGTACAATGTATTCCATATGTCTATGCTGAAGAAGTATGTGCACAACCCTCTCCACGTCATCGACCACACTCGCTTGGTGATACAAAAGGACCTTACCTATAAGCAGAAGCTGATGAAGATCCTCGACCGAGAAGTCCAAGTTCTAAGGAACAAGACGATCCCTATGGTGAAAATCTAATGGAATCGATGCTTAGAACAAGAAGCTACATGAGAAACCGAAGAGTCTATAAGAAAGAGATTTCTAGAACTATTTTAATCTATAAGTACTTCTCACCCTCCATGTCTCCCAATATGCAATAGAATTTGGGGACCAAATTCTTTTAAGTGGGGGAGGGTGTAGCACCCCGGATAAAAATAAGAATAAAAATAGACTTTTTACCAAATAAATAAAACCTTAAATAACTCTATAAGGAGGCGTCACACCTTAGCCCTCTTAGAGCGCTGTTTCTGGCCTCTTTGAGAAGTATGTTATCTGTCTGGAAACTGCGACCATGCCTTCGGTGCCAAAACGAATTGGTGACCTGGACAGTGGCACATATTACTGATTTAGCGACCTGAACCTGGACGCTATTTCTTCGTGCCTGCACTGTTCACAGGAATTGGCGACTACATAGAGGGTGATGTTTCTATAATTGATGGCGACTGAGTAGATGCCAATTACCCAGTTTCATGTTATGCCATCATTTTTCATGCGATTTATCGGTAGGTCATACTTGTTCAAGTTTTGTCCTTGAATTCCTTCATTCCGTGAGATCTACCTTATCATCCTACAATGGCTTATTCCTTTGGAACTCTATTGGCTATAAAACTATAGTGGATGTATAAAAATATACATGACTCAATGCTTGTGCATATAAGGCCCGATCTGGTCCTACGAGGAGCACCCGAAAGTACTTGTGCCCATGGGAGTTGATTGATCAAGGTGTGGCATTACACCGAAGTGCATGACTTTCTAGATTATGGCATTCCATGACTCGTGCTTGACTTGACTTGACATAACTTGCGTGGCCCAAAATGGGTATTTACTTATTGATATTATAATAGCCAATTCACATGACATGACTTGATATTACATGCTTGACAATCTTGATGTACTTCACATGATTGTCACGATACCTTGCTAGTTCATCTATATTTCTTGATACTCTACTCTCAACTTTATCTTACATACATGCATCACTATACTTGCATAGTTCATGTAACATGTAATTTACTTAAAGCAAGCTTGTACTTGAGATATAACTCCTACTGAGCATTCGCTCACCCTAGTTTTTCCCCTATTTTTTAGGTAACTCCGATGACGAAGATCATTCAGATGGGAACGGACACGAGTGAAGAGTTTAGAGCCATCCGACTATTGAACAGTCTATCTAGTCGTGTCTTTTCATCTTTCTGGAGTCTATCATTGTATTTTTTTCTTTATTGAGTCTAGTTGTCATCAATGCATTATTAGTATGAGTCAACGAGTTATGTAATAATAGTCATACTTTGGTATTAGAATTCTTGATGAATAAAAGATTTTGTTTATTATCTTTACTTTTGCACACTCTGTCTATAAGGCCGAATTCATTATGCTCTGATTGACACGAATGATATAAACTCATCACGCGTACCGGGTTCCTTCCGGGCTCGGGGCGTGACAATTTTTGTTGTCACGCCCCGTACTCTATACTGTCGAGATATTGTCCACTTCGACCTACTGACCTCATGGTTTTGTCCCTTTCCAATAGTGAACGGCTCTAGAATGGGGGACTTCCCAAGAGGTCACCCATCCCAGTACTATTCCCCATTAAGCACGCTTAACTTCGGAGTTTTTTTCAAGAACTGAGCCGATACTTCAAAAGACGCCTCAGTGTTATAGAGTATAACTTAACTATATTTCAGAATTTTACAATATATCCCTCTTATATAGGCGACGTCCTCGTCACTGGGCACATATAGCACGCAATCAAACCCCCAGGCAGGTAGGACTCTAGAGGTGGCCCCTACATGCTCAAGGGGTGGCTCCCACTATGTAGTACTTTATCCCATTACAGGTTTAAGAGGTGGCTCCCATAGCATAGCACTTTGCCCTCCATGGCACTTAGTTCCCACAATTCCGGCTGGGGTATGGTTCCGATACCATTTTGTCACGCCTCGTACTCTATACCGTCGAGGTATGGTCTGCTTTGGCCTGCCGACCTCACGGTTTTGTCCATTTCTAACAGTGAACGGCTCCAGAATGGGGGCTTCCCATGAGGTCACCCATTCCAATACTACTCCCCATTAAGGATGCTTAACTTCAGAGTTCTTTTCAAGAACTGAGTCGATACTTCAAAAGATGTCTTGGTGTTATAGAGTACAACTTAACTATATTTGAAGGTGTTACAATCTACCCCTCTTATATAGGCAACGTCCTCGCCGCTGGGCACATATAGCATGCAATTAAACCCCCAGGCAAGTAGAACTCTAGAGGTGGCCCCTGCAGGCTCAAGAGGTGGCTCCCACTATGTAGCACTTTGTCCAATTGTGGGTTCAAGAGGTGGCTCCCATAGCGTAGCACATTGCCCTGCATGGCACTTAGTTCCCACATTTCCGGTAGGGGTATGGCTCTCATACTATTCTTTCACACCCCGTACTCTATACCGTCGAGGTATTGTCCGCTTCGGCCTACTGGCCTCATGGTTTTGTCCCTTTCCAATAGTGAACGGCTGCAGAAAGAGGGACTTCCCAAGAGGTCACCCATCCCAGTACTACTTCCCAATAAGCACGCTTCACTTCAGAGTTCTTTTCAAGAACTGAGTCGATACTTCAAAAGGCACCTCGTTGATATAGAGTACAACTTAGCTATTTTTGAGGGTGTTACACTTCCCAAGAGATCACCCATCCCAGTACTACTTTCCCTTAAGCACGTTAACTTCGAAGTTCTTTTCAAGAACTGAGCTGATACTTCAAAAGGCACCTCGTTAATATAGAGTATAACTTAGCTATATTTGAGGGTGCTACAGAAACTGTATTATGCACCACTTCCCCAGTTCAACGAACAATTAAACCCCATGTCTCACAATGAGTGGGAATGTTTCTTAGATCTCCCATAAGACTATGCAATATCCACTCAAAAAAAAGAGAGAGGAAAAAAAAAGAAGAAGAAAGCGAAATTGAAAGAAGAGAAGAAGAAAAAAGAAAAGGGAAGAAGAAAAAAATGAAAGGAAAAAAAGAGCATTATCAAAGTCATCCGGGGGTTGTCGATTCATCAAGTCCCACCGGAATTCAATATTTCTCTTCCAGCCCAGACTATTCATCTTAGCCGAATGACCTAAAAGCTACACTCCATGCAGTAGCAAAAACCTCAGATATAGCCCAACGCTATGACATCTTGTCCCATCGGCGCATAAACCTCTGACTTGGACCATCCGTCCAAGCCGAAAAACAAAAGACCCTCGCTTTGACTCGGACCTTCCGTCCAAGTCAATGAATAAAAGGACATCTTTCCTTCGGCCCAGACCTTCCGTCTGGATTCGATGAACAAAAAGACCCCTTTCTTTGACACTAACCCCGTGTCAATGAACAAACCACGTCAGCCTCTGGCACCCTCGGCACTGAAGAATAAGCCTGTGGCTGGGACCTTCTGTCTAAGTCAATGAATAAAAAGACCTCTTTGCTTTGGCACATACCCCGTGTCAATGAAAAAACCACGTCAGCCTCCGGCACCCTGTTGGCACTTACGAATAAACCTGTGGCCCGGACCTTCCGTCTGAAGCCATGAATGAAAAGGCCCTTGCTTTGACACTAACCCTGTGTCAATGAATAAACCACATCAGCCTCCGGCACCCTATCGGCACTGACCAATAATCCTATGGCTCGGACCTTCTGTCCAAGTCAACGAATAAAAAGACCCCTTTGCTTTAGCACATACCCCGTGTCAATGAATAAACCACGTCAGCCTCCAGCACCCTGTCGGGACTAACGAATAAACTTGTGGCCCAAACCTTCCGTCTGAAGCCATGAACGAAAAGGACACTAACCCCGTGTCAATGAATAAACCACGTCAGCCTCCCGCACCTTGTCGGCACTGGTAAATAAACTTGTGGCATAGACCTTCCGTCTGAAGCCATGAATGAAAAGACCCTTGGTTTGACACTAACCCTGTGTCAATGAATAAACCACGTAGGCTCCTAGCACCCTGTCGGCACTGACGAATAAACCTTTCACTCCAACCTTCCACCCAAACCAATGAACACACAAACTTTTCTCTGTCCGTCAGACTCACTACAAAGTCTCTAACTTAGAGCTCCCATCCAAGTCAATGAATAAACAATCCTCTTTCACCCCACACTAGCCGCCAGGCCCATCGAGACTGAACCTACCCCGTCAGATTAGACCTTTCCGTCTAGGCCGTGTTGACACCCGTTTTATGACCGATAAGTCGGGTCATCTCCTTGTTAATTCTATATGATGCTCCAAGTTGTTCACCTTTATTGAGCCTTCTTGGTCAATTTGAGGTCTATTTCATGAGTCATATCTCCTTGGTTAGGTCTACTTCCTTATCCCTTTCCGCTGGACGAAGCTTAGCAAGCTCTCATTTCATTAGCACTCTATTATCTCTAACGGTCCTTTGATGGGGCGTTACAGTCCTCTAACGCATCTACCATGGTGCGTTACATCCTTCCAGAGTCCTTAAGCTTAAGGCTTCTTTTCAAGCTTATCTTTTGTCTATCCGTTGAGTGTGACGGTTTATCGTGCAACCGTTACATTCATTGTGACGCATCTACCCTTGACCGTTACATTCATCTAGAGTCCTACGTTCGCGAACTTCTCCCGTTGATCTTATCTTATAGTTGATAGGGTTGTGTGACGGTCCAAGACTGGCGCGTTACATTAGTGTGGCGGTCTATCGTGCGGCCGTTACATCCAACAGAGAGTCCTGACAAGCCTGGCCTTTGCTCTGCTATTCTGTGATCGGACTAAGAGTTTGGTCGGAGGGTTTCTCTCTCGATACTCATCCTAAGAAGCTTCCGTTTGATTCTGTGGACTCTGGGGAGTATTATCTTCAAGAGTTTGCTAAGAAACGTCCTAGTTTCTAGCTGGATTATCTCCTAATTCGAACCTAGACTTTGAGGGTCTATAAATAGAACCCTTGACTTCATGGCTTGAAGAGAGACATCTGGAGTTCGCGTCGAAGTGATGCCACATCCTGGAGCTAGAACCAACCAAGGAGAGCTGCTTCCCACGTTCATCTACTTCCAAAGTTCAAGGAGTATCGTTTCCAAGCGTTTAGTTCAGTCAAGTTGTGTTCTTAGTGTCTTTTCTCTCTTTTCAAACATCATTGCATTGTCCCTCTCCATCTTCCACGTTCTTGCACTTGCTGCATTCATTTAAAACATCCTCCCATCTTTTAAAACGCCCTAGAGGGGTTAAAAAAACCAACCTCCCCGGTATTTCCCTTTCCTTTTGCATGTTCTTAAGTTTCTTGGATTTATTGATACTACTGTGTCTAAGGGCTAATCTGGGTTGTTTTTCTTGTATTCTACACTCTTTTGTAGGTTTATAGAGTCCATATCACGAGGCCCAAGCTCTCTGGCCAGCTGGAAAGCTTGGAGATCAAAAGATTCCCAACTTCTCATTATTGCAGAAGCTCTAACGGTCTGGCACAAGCGCGTTAGAGTCTTGTAGCGGTCTATCGTGAGACCGTCACACTTGCTGTGGCGCATCTTCCTTCGACCATTACATCTTACGGAGCTACAGTTTCCTGGTTGTTCTCTCTCCTGTGGGCGGGTCCATCATCCTCCTATTCTAAGGTATTTATCAGGTCTTTGACTTGTTTCTACCTTGGTGGCGATCACATCTTTCCTTAGTTTGGGCATTAGCTTTCTCTTTCATCATATCTCCTCTTTACTTTGCTTGTTCCACCAATACGATGTGTTTTCCTTTATTCCTTATTCCCCGCTCCGGCGTGTGTTTTTCTTTATTTGCTTAGCTTAGTCTTGATTGAGATAGCATGCCCATGCTAGAGCGTGTGTTGGTTGCCTAGGTTCATGATTCGCATGTTCATAGGTTGATTGATTTCATTATTTGGCTCATTATTTGCTCATAGTTGGCATCATAGCCCATCTTGCAAAAGAAGGGACACATTAAAATCAACAGTTTTTTGGTGATCACGGTGGGACATCTAGTGCCAATCGTGCTTTGAATATCTGTTAAACCTGCTTCCCTTTGTTTGCCCTTGTTGCTCTGGTTTTTCTCCGGATTTTCCCTCTATTTCTCTACTGTTTCTGGTTCTCTGGCTCCTCTGACGGTCTCCTGTGAATGCGTTACATTGCTGTGACGGCCTAGTCTTCGACCGTCACACTCCTCTGACGCAGGTAGTCTAGACCGTCACATACCCTAGACAAGTACGCATCCCGAGGTGCAGTTTACTTTCGTAGTTTTTGCTGTGATTTTCATGCTTGGGTGCTATTCGGTCTCCTCCTTGGTTGGTTCACATATTCATATCATTGTGTGCATATTTGATTGCTAGATTCTAGGCTAGAATTTGCATGCACCCCGGTGCACATAGGTTCATGCATATTTTCATACATTAGATTGCATTCTCCTACCTTGGTGTGTGGACCTCGCGTCTCCATATTCCTTGGGGCCGACTAGGAAAACACATCAGGGACCTCCATAAGTCCCCGTGAGCCGTGGATTCCCACACGGACACCGGGCCGGTTGTACCTTTCCTACCCCGTGTCTAGGATTGCATAGGTGAAAGAGTGATTACATTTAGAGTCAACCAAGTCACACATCCTTTCCTATTAGAAACCTATTGTGGAGAGCACATTCTAATCAAATCACTAAGGTTCTAAAAAATGAAATCATAAAAATCTTGTTGCATCATCTAAGTAACTTGGTTGAATTTGAGTGTTGTCATCTCGTTTTCACTTGCATCTTTGTCAAAGTTATCTAAGCTTGATCACTCATTGTGTGTTTGTTATGTGTTGTTTGCTTTTGTTAAAGGTCTTCCGTTGCATGTGGAGTTGTCTTCTTCCATTAGAGTCATCTCCTAGGGTCAATTCCTTCTCCAAAATCTACTCCAATCCCCTCTTCGAACCCATCATGGCTTCTTTCAATCCTCCCCGTTCCCAAGAGGATTCTCTTCCTCAAGGGCTTCTTGAAAACCCCTCTAGGGTTATCTCATTCCCGTCTGGAGAGGGGTCTGCCCCTCTTCCATCATCCGTCCCTATGGAGGGCGGCCAAACCACTCCTTCCTTCTCTTCTCCTTCTGCTGGCTCCATTCTTGAAATGATGGCTCAGTTGGATCCGGCCCAACTCTAGGCTGTCTACCAGGCCATGTAGGGGTCCAATACCCCACATCCCACGATTGCGCAAGGCCAATCTAATCTTTCCATTGACCAATCTAGAGTTGGTGGGCCCTCCATCTAGCCCACTCCAATTGATCTTACTCTGGTCCAACCTCGGACCATCACCTTTTCTGGTATGGAAACGGGCCAATCTTCCGCTTCGGCCCAGCAATTTTCTGATAAGGGAAAGTCTACTCTCCCTTTTTTTATCCAGGTGGATCATCACATGCCCAGCCCATCGGTGCCACAAGTCCTTGTTGGCCCTTCAGATTTCTTGCGCCCTCAGCAAGGGGTTGCCCAAGTCCATTCTAATCTGGGTCCGTCTTTGACCCAATATCCTTCTTATGGGCTTCCTACCTTGGCTGTTTATCCTTCTGCTTCTTCTTATGGGCTTTCACCTCCTACAACAGTCCATCCTTCTGCTCCTCAATTTCAACCTTCGTCTCTCACTACCCCTACTCCATCCAGGGAGCAGGAACTACTTGATAAGTGGGCCGCCATGCAACAACAGATTGATTTTTTCCAAAAGCGGGTTGGCCCACAATCCTTGGCAGATGTTCCAGTCCCCAGCTTCAAAAACATCCGATTCCCTCCGCAATCCGAGCTCCCTAATTACCACAAGTATGATGGGAACGACAATCCCTTTATTCATGTGAGGGACTTTTTATATGAATCGGCCCAATTTCAGTACGATGATCGCCTCATGGCGTATTTGTTCCACCGATCATTGGATGGCGTTGCACTGGAATGGTTCTATTCCCTGCTGCCAGAGGATGCCGAGAGCTTCAAAATAGTGAAAGACAAGTTCATCCAACGGTTTCAAGATAGGGTCGGTCCAGAATATTCTTTCACAGACTTGGTGGCCAAGAAAATGAAGCCTGATGAGGAGTTTGCAACTTACGCTGACAGATGGAGGCAGATGGCCGCCAGTGTGCCAGGCCATATTTCGGAGGAAGAGAAGCTCAAGCTACTTATTTCCAATGCTACTCCGACCTTCCGAAACATCTTGGTGATGAATGATATAGCAAACATGCACCAACTTTATAGCCAGGCGTGGTTCATTCAAACGCAGTTCAAAGACTCTCCCATCCACTCGCTCTTTGAGAACCAAAAGCCAAAATACCACAAGAAACCTAAAGGGCCTGTTACCGAGGGGGTTCAGACCAAGGAACAAGTTCAAGCCGTTACCTTCCCTTTCCAAGCCGCACCTTTCCGCTTTCCGTAAAACCCCCGCACTCCTCAAAACCCCGCTCCACAAAACTTCCCAACCATTCCACAAAACCCTCCGCCTACCTTTGCTACTCCACAACAACCTCCACAGCCTTCGCAATACCATAATGTCCCTCCACCTCACAGCTACAACAACAGCAACAAGCGCCCGGCTCCTAAAAGAGCACAGTACCCACCCCTACCAGAAACCCTCACGGATATCTTCTCAGCTCTCATGTCAGTTAATGCTATACAACTCCCTTCGGAGCGGCCCAACTGGAACCCGGTCGTTGATCAGCCAAAGTACTATATGTTCCACAGGCAGCCAGGACATACTATTGAAGGGTGTTTTCAGTTCAGGGATTTGGCCTATGTGATGTGACACAACCTACGACTTACCAAGCAAGCACAATTGGCATTCAAAACGGACCGATAACAGCGACCGCTCACCTGATGCTCACCTAGACCCGGGGTAACTTGACAATGCCAAGTGGAGGATGTGAGGGCTGGGCCCTTGCTGGTAGAGGGCCAGCAAGGGCAAGGAAATGTTCCTTCAAGGGTATGGCTGCCCATTTCAAGGGAGCCGACGTTGTGCCAAGGGCACGGGTACACTCCTCTCCCCACGGTGATCGCTAGAAGCAATGGAGCTTAAGGATCGAGCTCTCACCCTCACGGCCAGCGGAACTATGAACTAATATTGAAAGAACAAGCACAAAATTAGAGCTAGGTTGGAGCACTTACTCGACTGGTTTGAAGAAACCGGTCCCGCTCGGAGACGAGGGCGAGCGGGGAGGCGAGGGTTCCCCACACGCCACCTCGGAGAAGCTTAACCTGTTTAAAGTGTTACAACACTACGCCTCTCGCGGGAGGGGGTTCTTGGGGTGGGGACAAATTGTTAATACATCCAAAACTATCTCCACACAGGGAGGGTCCTTCAGCCGGCCAAGCGGGGAGGGGAGAAACCGAGCTAGAAGCTAACAAGGGAGCCGATGCCGATTCTGTCCACTTCCGGCGCTTCAGGACAGATAGTTGGATACCCTGACGCTGCGACCACTCACGATTTTTTTTGATGACGAAACCAGTTGGAATTTCTTCACACCTGGATCGGGATGACGCTTGAATTTTTTTGATTTCTCTGGTCATAGGTGCTGGTCAGGGCAGAAGCTCGAACAGGGTGGCAGGTCTTCAGTTCTGACTGCTTTAGGTTCACAACAGCAGGAAGAAGAGGTTTCCACAAGCGTTCCAGAGCTCAGAATCAGGCACCGCCAGAATCGTTGGAACCTTCGGTGAGTCCTTTTAGAATCAAGATCAACGGGGATGCCAAACGTTGTCGGAGTAGACCGGTAGAGCTCGAACAATGAGGGGGGGTCGGAGCAGACTGTCAGGAAGCAGAACCGCACACCCGGAGGAAGAAAATGAGAACTCTTGATTCCGGGCGCAAAACATAGCTCCACTTCTTGATTCTATAAGTAGACTTGTCGAAGAAGCTCCCGGCCAAGCCTCGCCTCCAGATCTTCAAGAGAGTGGTCGTGGTAGCTTCAGGAGTCAGCTTCAGGTTGCTCTTAAGGGAGGAAGTGCGCAGTCGGTGAAGATCGACTGCTCAGGATGGCCCCGAACTCAGAATGTGATGAGACCACCGCCGTTCCGAAGTCGACTGGGAGACACTTCTAACGGTGCCTTTTGAGACTTGAAGAACGTCCGGAGGAAGCCTAGGTCGCCTCTGCAAGCTTCTGTTCTCTACTACCTGCGACCTGATAATTGTAGGTGGTGAAAGGTGGTGGGGGAATGGGGTAGAAGGGATGGGAAATGGGGTGGATGGGTATGGGGGCAACCCCTGGCTGTGAGGGGGTCTGGGAGGGGGTGTTCCAAGGTGTGGGAGGGGGAGAATGGGGTCTGGAAGGTGGTGTTTGCAGTGGGTGAAAGAGGAGCTGCGAATTTGGTTGGAAGGGAGAGAGAGAAAGAGTATTTGAAAATGGGTTTAAGGGTGGGATTAATTTCTGGTCTTGGGGATGAGAAGAGGTGTGTGGGGAAGGTAAAGGGGGGCTTGGGGAGTGGGAATTCTCCCTTGGGAGGTGAGAGGTGCTTGGGGAAGGGGAGTGGGTGGTTGGAGGGTGGAGTGGGGAGTGGTGGAATCTCCCTTGGGGCTGGGGTGGAGTTAAGGTGGGGTGGTGGGGAGTTGGGGATGAGTTATTGGAGGGGGGGAAGAGAGAGAAAGGTGGTTGGGAGGGGAGGAGAGAGAAAGGGGCACATGTTTTAGAGAGAGAAAGTGGAGGCGAGAGAAAATGACTTCTTAGAGAGAGAGGTAGAGAGAGAGGGGGGGGATAGGGGCTTCTCACCCACTTAATTGGCTTCTCACCAAAAGAAGAAGATTTAAGTTGGACACTAGAAAATTTAAATATTCTTTCATTTATTTGAAATGGGGGGAATGGGGTCCTATATATAGGCAACCCACATTTTACAAAAAGTCCCTGACTCTTGCAACAATGATAAATAACCAAGGGAAGGGGGGCACCCTTGGGCCTAGCCCAATGAATTGTGCCCATAAACTAATCTATCAACCTAATGACACTTAATCCTAGGTAAATGACTCATTAACCTAGGTACAAGACTCAAATAAAAGGAAAATTACATAATTATGACTCAAAGAAAATATGAAAATTACATGAATTGACTAAGGAAAATGTGACGGACACATTGGAACCATGCTAGCGAGCAATCGGGGTTTTGAAAATATGAAGGGCGAGAGATGCCCGCATCATACTCCCGGGGTGCGGAGAACTCGACTCCGTCGAGTAAGAGTCCTTCCCTCCTCGGAGGGTGTAGAAGTGATTCCGCCCTCAAGTCTTCCGAAGGAGACCGATCCATCCACCCGACGAGGTAGCGCTCATTCACCTTGCTCCTGGTGATAGTGACATGTTCATCCAATATTCGTTCAATGCGCTCACGCTGGGCTCTCTTGGCTGGTGATCTCTCCTCACGGGTGGGTGCTCTCTCAACAGGAGGAATAGGCTCAATATTCTCACTAGGTACCACCGTGGGCCCCTTATATGGCACTAGGTCGGCTACATTGAATGTGGGACTCACTCCATACTCCTCGGGAAGATATAACTCATTGGCATTAGTGCCAAGACGTCTCAGAACCTGGAAGGTACCAGCCCCACGAGACCTCAATTTTGAGATGGCTCCCGGGGAGAGCCTCTCCGACCTCACCATCACAAAGTCACCCACGTGGAATTCTTGCTGACATCGATGAGAGTCGGCCTGCCTTTTATAAGTCTCATTCTTTTTGCTGATGTGCTTGCTAAGGTTTTCATGCAATTTTGTGAATGCTGACATTCTAGGGGTGATGGGTGGACCTGGGCAACCAAAAGTAGACCAATCATGCTTTGATGCCAAGAAGACTTTGATGGAATTATGAGGGCCGGGGCAACCATATGTGGACTTATCATGCAATGCTATCATGTAGACTTTGGTGGGCCTAGGTGGGCCGAGATACCCGTAGGTGAACCTATCATGCAATGTGGTGATGAATGTCGGGGGACCCGGACATCCGTAGATGCTTTTGACATGTGTATGACCAATGTTAAATGAGGGAGGGTCAATACACCCGAATATGAACCAATCATGCATCGTACTTGACTTGTGGGTGATGTGAACGAGTGGACCTGACTTATGAATCATGCCAAGTGGTGTTGTATACCAAGACTTATGCACTCTTGTGCCAAAGAGGTCTCCTATGTGTGGACTTTTGGACTTCCATTGGAATGGATCAAAGGGGTCTAGGAAGGTGGATATCATGAAGTGGGGCACTTCCTTGATCCCTAGGAGTATATTGTCCATAGTCATGGCTCCCATGGTGTAACTCGAGTCTAGGAAGGGGTGGGTTTGATCCATCACGGTGGGTTGGAGTAGGGAAAGGTGGGTGGTGGGTAAGATGGTTGGGCCACATGGATATCCGTACTCCCATTGGAAGGGGTCAAAGGGATCATGGTAAGGGCTACCTAGAGAGAGGAACTCCATGTCCCCAAGGTCCTCACAAGGTGGTGAGTCATCCTCCTCCCAAGTAGTTGGTCCAAGGTCTCTAGTGGGTTGACCGTTCAAGGTACTTTGGATCTCAAGGGGTGGGGAGTAGATCGGGATGGGTTCTTCCTCCAAGGGGAGAAATAGGAGGATCTCACTAGTACAATGCCCACTTGTCTAAAGGGAGGTGATGGAACCGATGGATAGGTGGACAAAGTTGACGGTGCTAGGCTCCAATGGTCCCATGGCTAGTAGGCCGGTTAAGTGGGCTTGCCAATGTAGGCAGTCCACAAGGTCTCCCAAGTCTTCCACAGAGTAGAAGTTTTGATAAGTGACATGGGGAGGTCGGGTGGGAACAATTTGGGATTTATATCCCAATGGTGGTGAGCTAGAGAGGGTGGGACATTGCTTGAGCCATTGGAGTATGGACTCATCTATGGTGAGGGTACCATGTGTGACGGTGCATGGCCTTTGAGGATCCGAACCATGAGGGGTGCGGGAAGATTGAGGCTCTTCTTCTTTATTGGTGGGAGCTTGGGCTTCCTCTATGGTGATAAGAGGGTCCATATGGGCATGAATCTTCTTAAGTTCATTTCTCATCTCAACCCAAGAGTCGATGGGCTCTTGCCTTCCAACTTCCCTTAAGCCTACAATATTTTGCCATTCATTCCTAGCTTGGCGCCAGAGCAAACTTTTGGCATAGCTGACTTGCATAGACCCTAACAGGGTGAACCTCCCAAAGTGGTAATCTATAGAGCTTTCCCATTCTAGATATAAACTAGGGTGGGATCCATCAAACACAAAGACATCTATTGGGTCCAAGCGATATGAGTAGGCTAAGTAGGAAGTGGCCATGATGATCGGGTGATAAATGCAATGGCCCTAGGACAAGACTTAGTAGAGACAAGTCTAGAACTTGCTCTGATACCATTTTGATGTGACACAACCTAGGACTTACCAAGCAAGCACAATTGGCATTCAAAACGGACCGATAACGGCGACCGCTCACCCGATGCTCACCTAGACCCGGGGTAACTTGACAATGCCAAGTAGAGGATGTGAGGGCTGGGCCCTTGCTGGTAGAGGGCCAGAAAGGCCAAGGAAATGTTCCTTCAAGGGTATGGCTGCCCAATTCAAGGGAGCCGACGTTGTGCCAAGGGCACGGGTACACTCCTCTCCCCATGGTGATCGCTTGAAGCAATGGAGCTTAAGGATCGAGCTCTCACTCTCACAGCCAGCGGAACTATGAACTAATATTGAAAGAACAAGCACAAAATTATTGCTAGGTTGGAGCACTTACTCGACCGGTTTGAAGAAATCGGTCCCGCTCGGAGACGAGGGCGAGCGGGGAGGTGAGGGTTCCCCACACGCCACGTCGGAGAAGCTTGACCTGTTTAAAGTGTTACAACACTACACCTCTCGTAGGAGGGGGTTCTTGGGGTGAGGACAAATTGTTAATACATCCAAAACTACCTCCACACAGGGAGGGGCCTTCAGCCGGCCAAGCGGGGAGGGGCAAAACCGAGCTAGAAGCTAACAAGGGAGCCGATGCCGATTCTATCCGCTTTCGACACTTCAGGACAGACAGTTGGATACCTTGACGCTGCGACCACTCCCGATTTTTGTTGATGACGAAACCCATTGGAATTCTTTCGTAGATGGATCGAGATGACGCCTGAATTTTATTGATTTCTCTGGTCACAGGTGCTAGTCGGGGCAGAAGCTCAAATAGGGTTACAGGTCTTCAGTTCTGACTGCTTCAGGTTCACAACAGCAGGAAGAAGAGGTTTCCACAAGCGTTCCAGAGCTCAGAATCAGGCACCTCCAGAATCGTTGGAACCGTCGGTGAGTCCTCTTCGAATCGAGATCAACGGGGATGCCAAACATTGTCGGAGTAGACCGGTAGAGCTCGAACAATGAGGGGGGGTCGGAGTAGACTGTCAGGAAGCAGAACCGCACACCCGGAGGAAGAAAATGAGAACTCTTGATTCCGGGTGTAAAACAGAGCTCCACTTCTTGATTCTAGAAGTAGACTTGTCGAAGAAGCTCCCGGTCAAGCCTCACCTCCAGATCTTCAAGAGAGTGGTCGTGGTAGCTTCAAGAGTCAGCTTCAGGTCGCTCTTCAGGGAGGAAGTGCGCAGTCGGGGAAGATCGACTGCTCAGGACGGCCCCGAACTCATAATGTGATGAGACCACCGCCGTTGTGAAGTCGTCTGGGAAACGCTTCCAACGGTGCCTCTTGAGCCTTGAAGAACTACCAGAGGAAGCTGAGGGCACCTCTGCAAGCTGCTGTTCTCTACTACCTGCGACCTGAGAATTGCAGGTGGTGAAAGGTGGTGGGGGAATGGGATAGAAGGGATGGGAAATGGAGTGGATGGGTATGGGGGCAACCCCTGGCTGTGAGGGGGTCTGGGAGGGGGTGTTCCAAGGTGTGGGAGGGGGAGAATGGGGTCTGGAAGGTGGTGTTTGCAGTGGGTGAAAGAGGAGCTGCGAATTTGGTTGGAAGGGAGAGAGAGAAAGGGTATTTGAAAATGGGTTTAAGGGTGGGATTAATTTCTGGTCTTGGGGATGGGAAGGGGTGTGTGGGAAGGTAAAGGGGGGCTTGGGGAGTGGGAATTCTCCCTTGGGAGATGAGAGGGTGCTTGGGGAAGGGGAGTGGTGGAATCTCCCTTGGGGCTGGGGTGGAGTTAAGGTTGGGTGGTGGGGAGTTGGGGATGAGTTATTGGAGGGGGGGAAGAGAAAGAAAGGTGGTTTGGAGGGGAGGAGAGAGCAAGGGGCGCAGGTTTTAGAGAGAGAAAGTGGAGGAGAGAGAAAATGACTTCTTAGAGAGAGAGGTAGAGAGAGGGGGGGATAGGGGCTTCTCACCCACTCAATTGGCTTCTCACCAAAAGAAGAAGATTTAAGTTGGACACTAGAAAATTTAAATATTCTTTCATTTATTTGAAATGGGGGGAATGGGGTCCTATATATAGGCAACCCA
Organism: Amorphophallus konjac; assembly: GCA_022559845.1. NCBI lineage: Eukaryota > Viridiplantae > Streptophyta > Magnoliopsida > Alismatales > Araceae > Amorphophallus > Amorphophallus konjac. Next base: position 278,539,393 of record CM040124.1, on the reverse strand, counting down.
CATTTTACAAAAAGTCCCTGACTCTTGCAACAATGATAAATAACCAAGGGAAGGGGGGCACCCTTGGGCCTAGCCCAATGAATTGGGCCCATAAACTAATCTATCAACCTAATGACACTTAATCCTAGGTAAATGACTCATTAACCTAGGTACAAGACTCAAATAAAAGGAAAATTACATAATTATGACTCAAAGAAAATATGAAAATTACATGAATTGACTAAGGAAAATGTGACGGACACATTGGAACCATGCTAGCGAGCAACCGGGGTTTTGAAAATATGAAGGGCGAGAGAAGCCCCCATCACTATGACCTCCATGAAGGACAAAGGATTGATTGCCCGAAATGCACAGGGCCATTACGAAAATTAAAGAGAAAAGAAGGCAGCCACTGAGACAGCAAGTGCAGCAACAACAGGCACCGCGGCCGCAGCAGCAGCTGCAACAGTAATAGCAGCCGGTTCAAGACTTGGGGATCCATCAGAACTCAATGCCGAACCATCTTCCCGCTCCACAGCCTCATCCACCGGTGCCGGCCCAGGTCAATGTAGTTCAACCCCCAGCCCCTAATGCAGGGTGGTCCTTTGATGATGACAGCTCTACGCCGCAAGTCATGGCCATTCACCACAACTTCCGCACTCCTTCCGCTCCTACCATCCTTACATACCAAAACCCTCCTCCGCCTGCTACACCGTTTGTCCTTTCATCTATTCCGACTCCACCGCCCATCTCTCACACATTACTCACCCCCGCTATCACCGCACCTCCATCTAACCCTCCACTCATTACACCTTCGCCTACCTTTATATCCCCACTTCCACTCGCACCCGCTACCACCAACCCCTCACCCATCATCCTTTCCACCACACCCTCTTCCGCACCACTCATCCACCACACCGGGCCTATTAAGTCACTTATCTTGAGCCCATCCGTGGCCGTGGTAGCCTATAACTTCACCTTGCGGAGCGGGCGCATGTTTCACCACAATTATCCTTCCACCTCCAATCCCCAGTCTTCCCAACCATCTGCTGAGCAGGAAGAAGCCGAGCCGTTACCAGGAACCCAATACGATCTGTTGCATCACTTGGATCGGGTTCCCGCTAAGATACCCGTGCTGGAGCTTATAAAAAGATCTACCCTTCACCAAGATGCTCTCAGAAACTTCCTTTAGAAGGTGATGGTTAGTGAAGACATGGCAGCCGATAGTTTACCTATGACATTGGTGACTATTTCTAAAGGACCAGCTATAACCTTCTCTGAAACCGAGCTAGCACCACCAGAAGCTCGGCAAATGCCACTTTGCATCACCGTTATCTTGAATAAAGTCAGCATTGATGCGGCATTAGTTGATACATGGGCATCTATCAATGTGTGCCCGCTCAGCACTCTAGGGCCTGCAATCTGTCAGAAGAACTTCTACGCCCGACCCCCACTACTATAGCTGCTTATGACAATTCTCGGAGGGCATGTCACGGGATTGTTACTATTCAAGCTGAGCTTGGGCCTCTCACCATGCCCATTGAATTCTATGTGCTGGACATCGACCCCATGTTCAAAGCTATCTTGAGTCGTCCGTGGATCGACACTCTCAGTGCCGTGCCCTCCACCGCGCACCAATGTCTCAAGTTCCCTTTTCATGGGAGGGTGGTTAAAGTAAAAAGCTCATCCACGGTCCAGTCTGTCAAAGTTATTTCAGAGATGATTCTACCCACATTATGGCCCAGCAGCCGGCCTGTTATTTCCATACTAGATCTGGAGTTCCCTTGGGCTTATGCACCACGCAAGCCCGCCGCTACACCCATCAATATCAAAGTGAAACCCCATATCTGAGATTCCAAGGGTTGGGATATCATATTGAAGCTGGGTTATCAACCGGGGAGAGGCCTCGGTGCGCAGTTACAAAGGGTGAACTAAGCCAGTGCCCAAAGGAAGAAAAATGAGCTGGAGAGGTCTCGGTTATCGAGAGTCCACACTCTCAATGATGGGAGACTCAGGGCCACTTACATGGGATTACCGCCAACACTTTATAAGAGGACCCCTCCAGCCGAGTACACTGAATCCACCACTGGTACAATCAGAAAAGAACGATACAGCTTGCACAGTTGCTAGTCCACCTCTGCTACCAAAAGGGCTTGTTGATGATATGCCAGATTTCAGACAGCCATTTGCCAGAATGTTTAGCGAGCCAGATGGTTATGGTCAGAAGGAGGATCAGGAGGTGCGGCTCGTTCAATGGAAGCCGAAGCCACCTGGCCGTCTACAGAAGAAGGGGAGCTCACCCATTATCATTTCTTGGTCTCCCTCCGGTCTCGCATCTCTATTTCAACAATTGGAACCCATTCCCCATTCACCCCTGATTATGGTCGATCCGTATTTTACGGAAAGATCGCCCGAAATATTGTTTATTCCATGTGCATGTGGGCACTGCCCACCTGTTGATCTGTCAACTCTATTCACTCCTCCTTCCTCCACCGCCCAACTCCACGAGATGTGGTTTTCATCTTCCGACCCCTTCTTTGATTGCATCTTCCCCTCTCTATTCCCCATGCAACTTCCTCCTCCTTCATCCTGCTGTATGATCTCCACTGATCTCCAAAAAAAAATGTCAAATTTGAAATAGAGATTTCGGTGGAAGATTACGCTATCTTGTCTCCATCCTCCTCCCACGGGCACGAGTCCCCTACTCCTTCCTTTCCACTAGATTTCCTTTCTCCTAGGTTAGGCGTAGGGTCCGTCGAGTCTAGGGAAGTAGGGTCGATTAGAACTTGAGAAGTAGGATCCTCTTCTAGGTCGTCCAATCCTTCCGAGCTTGAGCGGCGCCCGCTTTCGCGTCCTTCCAAATCCATTCCTGATAGGTTCTTGCAGGATCTAGCTCAGTGATGTCATGCTCTTTTGAAGTGTCCAGAGTTTGTCGCCACGGCAATCATGATAGAGGACGAAGAGGAAATAGAAGGGGTGTGGAGCGATGACAGACTCGGTGTCTATGAAGTCTTGGATGAGAAAGACCCGATTGATGATGAGGACAACAACGTAGATAACACTGTCGATTTGTATGCGCAAGGATTAAAGAGATTCGACGAGCCATCGTCGGTAGTGGATGAACCTACGAAAGAAAATAAATTTGGGAACTGAAGAAGACCCAAGGCCCATCATTATTGCCGCTAATCTCCCTCCGCAAGTGGAAGAAGATCTAGTCAAGGTTCTAAAGTTGTATAGTGATTCTTTCGCCTGGTCTTATGAGGACATGCCGGGTCTTGACCCCTCTTTAGTGGAACACCGACTCGTACTTAAACCAGGGGCAACACCCGTAAAACAGAGGTCAAGAAGATTTCACCCCCACATGGCCTTAAGGATCAAAGAAGAAGTTGATAAGTTATACAAGGCCAGGTTTATTAGAGTTGTCTTATATCCCCAGTGGGTGACGAACATAGTCCCTGTTATCAAGAAGGATGGAAAGGTGTGTATTTGCATCGATTTAAGGGATCTTAATAAAGCATGTCCCAAAGATGATTTCCCGCTACCTCACATAGACGTCTTGGTCGATAACACCGCCGAGTACGAAACTTTGTCATTCATGGACGGTTACTCAGGCTATAATCAGATTCGTCTCGCTCCAGAGGATCAAGAGAAAACTTCCTTCACCACGCCCTGGGGCACGTATTGCTATATGGTTATGCCATTCGGTCTGAAGAACGCAGGTGCCACCTATCAGAGGGCAATGATGGCCATTTTTCACGACATGATGCACATTTACATGGAAGCCTATGTGGATGACATCTTGGTGAAATCAAGAACCAAAGAAGAACACCCCTCTATCCTGGCTAAGGTGCTGCAGAGAGCTAGGGAGTCCAAGCTGAAAATGAATCCGAAGAAGTGTGTTTTTGGAGTCTCTTCAGAGAAGTTGCTAGGCCTTATAGTTAGCAAACGGGGGATCCAGATTGATCCTAATAAGGCAAAGGCCGTCATGGACATGCCTCCGCCAAAGAATATTACGGAACTTTGAGGATTGATTGGTAGATTGTAATTCATCAAAAGATTCATATCCCAACATTCTCAGAGGTGTCGCCTGTTTTATGAATTGCTAAAGGCGAGAGTCAAATTTGAATGGCATCAAGATTGTCAAAAGGCCTACAAGGACCTAAAGGAATATCTATCCAATCCCTCAGTTTGGCAACCTCCTGTCCCTGGGAAACCCCTAATCTATACATCTCGGTTATTGAGGACTCCTTAGGGGCGGTCTTAGCACAAATAGACGATGAAGGAAAAGAGCGGGCAGCTTATTACCTCTCCATGTTGTTCAACCCGGCCGAGGCTAAATACACTGCTATGGAGAAGACTTGTGCCGCCTTAGTGTGGGTAGCTCAGAAGCTCAAACACTACTTCTTTGCCCACCCAGTTAGGCTGATCTCTAGAATGCACCCGATCCGCTATCTCTTAGAAAAGCCTGTCCTCTCTAGTAGGTTAGCTAGCTGGCAGAGCTTCCTATCCCAGTTTGATATTGTTGTGCCCCTATGGTCATTTGAGTCATCTTGCAGTCACTTGGGTCATTCGACATCATCATGTGGTCATTTGAGTTATTTGACATTCTTGGTTTTGATAATGGCTAAACACTATTAGTCATTGTTGTTTTTCACTCTTATATGACTGACATACGTGATGTTTTGTTCATGACAGATATGCAAATGAATGGACAAGGAATGGAGTGGAGTTGGCAAAAGTGAAAGCTCAATGAAAGTTAAGGTCGATGCACAAAGAAGCATAACCAAGAGAACCCAAAGTCAAAGACTCAGTTGACACCTTCTAGACTATCAAGGGTGATGCTATAGACATGAATGGGATGCTAAAGAACTTAAGCGATAGAGCTAAAGCAATGAACGAATCGACCCGGGAAAACCCGGGGTCTACCCAGATGGCGGTCGACCGCCAGCACAGGGGCGGTCGACCGCCCCAGGTAGCAGCTCCCAGTCTGCACGAGTCTCAGTGGAGGTCGACCGCCAGCCCAGTAGCGGTCGACCGAAAATTCCAGGGACCATCCGTCTACAGCGTTTCTCAGAAGCGATCGACCGCCAGTTTCTACAGGTCGACCGCCAGCCCCGAGCCTACATTTGTTGACTTCATTTTCCACCTCGAGGCCAGCCCCTTTCCATGGATTTGTTTAATCAAAACTCACCTAATCTCCCATGATTTGTGGATCTAGTCTAGGGGATGTCCAAGGACCATTCAAAGTCTATAGAACTAACACAAATAGGGTTAGAAACCCTAATGCTTCATTTGGATCAAAGGAGATCAAGGGAGGCTTGTGGAGGCTGTTCAAGGGAGATGGTACTGTAGCCGTGAATAGTACTTTGTGAAGAGATCTTCATCCATTCCAAGAGATTCAAGCCTAGATCTGAAGCTATCTCAACCTCCAAGGAAGCAAGAAGCAATCAAGTCCCTCAAGGGTGATCTAAACTGCATCAAACTCTTCATCAACTCAAGGAGATCAAAAGGAAGATCAAAGCTACATCTATAGTCTTCTTCATCAACTCAAGGAAGATCATCTCTCAAGGAAGAAGACACCATTGAAGCATCCAACTCAAGCTCTAGCAATCTCAGACAAGATTTTTTTTCTTGAGCATATTCTATATCTTGTTTAATGATTGAGTGTTTTCATATTTGTTCTTTTTTATTTCATACAAACGATTGAAACTGAAGATCGTCCCTACCGGTGGTTAGTAGGAAGGCAATCGGAAGTTGTCCGATCTGCGGTGTTGATGACCCTACCTGTGGTTAGTAGAAAGGCAATCGGAGGCCTTTCCGATTTACGGTTCAGTGCGTGGCACTAGTGGAGCCTCACCGGATTTGGTGATGGGTGGACGTAGGACTGGGGATTCAGTCCGAACTACCTTAAAATCCTTTGTGTTGTGGTTTGATTGTGTGATTGCTTTATTTTAGATGCATGCTTAGGTTCAATATCCATATTGTGAAATCATATTTCTAAACACATTATTTTATACGTCGCTAAGCTAGTTGTATTCCGCTGCAATTATTTTTAACTAGCTATATAGAGGGTTGCATTGCGAAAAGAGGGGCAGATCTATTCACCCCTCCCCTCTAGATCCGCTGTCCAGTACTCAACAAGTGATATCGAAGCCTAATATCTCATTATGGCGTCCAACGTCCTTGAGGGAATTAGTGGATCAGCGTCCAAGGGTTTTCTACCTGAAGGACATTCTGTGAATAGGCCTCCTTACTTTACTGGAACTAATTATCCTTATTGAAAACATCGCATGCAAGTGTTCATTTGCTCTCAAGACTACGAACTTTGGCGAGTGATCAGCAAAGGTCCGTATGAGCATACGGATAATGAGGACTCGTGGACCAAAGAATAAATAAGATAATCCACTGTCAACTGGAGTGCTAAACACATCATGCAATGCTCAATCCATCCAGTTGAATTCTCAAGAGTGGCTACCTGCGCATCTGCAAAACTAATGTGGGATAAGTTAGAGGTAATCTACAAAGGAACCTCTCAGGTACGAGAAACAAAAGCTAACATTTTAGTTTCTGAATATGAAATGTTCGCATGAAGCCTGATGAGTCAATTCAGAATATGTATGATCGGTTAACTGTGCTTACTAATAGTCTAACTGATTTGGAAAAGAAATACTCAGAACATGAAATTGTGAGAAAGATTCTCAGATCATTGACTCCCGCATGGCACACAAAGACTACCGTGGTTGAAGAATCGAGAGATCTCGTAACTACCAAGGTAGATGAACTCATTGGGTCGTTAATGACCTATGAGATCAACCTTTAGAACAAAGAGGCTGAGGTGCCTAAGAAAAAGCCCCTAGCTCTTAAAGCAAGACCCAACGGTCAATGCTCTTCTGATGAAGGTGAGGATTCGGCAAGTGTGCGAGATGAGGATGACGTAGCCATGCTCACACGTAAGTTCAGAAAATTCATGAGAAAGGAAGGTAAGAGCTTCATGAGAGGAAGGTCTAAGGTAAGAAAAAGTTTCAAATCTAATTCTGAAAACTCTAAGAAATCTGATAAAATCATTTTCTATTCTTACAATAAACCAGGACATTTCAAGAATGATTGTCCCGACAGATTCAGAAAAGTCGACAAATGGAAGGGCAAGAAGAAGAACAAGGCCATGGTGTCCACATGGAGCGATGAAGAGGAAACTGATGACGGAACCAGCTCCTCGGAAAAAGAAAAAGAAGATCTCTGCCTCATGGCCAAAGGTGACGAAGAAACTGAGGTAAATTCTCTATTTGAAGATTATATAACTGATGATTGGGAGGAAGCATATATACAACTCATGGAAAAATATGACATGTACAAAAAGGAGAATAAATCATTGAAAAAGAAAATTAACTTGTTTGTGCATGATCATGATATGAATGATAAGAATGCTCTACTTGAGACTGAAATTGAAGATCTTAAGAAAATGATTGAGGATTTGGAGGAAGGAAGAAAAGAAATAGCTGACTTGAAAATTGAAAATGAGGATTTGAGAAATGAGATTGATAGCATGAAGCTCAAAATGCAAACTTATGAAAAGGATAGCAAATTGAGTAATGAAAAGTATGAAGCTGTCAAACAAGTCAACATTCAACTTCTTCAAAATATTGAAAATCTACAAAAAGAGTTGAAAGATAAACAACAATCTTTAGAAAAGTTTGTAGATGGAAGATAAAACCTAGATGCATTGCTAGGAACTAGAATGAACCACAACAAAGATGGGTTGGGTTTTGATCCAACTAACAAAAGGCCATTTGGGCTAAAAACTGTCACATTTGTTTCATCTTCCAAAGCTTCCACCTCAAACACAACTCCCACACAAAACCAGCAAAAACAAAAGGAGAAAGGGAAAGAAAAGATTGAAGAGGCAGTCACTAAAATTCCCAAAAAGTCTGTCCAAAAGCCTAAGAAAGGTCAACCTTCCCTGCATCATAGGTCAACACTTCCTTGGCCATTGCATGCTCAATCTTCCAGATATCATCATAACTGGATTGCACATTCATATAGGCCAACACCACCCTACATTTGGGGAAATTATGATTCATGTGTTCATCAATCTTATAAGTTTCAATATCCTAAGTGGCAAAACAATCACTTTCAAACCAAAACTAACCAATGGCCTAAATGGTTTAAGAAGCAAACTTCCTCAAACTTCCACAAAATCCAACGAAGAGCTTCTAAACAAAAAGTGAATGTCAAAGCTGAAAAGAAAAATCAAATCCCTGCTCTAAGCAAACAAAACATGAATGCTAGGAAGGTTTGGATTCCAAAAGAAATGGTTTCATGTTTTGAAAATCTGAAGAGTTTGATGGGACCCAAATTTGGTTGGGTTCCAAACACCATTACATAATTGCTTGTGTAGGAGTGTCTTGCAGCCATGCATAACAGGTGGTACCTTGATAGCGGCTGTTCAAGACACATGACTGGAGATAAATCAAAATTTTGTCTCTTGGAAGAAAAGGAAGGAGGATATGTCACATTTGGAGGGAACAACAAGGGAAAAATCATTGGAACAGGTAATGTAGGTAAGAACCTCTCCAACTCCATTTGTAACGTGCTGCTAGTTGAAGGCTTGAAATACAACCTGCTTAGTATAAGTCAATTGTATGATAAAGGTCACAAAGTGCTGTTTGACTCTCATGAATGTAGAATCCTTGAACCAAAATTTGACAAGGTAAAATTTTTTAGTAAGAGAGTCAACAATGTTTACATGATTGACTTAGATGATCCTGCTCATTTAAACCTTTGTCTTGCTGCACCAAAATCTGAGCTTGCATGGATATGGCATCGTAGACTAGGACATGCTAGCTACAATGTCTTACATAAACTCTTGAAGCATTCAATGGTGAAAGGTCTGCCTGAACTATGTTTTAATCAAGAAAACAAATTGTGTGATGCATGTGCCCTAGGCAAACAAACAAGAAAATCCTTCAAGGGAAGATCTGAAAATACATCATCTAAACCACTCGAGCTAATTCATATGGACTTGTTTGGTCTAACCAGAACTGCTAGCTTAAGTAGTAGAAAATATGGATACGTCTTGGTGGATGACTTTTCTAGGTTCACATGGGTTTTCTTTCTCATACATAAAAAGGATGGTTTTGATGAGTTTCAGGCACTCTACATGAAGATAAAGCAGGATGGTGAGTTTAAAATTTCCAAGATTCAATCTGATCACGGTGGTGAATTTGAAAATGCTGACGTCTATAATCTTTGCAGGGCTGAAGGCATTTCACACCAATTTTCTTCACCAAGAACTCCAGAGTAAAACGGTGTAGTTGAAAGGAGGAACCGAACACTTATAGAGATGGCAAGAACAATACTTACTGAATGGTAACTCCTAAGGAAATTTTAGGCTGAAGCGGTAAACTCGGCATGTTATATTATCAACCGCTCTATGGTAAGGCCACACACCAAAAAGACTCCTTATGAGTTGCTGAAAGGTAAAAATCCTTCTCTCACACACATGAAAGTCTTTGGATCTAAATGCTTCATCCACAATAATGATAAAAGAGACTTAGATAAATTCGAGCCCAAGAGCGATGAAGGTATATTCCTTGGATATTCTGATAGATCTAGGGCTTATAGAATTTATAATGTCAAGAGTCAAACTATGGAAGAATCATCACATGTTTCCTTTGATGAATATCACGATGATTCTAGCAATGATAACTCTTGCAGGAAAAATGATGAAGATGGGGAATTCCTAAGCATGAAGGAAAAGAATGATCCTCCACAAGAAGAAACAAGAGAAGATGGTGACCTAGCTGAATCAAGCAATGCAAGGGATCAAGCTCCAGGAGAAGGTAATGATTCTATAAATATTAGAATTCTTAAGGATCATCCTTTAGAAAATGTCATTGGTAGCTAGAATGACCCACCTAGAATAATGTCACATTTTAGAATTATGGAAGAATTAGATCAACTTGCTCTTGTCTGCCAGATTGAACCCAAGAATGTTGATGAGGCATTAAAAGATGAAAACTGGATAAATTCAATGCAAGACGAGTTAAACCAGTTTGAAAGAAACCAAGTTTGGCATCTTGTTCCTAGACCTTCATCACAATCTGTCACAGGCACTAAATGGGTCTTTAGGAACAAACTCAGTGAGGATGGCAAGATAATAAGAAACAAGGCTAGATTGGTGGCTCAAGGGTATAATCAAGAGTTTGGGGTAGACTTTGATGAATCTTATGCCCCAGTTGCTAGACTCGAAGCCATTAGAATTTTACTTACCTTTGTATGCTCCTTTAGAATAAAGCTGTATCAAATGGATGTAAAAAGTGCTTTCTTGAATGGCTTGATCAAAGAAGAAGTATATGTTGAGCAGCCCCCTGGCTTTGAGAATTCTAACCATGTAGATTTTGTATACAAACTAGATAGGGCGCTTTATGGACTTAAGCAAGCACCAAGAGCTTGGTATGAGAGACTAAGCTCATTCCTCATTGAAAAAGGGTACACACGAGGTAAAGTAGATCAAACACTTTTCACCAAGAAGTAAGGTAAGAACATATTGATTGTTCAAATTTATGTTGATGATATTATGTTTGGTTCTACTAAATCAGAAATGTGTGAGGAATTTGCTAACCTCATGACTAGCGAATTTGAGATGAGCTTAATGGGAGAACTCCAATTCTTTCTCAGTTTGCAGGTCAACCAAGGACAAGATGGGTGCTTAATAAGTCAAGCCAAATACATCAAGGAGCTGCTGAAAAGATTTGACATGGCGAACAGCAAAATCATTGCAACTCCTATGAGCACCACAACATCACTGGATTCGGATGAAAATGGTAAATTAGTGGATGCAAAGATCTATAGAGGTATGATCGGCTCTTTGCTTTACTTGACTGCATCCCGACCAGATATCCAGTTTAGTGTATGTCTTTGTGCTAGAATTCAAGCTAGTCCTAGAGAATCCCACTTGACTGCCGTCAAACGTATCCTTAGATATCTTGCCGGCACTCAAGATTTAGGATTGTGGTATCCGTCATCATGTGACTTATCTCTTATATCTTATTCTGATGCGGACTACGCTGGATGCAAGCTGGATCGTAAGAGTACTAGTGGCTATTGCCAGTTTTTAGGCGGGTGTTTAGTTTCTTGGGCCTCCAAGAAACAACACTCGGTTGCCCTCTCAACCGTAGAGGCAGAATATGTTGTTGCGGGGAGCTGTGGCACCCAAGTGTTGTGGATTAAACACCAACTCAAGACTACCTAGTGGATCTTGGTTGTGTCCCGATTATGTGTGATAATACTAGTGCTATCAACCTTGCAAAAAATCCAGTCCAGCACTCTAGGACTAAGCATATTGAGATTATGCATCACTTCATTAGAGATGAGGTCGTTAAGAAAAATTTTGAACTACATTTTGTTGATACTCTAAATCAAATTGCTGATATTTTCACCAAACCCTTGTGTAATGACAGGTTTTCAACACTCAGAAGGGAGCTTGGTCTTTGCCGACCTCAGGCCAATAAAAATTAAAATGATGATTTTTTTCAATTTAGTTGTGTGTTTTTGCAGATTGGTGTCCATGCATTGTTTATATGTAAATATGTCATTTTGCATATGGTGTATCATTGCATGTAGTCATGATACATAATAAAACTGAATTCATGTTCATAATGCATTGCATGGTTTGTGTAGCATCCTTCTTGCATGGCCATGGTAAATTAAATGTTGATATATGGAAAGGCAGGTTATGCTTGCCTAGAAGCACTCAATATGCGTGAGGTTTCACCTCCGCCAAGTACCATGCGTCACTGTCGCATATAGGCCATATAGTAAGGGGGAGTTGTCTCTTTGCAGCATTCATGCATATGTTTCATCTTCATTCTGTTGCATTTAATAAGTGTACAACCATATGTTGGGTCATGCATTTCATGTCTGTGAAATTCATGTTTGATCAGGTCAACCCCTGCATGGTTCTAGTCAATTCCACTGGATTGCAAACATAACTCCTTGAGTGCATTCACTGCATATCCTTAGGGGGAGTCCTGCTGCTATTCTTACTCTCTTGCAATCTGAACTTCATGGCTTATAGTCTGAATATGAGATCATGAGACCGACAGAACTACGGCATAAGAGCTTTCTATTATATGCCCTGATGATTGTCCATCAATGAAAATGGTTCAGATTTAATGATTTCCTTGAAGTTCAAAAATATTTATTCTAAAATCACCTATGTTCTGTGATTTTAATAGACCTTAACTAGAGATTGCATATTGTGCTTTGCATGACTATCCTGAAATCTGAAAAGCCAAACGTCATGATAATTTTGGTGATACTCTGGAGCTTAGTATTGTTTCTAAACATCTTGATGAGCTGGAATTCTTGAAAATCAATTTGATAGAGCATTGATATTTTTGCACGAAAAAATATGTCACGTCATCAAATCAAGTGATGAATGATATGTCATGATGTGCCCATGTTATCTCTGTCTTAATTATATTTGGACTCTAGGTAGAGCACTGGCATAATTGCTGAGAAATATATCTTCTCATCACAGAAATGAGATTTGATATGTCATGACGTGACTTTGCTATCTCTGTTCATTCTGCAGCAAAACCGTCAGTCTTGCCAAATACCTAGGGATACTGGCATCTAAACAACGTGTATTCTTACGGCTAGGAGGCATGTACTAGACTTGATTGCTTGTAAAATATGAGTCATGTGCCATCAAATTCAAAAGATATTGCAAATCAAATTTGTTAAACTCATCAAATTCCATGCTTTAGTCATGATTGTTTAGCCTCAATACTAGTTCTTGTGTTATTCCCTTTGTAGTTATTGAATATGGACATATAAGACAAGGGAAGGTTAAACACTGCCATGATATGCACTTTTAGTTCATTTCAATTACAACATGGATGTAGATGCCTTTCGAACTCTGTTGATGATCTCGGATTTTGTTGGCCCAGAGAGATGGCAGACAATAAGGGGGGTTGAATTGTCCCCTTATCGAGATGGCAGATTTTTACAACTTTCTTAACATATGTAGAATTAACAACATTGATTAACAAAAACTTCAAGTGAAGATATTCTCTCAATCTTTCCGATCTCACTCGGACAACCAATCCAATAAGCGATGAACAATTACTAATAATAGATAGCAGAGCTAGCGAAGTGTAGTGGTGTAGTGAAATAAAAATCAATAAGATAACCTGTGAAGGGATATAGGAGAAATGGACAGTCACACAGGCAATCACAATGAACACAGGGAATTTTAGGTGGTTCGGGACCATGACGGGCTCCCTACGTCCACCCCTCACCAAACCCGGTGAGGCTTCACTAACACGCTACCGAAGTAGCAACACGGGGACGAACCCCAACCACACACACGCTGCTTCCGCAGTAATACACACACAAGGCCTTGCCTCAATATGCTGCCACTGCAGCATACACACACACACGTTCGGGGAACGTACCCCGGACACAACAACCACACAGAGTCGCAGCTCCGTCCACACACCACCAAACACGGGGAAACTTTCCCCACAATAAACCCACACACGCAGAGATACAACTCCGCCCACACACAGTGTATTTCGAGTTCAATAAAGCAAGAGAATATTCAATACATGCTCGTACTCAGAATAGACTGAGGAAGAATCTTCAAGATAAGCTAAAGAGGGATGGAGAAGTATATCCTTAATATATGGACGGCCTTGAGATGATCTCTTTGAAGCTTTCAAGGTGAGGGAAGGTCGATCTTATACAGGTATGAAGCCCCACGAACTCGGCTGTAGATCTAGCTTGTTCCCCACATGAAGGCTTGATAGAATGGATGTATCTTTGAGTTCCCTTGACCAAGAACGTTCCTACAAGATGAAACAAGAGTGAAACCCTTAGAAAATGTTCTCTCTCTCAACCTTGCGGCCAAACCCTCTTTTCTTTCTATGTTTACTATGTAGAAATTGCAGCTGACATATATATGCTAAGACAGAATATAGAAATGATGGATTTAGATATCTCCCACAAATCTGCAAGTGAAACCCTCTCAATGGAGTAGTGGGATGTGCCAAAGAGCTTTATCCGCGGAGTGGAGGCCGGCTAGAACCGTAGGAGACGCCCAAGGAAGATGGTTCAATGATTGCAACAAGAACTGGATCAGATCTGGAGATGTAGGCTCGTTGATGGCGTTCTCCTCTTCTTCCTCTTCCTCCTCCAGGTTAATGCTTTGCCCACGCTCCTTTCCTACAACAGATAGAAGAATATCAGCTCTCTTGGAGTTTTATCCGATGGAAATCGTAGCTGCTATATACCCAAGAGAAAACAACAATAAGAGACCATAAAACCCATGCTTAAGCCCTCTCAAAACCACACCCAACCAAGGGTAGAAACCCTAGGGGTAATGGGGTAAAAGGGCAAGCCAATCGGACCTAAGAAATCAGAGTTCGAAACCAAACCGATAAACCCGATCCAGACGTAGCAGACAAAGTGTCGACCTCCAAGGTCGACACTCGTATCAACGAGTTCTGCCAAAAATACGAAATCCAGAATTTAGACAAAAGTGTCGACCCATGGGGTCGACCTTTTTTACCGGAGGTTCTATTTTAGTTGAAACAGTATAACCCAACATAAAGTGTCGAGCTCTAGGGTCGACACTTTTTGTCAGCATATCAGAAATCAATGCAAACAGCATACCGTGAAATAAGTGTCGACTCCATGAGTCGACACTTTTACTGACATAAGTGAAAACTTAATAAAACTCATTTGAAACTCCATAAAACCTCATCCAAACATTTAGAACAAATAATTATGCATTAAAACAAGGTATTGGCATACCTTAAACCACATTAGACCAAAGGATAATAAGAATGGATAAAGCATCTTGCAAACCCAAATGAGAACCCTTTTTGTCAAAGCATGAAACTCTTTATAGCTTTAAGAACCCAAGAAAGATATGCATGAAGGCACTATGAAAACACCCATTTGAAAGCATGCTTTATCAATCAAATAAGATCCATTACAAGGACTTAAAACCATCATTGAGTCTCGGTTTCAAACAGAGGAATGGAGAATCAATAAAATAACATGCAGTGAAGATATGAATACTATCAAGACTACATGCAGTGAGGTACATCAAAATGGACATGTATCTCTTATACATGGATCCAAATCAACTCACATACATGAGAAATAGATTAAGTCTAATCTTCCCATGTCAAAATACATTCAAACATAAACTCTTACCTTGGATCCAAAGCATTATAGATAATATTAACCTGCATATTCTGAAAATTCAGAAGCAAGTCAATATTGAACCAAGGTATTTGAAGAACCCAATTTTAAAACACTTCTCCAACCATATTTATCTCAAAAAATAAGAACCTACAAATTTGTATATCAAAAATACAGCTCTGAGCACAATACAAACACAATTATCAAATTCAGTCCAAGGACTTCCAAATTCAGTTCAAGACAATTAAGTTCAGTCCAGTGATACGCATCAAACACATTCAAGATTATCAAAACCACCATGTCCAAGAACACAAGGTTCAGGGTTCATCTCAATTAAATTTAGATCCAGAACAAGGAACGATTTAGTTTCAATATAGTTCAATCAAGGCCAAATGAAATGGGTTTCACTTTTGAAGACATGAACTCCATTCAAGTTCAGTTCTATGATCTCAAGCATAGTTGGAATCAATTTGAAGTTCATTGATTTCCTCAAACATATAGTGGCAATCGATACCAAGTTGAAAACATCAAGTTGATCATTAAAATTCCATATGCATGACTGTGAAACACCCAATACAGGGTCGGTGGACATATGAGCAAGGTCAATGCAAAGACATCAAAGATATATACATGTCGGACCATGCTTCATATCAAGGTAAGAACTAAGGCTCAAGGAGCCAGGGGTCGACCCATGGGGTCAACCCATCCCAAGGGCAATGGTAAACAGGTTTAGCAGTCCAATGCATAGCTATTCAAGTTCAATCCAATCATAGATAGGGGCATTCCTAAGCAAGCGAAGAAACCATTATCACTTAACAATTATGAAAAGCAAACATGAAGTCATATGCAATATAACCAATCTTCCCACATTGAAATGCAGTGAATATAAGTCCAAAAACATGAAAGGGCTTTTAACCCCAATCAAGACACTATGAACAAGATCCACATGAAAGCTCCAAATCCTCATGCACAGCACGCATGAGTCGACTTCAGAAATGTATTCAGGAAGGACCTTTGAATTTCAACCTACAAAACAAGATATCATCATGTTAGCTTGTTTATCATCAAGATGCCATTAAACATAAACACATCAAGATTTTTACTATGAAGTAAACACAAAACACGTAAACACAAAACACATGATATATTGGAATCATCAAAACCATTGTCAAGGATAACGAGGGGGCGCACAGAACCCAATAATCTCCCCCTTTTTGATGATGCCAATATATTGTGTCTATTCAAATGTCTCTCCCCCTTTGGCATTATCAAAAAAAATGGGGGAGTGAAAAGCAACTGGGAAGCTTCCAAAAATGAATTAGACATGAACGCACGAACCCAGCAATGAACCTCCTACTAGAGGAAGGTGTGCAAACCAAATTCCAAGCAAGAAAATGAGACTCTATGTGCATTTTGCAAGATGATGAAATTATGTCCAAATGTGCAAATTTTGAACTATAAGCAGAGAGTATGATTGAACTATGCACAAGTGTGTGATCTAACTAGCCTATATGCAAAATGTCAAACCTAGCTATGCATAAAATGTATAGTGCTAAAAAACACGTTATTCATCCCCAATTGTCAAGTACCAAAATCCAACCGACAATGGGTTATTCAACCTGTTATCTACAAGTATAACCTATAGATTCAAACTATGGAATGAAGTATGATATAAATAGATTGATCAAGCATTCAGGCACTGAAGCATGCATAATTAAGTATAGGCTCATGCAAGTCCCTTCGGGACGGGTGTAAGGATGATGCAATTGATCGTTGAACATGAGGTGCATGAAGAATACTAAGAAGGTCGTGCTTACATAAATAAAGTACTACATTAACCATGAAAGTTGACTGATTCATAAGTGACATTCAAACAATCAAACCCAGGGTGCATAAGTGAAGATTGAGCAATGAAGTTCAAGTCAATATAGAAAATCAAATTTTCTAAAGAACACTGAAAAGAACTTCTCATCCATACACTTTCATACACATTGCTCGAGTATTGGTAGCTACGTATGACCCCAATTTTTAATTACTAAAAATGGTGTGACTAACTTTTTGACACGAGTCATGCCCTTTGTTTCAGGGGTAATTCCTGGTTACTCTGTTTCGTCACTTTTTATGATGTGGATGAGACACTTTTCGACGCGAGTTGTACCCTTTGTCTTAGGGGCACTTCCCGACTACTCGGTGGAAAATCACACTTATTTTTATATGGATTAGTTTCTCCTTTCGACGCTAGTTTCCTCCTTTATTTCAGGGGGGATTCCCGGCTACTCGGATCCACGTTCCACTTATACAAATTTTGAAGGGGTAAACTGCTTTTTCCTCACGAGACATGTGATTTCTATGTAGAGAATCAATAGCCCTCTAAAGTGTAGAATAGAAAATAGTAATCCTTATTACATTGAATCATTATCTCAAAAAGGTGCATTGTGTGTGGGTGGTTGTATTGAATGTAAAAGATGAATTAGTCTTATCATAATAATGTCTCCCCCTAAATATATGCACAGTTATAAAAACTCTCCCCCTTAATATATGCCATAAAACAAACATGTCTAAAGCAATGCAATTTCATTTAGCAAGGGATGAGTCATAGAAGGAGTCAAAAAGGGGTTGTATAAAGTTTATACCTACATTCAACCAGAGATTTTTCAATGACTTCAAGCAGATTGATTATCGGCACTTGGTAGAGAACGTAGGTCCGAAGACCACCTCACGCGTAGTGAAAGCTTCCGGCTGAACATAATCCAACCTTCCACTAACACCATTTTATATACCGAATAACCATGGCATTCAAGCGCAGAAGTATGCAATGATATGCAAGTGTATGCATATAACTTGAAAAGATGATTAAACATTTTCTTTATTTACAAGTATGCAAAGATGTGTATGATATGTGCAATGAGTATCATGCAAGTAAGCGTGTAAGCTGTATATGCAAAAGTGAACCATTATTCATAGGATGTGACTCAGACTGTGAAAGACATTATGCATAGACTAGAGCATTCAAAGATAGATTTTTATTTGCAAAAATTGAGGAAGCTGTGTATGAAAAACAACTATGTATATCCAAAGTGAGGCATTAAGAAAAAACCAGACTTACTCACAAAATGTGAGATAGCTCCAAACACAAGGTTTTACCTTTATAGGTCTTTGAGAGTGAACCTAAGCAAATTGATTTTCAATTCCAAGCCAATTTTCTTTCTCACCTTGAGAGCCCTTTGTTCATTATCAATCCTTGGTCTCAAGGCGCTCCTACAAAAGAAATTCTCATTTCGAAGATTTGGGTACCCAAGCCATCTTGGGTCCCGAGGGGTTAGCTCTAATATAGACAAGTGTGTTCTTTTTCTTTTTCCTCTCATACCACTCATCGTCGGCCCTCATCATGATACACTCATCCATGGAATGTCCATTCAGGCCACAGTAAAAATAATAAAAAGAGTTTCTTTTCTTGAACTGATTATCATCTTCTTTCATCACATAACCGTCATTCATTACATGTCCAGATTTGCCACAATAATGACATGAAAGATTTTTGTTGACAAACCAATTATCATCATTTTCTTTCATGAAACAATTTTCAAAAGCATGACCATGCAACCCACAATAAAAGCAATGAATGTTCTGGGTTTTCTTTGTGGGTTTCTCATAGTTTTTAGAGTTGTCACTCATTTCCATTCTTGATTTTAATGCATGTTCATCATCAGATTTCATCATGTAACAGTCATACATGTCATGACCATAGTTACCACAATAAAAACATGAAAGATTTCTTCTTTTCTTTGATTCATGAACATGTTTACCAATTTGGGAATTTTCATGCATACAAGGAGAATCAACATCATTTTTGTCTTTTGAATTTTGCTTATCATACAAACACAAAGACTCGTTCAAGCTCTTAACTTCATTCTCCAATGACAAAATATGCAATTCAGACTTAGCCATTTCATTTTCACACAATGCAAGTTTCTCATTCAACAAGGAATTGATAGCTTTAAAACTTGCAATTTCTTGTTCCAAAATATGAAGATTTTCAGAATTATCAACAATGACATGCTTTCCTTTTTCAAATGTGTGAATTTTATCGTTCAACAAATTGTTTTGATTTTTCAAATTATCAATTTCTTTAGCAAGCTTTTCGTTCTGTAGAAGTTCATTGAGCAAGACTTGATCACTTTCCGAATAGCTCAATTTACTTCTAGAATCCGTTTCGAGGCTTTCAAGTTCTGAAAGTTTAGCCAATAAAGATTCATTTTCCTTTTTCAAACAAGTAATGGTTTCTTTATGGCTATCTATCTCATGGACATGTGACTTAACCAATTTATCAAATTCAGTACATTTTTCACATGGAGAATTATCTACACACGAATTTTCATTGGTGGAACACTTGACACAAGGAGTGTTAACATGAGAACAATCATCAAGTTTCCTTTTGATTTTTCTATTTTCAGATTTTAAAGCTTTGTATCTATCAACTAGTTCATCATAAGCGTCCATCAATTCATCATAACTCAAATCACTTTCCTCATCAGAGTCAGAGCTAGAGTTTACCTTTGAGCTATCTTCACTTTGACGCTCAATTTCATCGTTTGCCGCTAAGCAATCACCGTCGTTGCAACTTTCTTTTTGGGCATCCATTAGCCCATCCCAAATTTCTTTGGCTGTCCTACAAGATAAAATAAATGGAAATTGATTAGTGTCCAAGGCAGCCTTAAGAGCATTTAAAACAAACAAATTATCCGAATTCATTTTCTTATGTTCATCAGTCCACCTTAATTCATTTTTGGGTAAGACATGTGGACCATGAGAGATTAAGGTCATTAGTTTCGGATCAAAACCACAAATCCAAACACAAAACTTTCCTATCCAAGAAGAAAAATCAAAACCATTGTAAACAGGAATAGAATTCAAGCTAGCCATCATGAAAATGATCTTTACTCTTAGACTGTGAGGTCCGTTAAAAAATCAGAGACTGGGCTCTGATACCAATTGTTGGCCCAGAGAGATGGCGGACAAGAAGGGGGGTTGAATTGTCCCCTTGCCGAGATGGTGGATTTTTACAACTTTCTTAACAGATGTAGAATTAACAACATTGATTAACAAAAACTTCAAGTGAGATTAAGATATTCTCTCAATCTTTCTGATCTCACTCGGATAACCAATCCAACAAGCGATGAATGATTAATAATAACAGATAGCAGAGCTAGCGAAGTGTAGTGGTGTAGTGAAATAAAAATCAATAAGATAACCTATGAAGGGAGATAGGAGAAATGGACAGTCACACAGGTAATCACAATGAACACAGGGAATTTTAGGTGGTTCGGGACCACGACAGGCTCCCTACTTCCACCCCTCACCAAACCCGGTGAGGCTTCACTAACACGCTACCGAAGTAGCAACACGGGGACGAACCCCAACCACACACACGCTGCTTCCGCAGCAATACACACACGAAGCCTAGCCTCAATACGCTACCACTGCAGCACATAGACACACGTTCGGGGAACGTACCTCAGACACAACAACCACACGGAGTCGCAACTCCGTCCAAACACCACCAAACACGGGGAAACTTTCCCCACAATAAACCCATACACGCAGAGATACAACTCCGCCCACACACAGTGTATTTCGAGTTCAATAAAGCAAGAGAATATTCAATACATGCTCGTACTCAGAATAGACTAAGGAAGAATCTTCAAGATAAGCTAAAGAGGGATGGAGAAGTATATCCTTAATATATGGACGGCCTTGAGATGATCTCTTTGAAGCTTTCAAGGTGAGGGAAGGTCGATCTTATACAGGTATGAAGCCCCACGAACTCGGCTGTAGATCTAGCTTGTTCCCCACATGAAGGCTTGATAGAATGGATGTATCTTTGAGTTCCCTTGACCAAGAACGTTCCTACAAGATGAAACAAGAGTGAAACCCTCAGAAAATGTTCTCTCTCTCAACCTTGCGGCCAAACCCTCTTTTCTTTCTATGTTTACTATGTAGAAATTGTAGCTGACATATATATGCTAAGACAGAATATAGAAATGAAGGATTTAGATATCTCCCATAAATCTGCAAGTGAAACCCTCTCAATGGAGTAGTGGGATGCGCCAAAGAGCTTTATCTGCGGAGTGGAGGACGGCTAGAACCGCAGGAGACGCCCAAGGAAGATGGTTCGATGACTACAACAAGAACTGGGTCAGATCTAGAGATGTAGGCTCGTTGATGGCGTTCTCCTCTTCTTCCTCTTCCTCCTCCAAGTTAATGCTTTGCCCACGCTCCTTTCCTACAACAGATAGAAGAATATCAGCTCTCTTGGAGTTTTATCCGATGGAAATCATAGCTGCTATATACCCAAGAGAAAATAACAATAAGAGACCATAAAACCCATGCTTAAGCCCTCTCAAAACCACACCCAACCAAGAGTAGAAACCCTAGGGGTAATGGGGAAAAAGGGCAAGCCAATCGGACCTAAGAAACTGGAGTTCGAAACCGAACCGGCAAACACGATCCGGACGTAGCAGACAAAGTGTCGACCTCTAAGCTCGACACTCGTATCAACGAATTCTGCAAAAAATATGAAATCCAGAATTTAGACAAAAGTGTCGACCCATGGGGTCGACCTTTTTTTCACGAGATTCTGTCCTGAGACGAAATCAGGACCCATGGTAAAAAGTGTCGACCCATGGGGTCGACCTTTTTTACAGGAGGTTCTGTTTTAGTTGAAACAACATAACCCAACATAAAGTGTCGACCTCTAGGGTCGACACTTTTTGTCAGCATATCAGAAATCAATGCAAATAGCATACCGTGAAATAAGTGTCGACTCCATGAGTCGACACTTTTACTGACATAAGTGAAAACTTAATAAAACTCATTTGAAACTCCATAAAACCTCATCCAAACATTTAGAACAAATAATTATGCATTAAAACAAGGTATTGGCATACCTTAAACCACATTACACCAAAGGATAATAAGAATGGATCAAGCATCTTGCAAACCCAAATGAGAACCCTTTTTGTCAAAGCATGAAACTCTTTATAGCTTTAAGAACCCAAGAAAGATATGCATGAAGGCACTATGAAAACACCCATTTGAAAGCATGATTTATCAATCAAATAAGATCCATTACAAGGACTTAAAACCATCATTGAGTCTCGGTTTCAAACAGAGGAATGGAGAATCAATAAAATAACATGCAGTGAAGATATGAATACTATCAAGACTACATGCAGTGAGGTACATCAAAATGGACATGTATATCTTGTACATGGATCCAAATCAACTCACATACATGAGAAATAGATTAAGTCTAATCTTCCCATGTCAAAATACATTCAAACATAAACTCTTACCTTGGATCCAAAGCATTATGGATAATATTAACCTGCATATTCTGAAAATTCAGAAGCAAGTCAATATTGAACCAAGGTATTTGAAGAACCCAATTTCAAAACACTTCTCCAACCATATTTATCTCAACAAATAAGAACCTGCAAATTTGTATATCAAAAATACAGCTGTGAGCACAATACAAACACAATTATCAAATTCAGTCCTAGGACTTCCAAATTCAGTTCAAGACAATTAAGTTCAGTCCAGTGATACCCATCAAACACATTCAAGATTATCAAAACCACCATATCCAAGAACACAAGGTTCAGGGTTCATCTCAATTAAATTCAGATCCAGAACAAGGAACGATTTAGTTTCAATATAGTTCAATCAAGGCCAAATGAAATGGGTTTCACTTTTGAAGACATGAACTCCATTCAAGTTCAGTTCTATGATCTCAAGCATAGTTGGAATCAATTTGAAGTTCATTGATTTCCTCAAACATATAGTGGCAATTGATATCTAGTTGAAAACATCAAGTTGATCATTAAAATACCATATGCATGACTGTGAAACACCCAATACAGGGTCGGTGGACATATGAGCAAGGTCAATGCAAAGACATCAAAGATATATACATGTCGGACCATGCTTCATATCAAGGTAAGAACTAAGGCTCAAAGAGCCAGGGGTCGACCCATGGGGTCAACCCATCCCAAGGGGAATGGTAAACAGGTTTAGCAGTCCAATGCATAGCTATTCAAGTTCAATCCAATCATAGATAGGGGCATTCCTAAGCAAGCGAAGAAACCATTATCACTTAACAATTATGAAAAGCAAACATGACGTCATATGCAATATAACCAATCTTCCCAGCCAGCGGCTCCCAGTCTGCACGAGTCTCAGTGGCGGTCGACCGCCAGCCCAGTAGCGGCCGATCAAAAATTCCAGGGACCATCCGTCTGTAGATTCCAATTAAAATATAAGAAAATTCTACTTAATAACAATAAGTAAAAATATATATATATAAATGAAGGAATTAATGGGCGAGGGCAAAAACAAGCACGTGGTGCTAATGAGGAGTGTGATCGCCAGAGGGGTTACCTCAAGAAAAATAAAAGTGATCGCATGTACCTTGTATTGAGCGGGTGAGATTGTGGACTTTTCCTTCCTCCTTCTACCGGCCGGCCGATGAAGGGGGTTCTTAGCTTTGATTACCCTTGTAAGAACACACAAAATGAATGAAAAGAATGGATTAGCCAAAAGGTGTAGTATCAATGCTCTAAAACTAAAAAGTTGATCAAATGAAACATTAACACACCTTGTGTGTTTTGGTTTTTAAAACCCCTTAAGAGGAGTAACAAAGGGTATGGAGGATATGAATGCAAAATATGCAAAGCAAGATGTATGATGTGAAGAACATTTCTAGCAAAGATCTAGAAAGAACAATGGATGATGATGAATGTTAACAAAACAAGAGAAAAAAAATAAATAATATCCTCTCTGCTGTGCGTGCAGCAGTACTGGGAGAAAAAAGAAGTCGTTGAACAGCAGCTGATGACCACCGTGGGAAGAAGAATCAACCACCAGAAGAAATCACTTGAAGATAGAACCTGCAAAACACCAAAAAAAACTCTCCTCTCTGTTAAAACTCACAGTGGTTCTTCTGTTATCGTATTGTTTTTGCATTGCCTTTTTTGCGCGAGAGAAGATCAGCAGGGGTATTTATAGCACAAAAATCCTTGTCATAATAGAATTAAAACAAGGTAATGGACCTCTAATAAGACACCCTCTTCCCAAATAACCACAAGGAGTAAAACGGGGAAGGGATCATTACTGGAAAGAAGCGGGCGAAAGGGAGACGGAAGTGAAAATGACGACCTCTAAAAGGGCATCAATTGAAAATGACAACATCACCAAAGGCGTTAATTAAAATGACGACGTGCACTCAGCCGTCAATCCCTGAATTTAATTATGGCAACAAATGACTTTCCTTATTAAAGATTTTGAACTGACGCCTGCAGATACGGGCGCTAAATAATAGACGCCCCTCAGAGCGACGTCAATTCTTTGATTTTTTATTTTGCATAGGATTCTTAAAAATCCAGAAAACAACGCCTCTATTCATAGTCGTCCATTTATTAAGAGGCACCCTTGGCTAGGCCGTCAATTAAATGACGCCCCTCCTCAAGGCGTTAATTCCAATTATCAAAGAAAAATACCAAGAAATTATAATTAACACATAGAAATTAGAAAAACTTCATATTAAGCCAATATTGAAGTCCACTTTGGGGCGTCACACGGTGACATGAGATTTACTCAACATAGCATCGATTTTAGCGTGTCTACAGCTGCCCCGCCTTGGCGTCTGCTTTGCAAGGGAGTGAGACGGAATGAAACGAAAGTGTAACAAGCGAAATGAAGTGGAACAAAATGATAAGTAGATGCCAAGGTGTGATGTGACACGCCTTTGACACTAAACGTTAGAAATCTTTTCAGAATTCTAAATGAAACAACTTCGGATGATTACAAGGAAGCAATGATTAGCTGGATGAAGGGACTAATCTTAAAGAACTAAAAATGTGCGCGAGGGCACGGAAGGAAAGACACCATTGGAGAGCAGTTACCAGCCAATGTGGACGTGGTACAACCAAGGTGGATTTACAGAAAAATAAAATGAATTGAGATAAAGACCCAGCGAATGAATGCTTTCAAGGAACCAGCTTGAGCGGCTTCAAGGAGAATAAAGTACTTGATTTGGAATGGAATATCTCATGTCAGCTCTATTAAGAGTGAGTGGCCTTCATTATTGGGGTAATATGAAGATTTTCATCATTAAGCTCAAATTCCTACATGATGCATGCTGGGCTAAAAGAAAAACTAAAACAAACTAAAATAGAAGATAATCAAGGATATTATTGCCAAGCCATCGAGATTTGATTAAGAATCCAGATCTCTAAGCTGACACTAAGCCGCAGCCCATTTATCCGCGTATCAACTCAGAAAGTGGAGCCGTCATCCCAAAACCTTAGATGACTCAACGGCTTATCCGTGTGCTCAAGACTCCCCTGGAATTATCACTATTTTTGATGAAGGGGAACTCAAATTCCAGATTCACCAGAACCACAAGGTCCTTGATATGTTATAATAGCGTAGGTATCATATAGTAACAATGCATATAGGAGAGATACAAGAGTGAAGTGATGTTACCAATAGGACAATCCGAGCATTTCCAGACTTGCATAACCTGCACTTCTGCACTTCAAAGCTCATTAGCCCATTAAAAGAATTATCAGCTCAAGACAGCTCATAATATGATCATAAGTGCACAATATAAGTAATTCTATCAAGATACAACATCACTTAAGTTCATCAAAATGCTGTAACTGAAGAAATGACGACCCTAATATGTGGCGTCAAAATGGTAAATGACGACGACCATGAGGGCATTAATTAAATGAATGTTCGATTAGGAGTTGGAACGCAAATGACGCCCTCCATGGAGGCGTTAATTAAATGACAACCCTGAATGTGTCGTTAATTACAGAAATGACGCCAATAAGCGCGTCGTCAATTAACTATTTTCGTTTCCTGCTCGGAAATAAGATTCCAGCAACTCGTTCTATTCAGACACAAACCGTGATTCCTGTTAGCGTTCCATTATTATAAAAGGGCAACTGTTCGTCTTCTAAGCACATCAGAACTATCAAACAGACAGAGAACCGAAGAAGATCAGAGCAGACAGAACTAGCAGAAGAAAGATGATCATGATGATGCAGATGCAAAGGCTTTCTAAAAAGCCTAAGATGAGTTTTCCCAGGATCTGTGAAGTTCCCAGCCATATCAGTGGGAGAATTGCCAAAGACCAAGTAAGTATTTATTAAAAACTTTCATTTCTTTTCTTCCTTTCTTCCTTTTTCAAAAATTATGATTTTTTTTCTTTTTCATTTTTTTTCTTCCCATTGAAAAATTATGATTACATTCTTCTTCTTTCCTTCTTTCTTTTCTTTTCTTTGTTTTCAGGATTACCCAAACGTCCCAGGACCAAGGAGATTTTTGAAGATTAAATGGCTTCCTTTACTCCTCTCTAAACTCTCCTTAGACATGAAATCTTTTCTCTCTAGGTGGCACCTTCTTGGCCTTATAACCCATGCTACTCATTACAATGATATTCACCTAGATTGGGCCTCAATTGGAGCTCTCATAGAACTATGGCACCCTCATACCCATACTTTCCTCTTTCCCACATTTGAAGCTACCATACTCCTAGAGGAAGTAGAGATGCTCCTAGGGCTAAGAAAAATGAAACAAGGAGAAGAGTCAAAGATGGCTCACATGACCAAACCAATAAAAACTCATGACATACTCATTAGCCTTATTCAAAGTCCAAATTTAGTGAATCAAATTAAAGCCCATAAAGGAATCAACCTTTTGAAGCTAGCTTCATGGGTGTACAAAAATATGGACAAGGCCCAAGAAGATGAAGACTTATTGGAGAGAGCAATGAAGGGGTTCATTATATGCATAGTGGGAGCTCTACTCTTCCCTTCAATGGAAGACCATCTAGAAGAACATCACTTAAGTGCCATTGCTAGCATGTGGGAGGGAAAAAGAATAGGTCCGACGGTACTAGCCAACCTATACAATGGGCTTACCTATGCTTCTTTTATCTTGTTGGGTAGATCTCCACTTCAAATTTGATCCTTGCCAAGCAACCCAAGCGGCCTCCAAAATCTTTTCCAAGAGCCCCCTCCGGTACATGACGGATTCTTTGGGCTTATGTGAGAGAGTAATCAATCGGGTTCCTAAACTAAAGAAAAGAGGAGATTGGAGAGACTACTTCAAGATGATGCCTAAGAGCGGTTTTACTTGCACACCGGGGTTCCTCAAAACCCAAGAACTCCGCTCAAGGCTTTCTTCCGGCATAGAGCTTCGGTTGATTGGCGGGAGCGACTTCGTCCTCTACAATGCACACCGGTGCCTCCCACAGCTCGGGCTACCTCGGCACATCTTTGAAGAACCTTCTCATCTACCCCCACTCAAAAGAAGGGAACTATGCTCAAGTGGAGATCAAGAGGATATCAAGACAATAATGGCTCAATGGAAGGTTGGACTACTCCAAAAGTCCAAGACATATGTAGAAGAAGAAGAAGACAAATGCAAATCTTATGTACTGGCTCTTAGGAAAATAAGGCCTATGATGGCTCACTAAATGTATCAATGATTTTTCTCAATGAAAGAAAGATTGTTTTCTTATTTGAGCCAAAACAATGAGTTGATGATTACATCTTCCAATTCTATGTGATTCTGTCTGAAAACTGAGCTTCGGGCTCTCAATTCTAAGAAGCGCCTCCGTGAACGGCGTCAATTGATTAAAAACGCCTCAGATGATGTCATCAATTGTCACTAAATCAATTCCTTAAAACAATTCAAAATCACAATTGATGCCCTCAGTAACACGCGTTTATTAATTCGCGTCCCAAGATGAGGTGTTAATCAATTTAAATTCCTAAAAAAACAACTTTCGGTTTCCTGAAAAATGACACCTTAATAACCGTCGTTTCTTAATATACGGACGCCTGGGCACACCGTCGTCAATTACAAACCGCAATCATGAGCTCAATCACGTCCATCACGTCCATCAGTTCCCATTAATGCGCCTGATGACAGGTGCGAGTTCCAACGCAAATAAAAATGACGCCTCAGCTCATGTCGTCAAATCTTGAAATAACGCCTGCCCTTGGGTCGTCAATTCCTCTCGACCGTTAAAGCCCTTTTTCCTTCTTTCTTCTTCCTCTTTCGTTCACTTTTCCCACTCTTCTGCAAACCCAAACCGAACCCCCATTTCCTATCTCTCTCATTCTCACTCTCCCTATTCTCTTTCTCTCATTCCCATGGCGGGCGGTGCCCACAAACGTCAAAGGGTCACAGCCCCCGACGTGGTTGACTTGGGCGATGAACACGCCGTGGAGGAGCTTCCTCCCGCGGCGGCCGAGGACTCATCGACGGCGGAGCACGGTGTAGAAGAAGAGGAAATGGACAGAGACGATGGAGAAGAAGAAGATGAAGATGATGGTGATGATGGTGAAGATGACGAGGATGAAGAGGATGATGATGAGGAAGAAGAAGGAGATGAAGAAGGAGGAGATGGAGAAGAAGAAGAAGAAGAACTGCCGGTGGCGGCGGCGGTTGTCCCCCGACCCGGCCAACCCCGGCGACCACGCCAACCAAGACAACCCCTCCGGGGAGGGTTGATCATTCCCGAACGACCCAAGGTAGGCCCCCAAACCCCCAATTTTTAATTTTATTTTCATTTTTTCACCATTTCCATAGCCCTCGGGTAACACAAACAAATGACGCCCCTAGGGGTGTCGTTAATTAAAACAACGACCCAACCTGAGTCGTCAATTCCAATTATTTTATTTTCTGAAAATGATTAATGCATGAAGTCACGCCCTGCAACATGTCGTCATTTTAAAATTTATCATGTTTATCCATCTCGCTGATAATTTCCATGCCATTTCATTTATTTTAAAGCATATGTGCCTCTATTTATTTCTTAATTGTGAAAATCTAGAGAACAACGCCCCCCACCGGGGCGTCAATTCTAAATTTTCCAGAATTATACTTTAGGTCAGAAAATTGCTTTCAAAATAGTGCCCTCCACAGGGGCGTCACTTAAACGAATGACGACCCATGGACGGGCATCAATTCAAATTTTTTCACAATTTTAGAAAATTACCTTTAAAATAATGCCTCCCACAGGGGCGTCCCTTAAATAAACAACGACCCAAGGTGGGTCGTCAATTGAATTTACGCATAAAATCACAGAAACTTATTTCGAAACAACGCCTCCCTCAGGGGCGTCAATTAAATAAGTCACGACCAAGGGTAGGTCATTAATTAAAACAGAGAACAAATGTAACAGCAAATGAACTTAAACAAATATCCACATGAAAACTTAAGCGAAAATTTTATTTTTTGTTGCATGCAGGGGTTGATGAGGACGCGGATCTCCTGGGTCCAAGTCCGAGCAGCTTATTACGGACTCCCCGAGTTCCAGAGGGCTAGGGTAGATGCTATGGGGTTCGGACCCTTCCTTAGCATAGAGCCTGTGAGACCAAACTTACCCTTGATCCAGGTGCTTAGATAGAGATGGGATAGGACTAGCAGGGCTTTTCTGATGCCATGGGGTCACATGGTTCCTACCCTAGAGGACGTCACTAGGATCACCAGGTTGAGGGTAGACGGCGAGGCGGTGAGCGGGATCACCCTACCCGATTATAGCGAGCTTACGCAGAGGCTGCTAGGTCTAGAGACAGTTTATAAGACGCCTAGCGAGTGTAGGACCATCTACCGCACCGATCTTACCATGGCTATGGGGTTGGGTGATTCTAGGCAGAGGTCGAAGGAGTCTCTAGAGCAGTTCTCACAGAGACTGATTGATGGGGCTAAGGTTGCCTATTGCCAGGACCCAGCAGACAGAGAGAGAGCAGATCGAGACTTGAGGAGATTCTTCTTCATGATGCTCGGAAGGTTGCTTCTTGGCACGAAGGGCGACATCATCAACTTCCGATTCTTAGGGATTCTCGAGGATCTAGAGGGCGTCGGTAGATACGCCTGGGGAGCAGCGTTGCTGGCGCACTTGATGGCCGACTTGTCTACATGGACAGGTCGAGAGACGACAGTCAGCGGCTTCTCACCTTTTCTTCAGGTATGCATTTTCATTTTTCTTCTTGTTTCTTAAATGTATGTGAATGCTTTACTAATGCAATGCATAGACACAGATATGGAGCCATTTATACATGCCGATGGGGCGTGCCAACTCACGGCTTGGAGATGGGGGATCTTTTCCTCTAGCACGGTGCTGGCTACCAGTGGTGACTGGAGCCCCACTCGCATACGAGCTGCGAGTGTTACAACGGGAGTTCCGCGACTTCCCCGCCTCACTGGTACGCATGCTTAATGTGATGCAAAATTTTTTTATTTTATGGAATATGATATGATATGATATGATGGATGATTGTGAATGCAGGTGAGGTGGAGACCCTATGGGGGGATGACTGACGAGGGCCAGCCGTGGGTTGTAGCGGGCCGACCTCGCTTCGGGCATGAGCTTTGGGTTCATTGCCTGAACGAGATTGAGTCGTTACGGCTTAGGCTGGTGATGAGGACCCTCGGCCTACACAGGAGTGGGTCGAGGTTTGAGAGCCGTGAGGAATAGGCAAGAAGACGCGCGGTCGCACAAAGGTGATCAACTGGAGAGCTCGGTTCCCTGACTAGTATGCCGACTGGCAGCGTGGCGGGACCCGAGTTACCTCACAGGCAGTGGACAGCTCCGAGTACCTCCAACGCTACTGGGAGGTTTACGCCGGCTGACCCCAGATGAGGGTCTTGGGGGTATGTATGCATGCACTTATTTCTAAATTAAATTACGAATGCTTTGTATATCTATTATGCGACTAATATGTAATGAATGCAGGACGCACGGAACATGGTGGCGATGGACTTGCAGGTCCTCCTCCACAGCCTAGAGGCCTAGCTGGCTGCCACGCGGGTAGACCTTGAGACCCTGGTGAGTGTTTAATTTTTCCTATATGCAAATGAATTACTGAATTGTTGATGATTAGCCACTGACAGTCTCAATAAATGCAGCGTGCCCAATAGGGAGCAGCGGTGAGAGAGACAGGAGAGGCCTCCAGCTTGAGAGGACCTAGTGCAGAGACGACTGCACTAGCGGAGCAGCTAGCTGGAGCAGTGACACGGGCCGAGGCAGCAGAGCCCGACCTCGCCACACGGTTATGCCTCAAACACTCAAACTTTCATTCAATTATTTATATGATATGCTCATGAAAAATTGTGTTTATAGACTGAGGAGCTCCGGGCCTCTCTTACCTGCATCGAGGAGGGATAGCAGGTGATGGCCACCCAGGTGAGTTATTTATTTTCAGTTGTCTATTGCTTATCTCATGAATTATTGAATTATATATATGGAACTGATGATTTGTTTGAATGTTTGTAGACCTCGGAGCTACAGGCGGCGCTTACCCAGGCTGCTTTACCCGGGATGGAGTTGGCCATCCGCGAGCAGCGGGTCGCGGAGCTCGAGAGGGTCTTGAGGCGGCGAGACGAGCTGCCCCAGGACGTGGCAGAGTTGCGAGTCGCCCTCGAGATGGAGCGGAGGGAGCAAGCCCGGGAGTGTGAGGAGCACCAGGCGGACCGTGCGGAGCTTGCGACTTTGAGGGCCCAGCAAGCCGTCACCCAGGAGCGGCTGCGGGCGACCGAGGAGCGGCTTTAGCGAGGCCGGGAGCGAGCGCGGGCTGTGGGGTACACCTTCACCAGCTCCACCTTCGTGGCAGGTTCCTGTCTCCGGTAGAGGAGCGAGGCAGAGGAGCAGGCTCGAGCTCCAGCTACTTCTCGGGGGTCCATGCCCCCTCCACGAGTGCCTCGTCGGGAGGACGAGAGTGAGGCCGAGAGTAGGAGAGAGGAGGGTGGAGGCGAGAGCTGAGAGACTTACTTGTACTCCTCCACCCTCACACCTATACTAAGATATTTATAATATATATATATATGAGATTGAGATTTTTATTTACCTAAGCACTTGTGGACTTGTGTACTTGCATTTTTTTTCACTTTCTCGTCTTTTTGCTTTTGCCTTGCGCTTGTACCTGACTTGAACAAACAAATTAATTCATCTGTTCGACTTGACTCCTTGCTCAATAAGCAAGGGGTGTCAACATTTTGACCTTGACAGCGGGTCAAGGGGCCAAGCCTTTAATTAATGAAGACAAATGATAAACAAATATAAGGAAAATGCGACATGCAAGCAACCAGATGCTAACTCAAAATAAAAGATGCCCACACGAAAAATGCAATCAAGCATATGAGATGAGCAGCAGTCGGTTTGATTTTCTGTTATTTTTGTTTATTTTATATTATTATTATTATTATTATTATATTTTGATAATGACGTTCTCGTAAGCGGGCGCTGATTGTGAAATTGACGTCGATCCAGGAGGTGTTTATTTAGAAAATTACTTTTTTTATTTTTATTATCAAAAATGACGACATAGACAAAGCCGTGAATTTATGAAATGATGCCCCTATAAAGGGCCAGAATTAGAAGATTAATTTTATTTTTGATTTTTTATTTTTTTTAGAAATGACGACCCTAGAATAGTCGCGGCTCATGAAAATGACGCCTGCCCAGAGGGCGTTATTTTTAAGGAAAACAATTTTTTTGCTTCTTTTGATGAGATTAGGCACAATATAAGGGCCCTAAACCTTACACAATCACCGTCTCGAATTCATTAATCTTTCTTAAAAGATTTAACAAAAGGTCAACGTACTTAAATACTTGCTTTTACTCATCTTCTCTCGCGGCCCATCCTTCTTAGTCGGTCTTCGCCAAGCTCTGAGCTTGTAACCTACCATGGAGGGGGAAGGGAAGAATAAGTTAAGCAAGCTCACGGGAGGTTTCCGAGAACGGGGAAACTTTCCTCCCCTGCCCTAATGCCCGTTGGGATTCGATCTTCGGCTTAGGGAAATTTTGTTGCTCTTTTTGCCCTTATTTATACATGCTTACGACTAGGGTTTTCCCTGCGGGGACTTTGCCCTCTTGACATGCTTTTCCTTTGTTTCGACTTTCTTTTTTCCTTTTCTTCAAACAGATAGAGATCTAATTGTACTTAGGCTTTAAGCTTCTGTTCCCTTTTGAGCCCTGACTTCCACCTACTAGGGCGACGGACAGGTTTGGTTAGTATTCCCTGACTCGCACTCCCTCTCGTGAGCCGAAGGGGAGAGAATTGGTAAGGTTCATACACTCTTAGTTTGGATCTGACTTTCCTTGAATTTCGGGCCGCTCGAGTTTAAAAGTAGAGCGTGTAGTGTGTGCGGGAGTTGACCCCAAAGTTAAACCATCAAGACTGAAGAATGAATTAAGGATTTTGATTTTTCGGACTTGCGGCCTATGTACTGTACCAATCTGAGAAGATTTTTTTTTTCATTTGATTTTATTTTCCTTCTCTTTTTCTTTGATTTGATTTTTTTCTTTTATTTTTTTTGATTTTTTTTCTTTTTTTTTCTTAGGGGTAGTATTTCTTCAAATAAAGATCATTCCAAGGGTGAGCCAATTCTTCACCTTCAGCATTAATTAATTTGTAAGCGTTGCCAGGATAAATATTTTTTATAACGAAGGGCCCTTCCTAGTTAGGTTGAAGTTTGGAACGAGACCCCCCGGGTTTTACGAAGATTCTTTTAATTACCATTTCACCGATTTTGAATTTTCTCTCAATTACTTTCTTTTGGTAAAAATGTGAAAGCCTGTTTTGATAAATACGTGCATGCTCGGCGGTGACTAGATGCTTCTCGTCTAGGAGTTCCAACTGAGCAAGGAGAGATTCGCGATGCTCATCAATGGGGAGTTCCTTGTCTAATTGTACTCGTAGAGAAGGGATAAGAATCTCGTAAGGGACTACCACCTCCATTCCATAAGTAAGGGCGAAAGGGGTCTACCCAGTAGGGGACGAATAGAAGTGTGTTAGGCCCAAAGAGCTTCAACTAATTTTTTTGGCCAATCCGCAAATTTAGTAGCCTTACATGTTTTCTTAATAATCTTAATCAAAGTTTTGTTAGTTGCCTCTGCTTGGCCATTGTCCTGTGGATAGTAAGGAGATGAATGGTGTCATGCAATGTTATACCTGTTGCAGAGGTCCTGAAGCTCCTGAGAGATGAATTTTGGCCAATTGTCGGTGACGATGGTACTTGGGATGCCGAACCTTGCGATGATATTCTTCATTATAAATTTGCAGACGGTTGACGCTTTTATCTCCACGTAAGCTTCCGCTTCCGCCCACTTGGTGAAGTGCTCCGTGGCCGTGAGTATAAATGCCTTTGGTTTTGTGAGGAGGTTCGGATCACCAAGGGGTCCAATGATATCGAAAGCCCACATGGAGAAAGGCCATGGGGAGGATATAGTATAGAGTGAAGAAGCAGGAGAGTGAATTTTATCGGCGTGTAGTTGGCACTTAACACACCTTCGAACATAGATGGAATAATCCTCTTCTAGAGTGGGCCAATAGAAACCTAGCCTAAGGATCTTCTTAGCAAGCATCTGGCTATTGACATGACCACCACACACTCCGGAATGTGCCTCTTCCACGACCTTCCAAGATTCATCATCATCAAGGCATCTTAGCAAAACTCCGGTAAGACCTCTTCTGTAGAGTACACCTCCAACTAGAGTATATCGCTGAGCAACTCTTCGAATGGCTTTCTTTTCTTCAGCCGTGGCCTCTTCGGGATAAGATTGATCTTGGCAATACTTAGCAATCTCGTAATACCACGGCTTTTCTTCATCATCCAATTCTTCCTCTAAATCCAATAGCATGACCTCCTTATTCTCAATGATTCCACCTTGCTTAACCTTCCTGAGCACCTCCTCCTTAACACTAAGGAAAGATGGATCCTTAATAGCTGGAGTGAGCCGCTTGTGAATAATGATAGAATGGGAATCCCTTTCGGGAAGGAAAGCCAGGGAAGATGCAAGAGAAGCGAGAGCATCAGCTAAAATGTTATGTTCGCGAGGAACGTGAACGAAGATTAATTTGGTGAAAAGCTTGGTATAAGCAGAAGTCAATTCCTGATAGGGTTTGAGTTTAGGATCGAGCGTACGGCACTTGGCGAAGAATGAGCTGACTATCACCTACAATCCGCAATTGGGTAACACCAAATTGATGAGTAGCCTCTAGTCCGGCTAGAAGAGCCTCATATTCAGCTATGTTATTTGTAATTGGAAATGCAAGCTGAGAGGCGAGTGGAATAGTGATACCTTCCGGTGATAGAAGAACAATGCCAATCCCTTACCCTTTCGAATTCAAAGCTCCATCAAAATGTAACCTCCACATCGAATCAGATTGATTGACGGACATTAGTTCCTCATCTGGAAACTCTGAGCGAACATGGTCAAATCTAGGGAGATGGTGATAAGCAAGATGTTTTGCTATTGCATAGCATTTAATCGGTTTTTGTTGAATATAGATAATATCGAATTGAGAGAGGAAGCTTTGCCATCGTGCTAATCGGTCGGTGAGGATATATTTTTCAAGAAAGAATTTGATTGGATTCATACGGGCGATGAGATGAACTTCGTGAGCTAAGAAATAATGCTTGAGTTTCTGAACTACCCAGACTAAAGCAGCACAAGTCTTTTCTATAACTGAGTACCTCTGCTCACAGGGGTTGAGAAGCTTTGACAAATAGTAGGCTGCCCTTTCTTTTCCTTCTTCGTCAACTTAGGCTAAGACAGCGCCTACAGAGTCATCCAGGATGGAAATGTAAAGAACAAGCGGTTTGCCTGGAACTGGCGGCCTCAGGACAGGAGGATTTGAGAGATAATCCTTCAATCCGTCAAAAGCTGATTGACATTTATCATCCCAATTAAACTTGACTCCCGGCTTAGTAAGCTCGTAGAAGGGCCTACATCTTTGTGAATGCTGGGAGACAAATCGGCGAATAAATTGCAACCTCCCGATCAATCCTTGAACTTCTTTCAAATTCCTGGGAGGAGGCATTTCTCTTATGGCCTTCGCCTTATTGGGATCAATCTCAATACCCCTCTTACTCACGATGAATCCAAGCAACTTCCCTGATGAAACACCAAACACGTACTTCTTGGGATTCATTTTCAGCTGATACTCCCGTGCTCTTTGCAAGACTTTAGTCAGAACCCCGGGATGCTTAATCCTTGTTCTTGATTTCACTACCAGATCGTCAACATACACCTCAATGTAAATGTGGATCATATCATGAAAAATTGCCATCATAGCCCTTTGATAGGTGGCTCCAGCATTCTTGAGTCCAAAGGGCATGACCACATAGCAATAAGTTCCCCATGGTGTAGTGAACGATGTTTTCTCTTGATCCTCCTCAGCCAGGCGAATCTGATTGTAACCTGAAAAGCCATCCATGAAGGAGAGAGTCTCATATCCCGCCGTATTGTCAATTAAAACATCAATATGAGGGAGGGGGAAGTCATCTTTAGTACACGCGCGATTGAGGTCCCGAAAGTCTATACAAATTCGAACTTTTCCATCTTTCTTCATGACTGGGACGATGTTAGCCACCTAATTAGGATAGAGGACAACTCTAACGAATCTAGCCTTATGAAGCTTATCGACCTCTTCTTTCATTTTTAATGCCATATTAGGGTGGAAACGTCTCAACTGCTGTTTAACGGGAATGGACCCTGGCTTAAGTGTAAGTCGATGTTCGACAAGCGCAGGGTCTAGTTGTAGCAACCCTGATAAATAAAGATTAGAAATAAATAAAAATTTTCCAAATATATTACAGAATTAATACAGATAATAAGAAGAAGCTTGAACGGGTGAATAAAACCTAAAATGCAAATAACGCCTCTTCTTAAGGCGCTATTTAAATAATAAACGCCTCTAGCTAAGGCGTGCTTAAAGAGCGACAAATAGGGCAAGGTCAAGTAACGCCTCTAGTATGGGCGTGTTTTAAAACAAAGAACGCCCTCGTACCAGGCGCTTCTTAAGAAACGACTTGAACCAGGTCGTCAATTCAGGAATCGACGCCCTGACCAAAGTCGTTAATTCCATTCGTGAACCGTTAGACCCAGGAGCTTATCCAGGGAAGGATTATGTTAATCTAGTAAGTATTTAATAGGGCAAGGACTCTATTAGGGAAATATTACTTCCAATCAAACACTAACTATTGTTAGGATTCCCTAAATCCCTATAAATAATCTACTGCTCGAACCCTTCAACGCTATTTGGCGTTCGGAATCGGCAAGGTACGTGAGAGAGGAATAGTTCCTCTGATTTATTTCTCTACGTCTGTTACATGAAGAACTAACAGTTCTTCATCTTCTTCTGTTATAGGTTAAGAAGGCGGCGTACGTGAAGAACAAAGGTATTGTTCTTTTTCCCTTTTTACTTTCGGTCAGGTAGTATGAAGAAATACTAATGTTTCTTCTTCTGTTCTTGTAGGAGTTACAGAACCGAAGAACAAAGGTTCTTCACCAAAGCCTTCTCTTCCTCCTACTGTGGTTATTGTTGCTGTGAAGCAACAACGTCCCCCTTTCATATCAATCTTCAAGTCTTCAGGTAGGTTTTCTCAAGTTATGGTAGCCCAAAAAAAATTAATGCAAGATATACATATATATAAGCATGACATGCATATGGTTTATTATAGTTTTAATACGTTTCTGCAATATTTTGAAAGAGACGCCCCTATCAAGGGCGCTAATGCACATGAAACGACCCTTCCCAGGTCGTCAATTTAATATTTGACGCCCTGTACCCAGGCGTTAATTTCAGTTAATCATTAATTAACCATGTTAAGTACTGATTCTATATGAAATCATGATTTACATTAATGCATGATCCCATATCTCCCAATCCATTGATTTTACTGTCATGACTGTTCGTTCATGGTACATTCTCCCCCATGAAATTCCTGCATGCTGAAATTATTACTGCCCTTAAAATTTCCTGCAGAAACTTTAAGTAACGACCTGGACCAAGTCGTTTTCCACATGTTAACGCCCCACCATAGGGCGTAAATTGAAAAGAAACGCCCCTTCCTAGGGCGCGTATATGTTAAAAATTCTGAAAATATATATTCTGTAAAAATTGAATTAATGAGTAACGCCCCTGCCCAGGGCATGTTTTGGATAAATCCTGAAAATTATTTATATTCTGTCAAATATGTAAATAATAAGACGCCTGCTTCTGCAGTCGTCAAATCTTGAACAAACGACCCTAACTAGGGCACGTTTTAGATAAATTAATGAAATATTAAAATTCTACAAATATGG
The DNA here is from genome assembly GCA_022559845.1 of Amorphophallus konjac. Lineage (NCBI taxonomy): Eukaryota > Viridiplantae > Streptophyta > Magnoliopsida > Alismatales > Araceae > Amorphophallus > Amorphophallus konjac. The sequence goes on along the minus strand of CM040124.1, from coordinate 278,501,025 downwards.
AAAATAGATGAACGCCCTTCTGTTAGGCGTTAATTACTTGAGAAACGACTTTACCTAAGTCGTTATTGTCTGTAAACTAATTTTTTTATCCTGATTCTGTTAACCGATGGTTCCAATTATTTATATAATATATATCGGCACTATTCTCCACTCCGTGAGTATAGTCCCACGTTTCACGATTGTTTTATCGATCACACTCAATTCTCATTGACATACAAGCTCTCCATTGGACATTCCGTTCCTTTGGACTAGCGAGTTAGTCATAGAGACCTCCGTAAGACTCGTACCTTGGATTCCCTCAAGGTCGACTGAGCTGGTTGTACCCTAAAAACCCATTACACGATCTTTGTCATGTCAATCTAAAGAAACATAGTATACCGGCCCTTATGATTATACAAAGAGTATATCATGAGAATTTCTTAATGGAATGATGATATCATGCCATATCATGTTGTCCTTGTAAAAACCTCAATTCTGTGATAAGAATGAGGGTATCTTGCTTTGATATAATGTTCATATAGACTAAATTCTATATATAGAATGTCCATATCGATTTGTCATGGTACCTAAGTTAAGGGAACCTAATTCCACCTAGTTTCATCGATAATCATGATTACACCGTTATTATCGCTAATCTATGTCCTTTGTCATATTTTGGACTCTCTTCTGTCAAAGTTGTCATACGTGTCTACAAGCTTGATGATTGAAATTCTATATTGGCTATATAAACAAGAGCGGATGTCAAAACACATGATAAATGCCTACGCATATAGGGCTCGATCTGGTCCGGGGAGGAGCACCCGAAAGTACTTGTGCCCATGGGAGTTAAAATGATAAGGTATCTGGCATTATACCGAGTACTTGACTTACTGGATTGGACATTCCACACACATCTTGTACTTGAATCGTACTTGACTTGACATGAAATGCGTGGCCCGAGAAAGGGTAATTACTTGCTTGCTTGGTACATGATAGCCAAAATTATTGACATGACTTGTTAAATGTACTTGCTTGAATATCTTGAGTATCTTGTTGAAAGTTCATGATTAGTTCATCTTATTCTTTGATATTACATTCTCTCTATCTTGTCGTTTTATGCGAGCATGCATAGCTTTATTGCATTAATGAAATATGTAATTACTTAAACCCCTTGCTAGTACTTGAGATATAATTTCCTACTGAGCGTTCGCTCATTCCGTTTGTCCCTTTTTACTTTTCAGGTATGTCCGACGACGATGGAAGTCAATCGGATGGGAATGTTCAAGAGTGAAAGAGCTAGAGCTTTCCAAGTGTCATCTAGTCTTTTTTTCATATTTCTTGAGTCAACCATGTACTTTTCTTTTTATTAAACAGAGTATTGGATTTGTAATAGTCTATTATAAAGGAATAAAGGATTGGGTTATCTTGCTATTTTGCGCATCTCTGTCTTTGTGTCGAATACACGACCACTCTGATTGACATGATTGATATAAACTCGTCACGCGTCTCCGGGTATCTTCCGCGCTCGGGGCGTGACACTAGTCCATGCATATCTTCACGCGAACGTGTCCTTATATTCTTGCAGAACCAAAATGAGCGCCTCTTCTTCGGAGGGCGGCAAGTTCTTACTAATGAGGATAATCCTAGGGTCTTCTTCAGTACCCAAATTTATTTCTTTGGTAGGCTCTTCTACCGAGGCAGATGGCTCATCAAATCTTCTCATGCCACTAGCGAAAGCATCGGCCTCGTCCTCATATTCTTTATAACCTTCATCCCCCTCTTCAATAGGGTCTTCATCATTCATGATCTCATAAACACCAAAACCCTCATTAAAAACACAAGTATCCTCATATTCTACTTCCGGCAGGATAATCGGATTCTCCAGAAATTCGGGAAGAGCTAAGCATGCCCGGCACCTTCTAGCTAATTCCAACAAGAATCTACGGGGAATCTGCTTACCCTTGGATCTCTTATGCGAAGCTACCCCATGAGTCTTAAAATTAGAAGAGTAAGAACAACTAGCCTGATCACTAGAATTTGACAAGGATGAAGGAGGTAGGGAAAAGATGGGTACAGAAGGAGATACAGACAAAGACCCCTTACCGGAGGGGTAAAAACGGTCCACTAGTGAATCCTAGAGGAGCAACCCCTGGGCCGGGACACACTCATGAAGAAGATAGGAGGTCTCCTCAATGGAGATGAAAGATTGGAAAATTTGAATTTTGGCATTTTTTTCATTTTCATTTTCAAGAAGAAGGCAATGAGAGGGAGGAATAGGAGGTGGTGTTAAGGTTGACAGATTGATGAAAGATTGAGTAAATGATGACCCACGCGGGGGTGTAATGGAGAGTTTAGAGAATTGCTCGAGGAGCAAGGGAGGAATCGGAGGAGAAACTTGAAGTGAACTTGGAGAAAAGGTTATCAAGACTGCAGGCGGTCTAGGGACATCTGAGCAAAACATTTGATTGAACAAACGGACAACAGCCGTTGGGTGAACGGATTTGGTAAGGAAGAGACCGGCCTACAGCCTGTCTATATTGAAGCCCTCCTCGAACGGCACATCTGGCTCCCCAGTATCTACGTAATTGCTTAGAAGCTGCCTCTTGTCCGTGATTGTTGCTGGCCTCTCAATTAATTCATGAATCAATGGTGGCCATTCTGGATCAATTGGCATAAACAATCGGCTCAGAGCAATAGTGATATCATTCATGTCGAACCATCTATACCAGTCACATTCGGGGTCGTCCATCTTCCTTCTTTTATCTGGCCGCTGAGGCTCCAAGCTTTGTATGTAACCAGCGGGGCTACGTGATGAGCAAACTGCCGTGCATGTACATCTTGGCAATCCATCATGGAAGTGATTAGCGTGGTTTGCTCATCTTTATGAGTGCCTCCTTTCATGAAATGTGTTTGTAGGGTCCATGTAAGAGGCTACCGATCCGTCTTGAGATTAGAAGTCATTACGGCCCATGGCTCATTCTCATCTTTGCCTGGTCCTTTGTACCCTAGGTCACCTCGACGGATCACCTTTTGATGCCTGATGGGCTTGACTCTCCCTTGAAGGTTAACTCCTAGGCCTTTACCAGTTCTATACCCCATTTTCATCAGAATGTTCCATCCTGGCGTGTTCATCATGTTTTTCTTTTTCTTTCGCTGGGGAGGCAGGGGTGTTATTAGAGGTGAGGCTAGCTTAGTGACTGGGGGTCTTAACAAATCTTGCCGCGGGTCGGCAACATCCAATACTGAAAGCAAAGGCCTATTAGAAGGCCACATGGAAGGCACTGAAGTTGCTGAATGTATATCTTCTGCCGGTAAAATGGGCATGCTAGTAACTTTGATAATGCGCCCTTTGTGTGGGAACTTTATGCATTGATGGTTCGTGGAGGGTACAGCATCAAGTTCTTGAATATAAGGACGGCCCAAGGTGCCATTGAATGTCGGATCCATGTCTAAAATGTGGAAATCTACTGTAACTGTTACTGGACCCAAACCAACTTTTAAGGTGATCATTCCCAATGGCGGCTTTTTGGTATTATCGTAAGCTGTGAGGGTAATTGTAGATGGCCAGATTTGACTCTCCGGAATGCCACACATTTTTAAAGTACTTGGTGGCAAAACATTAATGGATGCCCCAGTATCCACCAAACATTGTTTCACAGCCACCTTATTAATGTCAATAGTAATGCATAGTGCATATTTCCTGGCCTGCTGCGGAGCCAATTCATGTTCGTAGAAAGTGATAGCCGGTTGATTGCTGGCTGGACTTAAAACTGTAGTGACTTGTTCAGCAGGGATATCTTCGTTTACCATTACTTTCTGCAGATATTGCTTCAAGGCCAGCTGATGTGTGGTAGATCTTTTGATCAAATCCAGAATAGAAATTCGGGCCGGCATTCTGTCCAAATGCTTTAGTAAGTCATACTTCGTGCCCGGTGCAGACTCTTATTCCTGTTCTCCTTGTTCTTGTATCGGCTCCTGCTCCCGCTGGGGAAACACTCGATGGAACATTCGTCCACTGCGGAGCACCATTATTTTTGGAGCCTCTGTCGGGCTTAGGGTAGGCGAAGGGGTAGAGGAAGTAGAGGGAATGGTGTGTGGCGTGTTGGGTGCTGGTGCAGGATTGGTAGGGGGAGGGGTTCTTATAAGAGGCCTTGCCGGCTGGGGGTTATCAGAATGTGGCGACGGGGATCGAGTGACAAGGAGGGGCCTTGGAAGCATGATGGTGGATGGGGTAGATTGTGGTGAAACAGGAGGGGTGATGATTGCCGGTGAGGGGCGGATAAGGGGAGGCCTATTTGGTGGAGGGTTTTGGGGTGAAGGAGAATTCGTGGGTTGGCGTAAAAGAAGAGGCCGTGAAGGAGTAGGGTTAGGGTTGAATGGCCCTGGAGTGTTGGAATGTATAAGGGGACGTGGTGGTTGGGAAAGGGGGACAAGCTGAAGCCTTATTAGCAATTGTGGTGGTTGCGGTTGACTGGAGTTTTGATTAATAGCCCCGACAGAGGCGTTTTGGTTATGCCAATCCTGCCCTCTCTCTACTTCATGGATCGAGGTGACAAGGTTTACTTGTTGATTTTGAACCGGGTGCTCCGGTAGTGGATTATTGACAATCCCCATATTCGGCGGGGGTGCAGGAGCCTGTTGTTGCTGACCTTACTGCGGGTGCTACTGAGCCAATGGTTGTCGAGGAGGCCTTCGAGCCTTTAAAGTAGTAATAACCCTTCTCATCTCATCCCAATCAATATCACCTTGATCATTCATATCATGTATGTAATCCTTGAAGTGAAAACAATGATCGATGTTGTGCCCCGGCTGCCGATGAAAGACACAATATCGGGAGGTGTCTACATGTTGCGGCCATGTTGTTCTTTCTTTAGGCAAGGTGAGCAGGTTGGCGGCCATGAGGGCATTGAAAACATCTAATAGGCTTTCGGGTAGGGGAGAGTATTGTGCTCTTCGGGGACCCAATGGCCTTCTTGATTGTTGTAGTTGTTGCGGTGCATAATTGGCTGGTGGGGGCACATGGTGGTACTGTGAGGGTTGGTTTTGTGGAGCAAAATGGGGTTGTTGTTGAGGAGGTGGAAGAGGCCGTAAGGTCCGAGGAGGGTTATTATTTGGCTGGTGGACTTGGTTCTAGAAGGCGGGCTGTTGTGGTGATGGCCCTTGGTTTGGAGGGTGGCGGAAGGGTGTGGAATTGCCGAACGCGCTCACCTGCTCATTAGTAACAGTGCCTTCAGTGGTCGCACCAGTATTGCCAATATTAACGTTCCTCTTTATTACCTTTGACCTTGGTTCAAACATGCCCATAATAGGCGAATCTTTAATATGAGTCCGTATATACCTAGCTCTTTCATAGAGCTCTTCCATAGTGCTCAACTTGTTCATGGCTAAAATATGACGGAACTGCGGAGTGGAGTTTGATATAATCATCTTCACTTGCTCCGTTTCTGACAGTGTGTCTTTTAATTTTTCAGCCATAGCTCTCCACCTATCAGCAAATAAAACGAAGTCCTCCTCGGGCTTCATCTTTTCAGCAACCAGGTCAGTAACAGACAAAGAGGGACCTACACAGTCCTTGTACTTCTGCAGAAACTTTCGTTGAACTACATCAAAATCACCGGCATCTGTCGGCTCCAGGGAATAAAACCATTCTAGTGCCGGTCCATCCAAAGACTGCCTAAAGAGATAAGCCAGAGAAGTCTTGTTATCTTGCCAGAACGATGCCTCATATAAGAAGTCTTTCACATGGATGTGTGGATTACCCGTTCCATTGTACCGTCGGAAATTCAGCATTTCAGACGGGGGTAGGTGAAAAATTGGCATAGGGGGGATCATAATTTCAGGAGCGACCTTGGATGCAGTAACCCTCTTAAGCTGTTCCTCCATACTAGCCATCTTTTGGAGGAGTATAGCATGGTTATCAGACTCGGCTGGGGCCGGACGAAAAGAGTATTGGTTTGTCATAGGCCTTCTCAAAATTTGAGAAACATGAGGTTGTTGAGGCCTAGCAATGGAGTGACTTGCCGGTTGGGCCGGCATAGTCATAACAGGAGTTGATGGGTGCGAGGGCACCCTAGGTGTGACCGCCGGGTCGTTGGGAGAACTAGCAGAGTGGCCACCCATGGCCTGGGGAGGGTTAGAAGATGACGGGATAGACTTTCCCTTTAAGAGGGCTTGAGCCGCCTGGCGCTGGGAGTCATCCAGCTGAGCAAGAGCTTTGAGAAATTCGTTGAAGTTGAAAGAAGGGGAAGTGTCCCCTGAAGTATTTTGAGTGGTAGGTTGAGCTTGGGAAGAAGGCTCAACCTCCAAAGAAGTGGTGTCCACCATGTGGACTTGAGTGGGAGAAGAAGTGTAGTTTCCCTCATGGTAGACAGGATCCTGAGAGGGAATCTCATAGAACGGGTCAGAGTGATCCTCCTCATAACCATCATAAGTATACCCGTAGTTGGCCATATTGATGATTTTACCTGAACGTAATTTCATGCTTAAGGAGAAAGAAATGAATTTTCGACAATGAGATATAATCAAGAGATATCACTTTCTCAAGCAAAAGAAACACACAAGTTGTAATGAGCCCAAAATTTTAAGATTTTTCTTGGAGATTAGGGTGGGTTCAATATTAGGTTCTCTCTTTTGAAGTTGGATCCTGGTTGAAATTTTGGGTATAATCTCTGGGTATCTAGAATTTTCTTTCTCCTTTCCAACGTATGGGTCAACTATACACTGGGTACTTCAATGGTACAACCTGCCCGGCGTCCGTGAGGGAATCCACAGGTGCGAGGACTTACGGAGGCTTGGCTTAGGAATTTTCGGTCCAAAGAGACGGAGTGCTCAAAGGAGGGTCCTTCCTTCACCAAGAGGGGTGTAGCTCCTAAAAAATGTGGGGAGAGGAGGTCTCCCAAACCGAATGCCCTGGATGCAATCTAATGCAGGCATTATCAAGCAGGTGATATCAAAATAGATCAGACAAATAAACACCAACAAACAGTAGTTCTGTGGGCACAGAACAAAAAAAGATGACCTAGACAAGGTCGCTATATTAACAAACAACGTCTGCGTCGGAGTCGCTAATCGCCGTGAACAGTGCAAACAGGGAGCAATGAAAATAAAATGGCGCCTTGGAGTGAGGCGTTGTACCTGTGAAAAACGCCTCTGCGAAGGGGCATCAAATGGCAGTGAACAGTGCTCGCAGTATAAATAAAAATGATGATAATAAAATGACGCCTTGCGATAAGGTGCTGAATTAGTGAAAGACGCTTCTGTGGAAGGCGTCAAATCGTGTAGTAAGTAACAGCGAGCAGAAAAAAGAGCCTTGATGTGAGGTGTTAAATAACGAAACGATGCCTCTGAGAAGGGGCGTTAAAACACAGTGAACAGTGATCAGGTAAAGGACAAATCGATAGTAATCAACGAAAATGACGCCTTGGTGCAAGGCGTTGAATGATGAAATGACGCCTCTGTAAGGGGCGTGAATTATAAAAATGACAAAAATGCAGAAAAATGATTGACACGGTGCCTCCGTCCGCGGTCGCTGTATGAAGAAATGACGGCAGCGGGGAGGGCGCTATTCAGTTCAGAGAACCGAAACCCCTGGTGACTGACAGAAATCAAATTTTCTCACTAAACAAAGATATTCAAAATTTGGCTAATCAATGGGTGATGTGCACGTGGTGCACAAGGGGAGGGTGCTACTTGGAGCACAATGGAGGGGTACGCGAGGGTACCAAAAGAGGGGCACACGAGGGCGCCAATAGGAGGGGCATGCGATGGTGCTAAAGGGAGTGTGCTACGTGGAGCACAATGGAGGGGTACGCGAGGGTACCAAAGGGAGTGTGCTACGTGGAGCACAAGGGAGGGGTACGCGAGGGTCCCAAAGGAGGGACACGCGAGGGTGTCAATGGGAGGGGTACGCGAGGGTACCAAAGGAGGTGCACTCGAGGGTGCCAATGGTAGGGGCATGCGAGGGTGCCAAAGGGAGTGTGCTACGTGGAGCACAATGGAGGGGTACGCGAGGGTACCAAAGGGAGTGTGCTACGTGGAGCACAAGGGAGGGGTACGTGAGGGTACCAAAGGAGGGACACGCGAGGGTGTCAATCGGAGGGGTAAGCGAGGGTACCAAAGGAGGGGCACGCGAGGGTGCCAATGGGAGGGATAATCAAACTAAAAATAAAAGGAGTCCCACCGTGATCGCCAATTTGTAGATTCTAATTAAAATATAAGAAAAATCTACTTAATAACAATAAGTAAAAAAATATATATATAAATGAAGGAATTAGTGGGCGAGGGCAAAAACAAGCACGTGGTGCTAATGAGGAGTGTGATCGCCAGAGGGGTTACCTCAAGAAAAATAAAAGTGATCGCATGTACCTTGTATTGAGCGGGTGAGATTGTTGACTTTTCCTTCCTCCTTCTACCGGCCGGCCGATGAAGGGGGTTCTTAGCTTTGATTACCCTTGTAAGAACACACAAAATGAATAAAAAGAATGGATTAGCCAAAAGGTGTAGTATCAATGCTCTAAAACTAAGAAGTTGATCAAATGAAGCATGAACACACCTTGTGTGTTTTGGTTTTTAAAACCCCTTAAGAGGAGTAACAAAGGGTATGGAAGATATGAATGCAAAATATGCAAAGCAAGATGTATGATGTGAAGAACGTTTCTAGCAAAGAGCTAGAAAGAACAATGGATGATGATGAATGTTAACAAAACAAGAGAAAATAAATAAATAATCTCCTCTCTGCTGTGCGTGCAGCAGTACTGGGAGAAAAAAAAAGTCGTTGAACAACAGCTGATGACCACCGTGGGAAGAAGAATCAACCACCAGAAGAAATCACTTGAAGATAGAACCTGCAAAACACCCAAAAAAACTCTCCTCTCTGTTAAAACTCACAGTGGTTCTTCTGTTATCGTATTGTTTTTGCATTGCCTTTTTTTGCGCGAGAGAAAACAGCAGGGGTATTTATAGCCCAAAAATCCTTGTAATAATAGGATTAAAACAAGGTAATGGACCTCTAATAAGAAACCCTCTTCCCAAATAAACACAAGGAGTAAAACGGGGAAGGGATCATTACTGGAAAGAAGCAGGCGAAAGGGAGACAGAAGTGAAAATGACGACCTCTAAAAGGGCGTCAATTGAAAATGACGACATCACCAAAGGCGTTAATTAAAATGACGACGTGCACTCAGCCGTCAATCCCTGGATTTAATTATGGCAACAAATGACTTTCCTTATTAAATATTTTGAACTGACGCCTGCAGATACGGGCGCTAAATAATAGACACCCCTCAGAGCGACGTCAATTCTTTGATTTTTCATTTTGCATAGGATTCGTAAAAATCCAAGAAACAACGCCTCTATTCATAGTCGTCCATTTATTAAGGGGCGCCCTTGGCTAGGCCGTCAATTAAATGACGCCCCTCCTCAAGGCGTTAATTCCAATTATCAAAGAAAAATATCAAGAAATTACAATTAACACATAGGAAATAGAAAAACTTCATATTAAGCCAATATTGAAGTCCACTTTGTGGCGTCACATGATGACATGAGATTTACTCAACATAGCATCGATTTTAGCGTGTCTACACCGTCTACAGCGTTTCTCAGTAGCGGTCGACCGCCAGCTTCTGCAGGTCGACCGCTAGCCCCGAGCCAACATTTGTTGACTTCGTTTTCCACCTCGAGGCCAGCCCCTTTCCATAGATTTGTTTAATCAAAACTCACCTAATCTCCCATCATTTGTGGATCTGGTCTGGGGGATGTCCAAGGATCATTCAAAGTCTATAAAACCAACACAAAGAGGGTTAGAAACCCTAATGCTTCATTTGGATCAAAGGAGATCAAGGGAGGCTTGTGGAGGCTGTTCAAGGGAGATGGTATTGTAGCCGTGAACAGTACTTCGTGAAGAGATCTTCATCCATTCCAAGAGATTCAAGCCTAGATCTGAAGCTATCTCAACCTCCAAGGAAGCAAGAAGCAATCAAGTCTCTCAAGGGTGATCTAAACTGCATCAAACTCTTCATCAACTCAAGGAGATCAAAAGGAAGATCAAAGCTACATCCATAGTCTTCTTCATCAACTCAAGGAAGATCATCTCTCAAGGAAGAAGACACCATTGAAGCATCCAACTCAAGCTCCAGCAATCTCTGACAAGATTTTTCTTCTTGAGCATATTCTATATCTTATTTGATGATTGAGTGTTTTCATATTTGTTCTTTTTCCTTTCATACAAACGATTGAAACTGAAGATCGTCCCTACCGGTGGTTAGTAGGAAGGTAATCGGAAGTTGTCCGATCTGCGGTGTTGACGTCCTTACCTGTGGTTAGTAGGAAGGCAATCGGAGGCCTTTCTGATTTGCGGTTCAGTGCGTGGCACTAGTGGAGCCTCACCGGATTTGGTGAGGGGTGGACGTAGGACTGGGGATTCAGTCCGAACCACCTTAAAATCTTTTGTGTTGTGATTGCTTTATTTTAGATGCATTCTTAGGTTCAATATCCATATTGTGAAATCATATTTCTAAGCACATCATTTTATACGTCGCTAAGCTAGTTGTATTCCGCTACAATTATTTTTAACTAGCTATATAAAGGGTTGCATTGTGAAAAGAGGGGTAGATCTATTCACCCCTCCCCTCTAGATCCACTGTCCACTACTCAACAGATATCACGTTCGTCGTTCAGAAGGCGGTCAAAGGATACGCCATCGCTGAGCATCTTACCCATCTCCCGATTCCCTACACGGATTCTATTCAAGATGACTTCTCTAATGAGCATCTTTTTGTCCTGACTCATCATCCCTTCTAGTCGCTGCACTTCGACGGTGCACTCAATTCTCAGGGCCGAGGGATAGGCACTGTTCTGCTCACTCTGGAAGGAGTAATGATTCATTTTGCTTATCAACTTCAATTTCTGCTACCAACAATATCGCCGAGTATGAGGCTCTCCTAGCTGGATTGAAGCATGCCTACCTTCTAGGCGCGCATTACTTGAATATCATAGGGGATTCTCAGCTCGTCCTGCAGCAAGTTCTGTCCACTTACCGCACCCGTGACCCTAAGCTCAACCCATATCAAGATTTGGTCACGCTCCTCGCTTGGCAATTCCGCAAGTTGATCTATATCCATACTCCCCGGTCTCAGAACATTCAAGCCGATGCTTTAGCATCCCTCGCTTCCTCTCTATCTTTCCCTCTCAGTCGGAGTATTGAGACTATCATTGTTCAGAGATTGGACGCACCCTCTCTTCAGGATCCTTGGTATGTCAACCTTAGGAAGACTTTAGAGGTGAGGGCTGAGAAGGAAGAGTTGAAGGAAGTATCTTTGACAGAGTTAGAGGAGATCCTGGAACAGGAAGAGTTGCCCTGGTATCATGAAATTAAGTTGTTTTGCAAAGATGGACCATTCCTGGAAGAGGCAAATGCCGAGCAGCGCAAGTCAATAAGAAGAGCCGCCTCAAGGTATACTATCATTGCCGGAGAACTATACAGACGCGCTACTAACGGGATGCTCATGAGATGTTTGGACGATAATGAAGCTTGGAAGGTGGCCGAAGCAGCCCATTCTGGTGAGTGTAGAGGTCATGTTAATGGCCAGGCTCTAGCGAAGAAGATCCTTTGGCAGGGCTATTATTGGCCCACTTTAGAGGAAGACTGCTCTCTCTATGTCTGGAGGTGTCTTAAATGCCAACTCCATGCTGATAAAATTCATGCTCCGGCTTCATCTCTTCATCCTCTATCTGCTCCTTGGCCGTTCTCTATGTGGGCTTTCGACAATGTCGGCCCGCTCGGTGATTCCAATTCTCAGATCAAACAAAAATTCTTCATCCTTACCGCCACTGAGTACTTCACCAAGTGGGCTGAAGCCGAAGTGTACGCAGAGATTAAAGCTACCACGGTGTGCCACTTCATCATGAAGAACATTATCTCGCGGTTCGGAGTGCCAAGCAGCATCGTCACCGACAATGGACCCCAGTTCGTCTCTCAAGAGCTCAAGGACCTATGTAAGAAGTTCAATATCACATTGCGTCACTCATCTCCATATTACCCACAAGGCAACGGTCAGGCCGAAGCCACTAACAAAACTGATGTGGGACGGACACGCGACCTGGGACTCTAGCTCGCGATCGTCCCTATGCAAGGGAAGACGTGGGACCGTGCGCGGTCGAGAAATCGGCAGTAAGTCTCGGGTATCGGCCTTTCCGCGTTAACTCGGGTTGAGTCACAGGACGGGTTACGCTCACTCTCTCGCAGCGGTGAATACAAGTATAGCAAGCTAGATAATCTATCACTCATGCAGCGGCATATACAAAAATATACGAGTAAAGCAATGCCTACGAGGAGGGTAGCGAGTGTACCTCCATGCTCCGGGCGTGGGGAAGACGTTCCTAGCCAAGTACGGTAACTCCCGGTAACAATGGTAAAAGTTAATTACAACAGTGAAATCTATTGCCCACTCCACGCAGAGAGGTAAAGGGCTACAAGTGGGGCCCGGGAGGACCGACCCTGGGTTGACGGGCAGCAATCTAGAGGTGCGTACGGCACGAACTCGGCCTGCTGGTCCGACTCGGCACTATTCCAACTCGGTGCTGCGCCAACTCGGTTGCTAACTCGCTGGACAGCAAACAACGGTTTCCAAAGGAAATCTGTCTTCCTGAGATCTTCGAGAGGCGTCGCTTGGCCGGGACGATGGCGGCATGTCCCTGATCGACTCTCTGAAGGGGCGGTCGCTGAAGTTGACCTTTGATATTTATTTCTGAATTTTCTCCTGGACTGAGTTGTGCTGGCTGAACTCGGATCTGCTCTGCACACCTTCACAAAAAGAATTCCTACGACCAGATCCGATGTCGGATTGATGCACAAGTGGTACCGATGGATATAGGACTCAGAGATCTACAACATATATTTTTGGTGTCTCCATCCACAGAGCGGATTAAAAATAAAAATGACTGCAAATTACTTTTTTTTTCTGACCCGGACTGACAGACACACAGGGCAGAGATGGATCTGCCTGAAACATACCTTTGACCGAAGGGGAAAAGATTTTTCTAGACTCCACAAAAATTATGGTGGAAGGGGGTATATGTGATGAACACTGAGTAATTTTTAGGGATTTTATAAAAATTGATAAGGGGGTGGGGAAAATACAAGAAGATGACCCTATCCCGTAGATCTGCAAAAGGGCAGATTACTGAGAGGACAAACAAAAATATGGGAAAAATATCAAATGGACTCCAAATGACACGAAACTTTAACTGGAGGTTAGGGGAGGTGGACAGAACAAACCCTCAAAATTAGGGCTCGATCAGACAATAATAACAAAAGTTAAAATTTCATAGAAGAGGTTCTGTCCTGATGGAGACAGAACTCCGATGACGGTGGTGGCGGCGCGACGACGGTGTGATGGCGGCGGCAGCAGAAAGAGAACTCAGAGGGGCTAAGGAGAATATAGGAGAGGGCTTCACACCCTGGAGGGCTGGAGGAAGAAGAAGAGAACTAGAGAGAGAGGAGAGAGGTCACACCCTTCTTGCTTCGAGCAATTTTCACATAATTTCTTCATTAAATCTCTAATGACACTATACATAGGCTTATATAGAAAATGGCAAGGGGTAAGAAGCTAAGAATTTCGTGGGAAAGAGGCCATTTTCTTCCCCCATGTGGTCAAAAATCCAAAATAAATAAATTACATATGGAGGGGGCACTCCTTTGACTAGGTAGGTAAGGTAGGTGGCTTCCCATTGACATTTTTAACCACTTGTCTCCCATGTGTCTAATTGACCTTCTAGATGCCACCTAGGACTTTGACCAGCCCCACATGGACCCATATGGCTTATGTGGACCAATGGGGAAGGAGTGCTACTGATATTTTGTACAAAAACCCAAACAATCCAAGGGAATGACACATTGGCTTATAAAGCCTTACAATTACACATATACTTTCTCAAGGATATAATAGCAAACTAAAAGGACACAAGTGCAAAAGTAAAAGTCATTGCTCGACGTCGATTCCCATCAAAAATCATTCTCAAAATCATAAAGAAAATATGCGAATCTCATAAGTTTTCTGATTGGCCAGAAAGATTAGTGGAAGCTCTATGGGCTTACCGCACCTCCGTTTGTACTCCTACGGGGTAAACTCCTTATGCTCTCACTTACGGGATGGAGGCGGTACTCCCACATGATATTTTGATCCCTTCCCTAAGGGTACAGCTCGATAAGGAACTTAATCTCGATGAACGTCGAGAGGCATTGCTCGTCCAGCTGGAACTCTTAGACGAGAAGAGGATGAATGCGGCCGATCACGTATCTATTTATCAAAAGAGAGTTTCACGTTATTTTCAAAAGAAGGTAATTGAGCGCAAATTTCAAAAATGTGATATTGTTTTGAAACGCAAATTCATTCGGTCTGTAGGTCCTAGGTCTAAATTGTAACCTAACTGGGAAGGGCCGTTTATTGTGAAAGAGGCTTATCCAGGGAATGCTTACCGCTTAGTGAACGCAGAAGGTGAGGAGCTCTCTCACGCTTGGAATGGGTTATACCTTAAGTGTTTTTTTCCTTAGAATCTAAACTAGTGCCACCCCGGTAGCAAGGTGTCCGTTCCCTTCCTCGCGAGAAAGAGGACCCCGAGCACGGCAATCACACACTACACGACGTCCCTGGTCGGGTTTCCCACTTTGTAAACATCGTTTCTCCCTGCCATGCTCTGGGGGGAAAAGTCAAAAGTCCATGTCCGTCTCTTTCTTCGGCTGAATCCAGGGGCAAGAGGTGAACAGGGAGGCGACGACCAATCCAGGCGCCTCGACGAGAGGAGGTCTCAAATAGGGGCAGTCCGTTATGACCTGACGTCACAAGGAAAAGGAAAAGAGCAAAGAAAAGGAGCAATCTTCTTGACAAAAGCAAAAGTCTATCTCGAAAGTCCATCGATTATCAATTACAAAGCTCCAAAAGGAAAATAATGAAAGCTAGGCAAGGCAAGAGTGGCAATACAGTTTCCCCGTGGGATGTTATGAGCCCGGTCGTATGCGTGCCTAGAGTGGACAAAGGTTCGATGACGGACGCAAAAGCCCCGGCACAACAGAACAAGTCTCTGGATAGGTTGACTGGAGAAGAACTCAAGTCCTAAAAACTTCTATATCTGGCCTAAGCTTATCCCCGTGTTCTATTTTTCCTTTTCAGGACTAAGACAAGTACCCTGGGTATAGCCTTGGCAGAGATACCGTCACGCGAGTTAGGCCCTGGCCATGGATATATCACCCCCATTACACGCCAACCTCGAAAACTCTGAATGGAATTGAGAGGACCCTTATTCCTAGGGAGGCACTGGTTTCCAAAATCCCAAAAAAAAATCATCTATTTAAAAATCCAAAAAAAATCATATATTTTAAAATCCAAAAAAATCATATATTTTAAAATCCAAAAAATCATATATCTCGAAATAAAAAAAATCATATATCTCGAAATAAAAAAAATCATATATTTCGAAATCCAAAAACACCAGATATTTTCAAAAACTCACAAAAATCCAAATGATTGCAAAAATTCCTAAAAAAATACCATCATATGCATTGCATGCATTGCATTGTTTCTTATATTCTTCGCCTATTCAATAAGGCTCCACCACTTGACCAAATATCAAGAAATGGCCAAATTCTAACTTCCTTTAGACAAGGGGTTGAGTCTAAGAACAGATCTAACTTATTTCTTGTCTAAGTGTGTGCAGAACGTAAGTTCAAGCCCAAGATTGCAAAATTCCAGGTTCAGGTCTATAACGCACCAGCGTCAGGCCGTCACAACCTTGTAACGGTCACCCTTTGACCGTCACAGCCTTCTGAACTTTGAAATCCATTGGCTCTCAGCAAACCCTCTCTAACGCGTCCACGATCGACCGTCACTTCACTCTAACGGTCTATCTATGACCGTTACATTCTATAGAGAACAGAAACTCAGTTTTCTGAGTTCACTCCTTCTGACGGCTCATCGTAAGACCGTCAGATAGTTGTGACGGCCCTATGTAGGACCGTTACAGATTCCAGAAACTCTACTTTCAGTCCAAGTCAAGCAACAAACTCATGATTCCATCAAATAGGGCACTTCTATATCATTCCATTGAGTTCAATAATACATAAAATTGATTGATAAAACTTCAAGTTCATAAACATCATAAGAAATCTCAAGCTACATTCAATTTTCTGTCTGCAAGAGGGCGGATCTTGCATAATTATTTCACGTAGCTACGGCGTCCCTCGTCGTCCTCTTCCACTTCTTCTTGCCACGGGCGCACTTTGCTGACCTCCCACATTGTCAGTGCGTTCCGGATCGCTCTCTCATCTTCCTCGATCCCCATCTTCCTAGCAAGAAGGGGAGGGTAGTGTGATAGTGCAGGAACTTCGGTTCGAGGTAGCCCAATTTGAAGATGGCACCGGTGTGGGTTGTAGATCGCCAAGGTAGTGTTCCCCACTAACGGTAGATCAAGGCCTGGTCGCCGTGGTACTCTAAGCAAGGTGCTCTGCAAAACTCTTGGACACATCATGAACTTCTCTATTGGCAAAGTGTTGAGGAAGAGGTGCCATTCATCTCGTGTTTTCTTGTCCGCCGTCTTGCACTCAACCTGTGAAGAGAAACCGAAGGCACCTCCAATAAAGAACAAGGGGTGGCTCCCCAAGATCCGGCTGGCTGAAGGTATGTCTTCCTTGGGTTGGAATTTGATTCTCACGCCCATCCAACACTCAAGGAGTATCATAGAGCCGAAAAGAAGTCCTCCTAAGCAAGCTGAACTAAGTCCTTCATAAAGAAATGAAGGGACCACTTGAAAAATAGACAAACCCCGCCACAATCCGCTAATGATGCTAAGGTTTTGGATATCTAGGAGGTGGTCGGTGGTAGTAAAAAGGAAGACTCCGCATAAGCAAATTGACACGGCTTTAGCTATGGCTTCATATCTCTCCCACTTGTTCTTACAATGAGAGACTATCCATTGAGCCATCGGTATCAAGTGAATATGGTTTGGGCTGATCATGGTCCTTACATCCTTCGGGTTGTGTATGAAATCACTTAAGATCAAGGATGGGTCAATAGGTTCGACCGTATGGCACACTAGATCTTCATCCCCTACTTTAGTCTTAGCAAGGGCTAGGTAGGTCTCTACCTCCTCCAATAGGACTGTAGCTTCAAAGGAAGGGAAGAGGAAGGTGTGTGTTTGTGGATGCCATAACTCTATAAGGGCTGAAACGCTTGCCCAATCTAAAGACAATTTCTGGAAATTCTTGGCCAAAAATAACAAAGGTTGGAGGTGCCATGCCCTAAGGATGGATAAAACTTCTAAAGGGAGTTCTTTGACCATGGGAGCCACCCACTTTAAGTTGGAGTAACACCTTGGACCAGGAAGAGGCTAAAGAACGAAGGAGAAGAAGAAAGAAGAATCATAAGTGGTATAGGAAAGTGCAGAAATTGATGAACTTTTGAAGTCAATTGAAACTTACCACTCTTTGGGCGCTTGAACTCAGATGCTTGGGAAGGGATGTCAAACTTTGCAGTTCCCAATGGTCCTTCTTGGCTACTTTAGGGCCGGTGTAGACTCTCTCCTCCATGCCCATCGCTCCGAAGCTTCTCTTCATGATGTTCCTTGCCCTTTCATGGAGTTCTCAACCCTTGTAGCAGAGAATTAATGAAAGCTGCATTTTTTGGGCTTGTTCCTAGCTTATAAAGGCTTGATTTGGTGCTAGAACGATATGATTGGGGTTAGAAATCCTTATCCCAAGCCTAGGAGGGTTCTAGTGTGGATTAAGGTCTTCTTGCATCGAGGTTGGGCTCTCACGGCAGAATCCATCTCGAAGTACAGTTTGTTCTCTGACGGTCTATCATAAGACCGTCACATAGCTCTAACGCTCCATCTTTGGACCGTCACATTTCCTACTGCACGTCTTTAGCTCAGTTTTGCTCTGTCGTGTCTAACGGTCTAATCTTAGACCGTTACAGATCCCTGACGCTCCATCTCTGGACCATCACATTTCCTCCTATACATTTTTAGCCCAATATCGTTATGTCATGTCTGACGGTCTAGTCTATAACCGTCACCCGATTCTGACGCTCCATCAGTGGACCGTGACATTTCATGCTATACAATTTTCAGTCCACCCTCTGTCGTCTCTGACGGCCTGATCTTAATGCATTACATTGATGTGACGCCCCACCACTAGACCGTCACGTCTTCTGTTATGGGTTTCTGTTCTTTCCATTGTCCTTTGGTCTCGCTTGCCAGTCTTACACTTTATCCCATATTTATATCCATTCATTCCATCCATTCATTCACACTTTCATTCACACTTCCACCCACACATGTGTTTTCACATTCATACTCGCATTCATCCATTCATTCATCCACATAAAAAAACAAAAACAAAACAAAACACAAAAAAGGCATTTTCATTTCATTCCATTTCATTCACATAAGTCATGTACAAGTATGGGTGTCAAAGAAGAAAGAAAATACAAGTCACTCGGCCGGTCTATCTCCCGGGCCGTCACTATCGCCAGTGCCCTCATGCCGCTTTGCTGGTGGCTCCTGGAAGCTGCTCTCCTCCCCCCCGATGTCGTCTCTGGTCTGCCTCCTCGTTCCTCCGATGGCCGGAGGAGCCGGTGAAGTAGTCTCAGAATCTACTGCTGGGTGCAACGCTCTGGCTACTGCTGCTAGTCCCCGACTTCTTCCCTAAAAATTGAAGGGCCTCTTTCATACCCGCAATCACGCCCTTCATCTCGATGGTCTGCACTCGAAACTGATCTCGCTCGCCCCTCAAATGCGCAACGTCAGCTCTAAGTCGCTCCACCTCCTCATAATCCGCACGCCGACGGGTCTCTCCTGCGCTCACTCTGGCAACCTCCGCCCGGAGATGGGTAGCCTCGGCTACCGCTGCAGTCAGTTCTCTCACCTGCATTTTGCATTTTGCATTGTCAATCCATTAAGCATTTGGTGTTTGCATAAGCATAAGCATTTTAAGTCTAAAGGAGCATTTTAAATTCTTACCCGCTCCACGAGGGTGGCCTCCGCCTCCTCGGCCCGAGCTACCGCTCGAGGAAACTCTGCATCTCGCTCAGCCCGTCCCCCGATAGGCTGTGAAGAGGAGGATGGTGCATCTGGACCGGTCCTCTGGGCTCCCTCGGCCCGCTGCATTTAGAAGTCAAAGTTAGCCATTTACATCATAAGCATTTAAGTCTTAAGTGTAGAAACTCACCAAAAGCTCTAAGGCAGCCCGGTACTCGTCCCGCTGTTGGATGGTGGCGTGAAGGAGTCCCTCGAGCTCGGCTATTCTTCCCTATGGGTCTAGCTACATTTAGGAAGCATATGTACATGCATATAGAAGCATTAATTTAAATAGACAGAGTTTTGAGTTTAGAAGTTCATACCGGCCGTCGAGTGCCTCTGAACACCTGTCGCCATACCGGTGGGAGTAAGCCTTGAGGTAGGTCTCGTCGCTGTCCGCCTGGTCTTTCACCACCCGGCCTCTTTTGTTCCAATCATGCACATATTTGGCCTTCCGGGCGCACCAGTCGACGTCTTCGCTAATGCCCTTTGAAGATTTGCCTGGGCGCTCATCATTTCTACGAGGGAACGTCACCTCTGGCTGATGAAGTCCTTGAGTCCTAAGGATCAACCAGTAGTGCAGGGGCTCGATCACGTTGATGCAGTGAAGCCATATGTCTCGCCCGCTGTATGCTAGGGACGCCTTCACCCAAGGTTGTCCCTCGTAGCCCTCATCCCGGTATGGGGTCCATCTCACCTGAAAAGGTCATGTTAATCCATTCAGAAGCATCCATGAGCATTTAGAAAGCTTTTTTACTGCATTTAAGAGCATATAAAAAGTTTAAGTTCGAAGCTTACCGCTGTGTGTGGGAATGAGTCAAGATCATCCTGGATGCCCCGGGTCAGACGGTTGATCGATCCCGTGTCCCTCGCTACCACCCACCGCCTCACGATGGGGATCTCCTCGGGATGTAGCTGACTACCTCGCCCAATCCCCAGGAAGTACACGAAGCTCCAGATCTACATTTAAAGTCGAGTGTCAGTAAATTGCATCATTTGCATTTGTAGAATCATAATCATATAGAAAGCATCTAGAGTTCAGCATTTACCTGTAGGAAAGGCGAGAAGCCGCCCAGCATCATCCGTCGGTCTGTGGTGCTGAGCGACTCGAAGAGGAAGGCAAGCGCTGTTGCTCCCCATGCATACTTCCCCACCTTGCCCAAATCCTCTAGCAGTGGCAGTAGACTGTAGCTGATCACGTCAGCTCGGGTCAGAAAAAGCAACTTTCCGAACAACAGCATTAGAAATCATCTCAGGACTCGATCTCCCTCCTGTCCTGCTCTGCCGCCACTCGCGGGCGTACCTGCTCTATCACTCGGTCTATATGCTGCTCGGGGAGCCCACCGACTGCTATAGCCGCTCCCCCAAGTCCCAAGCTATCCTGTAGCCTCGACCTCGAGAGCTGGGATGATGTGTGCCCCGGCCTGATCAGATCTAAGGCCAATAGCTCTTGGGCCATCTTCCGATAATCTCCAAATGTCCACCCGGTCACTGCTGCTCCGTGGACTCGCAATTCGGTGATCCTCGCCATGTCTTCTAATGTGGGGATCATGTGGCCCCATGGGAAGATGAAAGCCCAGCTCACGGGGTCCCACCTCTCGTGCAATGCATACAAGAGCGGGGTATCCGTCCTCGTCACCTCAATGCTAAGCACCTCGGCGAATCCCATCTCGGCCAATCTCTCCCGTTGGTACTCGGGAAATGCCTGGTATACCGCCCGGATCTGGAGCCAAGAGATCCTGGTTCTTCTTTTTCCCTGCACACATGTAGAGCACAAGTCAGTCACTTAATCATAATTTCATTGCATTGCATTTCATATGAACAAAAGAAAAGACAAAAAATTAAATTGAATAACTGAAAAATCCCAAAAAGAAACTATTTCTGCTTCTGGTTTCTCTGACGGCCCTAGGGTGATGCGTCACAGTCCTCTGACGCACCAGGGGTGGTGCGTCAGGCCTGTGACGGTCGCTCCAACGACCGTCACGTTCTCTGCAATAGGGCGTTGTCCCTTTTGTTTTCCTTGGCTCCTGAAATGGCCATGGAGGCCTACAATCATTCCTAAGGGGTCTCCAGACCCATTTCTACCCTCCAAACACACATGCATGCACATAAAAAATTAAAAAATTGGAATTTTAGGGAAATCGGCCTACCTCGGGGTCTTGGCTCCTTTTCTTCTTCTTCTCCCTCGCCGTCGCTTCTTCCTCGCCAATGGTCTTCCCCATGGCTTCCTCAGCTTCTTCCACAGTCATTGGAGGGACTTCCTCCGTTGGTTCGTTCGTCAGAGGGCTCGCCGCCGGTGGGGTTCCTTCTCGGTCCACCCATGCTCGAAACCGCCGGATGGCCATCTTCTTCTTCCATTTTTCCCTCTTCTTCGGTGGCTGGGACGGCTCGCCGCCAGCCATGGTTCGTCAGACGGAGGGGGAACGGTGGGGTTTTTGGGGTGTTGAGGTTTTGGTGTGGTTTTGGCATTTTTTGGCATTTGTGAACGAATGAGGGTGTGTGACCGTTCGGTTTGTTTGTTTTTTGAACGCTCAGGAAATGTGACGGTCTATCGTGAGACCGTAACACTACTCTGACGCGTCCTCTATGGACCGTTAGGTCATTTGAAATGATGTCTTGAAGGATGTGAACCGCCAGACTCTGACGGTCCGAGGTGGATCCGTCAGGGACTTCTAACGCACCCTTACTGGACCGTTACATGCTTCAGAGTGTTTGATGAATGATGATGCTTTATTTATCAGAAATTTCATGCTTATATGATTATTTTGTCTATGCAATTCATGCTTATTGGTTATGCCTGATTCTATGCTTTATTTATATTATTGTTGGTTGCTAACCTCTTTGTTGAAGTTCATACATCATCCGCTCGCCAGGAAGGTAAGTCAGGTATTGTATCCCGATCCCTTATCCCTTAATGCATTACTATATGTTATGTATGATACACTATCTCGAGAACCGGCTGGCCATTCATGTGTTCTGGAATCTGATGTTCCCCTTAAACAAAAATGATGATGATCTAAGTACACGTGATTAATCGTTGGATAGGCCGTTAGGTTGGAAAAGTTTGGGGACGATGGTTCTGTCTTGCACGCCGTGGTAGCAGATGGTGTCCTGACCCTGGTTTCTCTGGTCTAGCAATACTATTCTTGAGTATCTTGTTATTCTATCTTTCTTTGCATTTTTTTTAAATTATTTCTTTTCCTTTAGCCTAGCATGCATCATACGGATCTTTTGAGCATTCACGAACCTTCATCTGTCCAGGTGTCTCAGTAATGGTGAATAACTATGTGTTTAATGATCTCGAATAAGGAGAGTCATTCCTCTCTGAATTGGAAGGTTTCCTTCGGTCTACTCGCTTGATTTGGTTAGCTGAAGATTCCTGTCAGGAGTTTAGTTAATCGTCTCTTTCCTTTCCGTTGCTACGGCCGCTGGCCGTGTTTTCCTTTCCTTAGTTGTTAGTTCCTCCAGACATGTGTTTTTTGGTTTCCTTTCCTTATGATTAGTTTGAAGCTTTCTGGAAAATTCTTGTCGCTTGTTGGTTGAGAACGGGTGTCATTTGCCTTAACGCCCACTTTTTAGTCCACTCCGCTTCATTTTCGCTTCATCTCCATGTTCCATTTTCACTTTCGCTTCACCTCCGCTCGCTCCCCTACAAAGAGGACGTTAAGGAGGGGTATCTATTGACACCCGTTTTATGATCGATAAGTCGGGTCATCTCCTTGTTCATTCTATATGATGCTCCGAGTTGTTCACCTTTATTGAGCCTTCTTGGTCAATTTGAGGTCTATTTCATGAGTCATATCTCCTTTGTTGGGTCTGGTTCCTTATCCCTTTCCGCTAGACGAAGCTTAGCAAGCTCTCATTTCATTAGCACTCTATTATCTCTAACGGTCCTTTGATGGGGCGTTATAGTCCTCTAACGCACCTACTGTGGTGCGTTATATCCTTCCAGAGTCCTTAAGCTTAAGGCTTCCTTTCAAGCTTATCTTTTGTCTATCCATTGAGTGTGACGGTTTATCGTGCAGCCGTTACATTCATTGTGACGCATCTACCCTTGACCGTTACATTCATCTAGAGTCCTATGTTCGCGAACTTCTCTCGTTGATCTTATCTTATATTGGATAGGGTTGTGTGACGGTCCAAGACTGGCGTGTTACATTAGTGTGGTGGTCTATCATGCGGCTGTTACATCCAACAGAGAGTCCTGACAAGACTGGCCTTTGCTCTGCTATTCCGTGATCGGACTAAGAGTTTGGTTGGAGGGTTTCTCTCTCGATACTCATCCTAAGAAGCTTCCGTTTGATTCTGTGGACTCTGGGGAGTATTATCTTCAAGAGTTTGCTAAGAAACGTCCTACTTTCTAGCTGGATTATCTCCTAATTCGAACCTAGACTTTGAAGGTCTATAAATAGAACCCTTGACTTCATGGCTTGAAGAGAGACATCTGGAGTTCGCGTCGAAGTGCTGCCGCATCCTGGAGCTAGAACCAACCAAGGAGAGCTACTTCCCACGTCCATCTACTTCCAAAGTTCAGGGAGTATCGTTTCCAAGGGTTTAGTTCAGTCAAGTTATGTTCTTAGTGTCTTTTCTCTCTTTTCAAACATCATAGCATTGTCCCTCTCCATCTCCCACGTTCTTGCACTTGCTGTATTCATTTAAAACATCCTCCCATCTTTTAAAACGCCCCAGAGGGGTTAAAAAAACCAACCTCCCCGGTATTTCCCTTTCTTTTTCCATGTTCTTAAGATTCTTGGATTTATTGATACTACTGTGTCTAAGGGCTAATCTCGATTGTTTTTCTTGTGTTCTACACTTTTTTGCTGATTTACAGAGTCTATATCACGAGGCCCAAGCTATCTGGCCGGCTGGAAAGCTTGGAGATCAAAAGATTCCCAACTTCTTATTCTGCAGAAGCTCTAACAGTCTGGCACATGCGCGTTAGAGTCTTGTAGCGGTCTATCGTGAGACCGTCACACTTGCTGTAGTGCATCTTCCTTCGACCATTACATCTGACGGAGCTACAGTTTCCTAGTTGTTCTCTCTCCTGTGGGCGGGTGCATCATCCTCCTATTCTAAGGTATTTATCAGGTCTTTGACTTGTTTCTACCTTGGTGGCGATCACATCTTTCCTTAGTTTGGGCATTAGCTTTCTCTTTCATCATATCTCCTCTTTACTTTGCTTGTGCCACCTATATGGTGTGTTTTCCTTTATTCCTTATTCCACGCTCCGATGTGTGTTTTTCTTTATTTGCTTAGCTTAGTCTTGATTGAGATAGCATGCCCATGCTAGAGCTTGTGTTGGTTGCCTAGGTTCATGATTCGCATGTTCATAGGTTGATTGATTTCATTACTTGGCTCATTATTTGCCCATAGTTGGCATCATAGCCCATCTTGCAAAAGAAGGGACACATTAAAATCAACAGGCCGACACATGAAACCCTGCCTCTTCGCTTCGGCATCGACCCCATGCCGATGACTAAACCTCTCTCGGGCTAAACTTTTCGGCCCGTGTGTTCACCGCAGTGAAGAGAACCCCTCATCCCTTCACTGAAGGGGTGAGCGCTTTCCCGCGAACTTACACCGGACTGACATCCTACCAGCTCGTGAAATGATATGATGAAAAGTCTACACCCATGGGCCCCATACAGTCGTCCCTCATTTGCACCACCCACAGGTGGGGGACATTTGTGGACACCTAAAATTCACCACCGGGAGCCTCAAGCCGCTGCAAATCAAGAGAAGAAATGGTTCGTCGACGCACCCTCGCCCCTGTGTCGACGCACATGCAAAGCACACCAAAAAAAAAGAATGTTGAAGATGAATGAAATGAAATGAATGAGAAAACAAAAAGGATAAGAGAAGAAAAGGTGGGGAGCCATTGAATCGGCCACCCTACCATTGAATTGGCGGCCCCCCTTGAACCGGTGCAAGAGAGAAAGAGAAATGGGAAAAGGGAGAAAAAGGGTGAACCAGCCACCTGTGAACATGAATCGGCCAGCCCTTTTTAGGGTGATACAGTGCGGCTTCCCCCCCAAACCCAACATGGATCGGCCAAGCCCATGCCCTTGTTGAGTCGGCAGCGAATAAATACAAGAAAATAAATGAACAAACAAGTGAACCGGCAAACCCCTTCTTGTAGGTGATACGGTGCGGCTTCCCCCTTATTGAAAGTGAATCGGCCAACTCCCAACATGATCTGGTGGTAGAAGATGACAAGAAATGAGAAACGTCGCTTCACGCCACTGTTCATTCCACACGGAACTCTGTTCCGCGCTAGTTCACATCAAGAATAATAGAGTAAGAAGAAGAAAGAGAGAAAGGGTTAAAGCCCTCACCTGGAGGCCGCCAGTCGGTGGCCACGCCCTCGACCCAGTGGACCCTTGAGTGTCCTTTCACCTGGCACGCTACCCACATCCTAATCCATTGGTTTCTCACTGGCAGACCACCAATAAACTTCCTTGTCGCCTCAAATGCCCAAAAATGGAAAGCTTGCGAGGACCACTATGGAGCAACGAACGGTGCGAACAACATCAACATCGCCGTCAATCGACACCGGCCATTCCCAAAGGCACACTGCTGCTACTTTAAGCCCCCTACGCGCATGCCTTTCAATGACCTCGAGCAGGGTGAAGAGGGTAGAGGAAGAAGAAGGAGGAGGAGGAGTAGGGGTTCGATGCTCCCCACCTCCGCTCCTTATAAAAGGGATGCAAGACCCATAGAAAAAGGAGACTAGCTTTCTGAAGAAAAAGAAGAGAGAAAAAGAATGTTGGCTTCTCCGTCTTCGGAGGGGTTCAAAAAAAAGGGAACTCGTCTGCACCTGTGTCTACAGAGTGAAGAAAAGGGGGAAAGAGAGAGGAAGAAAGGTGAGGCAGGGGGGAGGAGCCAATGCTCCATCTCCCCCCTACTATTGTATTTCTTGAGTTTTCTACTCTATTTTCTTTCTTGACTACACTGTATGCCTCTCCTGTACCCTGTGCTCTTTTAGTGAATAAAAGTTTCGATTGTAATAGATGTTGTGGCCTCCACTATGTCCCCTGTTCTTTTTAGCTCAAGCAACTCTCCCCGTTTATGTAGATGTATACTACCATGTTTTATAGATATGTCATATGCCTTCCATGGAGACGACTGCTTGCCCTCTCACTCACACCCATGAGTTGTGGGGACTCCGTCATCTCTCTCAAATCCGTTAGAATTCATATCTCTCTTTCATATGTCAAGGTGCTATTATTCCTTTTTTTTACGGTGATCACTCTAGGCCCCCAGGAGCTTGCTCCCTCATAAGATGACTCCTGGGGAACCCCATTTGAGAAGTGAACATCGGCTGCCCTACGTCGGGCAACATAATGAATCTATGTCCCAAATGTCAGATGTCACTACCCATGGGTCACCGGAGCCCCTCGTAGGCCAATCCTTGGGGTTTCCATACCTAATCCGGGCCATGGGGTAGTTGTCCTCAGTTTGCCCGATGATCTTTGGAGACCATCTCGGATCCTTCTGTGGGAGGGTCTCTAATTTGAACCCAACAAAACCCGGGTTCGGGGGAGATGCTATCGGATTTTTGCCAGGAACTCGAACTAATGGCTGAACCAAGAAATAACAATAAATAGTGTGGGGCAGTGATTAAATATGAGAATGGCAGCGCAAAAAAGAACTGCAGAGTGAAGAATAAACATAAGCCAAATAAGTGTTATCAAACTTGGAACCGCACATATGCATTTGCATGAACACTTCTACTTAACCCTCATGAGCCAAAAATAAAGACTCTCTATACATTGGGCCCCCTCCCTTCTCACATATGCGGAGGCATGGCATCATCCCGTACATGAATCGGCACAAAGAAATACATGTCACTGCAAACCTCATACACATATCCAATTGCACCTAAATTTCCTACTGCTTCTCCACGAGCCAGCATTAAAAGGAATAAGAAACTTCATGCATCCACCACAAATCTGAGTATGTTATACTCTATGCGTGCATGTTTGAGCTTGCATCTACTACAAATACAGGTTTAACTTCATACGCATGCCATGTGCATTTGCATGACTTCGCCCGTTTGCTAAGGAAGGAATAAAAGAAAGAGCAAATGAAATATAATGGAATGACTAGTAAAAGATGGGAGTCTTAATAATCCCCTAATCCCTTTTGCTAAGGTTTATAGCCTAAAAAAACCAAAAAAAAATTGTCAAAAGATTGAGTAGACGAAGTTTTGGCCCTGGCATGAGGCAGGTCAACCTGCGCCTCCCCCCAAGTCGACTTACCCGCTGGATCGGTCGACTGAATTGCGTCTTCGGTCGACCGACCAGCGGCTGTGTCGACGCAGCCACTGGCTGCGTCGACTCCTCCAGCCGACTTTCCTATTGCTAGGAGGTTCGGTTGACCGACTTCGTAAGTTCAGTCGACCGAAACCTCCCATTAAAAAAAAAAGGAAATCGAAATGATAAATAGGTGATCCGATAGCCTACCGCGCCGCATCACCCCTCCTCTCTCACCTCTCTCTCCTCCCGATGACTCACCCTTTTCTCTATCTCTCCTCCCACAAATTCACCCTCCTCTCCTCACATCTCTCTCGCACCCCATTTTTTTAAAGGAAAAGAATGGTAAAAAAAATGAGAGGGCGGGAGTGATCCAGCGACAGTGCTGCCTGTCAGATCATCAGCCCCCCTCCTTTGTTTTGGAATAAAAAAAGGGAGAAAAGAAAAAAAATGAAAACAAAGAGAAACAATACAACTACAACAACAACAACAACAACAAAGGTGAAAAAAAAATCAAAATCAAACAACACAAAAAAATAATGAATGAACAACATATGAACAAAAAAATACATGTATGCTTCTAAATAATAAAATCAATTAATAAAACAATAACCAAACTACAAAGTAAAACAAAACAACACGTAAAGTTATAAATAGCCAAACAAAAATATAATAATAATAATAATAACAAATGAACGAAAATACACCCATGCATTTAAATAAAAAAAAATCAAATAACCAAACAAAAAAATATCATAATGTCCGCTCTGAACCCCCGTTTCCCCAGACCCGGTGTGAAGGGAATATAAGCGACGCCTCGGTAAGTCGTGTTTGGATCTCGGGGACCACCCCAATATGGCCATGACCTGACATTGCCCTGGACCAATAGTTCATTAAACCCGACCTATTTCCACCGGGATCAAATCCCACTATCCTATCAAACTTGCCGTATACTCGGCAGACATTTGGCCGGTTTTACCTCCGTCTTCGTCGCGCTTTCAACACGGACTTCCGTCCGAACATGAAATGGTCGATAAGCGACCAACATGATTTAAACGTTTACATCCCAATCTAGGGGCATTTTAACACAATTCATGAATTTCATTATCTTATTTCATTAATGTTAATTTTGGGCCGTAGGGCCCCTTTTCCTGGCGATCAATCAAGGGTTTTCTCCCCTCCGGGGAGATGTAATTAACGCTGTGACCTTTAGGGCGTGACGGGTTTTAGTCCTGAAAGGATACACACTATCGTCTGATCAGTCAGATGGCGCGCACCGGTGACTTCTGCGGAGCCCAAATAAATCGTCACTTTGTGACTAGCACGCCCACGCAGTAAATAAAAGAATAAACAAATAAACAAATGAATAGATAAAAGAAAGCCCGAAAGTGCGTCCACAGGCATCAAGTACAGGAAGCATCATGCACTTATTTTATCTCTTCACGCCTGCAAACTCATTTAACAAGGTTGTGAAGCCTTTCTTCCTTCTGTAGTTATCATCAAATCCAAAGAAATTGTTCATGAGGAAATTCCCATTGTAAAAGAATTTCCTGATGTACGTCTTTCCTTCTGAATTACCTAGTTTACCACCCGCAAGAGAAGTAAACTTTTCTATTGAATTAATTCTGGAGCAGGACTTGTTTCCAAAGCTCCTTATAGGATGTCCCCCACTGAACTTACGGAATTGAAGAAATAATTACAAGGATTATTGGAGAAGTGTTTTATCAGCCCAAGCACATCCCCTTGGGGTGCGCCTGTTCTCTTTGTAAGGAAGAAGGATGGATCCCTCAGGCTATGCATCGATTACCGACAGCTGAATCAATTAACAATCAAGAACAAATATCATTTGCCGCATATTGTAGAGTTGTTCAACCAAATCTCTGGAGCAGAATATTTCTCAAAGATAGACCTAATGTTTGGTTATCATCAACTGAGGATCAAAGATGAAGACATCCACAAGACTGCATTCTGAAGCCAATATGGGCATTATGAATTCGTTGTTATGCCATTTGGGTTAACCAACTCCCCTGCAACTTTCATGCAGTTAATGAACAATGTCTTCAGGCCTTATCTTGATCAATTTATGGTCGTCTTTATATATGACATTCTCATATACTCCAAGACACAAGAAGAACATGAAGAACACCTAAGAATAGCTTTGCAAGTATTTAGAGAACACCAACTCTATGCGAAGCTTAATAAATGTGAATTCTGGCTGAAGGAAGTATCATTCCTTGGTCACATTATTTCAAAGGAAGGTATCTATGTGGATCCTTCTAAGGTTGAAGAAGTCAAGAACTGAAGCAGACTAACAACCGTGACTTAAGTCGGGAGCTTTCTTGATCTAGCAGGTTATTATAGGCGATTCATAAAAGATTTCTCAAAGATCACCATTCCCCTGACCAAATTAACAAGAAAGGAGAATCATTTTGTATGGTAAATCGACTGTGAGGAGAGTTTCTTGACTCTCAAGGAACATCTCACTACTGCACCCGTATTAGGACTGCCAGTTGAAGATGATGGTTTCGAGGTCTACACCGATGCACCTGGCATAGACCTCAGTTGTGTTTTAATGTAGCATGGTAGAGTGATATGTTATGCTTCGAGACAGTTGAAGCGACATGAGGAGAATTACCTGGTGCATGATTTAGAACTTGTTGCAGTTATCTTCACCTTGAAGATATGGAGACATTACCTCTACGGAGAAAGATTCATAGTATTTTCAGACCACAAAAGTCTGAAATATCTTTTCTCCCAGAAAGAACTAAATATGAGGCAAAGAAAGTGGTAGGAATATCTTAAAGACTTTGATTTTTCCATTCAATATCACCCAGGAAATGTTAATGATGTAGCAGATGCACTCAGCAGGAAACCTCTAGCAATTTTATCTAGCCTCGGGATGAGTATGACAAATCTCATAGAAGATTTTTCCAATTTGAACCAAGATATAGACATTGAAAGTGAATGGTATATCATTGCCAAAATCCAATCGCTACACTGGTAGAAGATCTAGCAAAGTTGCAAGAAGATGACCCCACACTTTTTGGGATCAAAACCAACATTGATCAACAGCCAGATTTCTCTATCACGACTGATGGAAGATTATTATTTTGAGGTCGGATCTGTGTGCCAGATCATGTAGAAACAAAGAAGCTGATTATGGAAGAAGCCCATAGGTCACGATATGCAATTCACCCTGGAGCTACCAAGATGTATCAATACCTAAAAAGGAACTTCTGGTGGCCCAATATGAAAAGAGAAGTGGCAGATTTTGTTTCTCACTACTTAACTTGCCAGCAAGTCAAGGCAGAACACCAAAAGTCCACCGGAAAACTACATCTCTTGGAAATCCCTAAGTGGAAGTGGGAAAGCATAGGGTTGGATTTCATCATTGGTTTGCCAAAAACTAGAGGCGGACATGATGGAATATGGGTGATTATTGATCGACTGACCAAGTCTGCACATTTTCTGCCCATTAAAAGTCGATGGACAGTAGATATAGCAACATTATATATTAAGGAGATTGTTAAGCTACACGAAGTCCCTGTCACGATAATATCTAACGGAGACCCGTGCTTCACATCACATTTCTAGAGAGGTCTACAACACTCCTTAGGGACAAGAGTAAATTTCATCACCACTTTTCATCCCCAGACCGATGGCCAGACAGAAAGAGCAAATCAAGTGGTGGAAGATATGCTCAGGGCTTGTGCCATAGATTTTAGTGGAAGTTGGCACGACCATTTGCCTCTAGTCGAGTTTGTCTACAACAAGAACTACCAAGCTAGCATTCAAATGGCACCGTTAGAGGCACTATATGGAAGGAGTTGTCATTCACCAATTTTTTGGAATGAGGTTGGGGAGAAACAACTTCTAGGCTCGAAAATAGTTAGGGATACAATAGAGAAGATACAGTTGTCAAAGAAAGAATCCAGATGGCACAAACAAGACAAAAGGCATATGCTGACAATAGAAGAAGGGATCTAGAATTTCAAGTTGGAGACCATGTGTTCCTGAAGGTTTCCCCAGGTCGTTGAATCAGAAGATTCGGCATCAAAGGTAAGCTTACTCCGAGATTTATTGGCCCTTTCGAAATTCTGGAAAGGGTTGGTGAAGTTTTCTATCGGATAGCTTTGCCTCCTCAATTGGCTAGAGTTCATGACATCATCCACGTCTCGATGCTAAAAAGGTACGTTCATGACCCATATCATATTATAAGTCATGACGATCTTATGATACAGTAGGAACTGGCGTACGAGCAAAAGCCACATAAAATAGTTGATCGTGAGGTACGTCAGCTCAGAAACAAGACTATTCCCATTGTAAAAGTCTAGTGGAATAAATGTATGGAACAAGAAGCTACATAGGAAATGGAAGAAGCAATGCGCAAAAAATTCCCCCAGCTGTTTAACTGTAAGTAAAACGCCCTCCACAATCTCATGCAATGAATTTGGGGACCAAATTCCTTTAAAGTGGTGGAGGGTGTAGCACCCTTGGTGAATTTCTATAATATCTCTAAAATTAAATAGAATTATTTAAGCATTTAATAGGCTTAAAGGCTTTATGGGTTAATTAATGTGTTAATAAGTTAAAGCCTTTTGGTTAAAGGCCCAATTAATAACTAAATGGTTAAGCCCACTTTAAAAAGGTCTTAAAACCTAAAATTTAGCCTTTTGGCCCAAGCCCAAACCTTAGAGCCGTACTATGGATAAGTTCCCTAATTTAAATAGGGAAAATTAGAAGTGGATATTGAACAGAACTCAATTTTCAGAGAGACGGACTAGGTCACGGTCTATCACATGACCACGTTCTGAAGATAGCAGTCCAGACTAAACCGCTACTTGCTTTTGAAGCCAGGAAGTAGATAAACACAGAAAACTCAGATTTATCTCCACCAATTGGCCATGACTTGATGCTATCTAGAGAGGAAAACTATCTAGGACTCTTAGGGGATCGAATTGACACCCAATAGGATCCTATTTTTGAAGGGAAACCCTAACCCTAGGCCAATCCCTATAAATAGACCCCAGATTCATCCTACGCGAACCCTAATTTTGGATCATGAGGATTGAAGGTATAGTATCATCTTTTTGAGTTATGGCTTTAGAACTTGTTATTCCCCTTAGTGTCTTCTAACATCCCTACAATTCTCGTGTTAGGAGAACGAGCAGTCAAGGAGTTAGAGAGCTCGAAAGTTGCTGGTTCCACGCAGGACGCGTAGGAACAAGGTCTCCCATCTGGCAAGGAATTTTAGGTCTACGATTAACCTAAGCGGTAGGTTGTCTCATGATCGACTTAAACATCATGTTAGGAGTAAACTCCCTCTATTCCCTCTCGATTTCATGCACCATGCTCATAGTATTTCACGCTTTACCTTGATCGCATAATAGGGTTTTATTTTCATGATGTCCATGCGATGCTAATGAAAAAGATAATAACTTTGGTCAAATTCATGGTTCTCATGCATTTGTCACATGCTATCATGCTTTCTCTTTCAGTTTTATATAGATTGCATCATTATTTGTCATAGAAAAGGGTCCAGCAAGGCCGGATCTATTTCTGTCCGTTCATAGAGAAATAGCGGTCCATCAGAAACCGTGACTTCTAGATAGCGGCTATGATAGAACCGCGATCTGTGTTCTGTTCACCCAAACCAGTAACCAGATCAAATGTCATGATTTTCTTGCTATGCATAATAGTATCTATACTATATTTCATGATGGTTATGCTTTGTGCTATGGCATATTTTCAAAGAAGATTATGTTTTATGACTCTCATGATTTAAAAGTTAATTTCATCATATGTTAATTTCACACAAAACCCCTATAGTTTTCTACTAAAGGGACTTTAATTCTTGCACATCAATTTCTGTTTGACATGTTCACTCTCATCTTTGGTCTTTCTTCATTATTGGTACATGGCCCGTACTCCAGTACGTTGCCATGAGTCACTTGCACTTGATAGGAACACTTTCTTGGACATTGAACGCCTCTTCGTCAGAAATTCCTTCTGTCGGACTAGGTATTCATATTTTAAGGCCTCCGTAAGTCTCCGCGAGCCTCAGATTCTCACTAGGACGCCGAGCTATTGTACCCTAAAAGCACAAAAGCTAGATGAGCACTTCACGATTTCTGTGTTCTGTCCTGGTCGCGGCCCTAGATCAACCGCTACCTGTAGATAGTGGCTAGCCAATGACCGTGTTATTTCCAGTGTGTTGGCTTTTTTCATTCGACCAATATTCCAGTTCAGTCGACTGAGTTTTTCCCTAGCTGACAGACTTCTGATCGCGGACTCCATTTGACCGTAATCTCAAGGTAGCGGTCCTTGTTCAACTGCGTTCTATCAGAGTTGTCCAGCCCGAAGGTTTGCCCAAAGGGCTGATTGTGTTCTATTCTCAGATGATCTTCTGATTGTCTGGAACCTGAAATATTATTTACCAAGTTATTAATGAACTATGAAATTAATGAAGATGCCGTTATGCTGCCAAAATGCTTCCATAGCACAACGTCCCATTAATTCATTCTTGACTTCTTTTTCATTAACTCGATATGTTCTTACCTTGCTTATTATCGCCTCAATTGCATTATTGACTTTTACTTTCTTGGTCGAACTTATTGATATTCTTGTGGAAGTGGCTTGATTTATAACTTGAAGATGCAAGGGCGGGCACGGACGTTGTCCAAGGTCTCTAGTCTAACCCCCTCGACAGATGGGCGGAAATATACTATTAACAATGGGGTATAATGATTCCTGACATCGCATTGCATTGAAGTAGTTTTTTTATAAACTGGTGAATTCCACGAGGGCAATTCATGAAATTATACATGCTTGCTTGAAATTACATTCTCGTTACATGCTTGTTACATGACATTCTTGTGCATAGCCTTCCTAAGGTTATGAAAAGTGCATTCTTGTAATTGAATGGCCAACTTATATTTTTGCTAGATCATGACCATATATTATTGAAATATCATGTCATTCTTTACATTCATGTCTTGTTACTTGTTACTTGTTACTATGGTTTTTATCGCATGTTTAATCGCATTCTCATTATCTTACCTTCTATAGCTAAAATGCTAAATATGTAAACCATGCCGTTATGTTGACATGAAAATACATACTGGGCGAGTGCTCTCATTCCCTACTTTCTCCAATCTTTTCAGGAAGTGCTAGTGGATCGAAGTCAGAGTATTCGAGCGGTGATTCTGAAAGTGATTGAAGATCGAGAGAAGCCCTAGAGTGTCTTGAGTCCATTATGTTAATTAAAGGACATGTCGATGTAATTTTCTATTTTCTTGAGTCTAGTGAGTCATATTGTCAAAAGAGTCCTTGTCAGTTGTAAACTCTAATTTTATTATGAGCAATAAAGTTGAGGGTTTTTGTCATATGGTATAGCGTATGTAAGGCCCCAAAATTTTTATAAATTATTTTTGGTATATTTAATTATTTTCTGAGAATTTTAATGACCCAAAATGGATTAATAAATAAATAATGGATTAAATAAGTCGTTATAAGGCCCAATTTATTATAAGTAATTAATCTAGCTTTGATAATTGAAACCCAATAGGTTAAAAGACTAAGCCCATTAAGTTTGGCCCATATTCTAGAAGGTTATTTAGCCTATTCACGTATTTTAAGGATAAATACTATTTTTATAGATAATTATATTGGATAAACGAATAAAAGAGTTTTATTAATTTAAAATTCTGCACACGTTGGATGTAACGGTCTATCGTGCGATCGCCACAGCCATGTAACGCACCTAGACTGATGCGTTACACCCTGATAGTTCCGTGAATGGAAGAACGAGTAGAAAGATTGGATCTTTGGGATCCTATCTACAAGAGACCTAATTGTGAGAGCTTATAACATTACTAAGGTCTCTCAGGGATTAGGTTCTAGCAAATTAAGGACTCTAGAATCGATCTAATCTTCTTACCCTTAAAATTTCACGTCCTTAGGTCAAGAGATTGGAGAGATAGAGCGACGTGAAGTTGCTGAAAAACCTCAGGAAGGGAAGAACTCGGGCGTGTCTTGCAGTCCCAAATTGGAAGATTAAAGCTCATTTAAAAGGTAGGTTATCTCATGATTGGCAAAAACATCTCGTTAGGGATAAAAGCCCTCTTATTGTGCTTGATTTCATGCATTATAGAATATGAATTTCATGTTTTAATGGGTTCATGCATACATACATATCCTTAGCCCTAATCAAAGATAAAAGATATTATCTTGTCAATTCACTGCAACCTATGCATCTAGATGACCTTTATTTCCTTTTGTCATGATTGGGGTAGTTAAATCTTTTCAAAACGTGACATGGTTTCAAATCATAGTCTTTTTATTTCTTTATACTGTTAGCAGGGACTCTGACGCATCATACTTAGACCGTCACAAATTGTAACGGCCTTACGATAAGCCGTCACACCCTCTATTGCATTTTAATTGCTTTGTTGTCTCTGACGCACCATAACAAGAGCGTTACAGTACTGTAACGGTCCCACGATAAACTGTCACAATCACTGTGACGCCCCCGTTCTCGACCATCAGAGTAACTGTAGACAGAATGGAAGAATAATCACATTAACTTATAAATAAGCCTAGTTATCTAAGTTTTGACCTGTTGATATGACTTTAAATTTATTAATTGGTTCATGATAAGTATCGCATGTTAAAAGCATCTTGAATTATTTTAAGGATATGTTAAATTCATGCCAAAGCACTATAGTTTGTATTAACTCCATGATTTTTAAATGATGTATTGATGGAGTTTTATCATGGTTTCATATTGTTACACATTCTCTCTTATCAATAGAGTCATTTTCCTTAAGTACATGGCACATATTCCGGTATGTTGTCTATTAGTTTACACATTTCACTATAGGAACATATTCTTGAACATGAGGACCTCTCTATTGGATATTACTTTTAATGGACTAGGAAATCTTGTTTCAAGGCCTCCGTAATTCTCTGCGAGCCTGGGATTCCCACAAGGACGTCGAGTTGGTTGTACCATTAAAACCCAATTGATTAGGAAGCACTATCGATGTTTTCTGGTTCTAGCAATGTGACGGACCTATATTGGACCATCAGGCCCATATAACGGCCCAATGTCCAACCGTCACATTTTACTGTGTTGTGCCCCTGTGATTTTGATGATAGCAAACACTATGAGTCATCTGAACATCTGTGACATGATTTTGATTTCCATGATTTTGATGATAGCATATCATGAATCTGTGTCTGAATGACTGTTCTGCTTTGGGCATATGAACTGTACAGGGTAGTTCATGCATACAGCAAGTCCATACACTCTCTGCTATTATCTTCATGCTTTTGCCAAGTCTACACATTGCAGTCTAGTCTAAACATCGTCTGGCAAAGTCTATACATCACTTGCATCGTTAAGTCTATACATTGTCACATGTATCGTTTAGCTCAAGTTTGTACATCGTCCAGTCGTGTGAACATTGCATTCGGCAAGTCTGTACAGTCTACACATTTCATTGCAGCATGCACACACAAGTCTACACAGTGGTCTTCATTCATGTGCACAGTTCATGCTTCAGTGCATTAACAGAGTCTATACATCGTAAGGCTGCTTGCATTGAGTCTATACATTGGTGGCAAGTCCATACATTGCATGCATCAGTCGAAGTCTGTACAGCCCAAGTCTGTACATCCATATGTCTGCACAGTCTATACATGCATCTATTGATAGTTCGTCAAAGTCTGTACAGAGTTCTGCATAGTGTATTGCTAAGTTTGTACAGAGTCTTTTGCATCATTCATCAAGTCTATACACTGTATTGCACGAGCTGAAGTCTATACATTGTCTTTGCATAAGGCCACACACAGTCTGTACATGCCATAGTCTTGCATACTTAAAGTCTATACAGCCTTTGCATTGCACGCTAAGTCCATACAGCCTTTGCATTGCACGCTAAGTCTATACAGCCTTTGCATTACACTAAGTCTATACATTGCACTGTAGCATGCATTTCTTCAAGTCTGTACATCGTGCACTCTCAAGTCTGTACAGCCGTCCGTCTCTCTTAGCGTCTCATTTGGACATGAAGTCTGTACATCCACCGTCTCAGTTAAGCCTTAAAGTCTGTACATCCACCGTCTCAGTTAAGCCTTGAAGTCTGTACATCCACCGTCTCAGTTAAGCCTTAAAGTCTATACATCCACCGTCTCTCTTGAGCTTTCAAGTCTATACATTGCAGCGACTCATGCAGCGTCTCATGCAGTGTCTCATGCAAGTCTATACATTGCATCATGACAAAGTCTGTACATTGTTCATGCATATACAGTGTCTTTAACGCTAAGTCTATACATTGCTTCTTCATGCATTCACTTCGAGTCTGTACATTGCATGCTACTAAGTATGCAAATCGTGTGTTCATGAAAGTCGATGCATGCTCGCTGTCTTGCTTGCATGAATAAAGTCTGTACATCATGTGCATCATTTCACAACTCTTCACTACTGTCTCATGCATTCTAAGTCCATACACTGCATTTGGGCAGTGTTCTTCACAGCAAGTCTGTACATTGCTTTGTCATGCACATAAACGTCTAAGTCTATACATTGCTTCATTGCATGCTACAAAGTCTGCACATCTCGTTTGCACTAAGTCTGTACATAGTCCTGGTGCTCGCAAAGCCTGTACATTGTCCTGGCGCTCGCAAAGTCTGTACATCGACTTGGCGCTCGCAAAGTCTGTACATCGATTTGGCGCTCACAGAGTCTTGCTGCGTCTATGTGCATAGTCCATGCATTGTCAAGTCTATACAGCGTCTTGTGCATGCAGCATAGAAAGTCTTCACATTCGTTGACAGACTCGTGCATAAACACCAAGACGAAGTCTATACAATCCCTTTCAAGCATTCAAGTCTATACACTCCATTGTTTCATGTCTATACACTCGTTATCAAGCTTCAAGTCTATACACTCCATTGTTTCATGTCTATACACTCGTTATCAAGCTTCAAGTCTATACACTCCTTGTGTCTGCATCGCATTCACGTCAAGTCTATACACTCTTGTGTCTGCATTGCATTCACTTCAAGTATATACACTCAATGTTGCATCATGCTTGTACACACTTTGTTAAAAGCCTGAACCAAGTCTGTACATCCATCTAATATCTTCTTATGACTTCTTGACGGGTACATCCTTCGAGAAGAAAATGTTTGGGCATGTGATCCGAGGTTGGCACTTGGCACGTGATCCGAGGACAAAGAGGGCACAAGCCCTGCACACGCCCTAATTGTTGCTGCTATAAATACGAAGCTTCCTCTATCTGGAGAAGATGAATAATGAGAGAGCAAGAGAGTGATCGAAGAAGTAGACAGAAGAGAAAGAGCTAGCAGAGAGCAGAAGAAAGAAAAGAAGAAGAAGAGAAAAGCAGAGTGTGAAAGCTAAAGAAGAAAAAGGGAAGAGAGAGCTTGTAGGAAGATAGAGGTAGAGAGCTCGTGAAGAGGAAGAGAAGCTTCGTTGTCTTCACTGGACTTTGGATCAGATCCAATCTAGTTTTCTCCTGCGAGTGCTTTTGTCCACTTCATTTTCTAGCTTTCAGTCGCTGAGTTTTGATTTATTGTTTTTTCCTTTCATCTGATCATTGTTCTTCCGATTCCCTTGTTTTGGGATCGGGGTTCCTCATGTGGTCTCAGGA
This sequence comes from Amorphophallus konjac, assembly GCA_022559845.1. NCBI lineage: Eukaryota > Viridiplantae > Streptophyta > Magnoliopsida > Alismatales > Araceae > Amorphophallus > Amorphophallus konjac. The sequence goes on along the minus strand of CM040124.1, from coordinate 278,462,051 downwards.
GAAGGGAGAGTTGTTTCTCCGGTTTGCTGGTGACTGTGTGTCATCAGTGTTTCCCTCTGGTGTAGAGGAAGAGAGGTCCGAGACCTCTGGGTTACAAGTGGCTGGGAGTCACTTGTGGGTTCCCTCTGGGTTCGTAGAGGAAGAGAGATCTGTGATCTCTGGTTTGCCAGTGACAGGCTGTCACTAGCAGTTCCCCTCCGGTTTGGAGGAAGGGAGATTCGTCTCCGGTTCTGGTCTTGTGGGTAGCAAGTCCATGTGTCAAGCTTCTGTGGGTTGCAGAGCTTGGGTTGAGGGATTTGTTTCCCTCGGTTTGTCAAGCTGTTTGGCAGCAATTGTTGCAGACTGAGTCTGCTGTTCTAGCCTTGCTAGTGGAAGCCTCACTCCAGTTTGGAGTGAGGGGTGGACGTAGGTCTGTGGACCGAACCACCTAAAAAATCCTGGTGTTCACTTATGGTTTGATTTTCCTTATGTGTTCTTTTCATTGTTGCGCTCATTAGATGCTTGCTTAGGATCGTGTGAGGGCTAATTGAATTGTTGTCTTGCTTTGATCCTTCTAAGTATTCTCAGTTTATTTCTGCAACAGTTTTTTTTAATTCTGCATATCTGAGCATTAGAGATTTTATTAGGCAATATTTGAAGAGGGATACATTCACCCCCCCTCTGTATCCGGGCCTTGCACCCTATCAATTGGTATCAGAGCGGTGTCTGCACAGAAGGTCCAGCGACCTGCAGATCCGATCCTACAGTCTTCGGTGCGATTTCACTTTTGGTGCATCATTATTTCTGTTGCATTAATTTGATCTATTTCCATGGGTGATCCACCGATTTTCAACGGCTCTAATTTTAATGTGTGGTTTGTCAGTCTGCGCAACTATGTTATATCAGTTAATCCTGATCTGTGGAAACTAATTTTACAAGGTCCTCATAGATTAGCAAGGAAAGAGTCCAAATGGACTGACAGTCACATATCAAGGCATGAAGAGAATCAGAGAGTTATGAATCTAATGAAAGCAGCTACTGACAAGGCCTTACATTCTTGCTTTCATGACTGCAGTTCTGCTAAGGATATCCTGGATAAGCTGGAGCTAGCTCACAGGATAAATGAGAATGGCTGCATGATGGCTGACAAGAGCAACCATAGCAGTGATCAAGATGAATTCGAAGATGCTGAAGAGGTAATCAATCCTTTCTCTAGTTACACTTTAGATGACTGGGAAGATGCATATGCCAATCTGTTATATTCCCATGAAAAACTAGAGAAGAAGAATAAAAGTCTGATAAAGAAGCTAAAAATCTAGGGGATTCTATCTCTAGAGGTGAAAATCCTGAAATTCTGAAAACTGAAAATGAAATATTCAGAAGACAAGTGTCGAAATAAGATGAAATAAAATCTGATCTTGATCATGTCAAATCTGAAAATGGAAAACTCAGAAAACAATGTCAGGAATCTGAACAAAGATTAATCAGTCTTGAAAGTGAAAACAGATTGATCAATGAAAAGTTTGAGGCTGTTAGTGCTGTGAATTTAAAGCTTCGGGAAAACCTTGAAAACTATGAACCAGAAAACCAGAGTTTCCTAACTGATGTATTGTTTGATGATGATAAACTTGAGCAGGAGAATACTAGTTTGAAGGTAGAAACTGAGAAATTGAGAAAGGAAAATGAGGAGTTGAAACAGTTGAATACTGGTATGTCGAAAAGACTTCTCATCTTAGAAAAAGAAAAATCTGTTGTTGATGAAAATCAAAATGAGCTCAAACTGAAACAAGAAATTGAAACCCTTAAAAAATTGAATGATGTGATGCATCAACAAATTCTGGTCTGTGAAGAAGATATAGTCAACTATGAACATCAGATCTCTTCCCTTCAATCTGAAATAAACGATCTAAACAATTCTTTGTCAAAATTCGTAGGTGGGCAGAAAAACCTAGACAAGCTACTAGGTGTAAAAATCAATCCTAGGAAGGAAGGGCTGGGCTACAATAATGTTAACAAGAAAGAGCTTCAGAGCAAGTTGATGACTTCATTTGTAAAAGCTTCAAGTGTAGCTACCACATCACAGAACAAGCAGCCCATTATGCAGAAATCTCAGAAACAAATTAAGAAATCCAAAGGGGTTGAAAACATCAAGAAAAAGATTGATTTTAAGTATGTTGAGAAAGTACAATCTGTGCTTGACACGAATACACACACACATGCACACAAAAAGAAAATGCCATGCCACTATTGTCATAAATTTGGTCATCTGATGCATGAGTGTAAATTGATGGAGAAGGATGATATGAATGCTAGGAAATATCATGATAAAAATTCTTCATTTCAGAAAAAAGGAATTGAATGTTTTCATTGTGGTAAATTAGGACACAAGATTACACAATGCTGGTTTGTTAATGATAAGAAAAAATCACACTCATATCATGCTAAATTTCATGCAAACAGTCATGTTGTTAACAAGAATAAGTTTGATTCAATAAACCAGCATATGACATGCTTTAATTGTGGAACATTGGGTCATAAGAGATTTGAATGCTGGCTGAATGCTAGTGGGAGAAATTCTAATTCATGCTTTCACTGTGGCAAGATGGGCCATACAACTAGGCAATGTTGGCATGCTCAGGGAAGGAAGTCTAACTATGAATCTGTTAAATTCCCTGTCAATAGAAACACTTCTGGTACAAATGGATTTATCTTTGAAAGGAAAACTCTTGCATGTTTTAAGTGTGGTAAGTTAGGCCACATAGCTAGATATTGTTGGCAAACCCAAAATAGAAGAAGAAATGCTCATGTAAACATCAGATAATTTCATTCACGAGCACATAGGTTCCATGATTATGCTAATGTGCACATCAAGAACACAAAACATGTTGTTTCATGTCGTTATTGTGGTGGCTTTGGGCATTCTATGAATAATTGTTCGGTAATGAAAACTGATGATCTAGTTGCCCAGAAAAGCTTGAGAATGCCTTTCAAAGGCATCACTGTCATTTCAGGACCCAAGACTGCTTGGGTACTTGTTTGTGCAAAATAAACCTTGCTTTGCAGGTGTGCCTTGGATTGAAAATAAGTTGGGGAATAAACCAAGGCACTCAAAAGAAAATCTCTTTCTGAACCCTTCAGGTAAATTCCTTGCACTTCCTGTTCTTAGATTTACTGTATAGCATGTTAAATCTATTTTTGCATATTCATTCATCATCTGCATTGTCAAATTTGAATTATCTGAACTCTCCTCATCTAAAGTGTATGTTTTGCACTCAACTCTGTTGATGGACAGTGCCTGATTAAGAATTCTCTGCAAACATCTGAATTTCACATGATTGTCTGAATTTGCATTTGCAGCCATTGAAAAATCTGATGCACTTAGAACTTTTGGTATTGCATTGTCATGCATGACCACTATGGTATATTAAATGGTAAGCTACTAAAAGGTAGGTGAAATCTGTCTGGAAGTGCTTGCTGTGTGTGAGGTGGTCTTTAGACCAAGTCCTCCGCCTAGTACCATGGGTCATTTCACTTAATAGGGCAGTCTGAATGAGCTTGAGTGTCACGCCCCGAGCGAGGAAGATTACTCGGAGGCGTGACGCGTTTATATAGATCGTGTCAATCATGTAAATATCAGAGTGCACAAATAACTAAGATTTAACTCGAAATTTAATACAAATAGTACGAGCTGACAATTGTCACAATTAATAAAAGGATAATTACATGTGTTCCCAGAGTCCAACGACTAGGCTTCAAATCTTGAGCAGTTCTAATCAAGTTGACTAATACAAATGACATAGATGAATTGATACAACTGACATAAGTGAACTAATACAATAATAAAAGGGACATGACAATTTGATAACTTCACTCCAACACTCATCACTCAGTCTCATTCCCTTCCGAGTGTTGGTTGGCATCCAAATTACCTGAAAATATTAGAAAACAACTAGATGAGCGAATTGCTCAGTAGGAATAACATCTCAAGATTTAACAGGCTTTAAGTGGTTTACAAGTTCAATTAATGTCAGTAAAACTATGCATGTAGATGAGTAGATATCAAGGATTGTAAAAATCGACAAGAGTAATGAAGGAATAACAAGTGAGAGTATAAGGATTCCAACTTCAATGCAGCAATAGCAAGAGATTCAAGCAAGTAATAACTGGAATTAACGAACTCTTTCCAAGAGAGTAAGAACTCATGTCAAGCAAGTAATATAAATTCAAGCCTGTAAAATTGGAATTGGCTATTTATCAATTTCATTCAAGCAAAACTTTACCCTTTTGCGGGTCTCAAGTCAAATCAATCAAGTAATATCACGAGAATGAGTGGAATGTCTAAAGCCTAGCAAGCAAGTACTCCGGTGCAATGCCAAACACCGTGGTCAATAAACTCCCATGGCACAAGTACCTTCGGGTGCTCCTCCCAGGACCAGACCGGGCCCTATATGCACAGCATTAATCATGTTTGTTGACATCCACTCTCATTTATAGCCAATAGGGAATTTCAAGGTTTGACCAGTATGATATATAAGGTGAAATTATGGAATGGAATTCAAGGGCGCATTGATGTGTAGGGATGAACTAGGAGTGGAAACCAGTAACGTTTGATACACGAAAAAAAACTAGATAGGAGAGGTACCTTATGGGCCACCTGACAATTTTAGAAACGACACCCTCACTGTGGGATGCCCTTCCTGGGAATTATACAGGGTTTAGAGGACCCTGTCAGGAGTTAAATATCACCTCTCAGGCTGCCATCTATCAGTGGAGATGGCAAAAGTGAAAGCCTAACGATCAGGTTAACGCAATGAGCCAGTTGTGTTGACTCAGCAGTTCATCGCATCAACCCTGCAGTTCATCGCGTCAACCCTACGAACAGGCTGGGTCGACCCTGTCAACAGGCAGGGTCGACTCTGCCGTTCACTGCGTCAACGCGGTGAACAGGCAGGGTCGACTCTGCCGTTCATCACGTCAACGCGGTGAACTGGCAGGGTCGACTCTGCAGTTCAAATCTGCTCAAAATGGCTTAAAGTATTAATCTTTGATTAAGCTAGGGTATTAACCTTTGATTTAAGTTTATTTAGGTAAAACTGATGACATGGATAGATAGAGAAAACTGTAAGGATTATAGATCTTTTTTTATGCACGTGTTTCATGCTTTAGTTGCTTAAATATCAAATTTTTAACATGACGTATCATACAAGTTTTCATTTTTAAAGTAACTAAATGGAGACAAGGTTTCTAGATAGGCTACCTAACAGATTAATTAGGTATGCTAATTAGTTAGTAGATCAACTAACATGTTAATTAGGTATGTTAACATGTTAGTTAAACTAATAAGTTACGTAAAAACATGATAAAACTTGCGTTAGACGGATATATCGTATGGATATGAAGCTAATACATGCCAACTACCCTACATTGGAGCTAATACATGCTAATCATCTTGGGTATAAGGCTACTACATGCTAATTATCTTAGGTACGAGACTAATACATGCTAATCATCCTAGATTTAAGCTAACACATGCTAATTATTCTAGGTATGAGACTAATACTTGCTAATTATCTTGGGTATGAAGCTAATACACGCTAATCATCCTAGATTTAAGCCAACACATGCTAATTATTCTAGGTATGAGACTACTACTTGCTAATACATGCTAGTTATTCTGGGTATAAGGCTAATACATGTTAATTATCTTAGGTATGAAGCTAATACATGCTAATCGTCCTAGATTTAAGCTAACACATACTAATTATTCTAGGTATGAGACTAATACTTGCTAATACATGCTAATTATTCTGGGTATAAAGTTAATACATGCTAATTATCTTAGGTATGAAGCTAATACATGCTAATCATCCTAGATTTAAGCTAACACATGCTTTATAAACACTAAATGTCGCATGGAAATGAGCCTAAGACTAAATGCCTAGACTAATCATCCTAGATTAGCTACTAGTTTAGTTAAAAGTTGAGAACACCTACCTCTGTGAAGTGCCAGTAGTTGTAGCAAATGGAAGAAGCAACTCTTCCCTTCTCTGCAACCCTTCAGAAGTGTCTCCCCTTCTCAACAGCAAGCCTTCTAGCCAACGGAGGTTTACTTCGTTAGGAGTATAATATAAGGTTTGAGTTGGCAAGAGGGGAAACAAGATCCGTGAAAATAGGATCTCAGTGGGATGCCAGCTTATACAGGCTGTTGGGGATAAGGAAATCGAAAGGTTGTCCGATGGATTGTAGCTCCTATGAGAGGGTGGTTTATTTATTTTAAACTTCTCACTTAACTTTCATGATTTTTATCTTTAAAATTTGATGGAGTTAGTTAATGAAATTTCATGGATAAGATCCTTATATTTTTCTCTATTTTTACATATAATTTTTTTTGAAAAATTCTTTTTAAATAAAAAGTGATACTATTCATGGCACTATTTACGTATGAAAAGGACAGATGCCAACGCAGGTTTGTCAAAAAAATCACAAGCCTGGAGGGGGGTTGTGTATTGCTAGCCTATCGTATATAATTATTTGGCTTAAAAAGTAAATTGTGGATGCTAGGATTTGAACCCTGATCATTGGGTTGAAAGACAAGTTACTTAACCAACTACAATAGGAAGCAACTTATTAAGTGAATACTCTTTACATATGATAACTACGTGTTCCAACTTCTTACTTAATCTAGAGTTTATCTAATATATATATTTTTTGGGAAATATTATTAATAAATATATATATATATATATTTATACGGGATGCTACATTGAGTCACAAAATCATATGTTCAGCCTTCATTGCAAACATTGCACAATATGAGGGGGAGTCTGCCTAGTCTCATGCATTGTCTTCATGACATATAGGATGATTCAGTATTTTTAGTTAGGGGGAGTCATTGCATAGCATATCACTTATTTTGAAAATTAAAAAAAGGGGGGAGGAAGTGACTCACTGCATATTGACAGGGGGAGCATGCTTAATCTTTTCAGTTGTGTCTTTGTCTGAACTCTTCCTGTCCATATATTTGATTCAACTTGTCATATTTGTAGTGTTAGTGATTCCATCATCAAAAGATCTCTCTTGACTGATTCTGAAGCATTCATAACCTGAATTTATACCTCATCTGTCAACTCTAAACTACTTTGCTCAAGTGCAGTCTCCCTACTGCAATTTTTTCAGAATCCTTGTTGTTTGTTGAAATATCAGTCAGCTCACTTGAATTAATGAGCCGAGATATGAAGTAAACCTTCAGCCTAAATACTACTTCATAAAAGTTAAAACATCTTTAATGAGAAACCTTCCATTATACATGCTTAAGAACATTTGTTAACTGGAATTGGTTTAAGTCTTATGTACTCTTGTTTGGACTCAAAGAACTTGAAAATATCTGATTCAACCTCTTAATAAACTTTAACTGTCTGCTTCATGTAAATTCATGTAAGACTATCTGAAATCTGAAAAGTTGAAGTCCATGTCTATGTTGATTGAGATATATACTGTATGTAGTTATTCTTAAACACCTAACCTGTTTTGAATCCATTCTGAGAAAAAGTATGGACAGAGCAATGACTGTGGTTACTGAGAAACCTGTCCAAAGGATTGTGTCATGAAGTACCATGGTTAACTCTGTTTAAAGAGATGATTGGAAACTTCTGTGAGAATATGGCCGAGCAATGGCATAGTTGTATTGAGTAACTAGGGATTCTGGCCTCTGATCAAGGTGTATCCTCATGCCAAAGATACTTTTAATGATACCTCTATTCTCTAAAATGGGAGAAGCAATACGGTTGTCACACTGAGTAACTGGGGATTCTAGCCTCTGATCAAGGTGTCTCCCCACGTCAAAAGGTGTTGACAAACTAAAATTGTTCATTAAAAAAAAGGGGGGAAAATATGAACAAGTGCAAATCAAATTCTGAAAGAACAATTAAAATTCAGATGCATTCACTCATGTATCTCTTGAAGCAGTCATGGAAAGTAAACTAAGTAAGATGGAAGTTGGTTGAACTAGAATTTTATATGAGCTTGTAGTTCCTTTTTATTAAGAGCTGGTTCAGATATGAGTACCATTTCTTTTTGAAAAAAAAATACTCGATTTACATCATTCTTAAACCATATCTGACAATCAAGGATTCATAAGCTTTTGTAATGGAAGAATCTAAGACTTAAATTCTGTTTTATGAAGTTGGTATCATGCTGAAAAGTTCTATATCTCAATTTTCACTATTTGCTGAATCTATTCATCCTATTGCTCTCTATCACTGTGTTTTGACTGACATTGGTTCTCATTTAATGTGAGGCACAACTCTCAGTATAACCTATTTACTTGCAGCCTCTGGATAACCAGAGTTCATCCTTGTAGTTTACTCTTACATCATGGATCATAAGGGAAGAATTCTCTGGTCAAGTGTGTCTGATTATGTTGTTTGTCTGCATTAGCTCTCTACCTTCTGCCATGTCAAATGGGGAGTATTTGTTGCATATGCATGTCTGCATAAGTTGTTTGCCTAAGGGAGAGAATTGTTTTAATTGCTTCTGATATTGTGTTGCCCATGTGCATTTGCTGATAGATGCTTATCACCTCTAGACATACCTCAACTCTTTTCTGACTTTAAGGGGGTGATTAACCTGCTTGTCATTTCTTGGCTATCCTTCACATGTTGTGCATGATTTTATCTGGCTGGTATAGGAGAGCATACAGCTGCATAATAGACTTGATTTGTGCTTCATTGTTTAACTGCATCTGTGTCTTTCATGTCTAAATAACTGAGTCAACGGGGGAGTATTTTCTTTTTCATATCATGTATGCTTGTATTTCTCATCTCAAACTATTTTTCTTTTTGATGAAGTCAAAGGGGGAGAATAGTTTGACATGAGTCAGTGTGACTCATAGTGTTGCCATCATCAAAAAGGGGGAGATTGTTGTGCCCCTATGATTTTGATGATAGCAAACACTATGAGTTATCTGAACATCTATGGCATGATTTTGATCTCCATGATTTTGATGATAGCATATCATGAATCTATGTCTGAATGACTGTTCTGCTTTGGGCATATGAACTGTACAGGGTAGTTCATGCATACATTAAGTCCATACACTCTCTGTTGTTATCTTCATGCTTTTGCCAAGTCTACACAATGCAGTCTAGTCTGAACATCATCTGGCAAAGTCTATACATCGCTTGCATCGTTAAGTCTATACATTGTCGCATGCATCGTTTAGCTCAAGTTTGTACATCGTCCAATCGTGTGAACATTGCATTCGGCAAGTCTGTACAGTCTACACATTTCATTGCATCATGCACACACAAGTCTACACAGTGGTCTTCATTCATGTGCATAGTTCGTGCTTTAGTGCATTAACAGAGTCTATACATCGTAAGGCTGCTTGCATTGAGTCTATACATTGGTGGCAAGTCCATACAGTGCATGCATCAGTCGAAGTTTGTACAGCCCAAGTCTGTACATCCATCTGTCTGCACAGTCTATACATGCATCTATTGATAGTTCATCAAAGTCTGTACAGAGTTCTGCATAGTGTACTGTGAAGTCTGTACAGAGTCTTTTGCATCGTTCATCAAGTCTGTACACTGCATTGCACGAGCTGAAGTCTATACATTGTCTTTGCATAAGGCCACACACAGTCTGTACATGCCATAGTCTTGCATACTTAAAGTCTATACAGCCTTTGCATTGCACGCTAAGTCCATACAGCCTTTGTATTGCACGCTAAGTCCATACAGCCTTTGCATTGCACTAAGTCTATACATTGCACTGTAGCATGCATTTCTTCAAGTCTGTACATCGTGCACTCTCAAGTCTGTACAGCCGTCCGTCTCTCTTAGCGTCTCATTTGGACATGAAGTCTATACATCCACCGTCTCAGTTAAGCCTTAAAGTCTGTACATCCACCGTCTCAATTAAGCGTTAAAGTCTGTACATCCACCGTCTCAGTTAAGCCTTAAAGTCTGTACATCCACCGTCTCTCTTGAGCTTTAAAGTCTATACATTGTAGCGACTCATGCAGCGTCTCATGCAGTGTCTCATGCAAGTCTATACATTGCATCATGACAAATTCTGTACATTGTTCATGCATATACAGTGTCTTGAACGCTAAGTCTATGCATTGCTTCTTCATGCATTCACTTAGAGTCTGTACATTGCATGCTACTAAGTATGCACATCGTGTGTTCATGAAAGTTGATGCATGCTCGTTGTCTTGCTTGCATGAATAAAGTCTGTACATCGTGTGCATCATTTCACAACTCTTCACTACTGTCTCATGCATTTTAAGTCCATACACTGCATTTGGGCAGTGTTCTTCACAGCAAGTCTGTACATTGCTTTGTCATGCACATAAACGTCTAAGTCTATACATTGCTTCATTGCATGCTACAAAGTCTGCACATCCCGTTTGCACTAAGTCTGTACATAGTCCTGGCGCTCACAAAGCCTGTACATGGTCCTGGCGCTCGCAAAGTCTGTACATCGACTTGGCGCTCGCAAAGTCTGTACATCGGCTTGGCGCTCACAGAGTCTTGCTGCGTCTATGTGCATAGTCCATGCATTGTCAAGTCTATACAGTGTCTCTCTTAGCGTCTTGTGCATGCAGCATAGAAAGTCTGTACATTCGTTGACAGACTCATGCATAAACACCAAGATGAAGTCTATACAATCCCTTTCAAGCATTCAAGTCTATACACTCCATTGTTTCATGTCTATACACTCGTTATCAAGCTTCAAGTCTATACACTCGTTATCAAGCTTCAAGTCTATACACTCCTTGTGTCTGCATCGCATTCACGTCAAGTCTATACACTCTTGTGTCTGCATTGCATTCACTTCAAGTATATACACTCAATGCTGCATTATGCCTGTACACACTTTGTTAAAAGCCTGAACCAAGTCTGTACATCCATCTAATATCTTCTTATGACTGCTTGATAGGTACATCCTTCGAGAAGAAAATGTTTGGGCAAGGGATCCGAGGTTGGCACCTGGCACGTGATCCGAGGATAAAGAGGGCACAAGCCCTGCGCCCTAATTGTTGCTGCTATGAATACGAAGCTTCCTCCATCTGGAGAAGATGAATAATGAGAGAGCAGAAGAGTGATCGAAGAAGCAGACAGAAGAGAAAGAGCTAGCAGAGAGCAGAAGAAAGAAAAGAAGAAGAAGAGAAAAGCAGAGTGTGAAAGCTAAAGAAGAAAAAGGGAAGAGAGAGCTTGCAGGAAGAGTGAGGTAGAGAGCTCGTGAAGAGGAAGAGAAGCTTCGTTGTCTTCACTGGACTTTGGATCAGATCCAATCTAGTTTGCTCCTGCGAGAGCTTTTGTCCACTTCATTTTCCAGCTTTCAGTCGCTGAGTTTTGATTTATTGTTTTTTCCTTTCATCTGAGGATTGTTCTTCCGATTCCCTTGTTTTGGGATCGGGGTTCCTCCTGTGGTCTCAGGACAAGGGAGAGTTGTTTCTCCGGTTTGCTGGTGACTGTGTGTCATCAGTGTTTCCCTCTGGTGTAGAGGAAGAGAGGTCCGAGACCTCTGGGTTGCATGTGGCTGGGAGTCACTTGTGGGTTCCCTCTGGGTTCGCAGAGGAAGAGAGATCTGTGATCTCTGGTTTGCCAGTGACGGGCTGTCACTAGCAGTTCCCCTACGGTTTGGAGGAAGGGAGATTCGTCTCCGGTTCTGGTCTTGTGGGTAGCAAGTCCAGGTGTCAAGCTTCTGTGGGTTGTAGAGCTTGGGTTGAGGGATTTGTTTCCCTCGGTTTGTCAAGCTGTTTGGCAGCAATTGTGGCAGACTGAGTCTGCTGTTCTAGCCTTGCTAGTGGAAGCCTCACTCCAGTTTGGAGTGAGGGGTGGACGTAGGTCTGTGGACCGAACCACCTAAAAAATCCTGGTGTTCACTTGTGGTTTGATTTTCCTTATGTGTTCTTTTCATTGTTGCGCTCATTAGATGCTTGCTTAGGATCGTGTGAGGGCTAATTGAATTTTTATCTTGCTTTGATCCTTCTAAGTATTCTCAGTTTATTTCTGTAACAGTTTTTTTTTTAATTCCGCATATCTAAGCATTAGAGATTTTATTAGGCAATATTTGAAGAGGGATACATTCACCCCCCCTCTATATCCGGGCCTTGCACCCTATCATACTGAGTCTATTCTATCATTTTGGATTCAAACCAATGTAACGGCCCAATGCGGGAGCGTCACGTGAACGTAACGGCCCAATACAAGACCGTCACAGTGCTTGAGTATATTAACCCAAGGTTTGACCAAAGGGTTGATATTCTAAAGTTCCTAGATGACTTGATAATGGTCTAGGACTTATCATATCGATCAAGAAACTTAATATAATTAATGGAAGTTAAAGAAATGTACCGTTATGCTGCCGATTTGTTTCCATAAGCATAACATTGTCTTAATTCATTATTGATCTCTCATATTCTTAATTGAAGCATTTGTTCTTTGATAATTGTTGTCATGAGCTTATTGATTGAACTTATTACATTCTTGGCCATACTTTATTGTTACACTCATGGAAGTAGCTTGATTTATACGTGAAGATGCAGTTTGGGTGCTGATTGTGTCCAAGGGCTCTATGCTAGTCCCCTCGGCTGATTGCCAAAAACATACTATTATAAACCATGGGGTATGATGCTACTGGCATCGCATTGCGTTGGGAGTACTTTCTTTATAAATAAGTGAAATCCATGAGCACTCATGAAAATCTAGTGAATTGCTACATGATTGACGTTCTCGTGCGTAACCTTTATGGTTATGAAAGTGAAAAATGAAAGTGCATTCTCGTTACATTCTTGTTCATGAAAGGTCATGCTACATTCTTGTTCATACTTGTTACATTCTTGCTAGTTCATACTTTCTCTCATCCTATCTTACATGATCGTCTTGTTACTTTGATTTGATCACATAATTTATCGCATTTCGCATGATTATACCTTATTCTTTAGAGTTAAAATGCTAATTACTTTAATAGTGCTAATCATGTTGATGCGAAGATACTTACTGGGCAAGTGTGCTCATTACCTTTTTTCAATATTTTTAGAAAATGAAAGTGATTCGAATTCGGATTCAAGTTATACAAGTAGCGGGTCCGAGAGCGAATGAAAGTCATATCAAATTGAGAGTGAAGACTTAGGAAGTCTATAATGTTTAGATTGAGTCTATGTAATTTTATTATTTCTTGAGTCTAGCATGATGAAGATAAGTTGAATTAGTGGTTGTATTTGAATATTGATTATCATTTAAATAAGTTGGAGTTTGAGTAAATGTTGTGCAATTGCATTTATGTGTGTGATTATCTTGCGCACTGATCATTCTTGCTTGCAAGAGGCTTACTATGCCGGCTGTTCATGTTCCTCGAGCGAGTCTTCCGCTGTCATAAAAGCTCGGGGCCTGACAGTTAAGTTGGTATCAGAGCCTAAGTCTCAGGACTTAGGGAAAAGAGTCATGTCCTAGGATAAGTCCAAGGTTTAAGGACCTATACCTATGAACTAAGGAAGAAATTTCCTCACCCATGTGAGAATTGGGAAGAGCCCGGGATGAGATAGTTATATAGAAATTATCTTAGGGTAACTTTTCCCGACTCTAAATAACTAAAATGTCCATGATTCTCAGGTACCTTGATTCTCAATGGCTCATCGTATAAACTGGGATGAGATGCAGCAAACTATTGCGGGACTTACCCAAGCCCTACAGATAGTGGCCCAAGCTGGTGGAAGGGCTGGCGCGGGTAACTTACATGGCAATTCTCGAAGTTTAAATCTTCCATGATTCTTTGGATCTTCTAACCCAGATGAAGCAGAAAATTAGATCTACGAGATGAATCAAATATTCGATGTCATGCAATGCACCGACCAGGAGAAAGTTCGAATTGTCACATTCCAACTCAATAAGGATGCTCGTACATGGTGGAAATCCATTTCGATGCCACCTGCGGATGCATCTCATACATGGGAGGGTTTTCTTACACTTTTTCTAGCCAAGTACTTCCTCGAGCATGTAAAAGAGAGGAAGGATATGGAATTTGCCTCCTTAAAACAAGGCGCGATGTCCGTGGTAGAATTTGAATTACAATTCTCTCGACTAGCACCTTATGCTCCTCACTTGGTAAGCACAAATTTATTGAAAGCCAACCGATTTATGGATGGTTTAAGACCCGGATTTATCCAACAACTTGGAACCCAGAATATCCGCACCTATACTTAGATCGTTCAAAGAGCGCACCTATGTGAAAGAACCATGGAGAAGGTGGAAAGGCTTCGAGGAGAAAGGTCAAGCTGAAAACATGATAGGCAAGAAGAACAAGAAGTGGATGAGGGTGAAAATCATCACATTAAGAGGTCCCGTAATGGGAACGGTAATGGAAAAAGAAATGGAAATGGAAATGGAAATGGAAAGAACAAGAAAGTTAAAGGAGAGAAGGAGCAAGCCGTGGCACCTTGCTCATTTTGTGAAAAGTTTGGGCACTCAGTAGAAGAATGTTGGAAGCGTCTCGGCGCTTGTCTCAAATGTGGAAGCCGGGAACATCACTTGCCCATGTGTCCTCTCATAAATGAACAATCATCAAGGGATAACAACGGACGCGGGAAGCAAGGACGATTAAATGTCATTCTAGACGAGGGAGGTGAGATGATAAAAGGTACTCTCTTAACCCATTCGCCTTACGTTAATTTTTAATACATTAAAATACATACACTCTCCATAAAAAACTCATATATTGAATTTGGGGACCAAATTCTCTTAAGTGGGGGAGGGTGTAAGGCCCCAGAATTTTTATAAATTATTTTTGGTATATTTAATTATTTTTTGAGAATTTTAAAGACCTAAAATGGATTAATTAATAAATAATAGATTACATAAGTCATTATAAGGCCCAATTTATGATAAGTAATTAATCTAGCTTTGATAATTGAAACTTAATAGGTTAAAAGACCAAGCCCATTAAGTTTGGCCCATATTCTAGAAGGTTATTTAGCCTATTCACATATTTTAAGGATAAATACTATTTTTATAGATAATTATATTAGATAAACGAATAAAAGAGTTTTATTAATTTGAAATTCTGCATACGTTGGATGTAACGGTCTATCGTGCGACCGCCACAGCCTTGTAACGCACATAGACTGATGCGTTACACCCTGATAGTTCCGTGAATGGAAGAACGAGTAGAAAGATTGGATCTTTAGGATCCTATCTACAAGAGACTTAATTGGGAGAGCTTATAACATTACTAAGGACTCTTAGGGATTAGGTTCTGGCAAATTAAGGACTCTAGAATCAATCTAATCTTCTTACTCTCAAAATTTCAGGTCCTTAGGTCAAGAGATTGGAGAGATAGAGCGACGTGAAGTTGCTGAAAAATCTCAGGAAGGGAAGAACTAGGGCGTGTCTTGCAGTCCCAAATTGGAAGATTAAAGCTCATTTAAAAGGTAGGTTATCTTATGATTAGTAAAAACATCTCGTTAGGGATAAAAGCCCTCTGATTGTGCTTGATTTCATGCATTATAGACTACGAATTTCATGTTTTAATGGGTTCATGCATACATACATATCCTTAGCCCTAATCAAAGATAAAAGATATTATCTTGTCAATTCACTGCAACCTATGCATCTAGATGACCTTTATTTCGTTTTGTCATGATTGGGGTAGTTAAATCTTTTTAAAACGTGACATGGTTTCAAATCATTATCTTTTTATTTATTTATACTGTTAGCAGGGACTCTGACGCATCATACTTAGACCGTCACAAACTGTAACGGTCTTACGATAAGCCGTCACACCCTCTGTTGCATTTTAATTGCTCTGTTGTCTCTGACGCACCATAACAGGAGCGTTACACTACTGTAACGGTCTCACGATAAACCGTCACAATCACTATGACGCCCCCGTTCTCGACCGTCAGAGTAACTGTAGACAGAATGGAAGAACAGTCACATTAACTTATAAATATGCCTAGTTATCTAAGTTTTGACATGTTCATATGACTTTAAATTTATTAATTGGTTCATGATAAGTATCGCATGTTAAAAGCATCTTGAATTATTTTAAGGATATGTTAATTTCATGCCAAAGCACTGTAGTTTGTATTAACTCCATGATTTTTAAATGATGTATTGACGGAGTTTTATCATGGTTTCATATTGTTACACATTCTCTCTTATCAATAGAGTCATTTTCCTTAAGTACATGGCACATATTCCGGTATGTTGTCCATTAGTTTACACATTTCACTATAGGAACATATTCTTGAACATGAAGACCTCTCTATTGGATATTCCTTCCAATGGACTAGAAAATCTTGTTTCAAGGCCTCCGTAATTCTCTACGTGCTTGGGATTCCCACTAGGACGCCGAGTTGGTTGTACCATTAAAACCCAATTGATTAGGAAGCACTATCGATGTTTTATGGTTCCAGCAATGTAACAGACCTATATTGGACATTCAGGCCCATATAATGGCCCAATGTCCAACCGTCACATTTTACTGAGTCTATTCTATCATTCTGGATTCAAACCAATGTAACGGCCCAATGCGGGAGCGTCACGTGAACGTAACGGCCCAGTACAAGACCGTCGTAGTGCTTGAGTACATTAACCCGAGGTTTGACCAAAGGGTTGATATTCTAAAGTTCCTAGATGGCTTGATAATGGTCTAGGACTTATCATATCGATCAAGAAACTTAATATAATGTATGGAAGTTAAAGAAATGTACCGTTATGCTGCCGATTTGTTGCCATAAGCATAACATTGTCTTAATTCATTCTTGATCTCTCATATTCTTAATTGAAGCATTCGTTCTTTGATAATTGTTGTCATGAGCTTATTGATTGAACTTATTACATTCTTGGCCATACTTTATTGTTACACTCATGGAAGTAGCTTGATTTATACGTGAAGATGTAGTTCGGGTGCTGATTATGTCCAAGGGCTCTATGCTAGTCCCCTCGGCTGATTGCCGGAAACATACAATTATAAACCATGGGGTATGATGCTACTAGCGTCGCATTGCACTAGGAGTACTTTCTTTATAAATAAGTGAAATCCATGAGCACTCGTGAAAATCTAGTGAATTGCTACATGATTGACGTTCTCGTGCGTAACCTTTATGGTTATGAAAGTGAAAAGTAAAAGTGCATTCTCGTTACATTCTTGTTCATGAAAGGCCATGCTACATTCTTGTTCATACTTGTTACATTCTTGCTGGTTCATACTTGCTCTCATCCTATCTTACATGATCGTCTTGTTACTTTGATTTGATCGCATAATTTATCACATTTCGCATGATTATACCTTATTCTTTAGAGCTAAAATGCTAATTACTTTAATAGTGCTAATCATGTTGATGCGAAGATACCTATTGGGAAAGTGTGCTCATTACCTATTTCCAATCTTTTCAGGAAATGAAAGTGATTCGAATTCAGATTCGGGTTATACAAGTAGCGGGTCCGAGAGCGAATGAAAGTCATATCAAATTGAGAGTGAAGACTTAGGAAGTCGACAATGTTTAGATTGAGTCTATGTAATATTCTTATTTCTTGAGTCTAGCATGATGAAGATAAGTTGAATTAGTGGTTGTATTTGAATATTTATTATTAATGACATAAGTTGGAGTTTGAGTAAATATTGTTCAATTGCATTTATGTGTGTGATTGTCTTGCGCTTTGATCATTCTTGCTGACAAGAGGCTTACCATGTCAGGTGTTAATGTTCCTCGAGCGAGTCTTCCGCTGTCATAAAAGCTCGGGGCATGATAGCGTACATCACCATGTTTGAATGTATGTGGCACTCTGATTGTCTTGCTAGCTCGAGACTTACTTTGTCGGCTATTCATGTTCCCGATTTTTTTCCGTTTTATATCTCAGGGTGTGACATAACTCCAAGCAATGGCTTCCCAAATTGTGAAGTTCGTGGGAAATTGTTTCATCTGGTGAAGGACTTTTCGGTCAACTCGAGCATGAGCATCCTCCAATGAAGGCCGTATATCTGATAGGGCCCTTTGCGAGCTGTTACGTTGCTCCAAAAATCTGGATATCGAGGAGCCCGATACCACTAGGACCCCAAGACGCCACCCAAGAGCTTGCGAGGCTCTGAAGGGTTGGAAGAAAGGACGTGGGTGTATAAGAATCTATAATTACTAGCGCAATTTAAGAAATAACAACATAAGCAGAAGCAAATTATATAACTGGAGTGTTATAATTATACATTAGTCCATAAGTACATTAGTACAATTCCATAATTATACAAGAACAACTACACGTGCATACCCCAGCTCAGACCACGCTGGCTACTAGGACTGTCCGCCAAAACCACAAGGGAAATCGGATGCTGTGCCTCACCAGAAAAACAAGGGGTGAGTCTCATTTCATTGACTCAGTAGGGGTCCCGTAGATCCCTACCTCGTAGCTAAAATCACAAGTGAAACAAGTGACAACAATGAATAATATAATCTCAAATAATGGAAGCTGTGCAGGAATATTCATAAATGAATAGTTAAATAAACACAGCTAAACATGAATTATTACATGAGTTACATTTAAATTGAATTAGACAAATAAACACGAGAAGCATTTAATTTCCATTAGAGTCTAATTTCCACAATCTAAGTGATAGGAGAAGTAAACCACTAGAAGTAAGACCAAACGCGTCCACTAATGACTTACACTGTGCCTCGAGTGCCTCCCAGTCACCTGGAACGTGGCAACTGAGGCACCGTAGCAGTAACCAAAAATAAGGACTAGTCAGGGTCACGCTCATCAGCGTGGGTACAACGACCCCGACCACGTGTGCACACACAAGCTCAATGCCTTGAGCCAGGCCTCTAGCTAGTTTCCCCCCCAGTCAGACGCTAAATGCTAGGCAAGGGGGCCACAGAAACTAGCCTAAAAATCATACACTGGGACTGCCCTGCCACCTCTCCTAGGTGGGCCGACTCTGAAAGTCGTCAAGCTACAACTTGTGGGTCAGTCACGTAGGAAAGAGAGGCCAACTCAAATGGGACATAAATGTATGTTAGAAACCATCATAGCATGTGAAAGTACCAAAGGCACGACCCCAAACACATGGCCGAACGAAACACTGCTAAAAACTGTGCTGGAAACATGTGGCGGTCCTAACTGGGCCGCCACCTGCAAGTGGCGGTCCTGGGATGGTCGCTATCTACAGGTAGCGGTCACCCCATGACCGCTACTTGCTCACCGCCTCGCCTCACGGGTGGTAGTTTCTGGGTAGGCCACCACCCACTCCCGAGAGCAAGTAGCGGTCTAATGAAGACCACTACTTCTCCTAACGAACTGATATAGGGCAAACTTGTTTTAAACCCCTCCCCAAAAGATCAAATCAACAGGATTACATCAAAAAGACCTGTTTCCTGCTGTCATACACCATTTCCACAGCATTTGGACTCCAAAAACATAAAGAATGGAGCTATATACAAGATTAAACAATAGGGTTTAAGGGATCACATTCCACATGAAATTTTGATCAAACCAACCATTTTTACATGCTTGTAACTACTCTAATCAGTAGAAAAACATGAAGGGGCGAGGTAGGATTCTATCCCCCCTACCTAAAACCGTGAAACCACGTCGTTTAGGCTTGATTCCTTAGGCCAAAACCTCCCCCACGCCGGAGGAGAATCAACCACCACATGAGCCACCGATTCTCGACCTCACGAGCACTCCACTGTCGCCGCAAGCTCACCGGGGTCTCCTCCTCCAAGCTGCCCGCGGCCGGGTGGAGCGGGACGCCGAGAGAACAAGAGGGAAAGGGAGGGAGGTGCGTGAGAAGAGAGAGGGGGAACCATGGGGTTCCTCCCCACCGTGGGTAGAATAGGTTTTGTTTTCTTTTTTTGTTATAAAACCATTTATTATAAAAATGCTTTAATAAAACCAAAATAGTGATAATGCCCCAAAATTTCTATATATCATTATATAAGTGGGTTATTAAACCTATAACTCACCTAAAGGCCCACAAAAATCGACCAAATTCAATAGAATTTTTTGATCTCTAAATCCGATAAGAATTCGAACTTCACGGGTCTTACAGTCCCTCCCTCCTAATAAAAATTTCATCCTCGAAAATTCAAGGAACACTAGGAAGGAATAGGAGAGACGTACCTAATTGAACAAATATGGGAACTGCTGGCGCATATCTTCCTCATGTTCCCACATAGCCTCATTATCGGAGTGGCGCTGCCACACCACCTTCACCAGAGGGATAACCTTGTTCCTCAGTTGCTGTTCGCGATGATCTTCTATCCAAATGGGATACTCTGGTGTAGACAGGTCCGCCGCCACTTCAGGCCACATAGAATCATCTAGAATGTGCGACTCATCTGGCACATACTTTCTCAGCATAGAAACATGAAACACATCATGGATCGCTCCCATCGCCGGTGGCAACTGAAGACGATATGCCACTTGGCCCACACGCTCCAGAATGAGAAATGGACCAATATACCAGGGACTGAGCTTCCCACGCTTACCAAACCTCATCACACCATTCATTGGAGATATTCTCACAATCATAAAATCTCCTGGCTCTAACTGTAATGGTCTTCTACGCCGGTTAGCATAGCTCTTCTGTCGACTTTGAGCTGTCAACAACCTCTGCCTGATCACACGAACCACTTCTACACAATGATGCACCAGATCTGGTCCTGTCTAAAGCCGCTCACCAACCCCAAACCAGTCCAATGGCATACGACAAGGCCGTCCATATAAGGCTTCATACGGTGGCATACCAATGTTGGAATGATAGATATTATTATAAGAAAATTCTACCAATGGCAAATGTTGGCTCCACGAACCCTGCCAATCCAGACAACACGACCTCAACATATCTTCTAATGTCTGAATGGTCCTTTTAGATTGACCATTAGACTAAGGATGATACGCCGAACTAAATGCTAATTCTATGCCCAACGCCATTTGGAAACTCCGCCAAAAGCCAGAAGTAAAGAGTGGGTCACGATCTGATACAATAGACATAGAAATTCCATGCAATGGCACAATTTTCTCAACATAAAGCCTGGCCAATCACTGAACATTCCACTTCATCTAAATCGGCAACATTCTAGCTATCTTAGTCAGACGATCAACCATCAGCCAAATGCCATCATAGCCTTCAGGGGTTCGAGGCAAACGCACAACAAAATTTGTAGTCACATGATCCCATTTCCACATTGGAATTTCCAAACGTTGAACCATACCTCTGGGTCTTTGATGCTCAGCTTTCCCCTGCTGACATGTCAAATATTTAGCCACGAAGTCTGGCACATCCTTTTTCATGCATGGTCACCAAAATTGTCTTTTGACATTATTGTACATCTTCGTGGTTCCGGGATAAATAGTATAGTGGCATCGATGTAATACCCCAAAATTATATATAGATTATTTTAAAGTATTTCTGAAATTTTCTAGAAATTTCTAGGATTTTTCTAAGTTAAATAAAATCAATTAGAGTTTAAATAGAATATTAAATTAATTTTGAGTTAAATAAATTATTATGGAAGCCCAAATAATAACCAATTAATTAGGCCATTTAAATAGGCCATAGGACCCAAATTAAAGTCCAAAAAGATATGCCCCATATTCTAGAAGCTTAAAATTGATGTATTTACGGAATTAATAGAATAAATACATTAAATAAGGATAAATAGAAGATAATAATAGTGAAGAGTTTGAAAGGATTTAAAATTCGGCACCAATCCTTAGAAGCGGTCTATCACGTGACCGCAAGGGGCTAGAAATGGTCTTCACTAGACCGCTACCATCTGTCCGATCGCGAACAGTAGAGAAACGTGAAAAGTTTGGACCTTTGGCATCGAAATCATCTGGGATCGATGCTATCCAATAGCTGGAAGGGTATAGGATATGTTAGGATCAATTACAAGCCCTAAATATGACTCTAATGTCATCCAAATCCATGAAACTCTAGCAAACCCTATAAATATATCTTAAGTTCAACCTGAGCGACCCTTACGTTTGGCTCGCGAGGAACTAAGCTAAGGAAGCATTATTTGAGGTAGGTTCTTTAGAATATTTTATTCAAAATACTAAGGTATAACTGCCCTCAAAATTTCATCTTAGGACATCAAGCCATCAGAGAGAAAGAAGCGTCCAAAGTCGCTTGTTCGGTAGAAGTAAGCCAGGAACCTGTGCGACCGGGCCAGATTGAGCAGCAAATTAGAAGTCCTAAACAAGGTAATTAGATATGGGTTCTTTAGAGTTATTTGTTTCTTTTAATACCCTCTTCTTACCTCCAATTTTTGTGATCTTAGGTGAAGGGAATCAGAAGTTAGAAAGCCACGAAGTTGCTGGTTCGGTTCAGGACGAGCAGAACTAGGGTCAAGTTCCAGCCCAAAATTCAAAGTCTAAAGCCCAGTACAGAGGTAGGTTATCTCATAAAAAGGCTAAAAATGAATGATAGGAGTAAAATCCCTCTTGTTTCATAAGATTTCATGCATTGTACATGTTGTATTTGACGATTTATTATCACTGCGCATTTAGGTTATGTAGCATGCATACTCCCCAACCTTAATTCCAAATATAACAATCTTAGCTTAATTTATGCAACCTTGCATCTCCATGGCGTTAATTCCTTTGCAGCATGTTTTATATCTCTTTCTAGTTTGTTTCCATGCATTATTTTGCCCTAGAATAAGCCTGAACATCGGTTTTAATGTCTGTCTACTACAGAGGAAAAATGATTTCCGTAAGATCGCCAGAGTCTCCTTGCGGCCCTACGATAGACCGCTAGGTTTGATAAAACGGTTCTTAAGTGATCGCTTTTATTTTATGAGTTCTGTAATTATGTTAACCCGAAACATAATGCAAAGTAGCCTTATTTATCATATGATAAGCCTAGATAATTAGGTTTTATTCTTGTTTTAAGTGCTACATTTGTAAATTTGGTTGTATTGGTGGGTTATTCTAGTGGATTGTAGGTTTCAAATATGCATGGAAATTATATTAAGTTATGTTAATTTCATGCCAAAACTTATACTCTTGTATTAATGAATATAATTTTCATGGACTTGACTAGTTTTGATCGCTATTTTATCACGATCTCTTCTCATGTACGAGTCATTTTCCTAAGTACATGGCGCTTACTCCGGTATGCGACCATTAGACTCACTTTGCACTTATAGGCATACTCTCTTGGACTTATGAACCTCTCCGCCGGATATTCCTTCTGTCTAACTAGGGGATTATGTTTCAAGGCCTCCGTAAGACTCCGCGAGCCTGGAATTTCCACTAGGACGCTGAGTCGGTTGTACCCTCAAACCCAATTGTTAGAGAGCACTTAACTGGTATTTTGATGTTCTGGACCTTAGCGGCCTGTGGACGACCGCTAGAGGCACTTATCGACCCTTTATCTGACCGCTAAAAGACCCAAGCGGCCCTGCCATGACCGCCAAGCTCCAGAAAGTTTCACTGCGTCGACACGTTCTGCTCCATGCGTTGACTCTATTTGTAAGACGACCTAGCACTTACCGCTATGCTATAGAAAATGGTCCAGTCATGACCGCTAGTGTTTGTAATGTTCTTAACCCAGGATTTTGACCCAAGGGTTTGTTTTCTATGATCCTTGATGGTCTAATGATTATCTAGAACCTAAAACTTTGTTTCTCAAGCTACCTAATGAATTATGGAAATTAAAGAATGTACCGTTATGCTGCTGAATTCACTCCATGGCATGATCTTGCTTTGAGTCATTTTTGAACTCTCACATTCTACATTGAAGCATTCTTGCCTTGATATTTGCAATCATAAAACTGTATTTGAACTTGTTACATTACTAGACATACTTTATTGTTACACTTGTAGAACTAGTTTGATTTATACGTGAAGATGCAGTCCGGGTACTGATTGTGTCCAAGGGCTCTATGCTAGTCCCCTCAGCTGATTGTCAGAAACATACTATAAACTATGGGGTATGATGCTACTGGCGTCGCATTGCATTGAGAGTACTTTCTTTATAAATAAGTGAAATCCATGAATTCTCACGAGGCTCTCTCTTGATAGAATTATTCCATGCTTGATTACATAACATTCTAGTGCATAGCCTTTATGGTTATGAAAAGTGAAAAGTGAAAGTGCTTTCTCGTTACATGCAAGCATGCTCGTTCATGAAAGCCCAAGTTACATTCTTGATATATTCTTACTTAATCCTGCTCATCTATCATCATTCGTCCTACATCATGAGCTTATCATGCTATTATGTCACTTTATTTTATATGTGTGTTTTACCGCATTTTCTTTTTATCTTACACTCTAGAGCTAAAATGTTATGTACTTCAACATTGCCTTCATGTTGATACGAAGATACCTATTGGGCATGTGTGTGGATTCCCTACTTCTCCCAATCTTTTTCAGGAAGTTCTACCGGGTCGGATTCAGATTACTCAAGTGATGGATCCGAGAGTGATTGATGGTTTGAGAGAAGCCGTAGCAAGTCGAGTCAGGAGTCAATTATGTAATTTTTGCTTTATTGAGTCTAGTTAGTCAAAAAGTCATTATCATATACTGGATTATCACTATCAATAAAAGTTAGGTTTTAGTTCAATGATTATGTCCATTCATCTTATGTGTGAAGGATTTGCGCTCTGATTGTTATTATCACTTGAGGCTTCTCTTGCTGACTGTTCACGTTCCCGATTAGTTTCCGCTGCATAATCTCGGGGCGTGACAGTTAAAGTGGTATCAGAGCCTAGGCCTAAGAAAGTCCTCGGAAAGGATGTCACGTCATAGGTTAAGTCCATGCTTAAGGACCCATGCCTATGAAACAAGGAAAGGAATTCTGTACCCTTGAGAGAATTGGGTAGAACCCAGAGTGAGATAGTTATATAAAAATTATCTTAGGGTAAATCTTCCCGATCCTAAGCAAAATAACTAAATGTCCACTTTCTCAAGTACCTGGATTCTTGATGGCTCATCGTGTGAAATGGGATGAGATGCAACAAACCATTGCGGGTCTTACCAAGGCCTTGCAAACTATGGCCCAAGCCGGCGCGAGGGTAGGGGCAGGTGCCGGCTACTTACAAAGGAATTTCTGAAGTTTAAATCCTCCATGATTTTCTAGTTCCTCCCACCCAGATGAAGTTGAGAACTGGATTAATGAAATGAACCGTATATTTGAGGTCATGCAATGTGCTGACCAAGAGAAGGTTCGTCTTGCGACGTTCCAACTCAACAAGGATGCGCGTACGTGGTGGAAGTCTATTCCAACACCACCTACAGACGCACCACACACTTGTGAGGGATTTCTCACGTTCTTCCAAGCAAAATATTTTTATGAACATGTTAAGGAGAGGAAGGCGGTGGAATTCGCTTCCTTATGGCAAGACATAATGACGGTGGTGGAGTATGAATTACAATTCTCTCGTCTAGCACCCTATGCTCAGCATTTAGTAAGCACATACCTATTAAAATCCAACCGATTTATGGATGATTTAATGCCCGAATTTATTCAACAACTTGGGTCTCAAAATATACGCACATATACGAAAATGGTTCAACGGGCACATCTATGTGAAAGAACCCTGGAGAAGGTGGAAAAGCTCCAAGGGAAGGAAGAAAGGTCGACCTGAAATCATGATAGGCGAGAGGAGAGAGAAGCGGATGAGGATGAACCACGACACAATAAGAGGTCCCGCATTGGGAATGGTAATGTAAAAAGAAATGGAAATGGCAATGGAAAGAATAAAAGAATTAAGGAAGAAGAAGGAATTCAAGTCGCCACAGCTTGCTCATTGTGTGAAAAATTTGGGCACTCGACTGAAGAGTGTTGGTAGCGTCTTCGCGCTTGTCAAAAATGTGGAAGTCAGAAACATCGCTTGCACATGTGTCCTCTCATAAAGGAACAACCTTCGAGGGATAACAACAGACGCGGGAGACGAGGCCGACTAAATGCCTTTCTAGATGAGGAAGGTAAAATAATTAAAGGTACCATCTTAACCTATTCACATTACTTTAATATTTAGTGCAATTGATTAACAAATTAAAACATACACACACTCTTCGTAAAAACTCATGTTATGAATTTGGGGACCGAATTCTCTTTAGTGGGGGAGGGTGTAATACCCCGAAATTTTATATACATTATTTTAAAGTATTTCTTAAATTTTCTGGAAATTTTGAGGATTTTTCTAAGTTAAATAAAATTAATTAGAGTTTAAATAAAATATTAAATGAATTTTGAGTTAAAGAAATTATTATGAAAGCCCAAATAATAACTAATTAATTAGGCCATAGGACCCAAATTACAGCCCAAAAAGATCTTCCCCATATTCTAAAAGCCTAAAATTGATGTATTTATGAAATTAAAAGGAAAAATACATTAAATAAGGATAAATAGAAGATAATAATAATGAATAGTTTGAAAGGATTTAAAATTTGGTGTCAATCCTTAGAAGCGGTCTATCGCGTGACCGCGAGGGGCTAGAAACGGTCTTCACTAGACCGCTACCATCCGTCCGATCGCGAACAACAGAGAAAGGTGAAAAGTTTGGACCTTTGGCATCCAAATCATCTGGGATCGATGCTATCCTCTAGGTAGAAGGGTATAGGATATGTTAGGATCAATTACAAGCTCTAATTTGGACTCTAAGGTCTTCCAAATCCATGAAACCCTAGCTAACCCTATAAATAGATCTTAAGTTCAACCGGAGCGACCCTTACGTTTGGCTCGCGTGAAACTAAGGTAAAGAAGCATTGTTTGAGGTAGGTTCTTTAGAATATTTTGTTCCAAATACTAAGGTCTAACTGCCCTTAAAATTTCGCTTTATGAGATCAAGCCATCAGGGAGAAAGAAGCGTCCAAAGTCGCTAGTTCAGTACAAGCAACCCAGGAACCTGTGCGACCAGGCTAGATTGAGCAGCAAATTAGAAGCCCTAAACAAGGTAATTAGATATGAGTTTTTTAGAGTTATTTGTTCCTTTTAATACCCTCTTCTTACCCTCCAATTTTCTTGGTCTTAGGTGAATGGAATCAGAAGTAAGAAAGCCACGAAGTTGCTGGTTCAGTTCAGGACGAGCAGAACTAGGGTCAAGTTCCAGCCCAAAATTCGAAGTCTAAAGCTCAGTACAGACGTAGGTTATCTCATGAAAAGGCTAAAACTGAATGATAGGAGTAAAAGCCCTCTTGTTTCATAAGATTTCAGGCATTGTACACGTTGTATTTGACGATTTGTTATCACTGCATATTTCGGTTATGTAGCATGCATAGTCCCTAACCTTAATTCCAAAGATAACAATCCTAGCTTAATTTATGCAACCTTGCATCTCCATGGCGTTAATTCAATTGCAGCATGTTTTATATCCCTTTCTAGTTTGTTTGCATTATTTTTCCCTAGAATAAGCCTGAACTTCAGTTTTAATGTCTGTCTGCTACAGAGGAAAAATGGTCTTCTTAAGACCGCCATAGTCTCCTTGCGGCCCTACGATAGACCGCTAGGTTTAATAAAATCGTTCTTAAGCGACAGCTTTTATTTTCTGAGTTATGTAATTATGTTAACCTGAAACATAATACAGAGTAACCTTATTTATCTAATGATAAGCCTAAATAATTAGGCTTTATTCTTGTTTTAAGTGCTACATTTGTAAATTTGGTTGTATTGGTGGGTTATTCTAGTAGATTGCAGGTTTCACATAGGCATCGAAATTATTTTAAGTTATATTAATTTCATGCCAAAACTTATACTCTTGTATTAATCAATATAATTTTCATGGACTTGACTAGTTTTGATCGCTGTTTTATCACGATCTCTTCTCATCTACGAGTCATTTTCATAAGTACATGGCGCTTACTCCGGTATGCAACCATTAGATACACTTTGCACTTATAGGCAGACTCTCTTGGACTTATGAACCTCTTCGCCGGATATTCCTTCTGTCGGACTAGGGGATTATGTTTCAAGGCCTCCGTAAGACTCCGCGAGCATGGAATGCCCACTAGGACGCCGAGTCGGTTGTACCCTCAAACTCAATTGTTAGAGAGCACTTAACTGGTGTTTTGATGTTCTGGACCTTAGCAGCCTGTGGATGACCGCTAGAGGCACTTAGCGGCCCTTTATCTGATCGCTAAAAGACCCAAGCGGCCCTGCCATGACCGCCAGGCTCTAGAAAGTTTCACTACGTCGACACGTTCTTCTCCATGCATAGACTCTATTTATAAGACAGCCTACCACTGACCGCTGTGGTCTAGAAAACGGTCCAGTCATGACCGCTAGTGTCTGCAATGGTCTTAACTTTGGGTTTTGACCCAACAGTTGGTTTTCTATGATCCTAGATGGTCTAATGATTATCTAAAACTTAAAACTTTGTTTCTCAAGCTACATAGTGAATTATGGAAATTAAAGAATGTATCATTATGCTTTCGAATTCTCTCTATAGCATGACCTTGCTTTAAGTCATTTTTGAACTCTCATATTCTAAATTGAAGCATTCTTACCTTGATATTTGCTATCATGATACTATAGTTGAACTTGTTACATTACTGGTCATACTTTATTGTTACACTCGTGGAACTAGCTTGATTTATACGTGAAGATGCAGTTCGGGCACTGAATGTGTCCAAGGGCTCTATGCTAGTCCCCTCGGCTGATTGTCGGAAATGTACTATAAACCATGGGGCATGATGCTACTGGCGTCGCATTGCGCTAGGAGTACTTTCTTTATAAATAAGTGAAATCCACGAATTTTCACGAGGCTCTCTCTTGATAGAATTATTCCATGCTTGATTACATGACATTCTAGTGCATAGCCTTTATGGTTATGAAAAGTGAAAAGTGAAAGTGCGTTCTCGTTACATGCAAGAATGCTCATTCGTGAAAGGCCAAGTTACATTCTTGGTATATTCTTACTTAATCCTACTCATCTATCATCATTCGTCCTACATCGTGATCTTATCATGATATTATGTCACTTTGTTTTATACGTGTGTTTTATAGCATTTTATTTTTATCTTACACTCTAGAGCTAAAATGTTAAGTACTTAAACATTGCCTTCATGTTGATACGAAGATACCCACTGGGCATGTGTGCACATTCCCTACTTTTCTGAATCTTTTTCAGGAAGTTCTAGCGGGTCGGATTCAGGTTACTCAAGTGATGTATCCGAGAGTGATTGATGGTTCGAGAGAAGCCATAGCTAGTCGAGTCAAGAGTCAATTATGTAATTTTTGCTTTATTGAGTCTAGGTAGTCAAAAAGTCATTATCATGTACTGGATTATCACTATCAATAAAAGCTAGATTTTTGTTCAATTATTGTGTCCATTCATCTTATGTGTGAATGATTTGCGCTCTGATTGTTATTGTCACTTGAAGCTTCTCTTGTCGGTTGTTCACGTTCCCGATTAGTTTCCGCTGCATAATCTCGGGGCGTGACAGTTAAAGTGGTATCAGAGCCTAGGCCTAAGAAAGTCCTAGGAAAAGATGTCATGTCATAGGTTCAGTCCAAGCTTAAGGACCCATGCCTATGAAACAAGGAAAGGAATTCCGAACCCTTGAGATAATTGGGTAGAACCCGGTGTGAGATAGTTATATAGAAATTATCTTAGTGTAAATCTTCCCAATCTTAAGCAAAATAACTAAATGTCCACTTTCTCAGGTACCTAGATTCTTGATGGCTCATCGTATGAACTGGGATGAGATGCAACAAACCATTGTGGGTCTTACCCAGGCCTTGCAAACTATGGCCCAAGCCGGCGCGAGGGCAGGGGCTAGTGCCGGCGACTTAGATAGGAATTTTTAAAGTTTAAATACTCCACGATTTTTTGGTTCATCCAACCCAGATGAAGCAGAGAACTGGATCGATGAAATGAACCGTATATTTGAGTTCATGCAATGTGCCGACCAAGAGAAGGTTCATCTTGCCACGTTCCAACTCAACAAGGATGCGCGTACATAGTGGAAGTCTATTCCAGCACCACCTGTCGACGCACTACACACTTGGGGGGGATTTCGCAAGCTCTTCCGAGCAAAATATTTCTCCGAACATGTTAAGGAGAGGATGGCGGCGGAATTCACTTCCTTACGTCAAGGCATGATGATGGTGGCGG
This sequence comes from Amorphophallus konjac, assembly GCA_022559845.1. Taxonomy (NCBI): domain Eukaryota; kingdom Viridiplantae; phylum Streptophyta; class Magnoliopsida; order Alismatales; family Araceae; genus Amorphophallus; species Amorphophallus konjac. The sequence continues at coordinate 278,432,002 of CM040124.1, read as the reverse complement.
AGTATGAATTACAATTCTCTCGGCTAGCACCTTATGCTCCGCATTTAGTAAGCACAGACATATTAAAAGCCAACCGATTAATGGACGGTTTAAGGCCCGAATTTATTCAACAACTTGGGTTTCAAAATATCCGCACATATACGAAAATGGTTCAACAGGCACATCTATGCGAAAGAACCTTGGAGAAGGTGGAAAAGCTCCGAGGGAAGGAAGAAAGGTCGAGCCGAAAACATGATGGACGAGAGGAGAGAGAAGCGGATGAGGATGAACCCCGTCACAATATGAGGTCCCGCAATGGGAACAGTAATGGAAAAAGAAATGGAGATGGCAATGGAAAGAATAAAAGTGTTAAGGAAGAAGAAGGAACGCAATTCGCCACGTCTTGCTTATTCTGTGAAAAATTTAGGCACTCGGCTGAAGAGTGTTGGAAGCGTCTTTGCGCTTGTCTCAAATGTGAAAGTCGGGAACATCGCTTGCCCATGTGTCCTCTCATAAAGGAATAATCTTCGAGAGATAACAACGGACGCCGGAGATGAGGCCGGCTAAATGCCATTCTGGATGAGGAAGGTAAAATAATTAAAGGTACCATCTTAACCTATTCTTATTACTTTAATTTTTAGTGCAGTTAATTAACAAATTAAAACATACACACACTCTTCGTAAAAACTCATGTTACGAATTTGGGGACCAAATTCTCGTAAGTGGAGGAGGGTGTAATACCCCGAAATTTTATATAAATTATTTTAAAGTATTTCTGAATTTTTTTGAAAATTTCTAGGCTTTTTCTAGGTTAAATAAAATTAATTAGAGTTTAAATAGAATATTAAATAAATTTTAAGTTAAATATATTATTATGGAAGCCCAAATAATAACCAATTAATTAAGCCATTTAAATTGGCCATAGGACCCAAATTAAAGCCCAAAAGATCTGGCCCATATTCTAGAAGCTTAAAATTGATGTATTTACGGAATTAATAGGATAAATACATTAAATAAGGATAAATAGAAGATAATAATAATGAAGAGTTTGAAAATATTTAAAATTTGGCGCCAATCCTTAGAAGCGGTCTATCGTGTGACCGCAAGGGGCTAGAAACGGTCTTCACTAGATCGGTACCATCCGTCCGATCACGAACAGCAGAGAAACGTGAAAAGTTTGGACCTTTGGCATGCAAATCATCTGGAATTGATGCTATCCACTAGCTGGAAGGGTATAGGATATGTTAGGATCAATTAAAAGCTCTAATAAGGACTCTAAGGTTGTCCAAATCCATGAAACCCTAGCTAACCCTATAAATAGATCTTAAGTTCAACCTGAGCGACCCTTACGTTTCGCTCGCGTGGAGCTATGGTAAGGAAGCATTATTTGAGGTTGGTTCTTTTGAATATTTTGTTCAAAATACTAAGGTCTAATAGCCCTCAAAATTTCATCTTAGGATATCAAGCCATCAGGGAGAAAGAAGCATCCAAAGTCGCTGGTTCGGTACAAGTAACCCAGGAACCTGTGCGACCGTGCGAGATTGAGCAGCAAATTAGAAGCCATAAACAAGGTAATTAGATATGGGTTCTTTATAGTTACTTGTTCCTTTTAGTACTCTCTTCTTACCCTCCAATTTTCGTGGTCTTAGGTGAAGGGAATCAGAAGTTAGAAAGCGACGAAGTTGCGGGTTCGGTTCAGGACGAGCAAAACTAGGGTCAAGTTCCAGCCCAAAATTCGAAGTCTAAAGCCCAGTACAGACGTAGGTTATCTCATGAAAAGGCTAAAACTGAATGATAGGAGTAAAATCCCTCTTGTTTCATAAGATTTCATGCATTGTACACGTTGTATTTGACGATTTATTATCACTGCGCATTTAGGTTATGTAGCATGCATAGTCCCTAACCTTAATTCCTAAGATAACAATCTTAGCTTAATTTATTCAACCTTGCAACTCCATGGCGTTAATTCCTTTGCAGCATGTTTTATATCCCTTTCTAGTTTGTTTCCATGCATTATTTTGCCCTAGAATAAGCCTGAACTTCAGTTTTACTGTCTGTCTGCTATAGAGGAAAAACGGTCTCCGTAAGACCACCAGAGTCTCCTTGCGGCCCTACGATAGACCGCTAGGTTTGATAAAACGGTTCTTAAGTGATCGCTTTTATTTTATGAGTTCTGTAATTATGTTAACCCGAAATATAATGCAGAGTAGCCTTATTTATCTTATGATAAGTCTAGATAATTAGGTTTTATTCCTGTTTGAAGTGCTACATTTGTAAATTTGGTTGTATTGGTGGGTTATTCTAGTGGATTGTAGGTTTCAAATATGCATGGAAATTATATTAAGTTATGTTAATTTCATGCCAAAACTTATACTCTTGTATTAATGAATATAATTTTCATGGACTTGACTAGTTTTGATCGCTATTTTATCACAATCTCTTCTCATCTACGAGTCATTTTCATAAGTACATGGCGCTTACTCCGATATGTGACCATTAGATACACTTTACACTTATAGGCACACTCTCTTGGACTTATGAACCTCTCTGGCAGATATTCCTTCTGTCAGACTAGGGAATTATGTTTCAAGGCCTCCGTAAGACTCCGCGAGCCTAGGATTCCCACAAGGACGCCGAACTAGTTGTACCCTCAAACCCAATTGTTAGAGAGCACTTAACCGGTGTTTTGATGTTCTGGACCTTAGCGGCCTGTGGATGACCGCCAGAGGCACTTAGCGGCACTTTATCTGACTGCTAAAAGACCCAAGCGGCCCTGGCATGACCGCCAGGCTCTAGAAAGTTTCACTGCGTTGACACGTTCTTCTCCATGCGTCGACTCTATTTATAAGACGGCCTAGCACTAACCGCTATGGTCTAGAAAATGGTCCAGTCATGGGTGCTATTGTCTGCAATGTTCTTAACCCGGGGTTTTGACCCAAAGGTTGGTTTTCTATGATCCTAGATGGTCTAATGATTATCTAGAACCTAAAACTTTGATTCTCAAGCTACCTAATTGATTATGGAAATTAAAGAATGTACCATTATGCTGCCAAATGCTCTCCATGGCATGACCTTGCTTTAAGTCATTTTTTAACTCTAATATTCTAAATTGAAGCATTCTTACCTTGATATTTGCTATCATGAAACTATTGTTGAACTTGTTACATTACTGGCCATACTTTATTGTTACACTCATAGAACTAGCTTGTTTTATACGTGAAGATGCAGTTCGGGCACTGATTGTGTCCAAGGGCTCTATGCTAGTCCCCTCGGCTGATTGTCGGAAACATATTATAAACTATGGGGTATGATGCTACTGGCGTCGCATTGCGCTGGGAGTACTTTCTTTATAAATAAGTGAAATCCACGAATTCTCATGAGGCTCTCTCTTGATAGAATTATTCCATGCTTGATTACATGACATTCTAGTGCATAGCATTTATGGTTATGAAAAGTGAAAAGTGAAAGTGTGTTCTCGTTACATGGAAGCATGCTCGTTCGTGAAAGGCCAAGTTACATTCTTGATATATTCTTACTTAATTTTGATCATCTATCATCATTCGTCCTACATTGTGATCTTATCAGGCTATTATGTCACTTTATTTTATACGTGTGTTTTATCGCTTTTTCTTTTTATCTTACACTCTAGAACTAAAATGTTAAGTACTTAAACATTGCCTTCATATTGATACGAAGATACTTACTGGGCATGTGTGCTCATTCCCTACTTTTTCCAATCTTTTTTAGGAAGTTCTAGCGGGTCGGATTCAGATTACTCAAGTGATGGATCCGAGAGTGATTGATGGTTCGAGAAAAGCCGTAGCTAGTCGAGTCAAGAGTCAATTATGTAAGTTTCGCTTTATTGAGTCTAATTAGTCAAAAAGTCATTATCATGTAATGGATTATCACTATCAATAAAAGTAATATTTTTGTTCAATTATTGTGTCCATTCATCGTATGTGTGAATGATTTGGGCTCTGATTGTTATTGTCACTTGAGGCTTCTCTTGCCGGCTATTCACATTCCTGATTAGTTTCCACTGCATAATCTCGGGGCATGATAGTTAAAGTGGTATCAGAGCATAGGCCTAAGAAAGTCCTAGGAAAAGATGCCATGGCTTAGGTTAAGTCCAAGCTTAAGGACCCATGCCTATGAAACAAGGAAAGGAATTCCGAACCGTTAAGAGAATTGGGTAGAACCCGAGGTGAGATAGTTATATAGAAATTATCTTAGGGTAAATCTTCCTGATCCTTATCAAAATAACTAAATGTCCACTTTCTTAGGTACCTGGATTCTCGATGGCTCATCGTGTGAACTGAGACAAGATGCGACAAACCATTACGGGTCTTACCCAGGCCTTGCAAACAATGGCCCAAGCCGGCGCGAGGGTAGGGGCTGGTGCCGACGACCTACATAGGAATTTCTGATGTTTAAATCCTCCATGATTTTCTGGTTCCTCTAACCCAGATGAAGCTGAGAACTGGATCGATGAAATGAATGGTATATTTGAGGTCATGCAATGTGCCGACCAAGAGAACGTTCGTCTTGCCACGTTCCAACTCAACAAGGATGTGCGTACGTGGTGGAAGACTATTCCAGCATCACCTGTAGACACACTACACACTTGGGAGGGATTTCTCATGCTCTTCCGAGCAAAATATTTCTCCGAGCATGTTAAGGAGAGGAAGGTGGCAGAATTCGCTTCCTTACGGCAAGGCATGATGACGGTGGCAGAGTATGAATTACAATTCTCTCAGCTAGCACCATATGCTCAGTATTTAGTAAGCACAGACCTATTAAAAGCCAACCGATTTATGGAATGTTTAAGGGATGAATTTATTCAACAACTTGGGTCCCAAAATATCCGCACGTATACAGAAATGGTTCAACAGGCACATCTATGCGAAAGAACCCTAGAGACGATGGAAAAGCTCCGAGGGAAGGAAGAAAGGTCGAGCCAAAAATATGAGGAGAGAGAAGTGGATGAGGATGAACCCCGTCACAATAAGAGGTCCTGCAATGGAAACGGTAATGGAAAAATAAATGGAAATGGCAGTGGAAAGAATAAAAGAGTTAAGGAAGAAGAAGGAACGCAAGTCGCCACAGCTTGCTCATTCTGTGAAAAAATTGGGCACTCGGCTGAAGAGTGTTGGAAGCGTCTTGGCACTTGTCTCAAATGTGAAAGTCGGGAACATCGCTTGCCCATGTGTCCTCTCATAAAGGAACAATCTTCGACGGATAACAATGGACGTGGGAGACGAGGCTGACTAAATGCCATTCTGGACGAGGAAGGTAAAATAATTAAAGGTACCATCTTAACCTATTAACATTACTTTAATTTTTAGTGCAGTTAATTAACAAATTAAAACATACACACACCCTCCGTAAAAACTCATGTTATGAATTTGGGGACCAAATTCTCTTAAGTGGGAGATGGTGTAATATCCCAAAATTTTGTATAAATCATTTTAGACAATTTCAATTTTTTTTTGGAAATTTCTAGGAGTTTTCTAAGTTAAATAAAATTAATTAGAGTTTTAATAGAATATTAAATGAATTTTGATTTAAATAAATTATTATGGAAGCCCAAATAATAACCAATTAAGTAGTCCATTCAAATAGGCCATAGGACCCAAATTAAAGTCCAAAAAGATCTGGCCCATATTCTAGAAGCTTAAAATTGATGTATTTAAGGAATTTATAGGAGAAATACATTAAATAAGGATAAATAGAAGATAATAATAATGAAGAGTTTGAAAGGATTTAAAATTCGGTGCCAATCATTAGAAGTGGTCTATCGCGTGACCGCAAGGGGCTAGAAACGGTCTTTACTAGACCGCTACCATCCGTCCAATCGCGAACAATAGAGAAACGAGAAAAGTTTTGACCTTTGGCATCCAAATCATATGGGATCGATGCTATCCTCTAGTTGGAAGGGTATAGGATATGTTAGGATTAATTAGTAGCCCTAATTAGGACTCTAAGGTCGTCCAAATCCACGAAACCCTAGCTAACCCTATAAATAGATCTTAAGTTCAACCTGAGCGACCCTTACGTTTGGATCGCATGAAACTAAGGTAAGGAAGCATTATTTGAGGTAGGTTCTTTAGAATATTTTGTTCAAAATATGAAGGTCTAACTGTCCTCAAAATTTCATCTTAGGAGATCAAGCCATCAGGGAGAAAGAAGCCTCCAAAGTCGCTGGTTTGGTACAAGCAACCAAGGAACCTGTGCGACCGGGCCATATTGGGCAGCAAATTAGAAGCCATAAACAAGGTAATTAGATATGGGTTCTTTATAGTTACTTGTTCCTTTTAGTACTCTCTTCTTACCCTCCAATTTTCGTGGTCTTAGGTGAAGGGAATCAGAAGTTAGAAAGCGACGAAGTTGCGGGTTCAGTTCAGGATGAGCAAAACTAGGGTCAAGTTCCAGCCCAAAATTCGAAGTCTAAAGCCCAGTACAGACGTAGGTTATCTCATGAAAAGGCTAACACTGAATGATAGGAGTAAAATCCCTCTTGTTTCATAAGATTTCATGCATTGTACACGTTGTATTTGACGATTTGTTATCACTGCATATTTCGGTTATGTAGCATGCATAGTCCCTAACCTTAATTCCAAATATAACAATCATAGCTTAATTTATGCAACCTTGCATCTCCATGGCATTAATTCGTTTGTAGCATGTTTTATATCCCTTTCTAGTTTGTTTCCATGCATTATTTTTCCCTGGAATAAGCCTGAACTTCGGTTTTAATGTCTGTCTGCTACAGAGGAAAAACGGTCTTCTTAAGACCGCCATAGTCTCCTTGCGGCCCTACGATAGACCGCTAGGTTTGATAAAACGGTTCTTAAGTGACTGCTTTTATTTTCTGAGTTCTGTAATTATGTTAACACGAAACATAATACAGAGTAACCTTATTTATTTAATGATAAGCCTAGATAATTAGGCTTTATTCTTGTTTTAAGTGCTACATTTGTAAATTTGGTTGTATTGGTGGGTTATTCTAGTAGATTGCAGGATTCACATATGCATAGAAATTATTTTAAGTTATGTTATATTCTTGCCAAAACTTATACTCTTGTATTAATGATTATAATTTTCATGGACTTGACTAGTTTTAATCGCTATTTTATAACAATCTCTTCTCATCTACGAGTCATTTTCATAAGTACATGGCGCTTACTCTGGTATGCGACCATTAGATACACTTTGCACTTATAGGCACACTCTCTTGGACTTATGAACCTCTCTGCCAGATATTCCTTTTGTCGGACTAGGGGATTATGTTTCAAGGCCTCTGTAAGACTCTGCGAGCGTGGGATTCCCACTAGGACGCCGAGCTGGTTGTACCCTTGGACCAATTATCAGAGAGCACTTAACCGGTGTTTTGATGTTCTGGACCTTAGCGGCCTGTGGACGACTGTCAGAGGCACTTACCGGCCCTTTATCTTACCGCTAAAAGACCCAAGCGGCCCTGCCATGACCGCCAGGCTCCAGAAAGTTTCACTACATCAACACATTATTCTCCATGCGTCAACTCTATTTATAAGACGGCCTACCACTGACCATTGTGGTCTAGAAAACGGTCCAGTCATGACCGCTACTGTCTGCAATGTTCTTAACCCGGGTTTTTGACCCAAGGGTTGGTTTTCTATGATCCTAGATGGTCTAATTATTATCTAAAACCTAAAACTTTGTTTCTAAAGCTACCTAATGAATTATGGAAATTAAAGAATGTACCGTTATGCTGCCGAATTCTCTCTATAGCATGACCTTGCTTTAAGTCATTTTTGAACTCTCATATTCTAAATTGAAGCATTCTTACCTTGATATTTGCCATCATGATACTATAGTTGAAATTGTTACATTACTGGTCATACTTTATTGTTACACTGGTGGAACTAACTTGATTTATACGTGAAGATGCAGTTCGGGCACTGATTGTGTCCAAGGGCTCTATGCTAGTCCCCTCGGCTGATTGTCGAAAACATACTATAAACCATGGGGTATGATGCTACTGTCGTCGCATTGTGCTGGGAGTACTTTCTTTATAAATAAGTGAAATCCACGAATTCTCACGAGGCTCTCTCTTGATAGAATTATTCCATGCTTGATTACATGACATTCTAGTGCATAGCCTTTATGGTTTTAAAAAATGAAAAGTGAAAGTGTGTTCTCGTTACATGCAAGAATGCTCGTTCGTGAAAGGCCAAGTTACATTCTTGATATACTCTTACTTAATCTTGCTCATCTATCATCATTCATCCTACATCGTGATCTTATCATGCTATTATGTCACTTTGTTTTGTGCGTGTGTTTTACCGCATTTTCTTTTTATCTTACATTCTAGAGCTAAAATGTTAAGTACTTAAATATTGACTTCATGTTGATACGAAGATACCTACTGGGCATGTGTGCTCATTCCCTACTTTTCTCAATCTTTTTCAGGAAGTTCTAGCGGGTCGGATTTAGATTACTCAAGTGATGGATCCGAGAGTGATTGATGGTTCGAGAGAAGCCGTAGCTAGTCGAGTCAAGAGTCAATTATGTAATTTTTGCTTTATTGAGTCTAGTTAGTCAAAAAGTCATTATCATGTACTGGATTATCACTATCAATAAAAGTTAGGTTTTTGTTCAATTATTGTGTCCATTAATCTTATGTGTGAATGATTTACGCTCTGATTGTTATTGTCACTTGAGGGTTCTCTTGTCGGCTGTTGATGTTCCCGATTAGTTTCCACTGCATAATCTCGGGGTGTGACAATCCATGTGCTTGACGTAATATAGCATTTCTCAGAGAATCTTCAGTTGGAACATGGATTCGGCCATTGAATCTCACCACTACATCATCACATAACTCCACTACAGGCATTGTCACAAAGAGTGACAACTCAGAATTTGCCTGTTGTGCCTCCCTGATCTGTTGATAAATAGCTGGAGTCATCACCAAACTAGCAAGAACAGTTGTCATCGGGTCTCGGGGAATCTTCAATCTGAAAGTCTCACACGGGAATTGCTCCCATAGCTTCCACTCTTGTATCATCAAGTGACTGATTTGCACTTTTCTGCTTAGTGCATGGGCCACTACATTCATCTTGCCAGGTTGATAAGACAGAGTAAAATCATAGTCTTTCATATACTACATCCACCTATGCTGACGAAGATTCAAATCCTTCTAGGAGAACACATATTTCAAGCTTTGATGATCGGTGAGGATCTCAAATTTCTCACCATACAAATAATGCCTCCAAATCTTCAACGCAAAAATCACTACTGCCAGATCTAAATCATGAGTGGGATAATTTTCTTCATGTTTCTTTAACTGTTGAGATGCATATGCTACAACTCTGCCATGCTGCATAAGCACTGCACCCAAGCCCACTCGAGATGCATCCGTACACACAACAAATCCACCAGAAGTAGAAGGTAAGACAAGCACTAGGGAAGTCATGAGTACCCTTTTTAATTCATTGAAACTCTGCTAACATTCCTCGGACTACACAAATGGCACATTTTTCCAACTTAATTTAGTCATAGGTGTGACAATTTGAGCAATGTCATGAATGAATCTCCTATAGTATCCAGTGATACCTAAGAAGCTTCTAACCTCTGCCACAGATCTCGGTCTCTGCCACTAAAGAACGACCTCAATTTTCACCGGGTCAACTGCAATCTCTTCACCAAAAATCACATGGCCCAGAAAATGAATTTCTTGAAGCCAGAACTCACACTTTTTGAATTTTGCATAGAGCTGGTGATCTCGTAGAGTCTGCAATACAATTCTCAAATGTTTCACATGGTCTTCTTCTGAAGCAGAATATACCAAAATATCATCCACAAAGACCACCACAAATCGGTCCAAATATGGACGGAACACCCGATGCATCAAATCCATGAATGCTGCTGGTGCATTGGTTAGCCCAAATGACATAACCAAGAATTCATAATGACCATACCTCGTACTAAAGGCAGTCTTCTCCACGTCAGATTCCCGGATCCGTAATTGATAATAGCCAGATCGGAGATCAATTCGGGAAAAGACACGAGCTGACTGAAGCTGGTCAAATAAATCATCGATTCTAAGCAAAGGATATTTGCTCTTGATAGTCACCTGATTCAAATGCATGTAATCAATACATAGCCTCAGGCTTCCATCTTTCTTCTTCACAAATAATATAGGAGCACTCCACGGGGAAAAGCTAGGACGAATATAGACCTTCTCCACCAATTCTTGCAACTATACTCTCAATTCCTTCAATTTTGCAGGAGCCATACGGTAAGGTGCTTTTGACAAAGGCACCATACCTGGAATTACTTTGATCACAAATTCAATCTCTCGCTGTGGAGGTAAGACTGGCAACTCATTAGGAAAAACATCAGGAAATTCATAAACCATAGGAATATCATTAATTTCCTACTGTTGTGCCTTAGCAACAACCATAGAAGCGAGAAATCCCTGGCACCCAGCATCAAGTAGCCTACGGGCTCGAATAGCAGAAATAAGCAAGCAAGATGAATGAGATCGAATACCTTGAAAATAAAATGCTGCTCCTTCAGATGGCTGAAAATAAATCTTTCTGACTTTGCAATCAATCACAGCACCATAATCTTCTAGCCAATCCATGCCTAGAATGACATCATAATCTATCAGCTGCAATGCAAATAGCCTAGCAGGCATCTGATGATTTCCAATTATCACATGGGCCTTCTCAAGACAAAAAGGAGTAAATATGATCTCACTGGTAGGCAATTCCACAATCAGCTCACAAGATAATTCTGATGTCGGCTCCTCAATGCAAGCAACAAAATCTTCAGAAATAAATGAATGCGAAGCACCGGAGTGGAACAAAACACGTGCGACATGACCATAAATCATAACAGTACCTTCCACTAAATATGATGCAACTGCCTCAGCACGAGTCAAATGCATGACCTTTCCTCGAGATTTCTTTTCACCCGCAGTAGATTGTTTTGATGACGCTTGTGCCTGTGGAAACTGCTGCAACTACTGTGGTGGTGGAGGTTGGAACTATTATGGCTGTGGAAACTGAACAGGCTGCTTAGGCCTCAATGGACAATCACGCACCACATGTCCTACCTGATCACATTGAAAACAAACCACAGGCATGGTACATTATCTACCCAGATGGCTCTCACCATATCTGGGACACGCTCTTTGCTGACCCCCTACAGATCCCTACCACTAGGAAGGTGTAGGTTGCTGCACATTGCCGGCTAAAGCCTACCAAACGAATCTCTTTTTTGACTTCCTGAACATCCGCTTGAATTTTATCCTCAAGGAGGAAGAACCACTGGAAGAAGAAATGGAAGATGGTACCCCTGGCACACTCGGCTGACCACTCGGCTGTTGTCGCTGCTGCTCACTTTGCTGCATCTGCCCTTGAGTTCTTGCCATATCTAGCTCTAACGCTGCCGCTGCTTGACATGCCCTATCCAAATTTGCCACACTAGTCACAATAAGAGGTTTCCTCAATTCTGGCCTCAAACCAAGCAGAAATTGCTGAGTCTTCAGCCCTTCATCTGCCATGATATGTGGAGCATATCGGCCGAATTCCACAAATTTAGTTCGATACTGTAAAAATGTCATATCACCTTGGACCAACTCCATAAGCTGGTACATCTTGTCCACTCTGAGATAAGCCGGACTGTATCTACGTTCAAAAGAAGAGACAAACTCCCGCCAACTAATCAATCGGAGAGGATGAGATTTGAATGTCATTTCCCATTCTGTAGTCCACCAATCAAGTGCTGCCCCTTGCAACTAAAAAGTAGCCAAAATTACCTTTTCATCGTCAGCACACTCCATAGAACGGAAAACATGCTTAGTAGCATCTAGCCATGCCCTTGCCGCATCTAGATTAGGCTGTCCTTCAAACTAAGGTGGGTGGAACAAGAGGAACTCCTTCAAAACTCGACCACAACCACCGTGGGAAGACAAGCCTTCACCAACATCAAGATCAACACGGCCTTGGGCTCTAACATTCACTAGAGGAGGCGATGAACCGCTCTCTTCTCTTTGATCATTCACGGGCATTCTGGCTTGAAAACGGGTCCTACGCTTGGGCGCCATTAGTTCTAAAACACGGAAGGAAACATACAAACAAAGACATAAGTAATCATGGAAAACAACTTAAGCTAGCAATTAGTGGTCCATGGACTTGTTCTGGACTGTTGTAATTCTAGGTCCTTATATGTCACGTCCCATACTCTATACCGTCGAGGTATTATCCGCTTTGGCCTATCGGCCTCACGGTTTTGTCCCTTTCTAATAGTGATCGGCTCCAGAATGGGAGACTTCCCGGGAAGTCACCCATCCCAGTACTACTCCCCATTAAGCACGCTTAACTTTGGAGTTCTTTCAAGAACTGAGCCGATACTTCAAAAGGCGCCTCGATGATATAGAGTACAACTTATCTATATTTAAGGGTGTTACAATCTACCCCTCTTATATAGGCGACGTCCTCGTCGCTGGGCACATATAGCACGCAATCACGTAATCAACCCCCAGGCAGGTAGGACTCTAGAGGTGGCCCCTACAGGCTCAAGAGGTGGCTCCCACTATGTAGCACTTTGTCCCAATGCGGGTTCAAGAGGTGGCTCTCATAGCGTAGCACTTTGTCCTGCATGGCAGTTAGTTCCCACACTTCCGACTGGGGTCTAGCTCTGATACCATTCTGTCACGCCCCATATTCTATACCGTCGAGGTATTGTCCGCTTTGGCCTATCGGCCTCATGGTTTTGTCCCTTTCTAACAGTGATCGGCTCCAGAATGGGGGATTTCCCGAGAGGTCACACATCCCAGTACAACTCCCCATTAAGCACACTTAACTTCGGAGTTCTTTCAAGAACTGAGCCGATACTTCAAAAGGTGCATCGATGATATAGAGTACAACTTATCTATATTTGAGGGTGTTACATTATACATCACCACAAAACTACGCTCTGATACAAACTTTAACGACCCAGAAATCCGGATATCGGGCAGCCCAATACCACTAGGACCCCGAGACGCCACCCAAGAGCTTGTAAGGCTCCGAAGGATTGGAAGAAAGGATGTAGGTGTATAAGAATCTACGATTACAAGAGTAATTTAATGAAATAACAAAAGAAGCAGAAGCAAATTAGATAACCGGAGTGTTTTAATTATACATTAGTCCAGAAGTACATTAGTACAAGTCCATAATTATACAAAAATAACTACACGGGGCATACCCCAGCTCAGACCACGCTAGCTACTTGGACTGTCTGCCAAAACCACGCGGGAAACCCGAAGTCTACTGCGCCTCACCTGAAAAATAAGGAGTGGGTCTCATTTCATTGATTCAGTAGGGGTCCCACAAATCCCTACCTCGCGGCTAAAATCACAAGAGAAACAAGTGATGACAATGAATAGTATAATGTCAAATAATGGAAGCTGTGCAGGAATATTGATAAATGAATAGTTAAATAAACACAGCTAAACATGAATTATTACATGAGCTACATTTAAATTGAATCACATAAATAAACATGAGAAGCATTTAATTTCCATTAGAGTCTAATTTCCACAATCCAAGTGACAGGAGAAGTAAACCACTAGAAGTAAGACCAGACACGTCCACTGACGACTTGCACTTTGCCTCGAGTGCCTCCCAATCGCCATGAACGTGGCAACTGAGGCACCATAACAGCAACCAAGAAAAAGGACTAGTCAGGGTCGCGCTCGTCGGCGCGGGTCCAACGCCCCCGACCACGTGTGCACACACAAGCTTAATGTCAAGAGCCAGACCTCTAGCTAGTTCCCCCCCCCCCAGTCGGACGCTAACTGCTAGGTAAGGGGGCCCATGATATCTAGCTTAAAAATCATACACCGGGACTGCCTCGCCACCTCTGAAGGTCGTCAGGCTGCGAGTAGTGGGTCAGTAACGTAGGCAAGAGAAGTTAACTCAAATGGGACATAAATGTATTTTACAAACCATCATAGCATGTGAAAGTACCAAAGGCATGACCCCAAACACATGGCCGAATGAAACCCGGCTAAAAACTGGGCTGGAAACATGTGGCGGTCCTGACTGGCCTGCCACCGGGAAGTTACGGTCCTGGGATGGCCGCTACCTACAGGTAACGATCACCTCATGACCGCTACTTGCTCACCGCCTCGCCTCACAGGTGGCAGTTCCTGGGTATGCCGCCACCCACTACCGAGAGCAGGTTGCGGTCTGATGAAGACCGCTACTTCTCCTAACGAACCGAAACAGGGCAAACTCGTTTTAAACCCCTCCCCAAATGATCAAATCGACGAGATTACATCAAAATGACCTATTTCCTGCTATCATACACCATTTCCACACCATTTGGACATTAAACAATAGGGTTTAAGGGATCACATTCCACATGAAATTTTGATCAAACCAACCATTTTTACATGCTTGTAACTACTCAAATAAGTAGAAAAACATGAAGGGGCAAGGTAGGATTCTATCCCCGTACCTAAAACCGCGAAACCACGTCATTTAGGCGCGATTCCTTGCGCCAAAACCTCCCCCACGCTGGAGGAGAATCAACCACCACACGAGCCACCGATTCTCGACCTCACGAGCACTCCATCGTCGCCCCGAGCTCGCCAGGGTCTCCTCCTCCAAGTTGCCCGCGGCCGGGTGGAGCGGGACGCTGAGAGAACAAGAGGGAAAGGGAGGGAGGTGCGTGAGAAGAGAGAGGGGGAACCGTGGGGTTCCTCCCCACCGCGGGTAGAATTGGTTTTGTTTTATTTCTTTTTTCTTATTTGTTATAAAACCTTTTATTATAAAAAGGCCTTAATAAAATTGAAATAGTGATAATGCCCCAAAATTTCTATATATCATTATATAAGTGGGTTATTAAACCTATAACTCACCTAAAGGCGCACAAAAATTGACCAAATTCACGGGAATTTTTTGACCTCTAAATCCGATAGGAATCCAAACTTCACGGATCTTACATGCAATGCCTTACCTTTGCCACTAGGATCGGACTGGTCCCGATCACCTGTGGGCTCCTGGAACAGAGGTGCCAAGGATGGCACTTCTGGAGGTGATCGATGAGTTGGATTGTCCTTGCCAGATGGACCTGCTTGATCTTCAGAAATGATTGGTGTTGGAGCCAGGACTGGGACACTGGTGGTATCATCCTCCATTTTAGAGGGATCGAAGATGCTGGGGCCCTTCCGAATTTCTATCTCTGGAATGGGGGCGGGTTCTTCCCGTCAAAAGATGATGATTCACTCTGGGTCGAAGGTGGACGGGTGGAGAGGTAGCTCAATGATTCTACCGTGTCCTCGACCACAGCCTCGGCTGCGACTAATGTTTTCAGGGGTTGGTTGTAGCCCTAGCGGGGTGGTGGCTCTTTGTCTTGTCCGGGAGGCCACTGGCTTACCAAGCCAAGAAGTATTGGAGCAGTCTGGAGGTGGGATGGCCACCATGTTGCAGGTGCAGCCTCGAAGCATTTCTTTCAGCTGCTCGGTGGTGATCTCCTTATCCTTGTAGAACAAGGAGATTTCTTCTGGAATGAGGAGCCTCTCGCCATTCTTGATTTTCTAGATCATTTCCTGGACCCAGCTTTTAAGACGAGCTCATTTTTGCATTTCTTCTCACGGGATATAGCTGTTGAGTGGGAGAGTGCCAGTGGGACGAGGAGGAATGTACTCTTCCAAGTCGTCGATGAGCTGTTGTATCCTTTGGAGAGGCGTTAGCTTGGACAGTGATTGTAAAGTCGCTGCTTGTTCAGCCTGCTTCTTGAGCTTTCTTTTGAGATTCTTCCTCCTATTCCTCTCCTGTTTCTTGGAGATGGCCGCCTCTAGAGGAGTAGGAGGAGTAAGGGTTGGAGCTGGAGTTGAAAACTCCCTAGGAGAATATCTCTGAACTGGTGTCTTGGCAGAGTGGGGTCGGCGGCTTTTCTTTGCTCTGATTTCGATCCAGGCGCCTTCTGCTTGTTGTATTTGGAAGGTAACATTAATTGCTTGTTAAATGACCTTAGGTGGTGGCTCCTGATATGCTTGTATAATGGGGCTAGCATCCGAAGATGAATGTGTAGTTTGATGCCTTACCCGCAATAGCGATGTGCGTTGTTTAGAGCTAGACTGGGAGACCCGCCTAGAGTTTTGCTCCTTAGCTTTGCCTTTGCAATCCGGCTCGGAGTGGCATCCTGTGGTAACTAGAGGAGTGGCATGGCCTCGCTACCCCTGGCGGTTGTCCTAGCATTGCGCATTAGATGGGCCTTGCTTTGAAAGGGCACGACTGGTTTGCAAGAGTTGTTAAATACTACGAAGATGTCTTCTTCACGATTTGAGCTGGGAAGCAATCTTCCTGGGTGGAGTCTGAAGTCATTCTGGATGAAGAGACATGACATGGTTGTGTCGAGGCTCCATTCTACTTTTGTTTCCCCTTTCCATCCTTTTGCATAGAAGGTAGAGCCGGAGCCGGAAAGCAGTGAGAAGGGCTTGGGTTGTCCGTTGCTGCCTCCCTTACCAGGATGTTCTCCCGACCAAGAAGGACTCGGAGTATCCTGGTAGTATCCTCCGTAGAGAAGGGGAGAGTCTCCAACTCTTTCCAAGGCTGCCAGTGCGAGGCCGAAATAGTAGGAGCCGGCTGACTAGCACTTGGCATCTGGAGGAGCTAAGGTGACAGGAGGGTGGATGACGTTAACCGAGAAATTACTCAGCTCAGTCTCCCTATTGTTGTCCTACCTCCTACGACTTTGCAGTCGCTAGAGAGCTTCTTAGTTGTTAGTTCGAAACTCGAGCCACTCTAGGACATGTCGATAGGGCAACCCGTGCCTATTTCCTTCTGGGGGATCTAGCTGGTCTGGTGCATTTCTGGCGATGCTTAGGGTTTTTACAACAGCCTCTCAAAGTTGTAGAGTTACCATGGAGTTTCCCTCGGCGTCAATCTGCTCCCATTGGTGTTGGGTGCATCAATAGGATCTAGAGGGAGGGTGAATAGATCCTTTCAAAAAATTATGCCCAATTTAAAACTAATCCGGTCAGTTCGGTCACTCAATGAAGAGCAGAATAGATAGAACACTGATGTTCCCAACAGCATATGCTGAACCAGACTAAAATGGTAAACTATTTAAAGCACATAGTGGTTTTAGCAAGAATACTTAAATAACACTAAGTGAAGCTTAGCTTCAGCAGGTATCAGATCAATCACTATTAGGAGCCAACTGGCTTGTGGGAACAAGCTTAGATATCATCAGTCAGAGAGATCAGCTGCACCTTTGAGCAGTGATCTATTGAACATGTAAATGTGTGTATAATCAATGTGTAGTTATAGCAAGATGTATGTAAATCGGAAATAGAAAAGATCATGTGAACAGAGGTAGAAGATAAGGAACAATCCCATAGGCACACACGGCTGCACAATATATTTTTAAGGTGGTTTAGTGTGCAAACCCGCAGACCTACGTCCACCCCTTACCAAACCCGGTGAGGCTTTACTATGCTACAACTGTAGCGACGGGGACGAACCCCCCCCCCCCCACACGATGATACACATCTTACACGAGGAGCAAGCTCCTCACGAGGACAAGGTCCTTACGTAGCAGAGCTGCAGCAACAGGGATGAACCCCCCCCCCCCCCCCCCACACACACACACACATGCTGATACACAGCTTCCCGCTGATTCACAGCTTCCACACGGGGACAAGCCCCAAAAAAAGAAAACAATAACATGTTGCAAGGATGCAGCAAAACATGGGGACAACTCCCCAAGACATACACAGCTGCACTGCAGCATGAAACCACACTTTCGATCTCTAAACAGAGTACCGGAAATACGCTGAAGACTCAACAAAGACACAGTTTACAAAGACAGAGTTTGAAAATAAAAAACACAAGACAAAGTGTAAAAATGAAACTATAGCTTCAGATCGAAGTCTTGAAGCTTAAACAACAGATCTGAAATCTGTTTATATCTAATGATTCGAGTCCGGACACAAATGGGCTAGGACCTATGACCAACTCGAAGTGCGGCCAGCACTTGTACGCCAAAGGTAAGCCGAGCGGCTGACCTCCATGGCGTTCCTTCAGGTGTAGGCGTCTCTCAACAAGAAACTCTTTAGCCCAACGATCGTCGCTGTGAGGGAAGCGTGTGATCACAGCGATTAAGGAACCACTGTCGCCTTGGGTGATCAAGTTCGGGCTCGGCGCTCGACTGGGGCTATGGAACGGGTGATCACAACTCTCAACCGTGGTGATCCATAACTGGCTATGATGGGGACATCGCTTACCACTTCCCACTTCTCCACGGGTCCGGATGATTGCCATTATGTTCAGCTTGATTTCCTAAGTTCAGCTATGTATTTTTATATCTTTCTTGAGTCATTTTGATGTAATTTCCCCTTTGTTTTGAGTCATGTCCCTAGGTCATCATGCTATTTACCTATGTTTGTTAGGCTAGGGGGTCATATGGGCCCAATTAAATGGGCCTGGCCCATGGGCACCCTCTTCCTTCCCCAACCCCTTGCTTATTTGCTTTTAGCACTTTCTCCAGGGACTTTTTGTAAATTTTGGGATTCCTATAAATAGGACCCCAACTCCACTTGAGTTCAGTAATGAAAGTTTGAATGAATTTTGAGCATTAGTGCACCTCTCTCTCTCTCTCTAGCTCTCTCTATCTCTCTACCTCTCTCTCTCTCTAAAGGGGGCGGCCCCCTCTCTCTCTCCTCCCCCTCTCTCTCCAAATTTCGCCCCTCTCTCTCTCTCTCTTCTCCTTGCCACATCATCCTCCACCTCATCCCAACCCTTCCCCTTCCCAAGGTCCACTTAATTCCTCCCATTAATCACACCATATCCCCAAGCAACCTTTCACCTTCCAAGACAACCTCTCCCTTTCCCAAGCCACCCCTCCATCTCCCAAGGGAGAATCCCACCTCCCCAAGCACCTCTCTACATCCCCAACACACCTCTTCCCCTTCCCAAGACCACATTAACCATCCCCACATTAAACCAAGTTCAAATCACCCTCTCCCTCCAAGCCACTTGCGCCCCCCCCCCTTTCACCCTCCACCCTTGGCCGCACCCCCCTTCCCCTCCACCTGCTAGCTGCGACCCAACCTCCTTCTCCAAGCTCTCCACCATCTCTACCCACCACCATCCAAGCCCCACATCCATTAGCCGGGGCCCCATTGCAGTCCCTTCAACCCTTCTCCACCAAATAGCCCCTTTACTCTGTTCAACCCGCAGGTAGCAGATTGGGGCCCGACTAGCAGAGCCGGCTCCGGAGTCATACGACGTCATCTGGATGTGAGCCTTACATCTCTGGAAAGGTCTGCGAGTCTCCTTCGCAAGCGAGGTTGAATCGTCTCATTCCGACTTTGCTACAGTTCGTGGTGACCATTCTCCCCCGACTGCGCAGAGCTTCCCCAACAGAGTACTTGAACCCGAAAGGGAGCTGTGCCACGACGACCACGGAGGAATTAGGCTGAGGGCTCTTCTACAAAGTTCTTCCTCGTTCTGTCTGTCTTCAGGATCAAGAAGCGGAACATCGATCGGAGACCGTGGTCCCAAGTTACCATTTTTCTCCCTCAGCTGCGCGGGTCTGCCTCCCACAGTCGGCAACGACCAACCTCCACTCTTCGGAGTCTCCCCGTCTACTCCGGCATCAGACGGCTTACCCGTCAGTTTTTCTGCGAAGAATGCTTGTCCACGGTTCCAAAAACTCTGGAGGTTCGTGATTTGGAGTACGGGATCAGTCGGGGCAACCTCTGCAAGTTTCTGTCAGAAACAGGAAGCTACTACGTCCAGATTCACTCACTCTGTTCGAAGCTCTTCCCGGACCAGCACCTTCCTCAGAAGAATTCAGCAAAATTCTGAGGCATCCCCGTCCTAGTTACGAAGCGTTCGCCGCTGATCTCGCCATCAGCAAGATTCCAGAACGAGATCTATGGTCTCGACCCCGACTGTCAGTCAGCCTTCGCAGCCTGCCGGCAGATTCGGCGTCGGCTTCTCCGCCCGCTCTTCGGCGAATCTCCCCTCCCCGCCTGGCCGGCTCACCGCCCCTCCCTGCGTGGAGGTAGTGTTTGCATGTAATACAAATCATCCCCACCCCAAGTCCACCCTCCTGCGTGAGGCGTAGTGAATGTTATTATTAAACAAGGATCAAGCTACACCAGCGCAGTGTGCGGGGAACCCACACTTCCCCGCTCGCCCTCGTCTCCGAACGGGGTTGGTTTCTTCAAACCAACCAGGTGAGCTCTAACCTTTGCTCCATTTCCTTCTGGTGCTTGTTCATTTAATATCCGTAGAATCCGCTCCGTTGAGCAAGCGAGAGAGTGTCCGACCCCACGTGCTCCACTTACGAGCGGTCACCATGGAGTGTGTGGGAGAGGGACCTAGTGCTCCAAGTGGCACCCGGCCAGCCCCTTAATTGTGGGCTTCGTACCTTAGGGAGGGCAACCCTAGCCTTGCTGGCACTCTACCAGCAAGGGTCTTGATCCATCACCTCCCCTTAGCATCATTTAGTCACCCCGGGCTCGTGTGTGTGCGACGGCGAATTGGCCCGATCTGCCAACTGAATTGCTATGTGGTTGTGATTGCAGAATAGGTCCTAAGTTTCTGTTTGCTTGCTGCATACCCCGTGGTCGTTTCACATCAGTTGGTATCAGAGCAAGTTCTAGACTTGTCTCTACTAAGTCTTATCCTAGGGCACATTGCATTGAGGTCATCCGAGCATCCAAACCATGTATCTCACTAGGCACCCCGATGACTACTTCATTATCGGGCCGGAGTTGCCCCGCTTCGATGGGTCCCGAAACCCTCACACATATAGGAAATGGGAGACCTCCATGGATAGATACTTCCACCACTACTACATGACCGAGGAAAGAAAAGTGCGCATCGCCAAGACGACCCTTGGTCCCTTCGGCGAGACAAAATGGAGAAAGCTTGAGATTCGAAGGGGAATTGAGAGACAAGAGCCCATTCGCTCATGGGAAGAGATGAAGGTAGAACTTAGGAAGATTCTCATTCCAAAACCTTCCCACTCTTCCAACTCAAGCACCCATAGCCCAATGAGCACTCCCACTCCCCTTTTCCTCTCCGTCAACCCAAAACCTCTATTAGGACCCAAACCCCACCACCCAAAGGACCCCTAGATTTATTGGAAGAGATAAGGATTGAGATCAGGAAGATCTTCACTCCCCAACCTTCCCACTCCTACCCTGAGAACCATAACCCGAGGAGCACTCCCACTCCTCCTTTCCCCACCACCCAACCCAAAATTCTCCATCAAACCCACATCCCACAAACTTCCAAAAATCCTTCTCCCACCCCTTTCCAAAAGGAACTTAAAGAGGTGACCGAAGACTATGAGGATCCACTAGATTGGGAAGAGGAATATGAATCACAGTGTCATGGGTTAGGCCGAGAAGTTCCCCTCCCAGGTGGAAGAAGCATCATGGCTCACTCCACCCTCACCACTCAAACCCACGTGGACCCCATGTCCACCCCTCCACCTAGGCCCGTGACAGCCACCATTCCCCAATCCAAAGTTACTCACCCAACCCACCTTCCACTTCCAACTCCTATCCTACCCAAACCGAGTCCCCCGCTACTTCCACTCCCAACCCCAACCCAAGTCCGGCCTCACTCACCACCCCGGGTACACCATGCACCAACCATCATCACCCCACCCCCAATAGACCTTCCCATTCCCTTGAGAGAGGAGACCACAACCATCCACATGGGAGTAGATGCTAGTCCGGAACCCATCCCCATCCTTGAGGAAACCCAAGTTCATATCTATGGTGAGGAAGAATCACAAATGTCCCCTTCACATAGCTTGGACCCCCAAGAGCCACAAGCCTTCACAAGTAGCACCGTAATCATAGAGGGGCCCCTAGCTAGATGGCTAAAGGAGAGACCACTTCACCCCATTGTGTCCTATGTTTACCCACCCATGGAGCAAAACCTTCCCATTGTACCCTTATCCACCTATCACACCACAATCCAATCATCCTATCAAGTGAAAACATTAGGGGATCTTCTTAAGGGTATAGTTTGGCAAATGGAGCTAACTGGCATGATGTCTATAATAACCGACCAACCTAGGAGCCTTGACCTCCTACACCTATGTGTCGGATCAATCTCCTCCATTTACACTGTGGGTTGCTACACTAGTGACCTTCTTTTACTCCTCCCTACACCCGACGAGCCCGATGCTATTCACAAACTAGAGTTGCTTGTCTCGGGTAGAACATCTAGTCCTCCATTCATGGCCAACCATCCCACCAAAAACTTTGGCCCGATCATATTACCTGGGGGGGAGAGTCCGCCATCCAATGGTTATGAGGACCATAAGGACCTAGAGTTCCTCTCTTAAGTGACCCTTACCATGACCCCTTCGACCCCTTCCTATGCCCCCCCACCTTACTCACCGCCAACCTTTTCCCACCCCAACTGACCTTATTAGACCAAACCCACTCCATTTTTCTTGACCCCTTTGGCCCCTATGAGTGGAAACTCCCACACCTAGCCATATGCATAGGAGGAACCATTTGGATGAAAATACATGTGCCACTACATTGTGCATCATTTGGTAGGGCTACTAAGCCTAGTCATGTCATACATGTCACGCACACTTTTAGCCCAATGCATGACTGGCTCACATTTGGATGTGCTGGTCCTCCCTCATTCATCATTGATCATATGCACGTTAGGAGCATCTACGGGTGTCCAGGTCCCCTGGCATTCATCACCACCTTATGTAATAGGTTCTCTTACAGATACCAGGGCCCTCCCACCATTGTTATGAAGACTAGGTATGATAGGGCCACTAGTGGATGTCCCGGTCCTCCTAGGTTCATCAAAGTCCACGTGGCACCATTGCATGTTAGGTCCACATTTGGTTGTCCGAGCCCTCCCTTCATCGCTAAAGGATCATTCACAACTCTGCATGGTAACATCCGCAAACACACCAACAAAAGCAATAAGGTGTATAAGAAATCGGCCGATTCCCACCGACGCCACCAAGAGTTTCGCGTGGGTGACTTTGTGATGGTGAGAACTGAGAGACCTTTCCCTGGGAATGTCTCAAAACTGAGGTCGCGTGGATCAGGCCCCTTCCAGGTTCTGAGGAGGATCGGCACAAATGCTTACGTGTTGGACCTCCCCGAGGAGTACGGAGTAAGTCCCACATTCAATGTTGCTGACTTGGTGCCATACAGGGGTCCCACGGTGACACCTAGTGAGAATATTGAGCCTGTTCCACTTCTTGAGAGAGTCACCACCCATAAGAGAGTTCCACCAACCCAGAGGGGCCAACGTGAGCAATTGGAGCGGATATTGAATGAACAGGTTACGACCATCTGCAGCAGAGGGATGGGCACTACCTCGCTTGGTGGAAAGGACCGGCTACCTTTGGTGGACTTGAGAGCAACCTCACTGTGGCTTCCTCCGCATACTATGGATCTTTACTCGACAGAGTCGAGTTCTCTGCACCCCGGGAGTATGATGGGGACATCGCTTACCACTTCCCACTTCTACACGGGTCCGGATAATTGCCATTATGTTCAGCTTGATTTCCTAAGTTCAGCTATGTATTTTTATATCTTTCTTGAGTCATTTTGATGTAATTTCCCCTTTATTTTGAGTCATGTCCCTAGGTCATCATGCTATTTACCTATGTTTTTTAGGCTAGGGGGTCATATGGGCCCAATTAAATGGGCCTGGCCCATGGGCCTCTTCCTTCCCCAACCCCTTGCTTATTTGCTTTTAGCACTTTCTCCAGGGACTTTTTGTAAATGTTGGGATTCCTATAAATAGGACCCCAACTCCACTTGAGTTTAGTAATGAAAGTTTGAATGAATTTTGAGCATTAGTGCACCTCTCTCTCTCTCTAGCTCTCTCTATCTCTCTACCTCTCTCTCTCTCTAAAGGGGGCGGCCCCCTCTCTCTCTCTCCTCCCCCTCTCTCTCCAAATTTCCCCCCTCTCTCTCTCTCTTCTCCTTGCCACATCATCCTCCACCTCATCCCAACCCTTCCCCTTCCCAAGGTCCACTTAATTCCTCCCATTACTCACACCATATCCCCAAGCAACCTTTCACCTTCCAAGACAACCTCTCCCTTTCCCAAGCCACCCCTCCATCTCCCAAGAGAGAATCCCACCTCCCCAAGCACCTCTCCACATCCCCAACACACCTCTTCCCCTTCCCAAGACCACATTAAACCAAGTTCAAATCTCCCTCTCCCTCCAAGCCACTTGCGCCCCCCCCTTTCACCCTCCACCCTTGGCCGCACCCCCCCTTCCCCTCCACCTGCTAGCTGCGACCCAACCTCCTTCTCCAACCTCTCCACCATCTCTACCCACCACCATCCAAGCCCCACAGCCATTAGCCCCCTCCCCATTGCAGTCCCTTCAACCCTTCTCCACCAAATAGCCCCTTTACTCTGTTCAACCTGCAGGTAGTAGATTGGGGTCCAACTAGCAGAGCCGGATCCGGAGTCATACGACGTCATCTGGAGGTGCACCTTACATCTCTGGAAAGGTCTGTTAGTCTTCTTCGCAAGCGATGTGGAATCGTCTCATTCCGACTTTGCTACAGTTCGTGGTGACCATTCTCCCCCGACTGCGCAGAGCTTCCCCAACAGAGTACCTGAACCAGAAAGGGAGCTGTGCCACAACGAACCACGGAGGAATTAGGCTGAGGGCTCTTCTACAAAGTTCTTCCTCGTTCTGTCTGTCTTCAGGATCAAGAAGCGGAACATCGATCAGAGACCGTGGTCCCAAGTTACCATTTTTCTCCCTCAGCTGCGCGGGTCTGCCACCCACAGTCTGCAACAACCAACCTCCACTCTTTGGAGTCTCCCCGTCTACTCCGGTATCAGACGGCTTCCCCGTCAGCTTTGCTGCGAAGAGGGCTTTTCCACGGTTCCAGAAACTCCAGCGGTTCATGATTTAGAGTTCGGGAGCAGTCGGGGCAATCTCTGTAAGTTTCTGTCAGAAACAGGAAGCTACTGCATCCAGATTCAGTCACTATGTTCGAAGCTCTTCCCGGACCAGCACCTTCTTCAGAAGAATTCAGAAAAATTCTGAGGCCTCCCCGTCCCAGTTACAAAGCGTTCGCCGCTAATCTCGCCATCAGCAAGATTCCAGAACGAGATCTATGGTCTCGACCTCGACTGTCAGTCAGCCTTCGCAGCCTGCCGGCAGATTCGGCGTCGGCTTCTCCGCCAGCTCTTCGGCGAATCTCCCCTCCCCGCCTGAACGGCTCACCGCCCCTCCCTGCGTGGAGGTAGTGTTTGCATGTAATACAAATCATCCCCACCCCAAGTCCACCCTCTTGCGTGAGGCGTAGTGAATGTTATTATTAAACAGGGATCAAGCTACACCAGCGCAGTGTGCGGGGAACCCACACTTCCCCGCTCGCCCTCGTCTCCGAACGGGGTTGGTTTCTTCAAACCAAACAGGTGAGCTCTAACCTTTGCTCCATTTCCTTCTGGTGCTTGTTCATTTAATATCCGTAGAATCCGCTCCGTTGAGCAAGCGAGAGAGTGTCCGACCCCACGTGCTCCACTTACGAGCGGTCACCGTGGAGTG
This sequence comes from Amorphophallus konjac, assembly GCA_022559845.1. Classification (NCBI taxonomy): domain Eukaryota; kingdom Viridiplantae; phylum Streptophyta; class Magnoliopsida; order Alismatales; family Araceae; genus Amorphophallus; species Amorphophallus konjac. The sequence continues at coordinate 278,406,448 of CM040124.1, read as the reverse complement.
TGTGAGAGAGGGACCTAGTGCTCCAAGTGGCACCCGGCAAGCCCCTTAATTGTGGGCTTCGTACCTTCGAGAGGGCAACCCTAGCCTTGCTGGCACTCTACCAGCAAGGGTCTTGATCCATCACCTCCCCTTAGCATCATTTAGTCACCCCAGGCTCGTGTGTGTGTGACGGCGAATTGGCCCGATCTGCCAACTGAATTGCTATGTGGTTGTGATTGCGGAATAGGTCCTAAGTTTCTGTTTGCTTGCTGCATACCCCGTGGTCGTTTCACATCAGGCTAGGGGCCCTATTCGCAGAAGCACGGCATATATGAAAGCATACTAAATAAGCAAATAATGGGAAAAGGAATGTCACACGTACCTCCACGACTAGCGCATGGGGAAGAAACCCCAGCCGAGTCCGACAACCCCGATACACGATAAAAGAGTAATAATACAACCCAAATAATAATGCCCACTCCTCACAGGGAGATAATAGGCTACAAACGTTAAACTCGGGGCGGCAGGAGCACGGGTTGACGGGCAGCACTCTATGAAGACTAGGAGACGAGGAGGTGAAGTTTGGTTCTCGACCGGTCAGTTCTGCCTGCCCTGGCGAGCCTATACAATCAACTTGCAGGAGGTGGTACGGCTTGACCAGAGTCAGAACGGGCTGCCGTCTATTGGAAGACGCAGTGGACTGCATGAAGAATGACCCATCCAATCGGCACATCCGGATCTACTTCTGTCTAGGCGTGACGGCATCTGCAAGGCAGCTCTAGTTCTGCTCGGGCAGAACTGCATAGAAGAACAAGAAAAATAGGAAAAGGGTGTTACGGTGTGGGAACGCAGCGCCACTTTTTGGGGAACGCCGTGGACGCCTGGAGGAAGATCTTGACCAAAGGGCTTGGTCAGATCTGGAGGGAGGAAGTCGTGGAGTATCCTCCAAGGTACAGCAGGTTCTGGACCAGATCTGCACAGGTCGGCTTGCGCAGCCCTATCAAATGCGTTGCTACGCTCAGCACAGGCGTCAGAATGGCGCAGACTCGGTGGCGTCGCGAAGAAGAGAGAAAGTTGTACGACCCACCCAAGCTTCAAGCCCAAAGACGTTGAGAGGAGGCAAGGAGGAATTTTGCAAGAAGGAGGAGGAGATCTGTCTCGCAGGGACAGGCAGCAACGTGCGGCTTCACGGAGAGAATTATTGCTAGAGATCCAGAACTTCGATCTAGGTGAAACCAGCACTGAGACGTTCGTGACTTGCAGAATCACCAGGTCCATATCCGATCAGGAAGGCGTCTATTGATAAACTATGTACCCTGCCCTCTAACTATGCTAATATCTTATGTACATGATCAAGCATGAAAGTATGATGAATAAAGGGCAATGAATAAATAGGAAAACATATCGTGATCGCCACCAAGGATTGAACAATGCCAAAGGATGAAGATATGAGAGAAAGGAGTGCAACGGCGCTGTGCACCTTGGAAAGATGAAGAAGACTTGATCATGCTTTAGGAACGGGGTGTAGGGAACGTCGTGGATTCAACCTCCTTTCCTTCCAGCCGGCTAGAGGAAGAGGGCCTCACGTTCTATTCATGCTCTCCTGCAAAACAAAGACAACACACAAGAGAAAAAATTAATTAGAAACATGAAGTGTAGCATCAATCTCGCAGTGATAAAATAAGGGTAGAAATTGAGGAAGAACGCACCGGGGGGAGGTTTTTAACCCCTGTGGAAGGGTGTAAAAGATAGGTGTGTGTGCGTTGTGATGAGAATAAAGAAAAGATATGAGAAAATCACGCTGCACAACTGCAGGAAACGTGCATGCAATATGGAGAAAAGTGCATGTGTAGCAGAAAAACAATGTTTTGTAATGATTTTGAGAATTGGAGGATTAATAACTAAGAAAATAAAGAGAGATGGAAAACTCTTGAACGTGGAAATTGAAGACAATACTTCCCTCTTCAGGTTAGGGTTGAAGCAGAAGGTAGACGATGCAGCATGGCCTCGCCCCGAACCGAGAAAGAGCCCCCCTTCGCAACTACGAACTGGGCAGTTTATATAGGAGCAGAAAAGCCCTAGAGTTTAAGTCTGAGATGAACACCCAAATTAGGGGATTTAGATGCACAAATCTCCAGATACTAGTGGGGATAGGAGTCCTGGATCAATTAGAGTCGATCTGGAAGCTTCTCTTTGATGAAAATAGATCAAACAAGGTCTCCAAAGAGTCCCACGGCGAAGAAATCAGAGTTCAGAAAGTTTAGGACACTCTGTCTGGCAAACAGTCTATCGCATGACTGCATATGGATGAAAACAATCTAGGAAGGACCGCAAGGCTATGGCAAACGGTCTAAGGGGTGACCGCAAGACTTTAGGGGTGAAACGAGACGATTTTAGTCAAGTTTAGGGCCTAGCGGTTTAGTGATGACTATTTTTTATGGCCTAGCGGTCTTCCCAGGACCGCTAGGCTATTGGAGGAAAAATTTTTGGGCGGACTTTATGTGACTTTGGAAATCATAGCATATCTCGAAAACAATGCAGAGCTAGCGAAAGTGGTATAGTAAGAAATTGTAGAAAACAAAAATATGAACAACTTTCGTGAAGAGAGCAAGATGAGAAAACGATTAGAAGAGGGAGAAAATAGGGCTAGAACAGAGAGAAGAAATGCTGGGACGCAAGTGAATAGCACAGCCTGCCAGAAAAATGTGAATAACTTGACATCGGTAGAGAACTGGCCAATGGCGTAGAAGAAGAAAATGTAGAGCTTTAAAATACGAACAACTTTGGTGATGTGCACATTTTGAATAGAGAAACAAAAGGGGATGAAAAATGGCAATTTTCAAGACTGTGCAGTGAAAGGGGCCGGATGCTTAATGGAAAGTCGACCTAAATAGGCCGTAAGTCAACTTGGAAGGCCGGAAGTTGATAAGATAAGCTCCATGGCTCTTAGAAATCATGATCTCCAAAGTCCAAAGGCTAGGGAACAATGAAATGGGCTCGAAATCCATCCAAGAAAGGCTCTAAAATAACAGATAATTCGGGACATCAAAAATGATGAATAAGAGAATAACACAACTTGCGGGGCTAAAAACGGGTGTCAACATATATCCCTCCTTGATGTCCGCTTTGCAAGTGAATGAGTGAAAGTGATGCGGAAGCGGAATGGAAAGGAGATGGAGCAAAAGCGACAGCGACGTGAAATGGAGATGAAGTGGAGAACACTGAAAAGCGGGCATCAAGGCAAAAGACACCCGTCATGACCAACAAGCGACAGGAATTCTCCCGAAAATGCCGAACTAACCACAATGAATGGATGACGCGGATGAGACATGTCTGGAAAGGTTAAACTAAGGAAAAGGAAACATGACCAACCTCACTGGGGACACAATCCACGGACAATGGGGGGATCGAAAAGAGACACATCTAAAAAGCTGGAAAAGGAGAAAAATAAAACTGAGATAAAATCCGGACAGAAATCACGCTGGTCAACCAGACCAAGCGGCTAGATCAGAGAAATCATTCAAATTTAGAGTTGAATGGGGATCTCTTATCCAAGAGAAAGGTAGCACAATCAACCATTGCTAAGGAGAAATCTTGAGAGGATCACGAGCCTTGAATGCTCAAAATGACATGATGCATGCTGGGCTAAAATAAAGAAATCATCAAAACAAATGTGAAGAAAGATAAAATAGAAAGTACTCAAGGATATTATTGCCAGACTGAGCAGGACGGGGTCAAGAGTCTTCTTGCAACCACGGCGTGCGAGACAGAGTCCATCGTCTCCTACCTGACTCAAACTAACGGCCTATCCAATGATTAACCATATGTTCTTAGATCATCATCATTTTTGTTAAAGGGGAACAGTAGATCCCAGAACACACGGACAACCAGCCAGTCCTTGAGAGGTTATAGTAATGTAGATACCACATAATAATGCAACAATGAGCAAGGATGGAGAGCCATATCTGACTTACCTGCCAAGCGAAATGACATTTTTTCGATTTTCTGATTTTTCATATTTTTATGTGTTTTCATAATAAGACAACAACAACATGTATGAACATGAAGATGAACATAACATGACGGGTATGAACTAAACATAGTGAAAATGAACTGAACTGAACATAAAACATAACAAACACCATAAGAACAAGTGGCAAGCGTGGGATAAAACACGGTGGGGCAAGACAACACCACAACACGGTGGGGGCAAGACAACACCACAACACGGTGGAGCAAGACAACACCAGAAATGTAGATATGACTAAGTCTAACCATTTGGGTTCCTTAGAAAATGAAGCAGCAAATTTCTTGGAAACAAATGAATGAGTTGCTCCAGTATCAAATAAAACTTTAGCAGTCTTGGAACAAATAGTTAGCGTACCTTCCACAATTCCACCTTCCGTTGGTTCTGTCTCTTAGAGAGCTTGCAGACGGCCTTGTTTCTTTGTCAGGCGCTTCTCATCTTTAGTGGTTTGCTCATTCATGAATGGGCAATCAAGGATTCGATGATCTCAACTCCCACATCGGAGATAGGCTCCCAATTTCCTCCAGCATTCCTCGGCCTTATGACCTACCTTGTCGCAGTATTTGTAAACCTCTTTAGAAGGTGTGGTGGTAGAGAATGACTTTTCATTTTTCTAAATTTTCTTTTCTTTGGAAGACTCCCCTCCATTTTAGAACCTCTTCTTGTTAAATGATGGTTTGAAATTTCCCGGGCTTGTGACATGGTCCTTCTTGTCCCATCCTCGAATCTTATCAGATAATTCGGTGGCGTGCTCTAGTAGTTGGGCACGCCGAACCATTTCTGAATAGACTTGGATGTCCATCGACGCAAGTTGTGTAATGTATTGGGGCCAAAGCCCGTTGAGGAACCTTATTGCCTTCATCTTTTCAGTACACACCAAGTGGGGTGCATACCTGGACAATCTCAAGAACTAGGCCTCATACTCGGCCACTTTCAGGGTCCATTGTTTAAGTGTGGCAAATTTCACAGCCTTCTTCTCCTGAATGCGGTCGGAGAAGTACTTGTTGTTGTAGTGCTCAACAAATTCATCCCACGTGACATAGTCACCGGGTAATGTTGCTTTCATGGATTCCCACCAACATCGAGCGTCCTGCTCCACTTGGAATGTGGCTAGTAAAACCTTTTTCCTCATCTGTGCATTGCATTACACAAAAAATCCTTTCGATTTCTTTTAGCCAATTCTCAGCATCCTCGGGGTTAGACGAGCCCGTGAACCTTGGTGGGTTCATGTTACGAAAACCCCTATGGAGATCACCAGCTCCATGGTTAGCACCGCCTTGTGCCACTTGATGTAGTGCCTGCGTAAGGCCTTTCACGCTACGCTGCATCTCGCGTCATTGTGCTCTTTCAGCGGCCATTTCCCTACAAGAGAATGCATGTATCATAAGGTATCATGTTTTATTATAAGACCGAATGTCATTATAGAACTTAACCCATGGCTCTATCCATCTCACCGGGTGTAAGGAGTAAATCCTTGGACTGGGGTTTTCCTAGGAATTTGAAATCCTAGGCTCTGATACCACGAAAACTGTGACGCCCTGGGCGCGGAAGATACCCGACAACGCGACAAGTTTATATAGATACAATCAATCAGGGCAATAAGATTTTTAAAAAAAGACAGAGTGTGCAAAGTACTAGAGAAATAATAACTAAGAGCTAAATTTCCAAAATAATACCAATAGTCCAAGATGACAATTATCCAATTAACCAACTTACGATAATTCTAGTCCATGACATTCATTATTCAAATCCAACTACTAGGCCACAAGCCTTAACAAGTTTCAACCAACCAACATAACTGGAAGTACAAAGGTAAGGACTCAAGAAATCAAAAGACGCGGCTAGCTAATAGTAGACAATCGGTGACTCTAGCACTCTCCACTCGATTTCATTCCCGTTCGTATGGTTGTCGCTATCCGAGTTACCTGAAAATGTTAGAATGAAACTGGATGAGCGAATCGCTCAGTAGGAATTACATCTCAAGTTCTAACAATCTTTAAGTAAATTACATGTTGCGTGCAACGCAGGTATAGCTTATGTATGATGGACGAGCAAGATATCAAGAACTGTATAGAAAGAATATCGCATGATTTCCAGTATCAATAAGATATCAAGAGCCTCAGGAGAATAAATAATAAGGGAAGCCACAAGTTCTCTACCGCAAAGCTTCAGTAGCAAGACGTAGAATACAAGAAGAAGATGCCCCTTCACGTCTTTCGAAGAAAAGAAGGGAGATATTCTCTTCTGCAGGTAGCAGGATGACGGCAGTAGCTTCTACCTACTCAATAGAGGGTATAATTATAGGGAAAATCCCTTGCCAACGAAAAAGCAAATGATTTATTGCCTTACGGGTCCATTGCTAGCGAAATAAGGCCGTTTGTGTGTCAAACACTTCCAGAAGGATAGTTCTTTTCCCTGTTAGGAAATGGTGCCCTTGCATGGCGGCGCCCATTAATCAGCGCCCTCGCAGGAGGACGTTTATTAGTTGAAATGGTGCCCTTGCAGGAGGGCGCCCATTGACTGGTTTGACCAGTCAAAGGGGTGATTGGCGCCCTAATGAGAGGGTGCCCATTACTGGGTTTGACCCAGTCAACTGTAAATGGCGCCCATGAAAGGGGGCGCCCATTCCCTTTGTGTGTAAAAATAAGGGAAGGCTCCTATACGTGTTATCTATGGTTGGTTGTTGGACTTTAAGTGATGTTGGGCCTCTTAAACACATGTGTATACATAAAGTGGCCCTTACCAAGTATAGGGCTATGGTATTTATTTATTTAGGAAAATGTTTGATTTCTCTATTTATTTTTATTGGGGTGCTACACATATTATCCCTGTTGGTTCGTGTGGCTCTTGGCCACTCCACCGTCGTGGTGGGCCAACACACTCCTGCAACCCACACATCATCCCAGCCGTCAATTTTAACAAACCTCAACCCCAGTCGACCTCGAAAGCCCTTCTACTTCAGAGCCTAATACCTCAGAGAGCTTTCAACCCTAAAACCCTTTGTTACTAGCCCATCATGGGTGAACCACCATAATTCTGGTTCTAACCATAAGGTTTACCAGCTCCCTGATCCCAGGACCACAATAACAATGATCCGTCAATAGCATGAATCTCAGGTAGTGTCCCCTAATGGTAGTATGTTACGGACAGTGACCCCCAGACGCCCAAGTAAGCAAACAAAAATGGGGTTAAAAATAGAGATATCCCGACGGCCTCAGGTAAAAATTGCCACCAACCCAGCTGAAATGAAAACCTGCAAGGTCGTCTCAGGCAGAATTGGGTAACCCCTCGCTGTGAAAACCCACAAGGGCGCAACAGAAAAAGCTAAAGGGGGCCAGCTCTAGTGAAAACTTGAAAGGGCTGTAGAGTTGGTAAAGAGAAACAAAAAGCTCTCCTTCCTTTTTGGCTCCTCAATGGTGGAGGGCCACCAGGTCTCGACACTTTCAGCATTCAGCTCCGCCGTCAACAACCCTCAACCTTGAGAAGGTTCCAGCACATGTTCCAGTTCCAGCTCCAGTTTCCAGCCTCTAGCTACAACACCTTAATGGTCAGTCGGCCAGCTCCAGTTCCAGTTCTAGCACCAGTTCCAGTTCTACAGTACCTTAATGGTCAGTCGGACAGCTCCAATTCCAGTTCCCAGCCTCCAGCTACAACACCTTAATGGTCAGCCGGCCAGCTCCAGTTCCAGTTCTAGCACCAGTTCCAGTTCTAGCTCCAGTTCCAAGCCTCCGACTACAACACCTTAATGGTCAGCTGGCAACCTCTAGTTCCAATTCCAGCACTAGTTCCAGTTCCTACCCCAGTTCCCAGCCTCCGGCTACAGCACCTTAATGGTTAGCCGGCCAGCTCCAGTTCCAGTTCCAGCAACATTTCTAGTTCCAGCTCTAGTTCGCAGCCTTTGGCTAAAACACCTTAATGGTGAGTCGTCAGTTCCCGTTCCAGCTCCAGTTCCTAGCCTCCGGCTACAACACCTTAATGGTCAGCCAACCAGCTCCAGTTCCAGCACCAGTTCCAGTTCTTCTTCCAGCACCAGTTCTAGTTCCAACTCTAGTTCCCAGCCTCTGACTACAACAACTTAATGGTCAGTCATCCAGCTCCAGTTCCCAGCCTCCATCTACAACACCTGAGTGGTCAGCCGGCCAGCTCCATTTCTAGTTCCAACACCGGTTCCAGTTCCAGCTCCAGTTCTCAGTCTCTGGCTACAACACCTGTTGGTCCATAGTATAGCAATACGTGGACAAGAAGGGGGGGTTGAATTGTCTCCCAAGCAAAATTCAGATTTTAAGAAAACCTTGCACTAAAAGTGAACTGAAATATGAAACTAACTAAGTTCTATATGAAACCGAGATAAAACCAACTCACTCTGTCTCCGAGTCACACTCGACTATCAACAGCAAGGTAGACAGACAAACCATAAATAGCAATCACACAATGAGAGAGAACTTTTAGGTGGTTCGGTAGGACCTTCACGTCCTCCTACATCCACCCCTCACCAAAGATGGTGAGGATTCACTCGCTCTAACAAGAGCGCACACGGAGTTTTACCTCCACACACACACACGGAGACTTCGTCTCCAATATGACCCAAGAATCGGATCTGCACGCTGTCAGATGTGCCGCAAACCCACACGACCGTGCACAGACGGTCACACACAGACAGAATTGCTCAAGTTCAGAAACAAAAATATGTTCAACACAAATAAATCACAGATCTAACGATAAACACGATCTCCCTGATCCACAGCAAAAAATGTTGCAGGAGCGGCAGGATCTAGATGCAGCTTCAAGAGAATCCCCTTCTTCTCCCGGTAGTCTTTCTTCACATCTTCTCCGTTCTTCTTCTTCTCCCCAGTGTTCTTCTCTTCTTGGGTTGGAACGAGCTCATAAGATTTACTTTGTTGTTTCTGCTTGATTAGTCCTTCATCTAAGGCCATTGCACTGTATTTATAGAACTAAAGAAGAATTTTGGCCCTTGATCATGGATAGAATTAATCTGGCTCATCCATTGATTTTTAGATCCCATATGAGCTTTTTTGAGAATAATAGAGAGAGAACAAATTAGACCCTTTTGATTGGTCCAGGTGGAAAGTAAGGAATATTCTCTGTAAAAGGAGCCTTCTGGAATGTAGTCTGGAGGGATGCCACGTGTCCTCAGAGGCTGTGCCAATCATTAGAGTCCGAAGCACGAGGTCCACTTTGATGAAGCACATGATTGGCCCTTTTTCTGTAATGGCGACCTATTTATCACCTTTAGTAAGGTATTTTTCACCCTTACACGGCATTTGTCAGCCTTACGAGGCATTTGTCACCCTTAGCGATAGAAGCCATCGCCATTGTAATTTCTTCCTCTACTTGAGCCGTCGGCTTCACCTATTTGTCACCCTTGTGAAGCATTTTACACCCTTACTCACCAATTTGTCCCAGATATCAGCCATTTGTCTGTCTTGTTCACTACTGCTTCCACGAAAAATTCTGGCATGCTACAACTGCCTAGCGTCTACTCCAGAACCGTGTGGAGTCGACTCCACGTCAACATTTTTCATGTCTTTAGCACTGTCTGTTGAGTGGTGATAGGCAGATCTAGAGGGGAGGGGTGAATAGATCAGCCCCTTTTTGCCCTTCTTTGCGGAAATAAAAATTAAATCTAACACAACTGTTAATAAGACAGATATTAGTTGATAGCTAAGAAGCTAGATACACACATGATATCTAGAACCGGTTCTATCAAGCTTCTATCATTGGAACAAGAGAGAAAACAAACCACAAGACAAGATCTTTAAGGTGGTTCGGCCTCAATCTAGAGACCTACGTCCACCCCTCACACAATATGGTGAGGTTTCACTGGTGTCAACGCACACCCGCAGATTAACAGCTTCTTACTGAGAGAAACACTCTCACACTCCGCTGCCTTACAGATTGAGGTATCACAACCCAAAACACAGACCGGTGTCAACACCGTCTATCCTCCTACACGCAGGTAGAGATCAAGTGCTATGGAGTTTGTTTTGAAGAAAAGCAAACTAAAAATGGAACTGCCAGACAGAGTATCATAGTAAAACATAATGAAAGGAAAGTCTCCTGTCTGGGAAAGAGCTTGAGGGGTCCTTGGCTTTCTTCTTCTTCTTCCTGGATCTTCACCACCACTTTTTAGAAAGAAAGATGATCAAGCTTCAAGCTTTTTAAGGGATCTGGATGAAGCTTCACGAAACCCTTCTGCTTGCAAGAAGATCTCTTGTCGTAGGGAAGATGATCGTCTTCTTCTTCTTGCCCTCACACCAGCAGCATCAGGAAGGAGGCTAGCTTCCTCAGCAAGTCTTCCAGCTTTTCATTTTTCCTCTTGCTTGCATGCCCCCTTCTGCGAACTGGAGCTCATGCTCCTCATATATTGGTGTCCTAGGGCGACACCAACGTTGTCCGCTTTTCAAGCAACACCCAGAATGTCACATCCACATTATTTGATCTGCTTCCATTTGCATAGTTGACTCCTATTATGTCAAGTCTACAGGAATGTGGGTAGGTAGGAGACCATAGCAGCCAAGGTACGATCTTCTTCAGAGGATATCTCTGCCAAATCACAGTCTTCTGACATAGAAGCACTTTGACAGCTTTTTCCAGAGCAAACGGATCCTCTGGGTTAAGTTTCGGATCTTGAAGATAGCTTCCATCGGATTCAGATCCGCTCTGGTAGAACAAGAGTGTGTCGACACTTTCCCTGCAGTGTGTCGAGACATCCCATTGAAAGCCTTGAAGAGTCATTATGGTTGAATCGTGGATGTGTTGACACTTTCCCATCAGTGTGTCGAGACATCCCTTTGAAAGCCTTGAAAACTCGTTCTGGTTGAACTTGGATATGTCGACACTTTTCACCCAGTGTGTCGGGACATCCAGTGAATGTCTTGGAGCTCCATGGCTGATGTGTTGAGACATCCACAGAGTTGTGCCGGGACAATTGTGCTTGGCTCCGCGATGACACTATGACTGTGTCGAGACAACACTAAACGGTGTCGGAACATGTGAGCCATGTGTAGAGTTGTCGCATGAGGGTGTCGAGACATAAGTGCCATGTGTAGAAATTTTCACACGAGTGTGTCGACACTTTTCACTCAGTGTGTCGACACATTAGTGAGTCCAGAGGCTTAGACGGAACGGCTTCAGCTTGATTTCTTCTGGATGTGTCGAGACATGGGTTGGATGTGTCGACACATTCTTTTATGCCGGAGCTCAAACGTTGGAAAAATCAACACTTTCTCTTCTAGATGTGTCGAGACATCATTAGGCTGTGTCGAGACATCACTTAGAGAGATTCTTCTACACTAGTTTAGTCAATTTATCAAACCAAAATAAGTTAGATATCTCTCAAATATCTACTAATGATTTATGATTTATTATCATCAAAATCAGGGGACACAACATTCTCCCCCTTTTTGATGATGACAACCATGAATCATTATGTCCAAGCATTCATATAGCAATACAATCAAATTGGTTTGAGGAGCCATTACCCAAGCAAAATTTATTTGGTGCGGACACCAGAGCGAGCAAGAAGCACGAACCGGCGAGCCGTCGGTACCGTACGCGGAGCACCACTCGAGCTACATCGGCTTCCATCTAGCTCGGAGACAATCTGGAGACTCCCCCTTGAGTCGTAGTATTTATCATATTTACTGGGATTTTATTTGTGTGTAATGTGTGTTTATTTGGCTTTATTCGGATTGTAATTCGGATTGTAAAAGGGGTTTATTTGTAATTTGGGACCACCTGGGTCCCGCGGGCCCCCATCCCTTCTCCATTGATCCACCTCAGCTCTTGGGCCCATGTGAGGTCAGCCAACCCCCCAAGGTGGGCTTCTAGAAGGGTTGGACTAAGGGGGGGACAAAGGGTAAAAAAATTCAAAGTTGGAAGCACATAAGTCAAGGGGCGCCCCTAGTATATTATAGTTTAATAGGTTTGAAATTTTATTTTATTTGATTCCAAATCACATGGGAGAATAAAATGTGGACTCCCTCTTTTACCCCTCCCCAACCCTAGATGTAGGGATAGTTAGTGTCTTTTTTTATTTCATATAAATAGCATGTATTTTCATTTGATTGGAATTAATGCAAAGAAAATTCAGAATTTCTTCCAAAGGAGCAAGGGCCACCCCCCTCTCTCTCTCCTCTCTCCCCCTTCTGCAGCTGGGAAGGCTGTGTTACTGAGGTGAGAAGCCTCTTCTATCAGTTCGTGAGATCGCCATCGCCGCCACCGCCGCCATCGTGCCACCGTCGCACCACCGTCATCGTCGCCGGAGTTCTGTCACCCTAGGACAGCCCCCTCTTCCCGGAATTGCTGCTCTCCACCACGAGCTCTATTGGGCTCCAAAGTTTCAGGGTGAGTTCTAGAGGTCCAAACCACATCCCATAAAAATTGGTGGAAATTCTAGCTTTTATTTTCCATTTTTCCATTTTCGTGCTCGCCCTCCTTCCAGATCACCCAATTCTCTGTCCTGAGTCACAGCAACCCTGTGTTTCCCCTCTTCGACCCACTTCCCCTTCTTTGTTTGAGTCCCCAATTTACTTGGAGGTTTTGTCCACCACTTCCATCACCCATGAATTTTCTTGGGATTTCTGGAGTCCTCTACCTATTTTTAAAAACCACTGACAGATCAAATAATGAGTTCTGTCTCTGCTGTCCAGATCCGACCACCCGGTGCTAGAAAATACTTTTTCCCAAATCTCCACCTTAATTTTCAAAAAAATACCCCCGTAATCCTCACTCGCCCCTCTACAACTTTCATGAAGAGCGCAACACCTAAATAGGAGGTCTACAACGCGGTCAACGCCGGTTCTCAGTCAGATCTGAGACTGAGCACAACCCTATTGGAAATTCTGCCATCAAAATTACGGCCCCGACGAAATTCCTAGAACCATAGAGGGTCGAAGGATTTCACGTCAGCGTTCCAAAGGCGCTAGTTTTGTGCCGATCCGACGTCGGTGCTGATCACAGCAACAAATCTCGTCGGGTCGTGCACTGTAAAACAGAAGCTTCAGATCCATGGACAGCCACCCCGACAAGTGAAGATCGGAGCCGCCCGGCCTCCGACCGGTGTTCCAGCCCGACCGTCATCTAGGGGAGTGCGCCACCAGGTGTCACCATCGCAGTGGGACCCACCCTATTAGATCCGGAGGATCGAGAAGTACGTGGGCCCCACGAACCCGTAGATCGCGCCGTCCTGACAGCACCAAAATGTGGGTTTCGGCACCGACGGAGCGACATCAAGATGCTGCCCATCAACCCAATTCCTGATACTCTTGGGCCCCACATGTGACTTGCTACCTCCCTGCGTGGAGTGGGTCGAAACTTTGTACCGCTGTAAAAAAATGTTAATCGGGAGTACGGATTTGGCTGGGGTTGTCTTCCCTACGTCGGGAGCGTGGAGGTACGGTCTTAACTTCTCGGCATTACATTTGCTTAGCTAGTATATGATCATATGCCGCTATGAGTGCATTAGGAATCTAGCCCGTGAGTTCATGTCACCACTGTGAGCGAGAGAGTGACCCGTCCTGTGGCTTGATCCGAACACAGAAGTGAGTCGACCACCCTTGACTCTACTGGTTTCTCAACCGCGCGGATCCACCCTTTCCCTCGCTTGGGACGATGAGTGAGCTTGCATTTCTGTTAGCGACGTATAGCCCATAGGAACTCTTAGTGTGGGACCAAAGTGTCTCCATTGTTCGTATGTTGCTGGTCGCGTCTACATTTAGAGTCCGAGGTCTGCATCACTTAGAGTCGGTCCCTCTGTCCATGCCGCATCAGTTTGGTATCAGAGCGAGTTGAGTCTAGGGTAGTCGTTGCATAAGTATTGCATGGTCTAAGTCAAGTCTAGGATCATCATTGTTTAAAAACAAAAAAAAAAGTGTTTTTTGGGTCGCATTTCATCCCAATAACCCGGTATATAAAAAGGTGTCGTCCGACCGTTAGGTTACGCCTATCGAGGAGGTGATTCACTCGCGTGAGAGGATCTTCGGATCCTGGGACTCCGCCAGGTACCAGATATTGGTTAAGTCTAGGTGCATCATCTTTGCATTAGTCGGTGTCACCTAGTCCGTGTGTCTTTGGATGCCCAACCGTCGATGCACCCAATACTCGCCACCACCACCTATGGCGGACTGCCGAGCCTGTAGTTCCGATGAGCCCTCGACGGCCGAGATGTTCTGAGCCCTCATGGATCATCTCGATACGCGTATGGATGGCCTTAGTACATGTCTAGATGGTGTAGGAATGCGTCTAGAAGGGATAATAAAAGCCCTAGAGGATCGGGCCGAAGCATCAGACCAGTCCATCTAGGGTCTTGTAGGGAGGATTGTTGTCCTTGAGAGGGCCCCAGTGGCGGCGCAACCCGTGTCGACGAATGGCCAACAAGAGCCGATTCAGTAACCTACTGCACCAAGGGCTCATAGGGTAGATGTAGGGAGGCAGCATGTGCACGAGGTGGATGACTATGCATTTGATAATGAACAAGGGGGTTATGGTCATCGAAACCAACGATGGAATCGTGATGATGACGACGACCGCATTCTTAGGAGCGTGCGTGCGGACCCTCCCCTATTTGACGGGTCTCTAGACCCGAAGGTCTATTAAGATTGGGAGGCCGGCATGGACCGGTACTTTTAGTGGTTTGAGATGACGGACAACCGATGAGTTCGGTACGCGAAGATGAAGTTGCATGGGCAAGCCCAAACTTATTTGATAAATGTAGAGAGCCTGTTAATGCAGCGACATCAACCCCCGATCAGTACTTGGGATGACATGAAAATCAAGTTGATGCAGAAATATCTTCCTGCCACATACCGCCAGCGTCTTATAGACAAATGGCAAAGTCTCTCCCAAGGAGCCGATCTGTGACTGAGTACACCACCGAGTTTGATGAGTATTATTTACGGTGTGGAGTTATGGAAGAGAGCACCATGACCATCTCGCGCTTTCGAAGAGGTCTGCGGTCGAACTATCAATATGAACTTTTCCGTCGCAATGTGACCACTTTGGAACAGGCGTATCAGGTTGCTCTCGAATTAGAGAAATTTGAGGCCGAGTTTGAGCCTACCCATCGGTTGGGCCCCTTTCCCCCTCGTAGTGTCGCGCCCCGTGGCTCTTCAAGCACGTATCCGAGGCCCCCCATGCCTCGACCTCAGGAGCCCACTCGTCTCAAGCCATTCACTCCTAGGCCTCGCCCTCCACCTCCGAGGGATATCCCTCATCGTCCCCAACCCACGGCACCCTCGGCCCATCCACAGGCACCCGCACCCATTGCTAGTCCTTTGTTGCCTACACCTCCTATCCGTTAGGAGGATAAGGGGAAGGGACCTTTGATTGGGGAGCCTAGTGGATCATGGCAGCAGTGTTATCGCTGCAATGGGTTTGGCCATTTATCCAACCAGTGTCCCACTCGTCAGTCTCTTGTCATTGGGGACACACAAGTCAGGGACGCCACCTCTTCCGATCTTGTGTTAGTCAGCTATGAAGCAGATCCGGAGCTAGCTGACGAGTTCTATGAGACAGAAGGTGACTGCCAGAATGCCCAGCATTCGGACGATACCCACTTGGGGGTCATCAGGTGTATTATCACCCAGCCACAGGCCAGTGATGACTGGCGTCGGACCACTATCCTTCATACATACTGTAGGCTGGGCGGGCAAGTATGTAAGGTGATTATCGATAGTGGGAGTTGTATCAATGCAATCTCCATGGGCGCAATCTCTCGTCTTGGTCTTACTCCTGTGGACCATTCTTGCCCCTATCGAGTATCATGGGTGGATTCCACCTCCATTCTGATCAGGCTATGATGTTTGGTCCCACTGTAGTTCCATGCCTACCGTGACGAGATCTGGTGTGATGTCCTCCCCATGGAGGTGGGCAGTATTATTCTTGATAGGCCGTGGTTAATTGATCGGGATGTCACACTCCATGGCCGGTCGAACACATGTACCTTCGACCATGGTGGCCAGCGGATTACCCTCCACCCCTCTCAGCCCAAGAAGCCTTCACTTAGGGGTCCTACTGGTCCCAGTACTCTGGAGCCTTCCGTCTCGGGACCCAGTACCCATCCCCGGCGAGGGCCATGACCGTTACATCGAGCACATGGGAACCCTCTTCTAGGATGTTGATGATGATTAGCTCCCGGGAAATGGAGCGGGAGGCTACTAGGGGCAGCCCTATGTTTGCTATTACGGTCCGAGAAGTGGAGCCAAAGTCCGAGGGTGAACTCCCACCCGATGTCATTCCTATTTTGCAGTAGTTCGCTGATATTTTTCCCGAGGGACTCCCACCCATGTGGGATATTCAGCATGCTATCGACCTGATTCCAGGTTCCTCATTGCCCAATCTTCCGCACTATCGCATGAGTCCCACGGTACATGCCGAGCTAAAGCGGCAGGTCGATGAGCTGATGCAGAGAGGGTCTGTTCGGGACAGCATGAGTCCGTGTGTTCTTCCCGCGTTACTCGCCCCAAAGAAGGATGGCACGTGGAGAATGTGCATTGATAGTCGTGCCATCAATAAAATCACCATGAAGTATAGGTTCCCTATTCCCTGCCTAGATGATAGGCTAAACATGATGGCCGGTGCCACTATATTTTCAAAGATCGATCTTAAGAGTGGCTACCACCAGGTGAGGTTTAGGCCTGGTGATGAGTGGAAGACCCCATTTAAGACCAAGGATGGTCTGTATGAGTGGTTGGTTATGCCCTTTGGGTTGACCAATGCCCCTAGCACCTTCATGCGACTCATGACTCAAGTCCTTCGACCTTTCATTGGAGTCTTTGTGGTTGTGTATTTTGATGATATCCTTATATATAGTCGCACTAAAGGGGACCACTTGGACCATCTACGGTAGGTCTGTCTACTTTTGAGGTGAGAGCAGTTGTTTGCGAACCCACAGAAGTGTGCCTTCATGACACCTTAGCTTACCTTCTTGGGTTTTATTGTGTCTAGTACTGGGGTCTCTGCTGATCCGGAGAAGGTCCGGGCCATTGTTGAGTGGCCGGAACCCCGTACGGTCCATGATGTCCGCAGCTTCCATGGCCTCGCGACGTTCTATCGTCTTTTCATCCACGGATTTAGCTCCATCACTGCCCCGATCACGGATTGTATTCGGAAGGGCACGTTTGTATGGACGAAGGCCGCTGCTGCTGCCTTCAAGGACATCAAGGAGCACATGACCCAGACACCGATCCTTCGATTATTAGATTTCCGAAGGTGTTTGAGGTCTCATGTGATGCATCGGGTGTAGGGATTGGAGGAGTATTAAGTCAGGAGACCCACCCGGTTGCATATTTTAGTGAGAAGTTGAATGACGTAAAACTGCTATACTCCACTTATAATAAACAATTCTACGCAGTTGTTTAGGCTCTTAGGCATTGGAGGCACTATCTTTTACATCATGAGTTTGTCTTGTACTCCGATCATAAGGCTTTGAGGTTCCTCCATTCCCAAAGGAAGCTTAATGCGCGTCACAGCAGATGGGTTGAGTATCTCCAACAGTACACATTTTTACTTAAACATAAGGCTGGAGTGGAGAACAAGGTGGCTGATGCCTTGAGTCGGGGCGCATGTCTACTGACTACCATGAGTGCCGAGGTCATAGGGCTAGAGAAGATGAGAGAGGCCTATGTTGACTGTCCTGATTTTGGTCAGATCTATGCCACTCTCCAGGCCGGACCCTCGAGAGACCATGATGACTATGTGCTTTAGGAGGATTACCTCTTTCAAGAAGGCAGGCTTTGTGTTCCCCGAACTTCAGTTCGTGACTTCTTAGTCTGGGAACTGTAGACACGCCTTTCCTGACGTCTCCTGAGAAAGTCTCATATTACTGTACGACGCCCCGCGACGACTTACGCATTTTTGAATCACTTGAGTGCTTCCTTTTCTTGAATCTTCTTCCGCCCTTTTCGGTATCCGGAATCGTCTCGTTGCAGCATTCGGACGGCATCAACACCATTCAGACACGCCAAAGAATTCCGGAACCAGGAAGGGTGCCCGCCGGGGAGCTGCCGACGCCTTTTCAGTGGACCCGGGGGGTCTTAATGGAGGCGTCCAGGCCCCTGGACGCCTCCATTACTTTAAGTTTTTTTAAGACAAAAATACGTAAAAAATATATATATTTATGGAGGCGTCCAGGCCCCTGGACGCCTCCATAAAAACAAATATAAAAAAATACAAAAATGCCAACTTTGGCATAAAAATAAAACAAAAATAAAAAATATATTTTTTTGGAGGCGTCCAGGACTCTGGACGCCTCCATCAACTTGCCCACCGGGCCTCGTCCACCGACCGACGGTTTGTCGTGTGTGAAAAAAGCCAATTGTGGAAGCGTCCAGACAACTGGACGCGCCCATTTCCAAATCACGAGGCGCCGCTCACAAAACCACGCGTTGTGCCAAATCGCGTGCGGCTTTCGATGGAGTTCGGTGGACCTTATTGAGGCGTCCGGGACCCTGGATGCCTCCATGAAAATATTCAAAAAAAATGAATAAAGATAGAATAAAATATTACTTCGACCCTGATGGAGCTGTCTAGGGTCTTGGACGCCTCCACCCTCCGGAGCCCTATAAATAGAGGCCCACCCCCCCAGTTCTGAGGGAGCTAAGAAGCGATCCGATAGGCTGTCGGAGCCCAGAGGCTGCCGAAGTCATTTTTCTAACCCATGGGGTCTTTTTGTAGGAGGAGGTCTTGCCGGCTTCTCGGGTGTCCAGGCTCGCAAGAGGAAGGCTGTCTTCGTCCACCGCGCTTCCACGTCGTCCCCACGCTGCCGAAGCTCCGCTGGATCTCACCATCGGCTCATCCAATAAGCCATTTCTTCCCCTTTTTCCCTATAGTTCTTTACATTCATCATACCGCATCCTCTATCTCTCTTCATAAGGACGTCGTCTCTTGCATACTTCTTGCATTCGTCATCGCATTTTCCTCCTACTTGAGTTCGAGAGGGGTTTAAAACCACACCAGCCAGGTGTGTGTCAGGTCACGATCTCGTTACTTTTATTGCAAGGAATTGTTACTACACTGCCGTTTTCTAATTCCGTTCGTTTATTGTCTATTATTTTGCAAGGATAACCGAGGAAAGCCCTCTCCGTCGGCCGACCGGTAGGAGAGGAAGAAGGAACCCACCGTCTCCCGCTCTTGAGGTAGGCGCGATCTCTTTCTATTTTGGGGTCCTCGACCCCTGGCGATCACCTTATATTCTCGAGGCCGCGGAGAGTTACTTCCCGCCATGGCCATTTAATTTTTGTCATTCATATTCTGCCTCTTTCTCACATTTGTCTCTTATAATTGCCATATTCTCGAGGACGCGGCGAGTTACTTCCCGCAATGGCCATTTAAATTATGTTCTTCATAATCTGCATCACTCTCGTATCTGAGGGTCATCTCCCGCAATGGCCGTTTAAATTTTTGTCATTATATTACGTGTTATTCTTCATATCTGTCTCTTATATCTGTTATATTCTCAAGGCCGCGGAGGGTCATCTCCCGCAATGGCCATTTAAATTCCCGCCATTATATTACGTGTTATTCTTCCAACTGTTATATTCTCGAGGCCGCGGCGAGTTGCTTCCCGCAATGGCCGTTTCAATTTTTGTTATTTGATTTTTGCATTATATCTGTCCCGCTCGCCCCGCCGGAGCAATCTCCCGTGGTGGCCCCTTCTCTCTTCTCTCTTGATCTCTTTGTGTTGCAGCTTAAAGCACCAGGATAAAAGCAGAAGAGGAGCCCGCGCGCTCCGCTCTCTCCGTCTTCATGTCCGAACCACGTGACGTTGCTCACAGATTGACGATCACGGTGGGACATCTACTGCTTCCTTTTGGCTACCCTTGCAAATTCGGCACCGTCCGTGCCTCTCCACCTTGGCGCCCTCGCGCGCCCCCGTTGTGCTCACGGCAGCACTGTCAGTTGTGATTGGTTGGGTGTTTATTATATGTTTGTTATTTCTGTTGTTTTCATACTCTATATCTCTGTCAGCATTCCATTGCATACATCCATCCCTCTTTTATATCCTTTTTCATTTTTTCTGAGGATCACCCTTTCCTGGTGAAGGAAGGACTCTCCGTTTGAGAATTCCTCTCAATGGACTAGAATCTCCTCCACTGGGACCTCCGTAAGTCCCCGACATCGAAGAATCTCCTCTTCGTTCACTGGGCTGGTTGTACCATTGAAGTTCTCCGGAGTTTGTCATCCCATTCGTGGTGAGACGAGAGACCCTAGCTGACACGGCGGTTAAACAAAAATAAACTATGGTCCCTATTTTGTGTGAACTTCGGATCTCGCTAAAAACACAAAAAAATCATCAAAATCAAAACACAAAAAAGGCGTAAAGGCATCCACTTGTTTGATAATCTCTGCTACCTGCTTGCTAGTGTATGTTTTTGCGTTGTGGGAAAACTGTGAGCATGGCTCACAAGTCTTTTGAGGAGAACCCCCCTAGTCGTGGTTTGTCAGCCGACCCGCGAGTATATGCTATGGACTCGGGTCCTTCTCATGAGCCCTCGCATGAGGTGCAGGTTATTGCCGGGGACACATCCCCACCACAGGATATATCTTCCTTACTGGGCATCCTCGCTAACACGGAGCTTACCTCTGAACAGCTCCAGGCCTTCCAGGCCATTCTGAAGGGGAAATCTATTTCCCCCACGCCCCAGGAATTAACTCGGCCATCGCACCTTTCCAAGAGTCCGTGCAGGCCATTCCATCTCCTTCATTGGCGTAAGCCATCCAGTCTCCCTCGCTTCAAGGACAAGCGAGCCAACAACCACCCTCATTCCAGTTCCCGTCACAATCTCAAACTCCCGTTATTCCCCACATACCGCTTCAGTCGGGGCCGACTGTCGGCGGTGCGGCAGCTCCCTCTCATTCGGGGTTCCCCCCTCTAGTCTCTGGGAGATAGTTTCTCCCCCAGTGGCAAGTGCCACCTTCACCTCCAGAGGAGCTCGCCCAATCGCTCCTCAATAGGTTCAATCCCATGGACGAGCAGTTTCAAAATCTGAGAAGAATGGTGGACGTGAAAGCCACCCCGGAGGTTGCTTTGCCAATCCTTCCCGTCATTCATCTTCCTCCCTCCAAAATGCCCACGTACCGCAGATACAATGGTACCGGCAACCCCTTCATTCACCTCAAGGATTTCATGTATGAGTCCTCCTATTGGCAAAACGATCAGAGGTCCCTGGCATACCTCTTTCGGAGATCATTGGATGGTCCCGCGCTAGAGTGGTTCTATTCTTTGGAGCCCCGCGAGGCCGAGAATTTTGAAATAGTCCAGAGAAGGTTCTTGCAGAAATATAGGGATAGGGTCGGTCCCTCACTCTCTATTACCGACCTAGTGGTCGAAAAGATGAAGCCCGACGAGGATTTTGTCCGCTATGCTGATAGATGGAGGTCTCTGGCGGAAAGAATAAGGAATACCCTCTCCGAGCCCGAACAAGTGAAGATGATTGTGTCTAATGCAACCCCACAGTTCAGACACGTCCTGGCCATGAATAAACTTACTACAATGGAGGAACTCTATGAAAGGGCCCGGTACATCCAAACCCAGTTAAAAGACTCCCCCATTATGAACATGTTTGAGTCGCCGAAGCCCAAAGTTGTCAGAAAGACAGGCGCTGGTGTCCCGGGCGGAGCCACAGAAGGGGTCGTGACAAATGAGCAAGTGGGTGCGGTCAACAATGCCAACTATGTAGTCAACCCAAGGCCTCCACAAATGTCCCGACTTCCCCTCCAACCAGGTCCTTTCCCTCTTCGTCCTCCACCCCAAAATAATCCACCCCAGGATAATATGCCTCCATTACTTCAACCCCAGCAACAACAACCACAACCTCAGCAACAACAACCACCACTTCAGTACAACCAAGTTCCACCCCCGGGGAATTATGGTCCCCAACAGCAACAAAGGAGGCCGGTCGGTCCCAAGAGAGCCTACTATCCACCGTTGCCAGAAACTCTGGCGGATATTTTCAACGCCCTCATGGCCTCATTTTTCTTGGCTGATAGGAGAGAGTGAAATCATAGTCTTTCATATACTCCATCCATCTGGGTTGTCGGAGATTCAAATCATTTTGAGAAAACACATACTGCAAGCTTTGATGATGGGTAAAGATCTCAAATTTATTGCCATACAAGTAGTGTCTCCAGATTTTTAGTGCTGATCACCGCTGCAAGCTCCAAATCATGAGTTGGATAATTCTCTTCATGATGTTTTAATTGTCGGGATGCATAAGCTATGACTTTACCTTGTTGCATAAGCACTGCACCCAGACCTACTCGAGAAGCATCTGTGCAAACCACGAATCCACCCAAGCCAGAAGGTAATACCAACACTGGAGAAGAAGTGAGAAGCCTTTTTAATTTATTAAAGCTCTGCTCACATTGATCTGACCAGACAAAAGGTACATCTTTACGTGTCAGTCTAGTCATTGGGGCGGCAATCCGTGCAAAGTCTTGAATGAATCTTCGATAATAACCAGCAAGACCCAGAAAACTTCTGATCTGTGTCACAGTCCTTGGTCTCTGCCATTGAAGAACGACTTCGATTTTAGCTGGATCAACTGCGACTCCTTCACCAGAAATCACATGGCCGAGAAAATGAACTTCTCGAAGCCAAAACCCACATTTACTGAATTTTGCATAGAGTTCGTGATCTCGCAGAGTCTGCATTATAATCTTGAGATGCTGAACATGCTCCTCTACAGAAATCGAATAAACAAGAATATCATCGACAAAGATCACAACAAACTGGTCCAGATATGGATGGAACACACACTGCATTAGGTCCATAAAAGTTGCAGGAGCATTGGTTAGCCCGAACGGCATAACCAAAAACTCATAATGACCATAACACGTGCTAAAAGCAATCTTTTCCACATCAGATTCTCGAATCCGCAATTGAAAATAGCCAGTTCAAAGATCAATCCGTGAAAATACAGTAGCAGACTGCAATTGATCAAACAAATCATCAATCCTAGGCAGAGGATACTTATTCTTGACAGTCACCTTATTCAATTGCCTGTAATCAATAATAGCCTCAGGCTTCCATCTTTCTTTTTCACAAACAGGACTGGAACACTCCATGGAGAAAAGCTGGGAGGAATATAGCCTTTTTCCAATAATTCTTACAATTGTGCCCTCAGTTCCTTCAATTCAGCTAGAGCCATACGGTATGGTGCCTTTGCCAAAGGTGCCGTACCTAGAATCAATTCAATCACCATTTCTATTTCTCGCTCTGGAGGTAAGCCTGGTAACTCATTGGGAAATACATCAGAAATTCACATACCACAGGAATAGCATTGATATCCTGCTGTGGCGCCTCAACAGCAACCACGGAAGCTAAGAATCCCTGACAACCTGCATTAAGCAATCTACAGGCTCGAATAGCTGAAATAAGCAAGCAAGAAGAACAAGATCGAATACCTTGGAAGTAAAATACTAGTTTCCCATGTGGCTAAAAATAGACTTTCTTTGATCTACAGTCAACGACGGCTCCATATTCTTCTAACCAATCCATGCCCAGAATAATATCATAATCAACCAACTGCAACGCATATAATCTAGCCGGCAACTGATGATTACCAATCATAATAGGCGACTCTTCCAGACAAAGAGGAGTGAACATGAAATCCCCGGAAGGTAATTCCACAAGGAACTCATAAGTAATTTCAA
Source organism: Amorphophallus konjac (assembly GCA_022559845.1). Classification (NCBI taxonomy): domain Eukaryota; kingdom Viridiplantae; phylum Streptophyta; class Magnoliopsida; order Alismatales; family Araceae; genus Amorphophallus; species Amorphophallus konjac. The sequence goes on along the minus strand of CM040124.1, from coordinate 278,382,768 downwards.
AAGTCGGCTCCTCAATACAGGCAATGAAGTTTTCAGAAATAAACGAATGAGAGGCACCTGAATCAAATAAGACACAATCCGCATGTCCATAAATCATAATCGTACCTTCAATAAGATGAGACGCCACAGCTTCAGCCCGGGTAATATAAGAAACCTTTCCCTTCTGCTTCCTGCCCACTGCAGTAGACTGCTGGGAAGATGACACTGAAGCTTGAGGATAATACTGTTGTGCCTGAGGTGGTGGAGGAGGACTGAACTGAGACGTCTGCAGTTGAGAAAATTGCACTAGCTTCGACCTCTGCGTACAGTCTCGAACCATGTGTCCAGGTTGATCGCATCGGAAACAAACCACCGGCAGCGAACACGGCTTGCCTGGGTCACTCCCACCACATCTTGCACACACTCTCGGCTGACTAACTGCTGAGCCTTGACGCTGCTGGAAAGAAGGTGCCGATTGCTGCTGAACGGTACCCAAAGATGCCTTGCTGCCATACTGCTTCTTAAACTTCTTGAATTTCTTGAAGTTAAGCTTAGAAACAAGAATGCCACTAGCAGCAGGAACATCAGATGGGACTCCTGTAGCAGATGGCTGATTGAACTGTTAACGCTGCACACCCGGCTGGATTGAGTCAACTGGAAGATGCCCTCAGAATCTAACCATATCAAGCTCTAAAGCTGCAGCTGCCTGATATGCTGCGTCCATCTCTGCCACTCTGGTCGCAATCAACGGCTGCCTCAACTCTGGTTTTAATCTACGCAAAAATTGCTCGGTCTTTAAGCTTTCATCAGCAAGAATGTGGGGCGCATATCGACCCAATTCCATGAACTTGCTCCGATATTCCAGCACAGTCATATTGCCTTGTGCTAGTTCCATAAACTGGTGCATTTTATCCGTCCTAAGATAAGCAGGACTGAAGGTGCGCTCAAAGGCTGTGACAAACTCCATCCATGTAATTTGACGAAGAGGATGAGATCTAAAAGCGACCTCCCACTCCGTGGTCCACCACGTGAGTGCTGCTCCTTGGAGTTGAAAAGTAGTCAGCATGACTTTTTCATCCTCTGTGCACTCCATGGAACGGAATACATGTTCAGTTGCATCTATCCACACTCTGGCTGCTTTCAGATCTGCCAGTCCTTCATAAGTCGGTGGGTGGAACAGTAAAAATTCTTTCAAAGCTCTGCCACGGCCACCAGGAGGCAATTCAGCTTGAGGAGTGGGGTCAGCTTGAATTGGAGTTGGCACATTAGCCGGATCCGGAGGAGAAGTGCCACTACCTTCCCTCAAGATGCGTGCTCTTCTACGAAGCTACATTTTAATCTAGAAGAAAACACACAATAATAGAAAATGCATCAGTAATCACGGAAAACATCCTAAGCCAGCAGTAGACTCACATGGATTTGTTCTGGACTAATGCAATTTCAATTCCTTATACAATTCCACAACACCGCTCTGATACCAACTGTGACGGTCTAAGAGATCTGGATACCGATAACCCAATATCATCGATTTACCGATACCAAGAGCTCGGGGAAGCCACCCAAGAGGCTGATGTGGCCCCGTAAGGGTTAGTGAGTGTTTGTTGAGGGGATGCATAACGAATAGAAATTACACGCGCAATATTAATTAAAGCATTCAATTGAACTTTAAATGGAAGCATCTATATATATCAGAGTGGTAAATTTATACAAGTAGTCCAGATTCATATATCACAAGTCTCACACTGTACAATGGTCCAAAAATAAATAACTACACGGGACGTAGCCCGGCCAAAAGAAGAAAAAGAATAGACTGACCACTGATCGACCACTGACAGACCACTGTTGGCTCTAAGGTTTTTTGCCAAAAGCACGAGAGAATCCTGTAGCCGGTTGCTCCGCCTCACCTGTAAAAGGAAGGGGTGAGTCTCACAGCAAAGACTCAGTAGGGTTCACAGAAATTCCTAACTCGCAACTAACTAAAGGAAAGCAGTAAAGCATGCATTGGCATAAATAAATGACAATCTAATAAAGTTGTAAAACTAACTAAATAGTTTATGAACAGCTAACTAGCATGCCAATTACAATTTAAATGCAAGTACTTAAAATCTACCAATAGACAATAACTCAATCATTTCCAAGTGACTAAAGAGAGAAGGAGAGGAGATCCACCAGAAGAAGAAACCAGATGTGTCCACTGACGGCTTACACTACGTCTCAAGCATCTACGTAAGCCTGATCATAGCAAGCGAGACACGTAACAGTGCCAAAATAAGTAACTAGTCAGAGCAACACTCGTCAGTGTCAGTCCAAGTCTCTGACCACGTGTGCACACACCGGCTCGTGCCTTGAGCCAGGCCTCTAGCTAGTATTCCCCTCCGTACGACGCTACGGTTGGACTGGGGCCCACGGAACTAGCTTAAAAACCGTGAAACTGGGATACCCCGCCACCTCTCCCGGGTGAGATCAACACTAAAAGTCGTCAGGTTACGACTGGTGGTTCCATCACTAGGAAAGAGAATCTAACTCTTTTGGGATCTAAGAACATGCCATAATTTATAATAACGATCAAACATGGCAAAAATGAAAGACTAAAAGCATGATTAACTGAATATGCTAAGATGGCCATTATTCAATAATTCAACGCATAAATAATTGAATATGCTAAAACAATTATTCCATAACCAAATGCCTAAATTATTGTATATGTTGAAATGGCAATTATTTCATAATTAAATGCATGAATAATTGACTATGATAAGGATTGAAATTTGTCGGGGTTAAACAGGTGAAAGAAAACCGCCCCAGTCGATAAAACGACTTAAACATGCCGGAGATGTTATATTAAATGTATGATTTAACGAACACGCATAGTAGCAGAACAAGCAGTCGAACAACGAACCGCCGCGTGTTGTTGAACGGACTAGCAGTGAAATATCTACCGTCATTCAAATTCAATTTATTTACGCGGTCTAATCGTCAGCCGCTCGGGTCAACAAATGGTTTATGGCGGACCGTTATAAAGTCTAAAAATAAATTAAACATAGTCCTTACCGGAGAACCGGATCCACCGGGATCATAACCGGAGAACCTCCCTAGAACACCCGGAAATATTAGAATAGAAATGAATAAATTTAGGAAATTCAAAGAATGCCTTTAACTATTCAACTCATATTCTAAACAAATAAACACTTTAGAAGATGTCAAATTATATTTTAATAATTTAGGAAAAAAATTATCTTTTCTTTGAAATAAATAAGGGTCTCTAGATGAGGTACCGAAGGATAAACATAATGAAGGAAGTGAGATCAAAAAATAACTAATTGACAAAATAATTAATCAACAAATAATCAATATGCTATCTAAAGGTGTATGATATATATATATTTAACTATCACTAAATGACAAATATATATAAATATATATATATATATATATATATATATATATATATATCAATTCTAAATAGTTGTCTATGTTAATGGAATAGTGTAAGACTATAACAAATTTTAAGCAAGATACTACAGATTATATCAAATTTCAAGAAGTAATCAACATAGAATTTATTGGGATGTTAGACAGTCAAGTTCGTATGCTAGATTAGATCTTTTAGGCTTGTCAGATTTAACATACTTTAAACGGCCTTCTATCTTCCTTAACTTCTTTTAACAAGAAACAACATGTGCTATTAAATATAAAATTCTATCAACATTTTTTTTAATTTCTCGGTGATTATTTCACGGTTATGCATAAAACTGGTTGAAATTTAATTGTAGTTGACCTTCCAAAATATCAGAGTTCAATATATCTATTTTATATATATCAACCTTCTTGTCTGATTAAGGCAAGGTCACGTGAATGTGTTCACTACCTTAGGTGTTGACACAAAGTGTCGACACCTACATTAAGTGGTGACACCAAGTGTCAATAGTGTCACTTTTATTTAAAAAGAATTTTGTGAAACAATTATATGTAAAATAAGAGAAAAATGTAAGGATCCTAGCCATGAAATTTCATACACTGATTCCATCAATTTTTAAAGATAAAAATCTTTGAAGTTAAAAGCCGAGTTTCAGGTTGAATTTTATTCTAGCATATTTTCAATAAAATAAAATTATGAAAATTATCAGAAAAATCTAGGGATCACAAAAATATATAATTTACTATTTTTATTAACATGGTTCATTAGATATAAAATTTCTAAATGATATAACGTTGTTAACACGTGGCATACACGACCCTCTCCAGGCTGTTACTTCTTCTAGACAACCCATTAGTTGGCATCCCATTATCCCCTATCCTTTCAGGCACGGACAACCTGTTTGAGTTGGCATCGCACAATGGATGCTATTATCTCGGATCTGATTTTCTCCATGTCTACCTAAACTCCTAAAACCTCTATATTACACCCTTCTATTGAGGCAGATCATCCACATTAGTTCAAAGGCTTGATGCAGAGGAGAAGGAGCATTCTCTGAAGCTGTAGAGGTTGCAGAGGAGGGAAGAAACATGTTCTTTTCTTTTACCCGTACCTAGTTGTCTTCACAGAGGTAGGTGTTCTCAGTCTTTTAACCAAAGATTAGCTAGTCTAAGATAGCTAATCTAGGAAAAAAATATAGTATTATCTCATCTCCATGCGATGTTCCATACGATAAACCGTGTTTACAACAATTTCTATCGTGCTTTCACATAGATCAAGTAAATGTTAGCTAATCTGTTAGAATATATTAGCTAGTAAGTTAGATCACCTAATCTAATCGCATGATGAGCTAAATCTTCACATTACTTGTGTTACATACATATTTTACGCTAAATGATTACACCATATTCTAGATAGACCATGTTTAAGTAAATGGGTTGGTAGGTATTCTCAAGCTTTAACCTAATGAGCAGCTAATCTAGCAGAGCTAATCTAGGGTAAAATAAGTATTAGTAGTATTAACCTCATCCCCACCCAATATATTTTGCTAATCTGTTAATTAAATTTGCTAGCCAAATCTAATTACATGTTTACATAATTAACTTTATCATATTTTATCTAATCTATTAGTTAATCTGTCAAATAATCTGTTAGCCTAATCTAACTACGAGCTAAACCTCCATGTCGACACCTACAAGGACACCTACACACAAGTGTCGACACCGGAACAACCTATGTGTCGACACTAGGTGTTGACACTTCTGTCAACACCTTAGGTGTCGACACTTGTGTCAACACCAGTAAGTGTCGACACTAGTGTGTAGAACGGGTGGAATAGATAGAAGAACACATGGAAAATTATAATGAGAATAGGGTGAGTTAGGAAGAGAAATAACTTTAAAACCAGACAAAATTAGAAGAAGTGACAGAAGATAAAGTTTAAGATCTGAGAGCTAGGAAGATGTTTTATGAAGAGTGCAGAGACAGAAAATGAGAGGAAGATGGTGAAAAACATGAAACACTGACATCTATCGACGCGGATGAACAGAAAACTCGTAAAAGATAGAACTGTGGGAAAATAAAAATAACTTAAAAACGGTGAAGAATCAGAGGAAGTGGTAGAAGAAGAAAATATAGATCTACAAGAGAGGAACAACGTTTATGAAGAACTCATAAAGTAAAGAGGACTGGAAGGGCTTCACAATAGAGGAAAAAAATAAGGTATTAACTCGTATGAATAGTAATGTGTCAGGACATAACTTAGAAAAATGTGCAATAACTTAAAAACGAAGAGGAATTAGAGGAAATGATAAAAACAAAAAATATATAGAACTTAAATATAAAAAACTTTGAAGAAGACAATAAATTTAAATGAAGATCATATAAGCATGTAAATAACTAAACAAGACTAAAATACGCAAAAACATAAAGTAACAGTGAATGAAATTGAAACCTGAAGGGGTCTCCTGTCTCTCTCTCTCTCTCCTTGCTTCTTCGATAACACCAAAAACTCACAAACTCTCTCATAAAAACTAATAACAGCAAAAGAACTAAAAATGTATTACAAAGCTATTTATAAAACTAAAAATGAAGATCATGGAAGCCCCTAGGACGCCTTGTAACAGTAGGTGGCAGCCCAGGGCACAAATTTCAAGAAGATGGCAGCCCCTTGGGTGCCAATTTCAAGAAGATGGCAATAACCTGGGCGCCTATTAAATGGACCCCGAGTTTTGTTTTTTCGAGACCATGAACCATCGAATGATGCGCCTGGTTTCTGGACGCCATTCACCGATAAATGGCAGCCTGAGAGGCGCCATTTAACCCCTGATTGGGTTTCCTAAACCCTATATAGTTCACAAGAAGGGCACTCCATTGTGAGGATGTCATTTCTGAACATGTCAGGTAGCCTACAAGGCACCAATCTCACCTAGTTTTTTTTCCATGTATCAAACGTTGCTGATTTTTACTCCTAGTTCACCCCTACATAATGATACGCCTTGGATTCTGTTCTATAATCCACCTTATATATATCCTACATTATCAACCCTTGAAATTCCGTATTGGCTATAAATGAGAGTGGATGTCGACAAACATGACCAATACTGTGCATATAGGGCCCGGTCTGGTCCTGGGAGGAGCACCCGAAGGTACTTGTGCCCATGGGAGTTTATTGACCACTGTGTTTGGTATTGCACCGGAGTACTTGCTTGCTAGACTTAAGGCATTCCACTCATTCTCGTGATATTACTTGATTGATTGACTTGAGACCTGCAGAAGGGTAAAAGTGTTTACTTGAATGAATTGATAAATAGTCAATTCCAGTTATACATGCTTGAAATTACTTTGCTTACTATTGCTTGATTGACATGTTGTTATTCCAGTTATTACTCCTCAGTTATCGCTTGCTTGATATCATTTGCTATCATTTGCTACTGCTGCTTGAAAATGCGAAATCTATATGCTCTCACTTTCTACTCTTGGCGATCTTACGATTCCTTGATATCTATCTATCTGCATGCATAGATTACCTACACTAAATGAACATGTAATTCACTTAAAGCATGTTAAATCTTGAGATGTAATTCCTACTGAGTGATTCGCTCATCTAGTTATTTTCTAAACTTTTCAGGTAGTTTGGATATCGGCCAGAACACGGAAGGGGATGAGTCTCAGTGATGAGTGTATGAATGGAGTCATCAATTGTCATGTTGTGTTATTGTAATTCCACTATTTTGTGTTAAATTGTAATCCCTACGCGTGTCAGTTGTTATCTAGTTATGTCATTTGTATTTCCTTTGATCAAAACTAATAAAGGAGTGAGGACTAGTAGTTGATTCTACAAATTTGACATTTTGGTTAGTTGTAATAATCGATAGCTCGAACTATTTATGTTATTTTCAAGTCTAGGCTTAGTAATTTGCTTAGTCATTTGCGCACTCTTTAAACTGTCTAAGGAAGACCTCCACTAATTAGCTAGATCGCTTTGGTTCTATATAAAGGACTATCGCGCCACGGGTAAGCTTCTGCGCTCGGGACGTGACAGCTTTCTTGGTATCGGAGCCTAGGATTTCAATTTCCTAGGTAAAAACCCGAGTCCGAAGATAGAAATGTCTAATAGAATTGTCTATGGATAGGTTTAGATCTTACCTGGTGAGATGGGTAAAGCCAAGGGTTCAGTTTAACAATGACAATTGACCCCATAATAACGAAACCCAATATTTATTACACCTTAATTCTTTTGTAGGATTATGGCCGCTGAAAGAGCATAATGGCGCGAGATGCAGCGCACTATGCAAGGACTTACGCATGCTCTACATCAAGTGGCGCAAGGTGGTGCTGGCGGTTCTCACCGTGGAGCTGGTGACCTTCACCGGGATTTTCGTAACATGAACCCACCAAGATTCACGGTTTCAGTGGACCCCGATGATGCCGAGAATTGGCTGAAGGAAATTGAGAAGATCTTTCGTGTAATGCAATGCACGGATACAGAGAAGGTTCTATTGGCTACGTTCCAACTGGAACGGGATGCTCGATGTTGGTGGGAATCCGTAGAAGCAACATTGCCCGACAACCATGTCACTTGGGCGGAGTTTGTTGAACACTACAACAGCAAGTATTTTTCTGACCGTGTTGAAGAGAAGAAGGCCGCAGAATTTGCCGCGTTAAAGCAACAGAGCCTGAAGGTAGCCGAATATGAGGCCCAATTCTCAAGACTTTCCCGTTATGCACCCCAGTTGGTGTGTACGGAAAAGATGAAAGCAAGGAGATTACTCAACGGGATACGGCCCCAATATATTACACAGCTTGCGCCAATGGACATCCAAGTCTATTCAGAAATGGTTCGGCGTGCTCAATTGCTGGAAGATGCCACTGAATTCTATGAAAGGATTCGAGGTAAGGACAAGAAGGAACTCGTCCCTAGTCCGGGAAACTTCAAACCACCATTTGGCAAGAAGCGATTCTTCAATGGAGGAGAATTTTCCAAAGAGAAGAGGTTCCAGAAAAGCAACAAGCCCTTCTCCACAATCGACAATAAGCCTTCCTCCGCCATCACACCTTCCAAGGAAATCTGCAAGTATTGTGACAAGGCTGGTCATAAGACTGAGGAATGCTGGAGGAAACTGGGAGCGTGTCTCCGATGTGGGAGTCGAGAGCATCGAATCCCCGACTGCCCCTTGATGAAGGAATAAGCCAACAAAGACGAGAAGCGTCTGGTAAAGAAACAAGGCCGTCTACAAGCTCTTCAAGGGACGGAACCCATGGAAGGAGGAATCGTGGAAGGTACATTAACTGTTTGCTCTAAACCTGCTAAAGTTCTATTTGATACTGGAGCAACTCATTCATTTGTTTCCAAGAGATTTACTGCCTCGTTTTCTAAAGAACCTGAATGGTTAGATTTAGTAATATCTACACCTCTTGGAAACAAGTCTGATATCATGCATCACTACCCAAGTTGTGAGGTTATGGTCCAAGGTAACAATCTGCCAGTCGACCTGATATGCCTTGATATGGAGCATTATGATGTCATATTAGGAGCTGACTGGTTATCCACCTACCAAGCAACGGTAGACTACCGGCATGGCAAGATAACTTTTGCGGATTATTCCAGGTTAGTTTATGTTAGCCCTCAGAATAAATCCCCTCTCATCTCAGCTCTTCGAGCTAGCAAACTTGTGAATAAAGGATGTGTGGCTTTCATAGCTTTTGTGACTGCCATGGAAGTCGAGAAGACTGAAATTGAAGACATCCGTGTAATTTGGGACTTTTCAGATGTTTTTCCTGAAGAATTACCTAGTTTACCCCCGGAGAGGGAAGTGTCGTTCACTATCGACATTATTCTTGGTGCCGGTCCTATGTCTAAGGCACCTTACAGAATGTCTCCCGCCGTGTTGAAGGAGCTAAAAGAGCAGCTAATGGATTTACTGAAAAAGGGATTCATTAGGCCGAGTACTTCCCCCTGGAGAGCACCCGTGCTCTTTGTTAAAAAGAAGGATGGAACATTGAGGCTATGCATTGATTATCGGCAGTTGAACCATCTTACAATCAAGAACAAGTACCCGCTACCGAGAATTGACGAGCTGTTCGACCAATTGTCTGGAGCTAACTATTTCTCCAAGATTGATCTTCGGTCTGGTTACCACCAATTGAGGATCAAAGAAGAAGACATATATAAAACTACATTTCGAAGCAGGTATGGGCATTACGAATTTACTGTTATGCTTTTTGGACTAAAAATGCCCCCGTAACTTTTATGCAGTTAATGAACAACATCTACAGGCCTTATTTAGACCAATTTATTGTGGTCTTTATCGATGATATATTGATCTATTCAAAAACTGAAGAAGATCATGAAGTGCATCTCAAGAAGGCATTACAGATATTGCGAAACAACAAGCTATATGCCAAATTCAGCAAATGCCAATTCTAGCTTGAAGAAGTGTCCTTCTTAGGCCATGTCATATCAAAGAACGGAATTCTGTTGATCCTGCGAAGGTCGAAGCTGTACAAAATTGGGGACGACCAACGAATACAACGGAGATTCGTAGCTTCTTGGGTTTAGCTGGCTACTACCGGCGTTTTATTAAGGACTTCTCCAAGATTGCTGTCCCTCTTACCAAATTGACTCGCAAGGAAGTGCCTTATGAATGGAGTGAAGACTGTGAGAAGAGTTTCCTAACTTTGAAGAAACTCTTGACTACTGCTCCGGTCTTATCTCTACCAATTGAAGGAGAGAAGTACGAGGTATATACCGATGCATCTGGTATCGGCCTCGGATGTGTATTGATGCAGAATGGAAGAGTCATTGCATAATCTTCCCGGCAATTAAAGATGTATGAAGAAAACTACCCTGTGCATGATTTGGAACTAGCCACAGTGGTATTGGCTTTAAAGATCTGGAGGCACTATCTCTACGGAGAGCAATTCACCGTATACTCCGGTCATAAAAGTCTTAAATATCTATTCTCTCAGAGGGAGCTGAACATGCGACAAAGACGTTGGCTCGAGTATCTCAAGGATTTCGACTTCACTATACAATATCATCCTGGTAAGGGTAATTCCGTAGCAGATGCCCTTAGTCGGAAGCCGAGAGCCCTAGTAACCAACTGTATGGTTCAAGAATGGAAGCTGCTGGAAAAATTCTCTGAACTCAATATAAGCATGGATGAGAATGACGGGTGTATTACTCTATCTCTCATAAGTGTGCATCCGGATTTGCTAGCTGAAATCAAGAGGTTGCAAGAAGAAGATCCTACCCTAGTGGAAATAAAAGAAAAGCTGGACGAGAAATCTGATTTCAAGTTGGCACTCGATGTCAGATTATTATACCATGAACGGACATGTGTACCAGACAGTCCTGAACTGAAGAAGATGATTCTTGAAGAAGCTCACCGATCGAGGTATACGATCCACCCTGGAGCCACTAAGATGTACCAAGACATAAAAAGAACCTTTTGGTGGCCCAACATGAAAAGGGAGATAGCAGACTTCGTGTCTAGATGCTTGACATGCCAACAGGTGAAGGCGGAACATCAGAAGCCTGCTGGAAGACTACATCCACTAGATATCCCCAAGTGGAAATGGGAAGACATCGGTATGGACTTTATCATGGGTTTGCCCAAGTCTAGGGGCGGACATGATGGAATATGGGTAATCATCGATCGCCTTACTAAATCGGCTCATTTCTTGCCTATCAAGAGTCGATGGTCAGTTGATGTTCTTGCTGTCTTATATATCAAAGAGGTTACTAGATTGCATGGAATTCCTGTGTCTATAGTATCTGATCGAGACCTGCACTTTACTTCTCATTTTTGGAAGGGTCTACAACATTCTCTGGGAACGAAACTCAACTTTAGCACTGCTTTTCATCCCCAGACAGATCGTCAGACCGAAAGAACAAATCAGGTTGTTGAAGATATGTTAAGGGCATGCATTATGAATTTCAGCGGAAGCTGGCATGAGCACTTACCCCTAGCCGAATTTGCCTTCAATAACAGCTATCAAGCCAATATCCAGATGGCACCTTTCGAGACTCTTTATGGCAGGAGTTGTCGATCTCCAATATGCTGGGATGAAGTCGGTGAAAGATAACTTCTAGCCCCAGATATGGTTAGAGATTCAACTGAAAAGATACACCTTATCAGAGAGAGACTCAAGGTGGCTCAGTGCAGGCAAAAATCTTATGCTGATAACAGAAGGAGAGATTTGGAATTTCAAGTGGGTGACCATGTATTTCTCAAGGTATCTCCCGGCCGAGGTATTAGAAGATTCGGTGTTAAGGGCAAGCTTACACCAAGGTTTATCGGTCCATTTGAAGTATTGGAAAGAGTGGGCGAGATGGCTTACCGCATTACCTTACCTCCTCAACTCTCGGAAGTGCACAACGTATTTCATATATCGATGCTGAAGAAATATGTGTACGACCCTTCTCACATCATCAACCATGCTGAATTAGTGATTCAAAGGGATCTCACTTATGAACAAAGGCCGATGCGGATCCTCGACCGAGAAGTCCGAGTTCTAAGAAGCAAGACGATCCCTATGGTAAAAGTCCAATGGAATCGATGCTCGGAGCAAGAAGCTACCTGGGAGACCGAGGAATCTATGAAAAGAAGACACCCAGAACTATTTTAGACTGTGAGTATCCTATACCTTCTACAGTACTCACATGCAGTTAAATTTGGGGACCAAATTCTTTTAAGTAGGGGAGGGTGTAACACCCGGAAATATTAGAATAGAAATGAATAAATTTAGGAAATTAAAAGAATGTCTTTAACTATTCAACTCATATTCTAAACAAATAAACACTTTAGAAGATGTCAAAATATATTTTAATAATATAGGAAAAAAATTATCTTTTCTTTGAAATAAATAAGGGTCACTAGATGAGGTACCGAAGGATAAACATAATGAAGGAAGTGAGATCAAAAAATAACTAATTGACAAAATAATTAATCAATAAATAATTCAATATGCTATCTAAAGGTGTATGATATATATATATTTAACTATCACTAAATGACAAATATATATATATATATATATATATATATCAATTCTAAATAGTTGTCTATGTTAATAGAACAGTGTAAGACTATAACTAATTTTAAGCAAGACACTACAGATTATATCAAATTTCAAGAAGTAATCAACATAGAATTTATTGGGATGTTAGACAGTCAAGTTCATATGCTAGATTAGATCTTTTAGGCTTGTCAGATTTAAATACTTTAAACAGCCTTCTATCTTTCTTAAATTCATTTTAACAAGAAACAACATGTGCTATTAAATATAAAATTCTATCAACATTTTTTTTAATTTCTCGGTGATTGTTTCACGGTTATGCATAAAACTAGTTAAAATTTAATTGTAGTTGACCTTCAAAATATCAGAGTTCAATATATCTATTTTATATATATCAACCTTCTTGTCTGAATAAGGCAAGGTCACGTGAATGTGTTCACTACCCCGGGTGTTGACACAAAGTGTCGACACCTACCTTAAGTGTTGACACCAAGTGTCAATAGTGTCACTTTTATTTAAAAAGAATTTTGTGAAACAAATTATATGTAAAATAAGAGGAAAATGTAAGGATCCTAGCCATGAATTTTCATACACTGATTCCATCAATTTTTAAAGATAAAAATCTTTGAAGTTAAAAGCTGAGTTTCGGGTTGAATTTTATTCTAGCATATTTTTAATAAAATAAAATTATAAAAATTATTAGAAAAATCTAGGGATCACAAAAATATACAATTTACTATTTTTATTAACATGATTCATTAGATATAAAATTTCAAAATGATATAACGTTGTTAACACGTGGCATACACGACCCTCTCCAGGCTGTTACTTCTTCTAGACAACCCATTAGTTGGCATCCCATTATCCCCTATCCTTTCAGACACGGACAGCCTGTTTGAGTTGGCATCGCATAATGGATGCTATTATCTCGGATCTGGTTTTCCCCCTGTCTACCTAAAATCCTAAAACCCCTATATTACACCCTTCTATTGAGGCAGATCATCCACGTTAGTTCAAAGGCTTGCTGCAGAGAAGAAGGAGCATTCTCTACAGGAGGGAAGAAAGCTATTCTTTTCTTTTACCCGTACCTAGTTGTCTTCACAGAGGTAGGTGTTCTCAGTCTTTTAACCAAAGATTAGCTAGTCTAAGATAGCTAATCTAGGAAAAAAATATAGTATTAGCCCATCTCCATGCGATGTTCCATACGATAAACAGTGTTTACAATAATTTCTATCGTGCTTTCACATAGATCAAGTAAATGTTAGCTAATCTGTTAGAATATATTAGCTAGTAAGTTAGATCACCTAATCTAATCGCATGATGAGCTAAATCTTCACATTACTTGTGTTACATAGATGTTTTACGCTAAATGATTACACCATATTCTAGATAGACCATGTTTAAGTAAATGGGTTGGTAGGTATTCTCAAGCTTTAACCTAATGAGCAGCTAATCTAGCAGAGCTAATCTAGGGTAAAATAAGTATTAGTAGTATTAACCTCATCCCCACCCGATATATTGTGCTAATCTATTAAATAAATTTGCTAGCCTAATCTAATTACATGTTTACATAATTAACTTTATCATGTTTTACCTAATCTATTAGTTAATCTATCAAATAATCTGTTAGCCTAATCTAACTACGAGCTAAACCTCCATGTTGACACCTACAAGGACATCTACACACAAGTGTCGACACCGGAACAACCTAAGTGTCGACACTAGGTGTTGACACTTGAAGGTGTCGACACTTGTGTCAACACCAGCAAGTGTCAACACTAGTGTGTAGAACGGGTGGAATAGATAGAAGAACACATGGAAAATTATAATGAGAATAAGGTGAGTTAGGAAGAGAAATAACTTTAAAACCAGACAAAATTAGAAGAAGTGACAGAAGATAAGGTTGAAGATCTGAGAGCTAGGAAGAAGTTTTATGAAGAGTGCAGAGACAGAAAATGAGAGGAAGATGGTGAAAAACATGAAACACTGACATCTATCGACGCGGATGAACAGAAAACTTGTAAAAGATAGAACTGTGGGAAAATAAAAATAACTTAATAATGGTGAAGAATCAGAGAAAGTGGTAGAAGAAGAAAGTTTAGATCTACACGAGAGGAACAACTTTTATAAAGAACTTAGAAAGTAAATGGGACTGGAAGGGCTTCAAAAGAGAGCAACAAAATAAGGTATCAATTCGGATAAATAGTAATGTGCCAGGATAGAACTTAGAAAAACGTGCAATAACTTAAAAACGAAGAGGAATTAGAGGAAATGATAAAAAGAGAAAATATATAGAACTTAAATATGAATAACTTTGAATAAGATAATAAATTTAAATGAAGATCATATAAGTATGTAAATGACTAAACAAGACTAAAATACTCAAAAACATAAAGTAACAGTGAATGAAATTGAAACCTGAAGGGGTCTCCTGCCTCTCTCTCTCTCCTTGCTTCTTCGATAACACCAAAAACTCACAAACTCTCTCACAAAAACTAATAACAGCAAAAGAACTAAAAATGTATTACAAAGTTATTTACAAAACTAAAAATGAAGATCATTGCAGCCCCTAGGACACCTTCTAACAGAAGGTGGCAGCACAGGGCACCAATTTCAAGAAGATGGCAGCCCCCTGGGTGCCAATTTCAAGAAGATGGCAATAACCTGGGAGCCTATTAAACGGACCCCAAGTTTTGTTTTTCCGAGACCATGAACCCCCGAATGATGCGCCTGGTTTCTGGACGCCATTCACCGATAAATGGCAGCCTGAGAGGCGCCATTTAACCCCTGATTGGGTTTCCTAAACCCTATATAGTTCACAGGAAGGGCACCCCATTGTGAGGATGTCATTTCTGAACATGTCAGGTAGCCTACAAGGCACCAATCTCACCTAGTTTTTTTTCCATGTATCAAATGTTGCTGGTTTTTACTCCTAGTTCGTCCCTACATAACGATACGCCTTGGATTCTGTTCTATAATCCACCTTATATATATCCTACCTTGTCAACCCTTGAAATTCCGTATTGGCTATAAATGAGAGTGGATGTCGACAAACATGATCAATACTGTGCATATAGGGCCCGGTCTGGTCCTGGGAGGAGCACCCGAAGATACTTGTGCCCATGGGAGTTTATTGACCACGGTGTTTGGTATTACACCGGAGTACTTGCTTGCTAGACTTAAGGCATTCCACTCATTCTCATGATATTACTTGATTGATTGACTTGAGACCTGTAGAAGGGTAAAAGTGTTTACTTGAATGAATTGATAAATAGCCAATTCCAGTTATACATGCTTGAAATTACTTTACTTACTATTGCTTGATTGACATGTTGTTATTCCAGTTATTACTCCTCAGTTATCGCGTGCTTGATATCATTTGCTATCACTTGCTACTGCTGCTTGAAAATGCGAAATCTATATGCTCTCACTTTCGACTCTTGTCGATCTTACGATTCCTTGATATCTATATGTTTGCATGCATAGATTACCTACATTAAATGAACTTGTAATTCACTTAAAGCATGTTAAATCTTGGGATGTAATTCCTACTGAGCGATTCGCTCATCTGGTTGTTTTCTAACCTTTTCAGGTAGTCTGGATATCGGCCAGAACACGGAAGGGGATGAGTCTGAGTGATGAGTGTATGAATGGAGTCATCAATTGTCATGTTGTGTTATTGTAATTCCACTATTTTGTGTTAAATTGTAATCCCTACGTGTGTCAGTTGTTGTCCAGTTATGTCATTTGTATTTCCCTTGATCAAAACTAATAAAGGAGTGAGGACTAGTAGTTGATTCTATGAATTTGACATTTTGGTTAGTTGTAATAATCGATAGCTCGAACTATTTATGTTATTTTCAAGTCTAGGCTTAGTAATTTGCTTAGTCATTTGTGCACTCTTTAAATTGTCTAAGGAAGACCTCCACTAATTAGCTAGATTGCTTTGGTTCAATATAAAGGACTGTCGCGCCACGGGTAAGCTTCTGCGCTCGGGAAGTGACACTCCCGGTGGACTTAAATCGACGGGAGTTATTATTTTTAACGTGTTCCCTGCCAATCCATCATCTCAATATAAAAATTTATAATCTATGAACTCAGCGACGATGGGCATGCTTTTATTAATCTATGAACTCAGCGACGATGGGCATACTTTTATTAATTTATGAACTCAGTGACGATGGGAAGCTTTCATTAATCTATGAACTCAACGACGATGGGCATGCTTTCATTAATCTATGAACTCAGCGATGATGGACATGCTTTTATTAATCTATGAACTCAGCGACGATGGGCATACTTTTGGAACAATTTAACGGGCTAGGGCATTGATCCCCATACCTCATACGCAATGGAAACGCCCAATCCAGCCGCATGCAAGCCGAGGGACATCTCGGTTTGTCCCTTCCCGGCCGCCTCTCCACAGGATTAAGCCGAGGATGTCGATTTCACCGTGAGGAGGGAAGATGGAGCCACCCGATGTCGTCGTGGAACCGCATCTCCGCACCGGGGTTTGGCTCCGATGAGGGCACTGCCGTGTTCTACCCCTTTCCGGTTCGTCGACGGAGCTCCGGCTCCTCCACCAAGGCCATCGGGTCGCCGGCGTGCCGAGAAGAGAGAAAGAGGGAGAGAGGGTCGTCGGTCTCGTCCGCCTCCGCGCACAGTGAAAGGAGAAAAGGGGAGAGAGAGAGGGGGAGGCCGGTCGTGGTCCGCCCCTTGCCCGGTCCCCGGCAAGGCCGCCGGCCGTCCTCCCATTTATTGGGCCGCCTAACACTGCCGAGAAGAGGAGGGCGAGAGAGGGGCTTGCTGCTGTCCGCAGTGGAAGGGGGGGAGCCGCCGCCGCTCGGGGTCGCCACCGGCGTGGTCGCCGCCACTGTCCTCCCCCGAGAAGAGGGCAGGGGGGTGAGGGGGTCGCCGCCGGGGCGAGCTCGCGCGACCGCCCACGGGTTCGCCCGCGGGTTTCCTGTGCGTTGGGTGAAAAGAGGGGGGGAGAGGGATTGGGAAAGTGGGAGAGAGAGGGGAGTTCGAGAGGGTTAAAAAAAAGATTAAAATATTTTTTTAACCCCCATTTGCATTCTAAACCCCTTAAGAAGCATATTTATGCATATGTCCACTAATTTCTTAAAACTCTTTAATCTAATTAGATTAAATGTTATAAAAAGTCTATAAATTTCATAAAATTAGTCAAAATTCACAGATTAAATTCTATTCTAAAACTGGTAAAGATCCGTTAAAGAATGGGTCTCACACATTGGGACCTCCGTAAGACTCCTCGTAGCTTTGGATTCCCTCAAGGCCGATTGAGCAGATTATACCACTAAAACCTATAACACTTTTTGATTGCCATGTCACTCTAAGGAAACATGGTTACCCGGCCCTCATGGTATGCTAGTTGGATACCTTGAGAATGTTTCTTAAATTAATGGAATCGAAACCATACCATTGCCATCACTCAAAGATTTAGTGCCCTACGTGTGGACACTAGTTCTTCTTAACTTATCATGTACAGAGGGCGAGCAATCATGAGAATATGAGTGCTTATTCTTATTCACTTGGCACAAACTAGGGAGTCAAATCTACGCAGTTTCTATGAGTATCGTGATTGTACCGACTTGACCGTAGTATGTCCCTACTTAAAAGTTCTATCCTTCTGATTCTACTTCCACGAGATCTACCTTATATTCCTACAAAGGTTCATTCCGTTGAAATTCTATGTTGGCTTTAACTAAATTGGATGTCAAAATACATGACCAATGCTTGCGCATATAAGGGCCCGATCTGGTCCTGAGAGGAGCACCCGAAAGTACTTGTGCCCATGGGAACTAATATTGAACACGGTGTGACATTGCACCGAAGTACTCATCGTTCTAGATAAATGGCATTCCACAAACTCTTGTACTTGTACTTGACTTGACGTGACATAACATACGTAGCCCGGAAGGGTATTTACTTACTTGCTTGAAACATGATAGCCAATTGTAAAAATGACTTGATAAATATACATGCTTGTTCTTCATGATATAGTTTTCATGAAATCTTGAAAATTCTTGCTAGTCCATGCTATTATTCCTTGCTTTACACTCTCTCTACTGTCGTTTCATGCTAACATGCATAGCTATACTTGCATTCATGCAACATGTAATTGACTTAAAGCAAGCTAGCACTTGAGATATAATTCCTACTGGGCGTTCGCTCACCTAGTGTTTTCCTTTATTTTTCAGGTAATTCCAATGACGAGACTCATTCGGATGGGGATGGACAAGAGTGAAGAGTTTAGAGCCATTCCAACCGTCAAGCGTTATCTAGTCCTATCTTTTCTATTTTTTTGAGTCATTCATTGTACTTTTACTATTTTGAGTCTTAGTGCTTTTCGTTAAGAATTGTAATAGAAATACTTTAAGGTTTATGATTAATAAAGGACTTGGTTATCATTACTTGTGCGCGCTCTGTCTATATGTGGCGAATACACTTACGCTGTGATTGACATGATTGATATAAACTCGTCACGCATCTCTAGGTTCCTTCCGCACTAGGGGCATGACCGTTTTTGTGGTATCAGAGCCTAGGATATTCAATTGCTAAGAAACCCAAGTCCAAGGATAGGTTTAAACCTTTACCCGGTGAGAATTGGGTAGAACCATGGGTTAAGGTAACTTAGGTACTCAAACTTTTGGGCAATCTCATATTGATTAGTTATTAAAATTCTTGTAGGAAGATGGCTGCCGAATGTGCCCAGTGGCGTAACATGCAACGCACTATTCAAGGCATGACACAGGCGCTACAGCAAGTGGCGTAAGGCGCGGGAAACCGTGGAGCTGGTGATCTCCACCGTAGTTTCAGAAATATGAACCCCCCAAAGTTCGTTGGCTCATCAGATCCCGATGATGCCGAGCATTGGCTCCGAGAAGTGGAAAGGATATTCCATGTTATGCAATGCGCGGATGAAGAGAAGGTATTGCTAGATACTTTCCAATTAGAAAGAGACACACGTTCTTGGTGGGAGTCCGTAGAAGCCACCCTAGGTTAAGAACCCATTACATGGGTGCAGTTCACCGAGCACTTCAATAACAAATACTTTTCCGACCGAGTGCAAGAAAAGAAAGCCGCAGAATTTGCCTCACTCAAACAGAGAACTCTGCCAGTGGCCGAATATGAGGCCCAATTTTATAGGCTGTCAAGGTACGCGAATATTTAGTAAGTACCGAGCAGATGAAAGCAAGAAGATTTCTCAATGGGCTTCGACCTCAATATATTACCCAATTGGCACCGATGGACATTCAAGTCTATTAGAATATGATTCGAAGAGCCCAATTATTAGAAGATGCCATGGAGCTGTCCGATAAGATCCATGGGAAGAGCAAGAAAGAGCCTATTATAAGTCCTGGAAATTTCAAGCCCCCTTCACTAAGAAGAGAGACAATGATGGAGGTACTCCCTTCCAAGAGCAAAAGTTCAAGAAGACCAAACCTTTCTCCATTACTGCCACACCTTCTAAG
This sequence comes from Amorphophallus konjac, assembly GCA_022559845.1. Lineage (NCBI taxonomy): Eukaryota > Viridiplantae > Streptophyta > Magnoliopsida > Alismatales > Araceae > Amorphophallus > Amorphophallus konjac. Next base: position 278,362,854 of record CM040124.1, on the reverse strand, counting down.
GAGGTGTGTAAACATTGTGACAAGACCGTCCATAGGGCCGAGGAATGTTGGAGAAGACTCGGAGCTTGCCTTCGTTGTGAAAGCCGTGAACATCGGATTCCCGATTGTCCGTTACTCAATGATCAAGCCAGAGATGAAAAGCGCCCGGTGAATAAGAATGCACGTATTCAAGCTCTTCCGGAGACAGAACAAGAGGAAGGCAGACTAGTGGAAGGTAAACTCAAGATTTGTTCCAAGTATGCTCACGTCTTGTTTGATACCGGTGCATCGCACTCTTTTGTTTCAAAGAAGTTTGCTGACCCATTACCTATGGAACCGGAGTGGATAGACCTAGTAATTGCAACCCCACTTGGAAATGAATCCGAGATCTCACACCACTATTCCAATTGTACAGTTATGGTAAAAGGGAAAAATCTGCCAGCAGACTTAATATGTCTAGACTTAAAGGGATATGATGTTATATTAGGAGCCGATTGGCTATCTACACATAAGGCCGTTGTCGATTGCTATGAAAGCAAGGTAACTTTTAAGGAGTTTTCGGAACTTGTCTATACTAGCTCTAAGAGTCGGAACAAGTCGCCTCTTATTTCGGCTCTTCGAGCTAGCAAGCTTATAAGGAAAGGATGTGTTTCTTTCCTTACTTTTGTCACCGTAAAAGAGACTAAGGAGACCAAGATAGAAGACATCCCGATAGTTCGGGAGTTCCCAGATGTATTTCCAGAAGATTTTCCTGGATTACCCCCATAAAGAGAAGTGGCCTTCACCATCGACCTTGTCCCTGGTGCTGGTCCAGTTTCTAAGGCACTTTATAGGATGTCCCCTGCTGAGCTCAAGGAGTTAAAGGAACAACTGATAGAGCTTCTGAAGAAAGGATTTATCAAACCAAGCACTTCCCCATGGGGAGCACCTGTATTATTTGTAAATAAGAAGGATGGATCCATGAGACTATGCATCAACTATCGATAGTTGAATCATCTCACTATCAAAAATAAGTATCCACTGCCGAGAATCGATGAATTGTTTGATCAGATATCTGGATCTAAGTATTTCTCAAAGATTGATCTCAGGTCAGGATATCACTAACTAAGAATCAAGGATGAGGACATTCATAAGACCGCATTCAGGAGCAGGTATGGGCACTATGAATTTTATGTTATGCCTTTCGGACTAACAAATGCCCCTATCGCTTTTATGCAGTTGATGAATAGCATATTGAGGCCTCATCTAGATCAGTTCATGGTGGTCTTTGTTGATGACATATTAATCTATTCGTAGACCAAAGAAGAACATGAAGAGCATTTGAAGATTGCATTACAGATATTGAGGATAAATCAATTATATGCAAAGCTCAGCAAATGTGAGTTCTGGTTGGAAGAAGTATCTTTCATAGGACATGTAATCTTCCAGGATGGGTTATCAATAGATCCATCAAAGGTGGAAGCTGTGAAGAATTGGGAAAGCCCAACCAATGCTAGCAAGATCCGGAGTTTCTTGGGTCTTGCAGGGTATTACAGGCAATTGATTAAGGATTTCTCAAAATTGCCGTGCCGCTTACTAGGTTAACCCGCAAAGAGATCTGTTATGAATGGAGTGAAGATTGTAAAAGAAGCTTTCAAGCTCTAAAGGATCACTTGACTACTACCCTGATCTTGGCCTTACCAATTGAAAGAGAGAAATTCGAGGTATATATCGATGCATTTGGTATTGGCCTCGGATGTGTATTAATGCAACAAGGAAGAGTCATATCTTACTCTTCCCGACAACTAAAGAAGCATGAAGAGAACTACCCGGTCCACGACCTAGAATTGGCTGCGGTAGTGTTTGCATTAAAGATCTTGAGGCATTACCTATACGGAGTGTAATTCGTTGTATACTCCGATCATAAGAGTCTCAAGTATCTCTTCTCTCAAAAGGAAGTAAATATGAGATAGAGACGTTGGCTGGAATATCTTAAGGACTTCGACTTCACAATCCAATATCATCTTGGAAAGGGTAATCCTGTAGTCGATGCTCTCAGTCAAAAGCCAAGAGTGTTACTAGCCAATTGTATGATTCAGGAGTGGAAAGTGTTAGAACAATTCTCTAAACTCAACATAAGTATGGACGAGGCAAACATGTGTATTACTCTATCACATATGAGGATACAACTCGATTTACTCTTTGAAAAACAAGGTCTTCAAGACAACGACCCAGTATTAGTAGAAATCAAGGGAAACATAGAAGAGCGATCTGATTTCAAACTAGCAACAGATGGAAGACTATTATTCAGAGAGAGAACTTGTATGCTAGATTGTGTAGAACTAAAGAAGAAGATATTAGAAGAAGCTCACAGATCAAGGTACACGATACATCCTGGATCTACCAAGATGTACCAAGACTTGAAGCGGACCTTTTGGTGGCCTAACATGAAAAGAGAGGTAGCGGATTCTGTGTCTCGTTGTCTCACTTGTCAGCAAGTTAAGGCAGAACACCAAAAATCTGCAGGTAAGCTTCATCCTCTGGATATTCCCAAGTGGAAGTGGGAGGATATCAGTATGGACTTCATAATGGGTCTGTCTAAATCTAAAGGAGGACATGATGTAATTTGGGTCATCATAGACCGATTGACCAAGTCGGCACATTTCTTGCCAATCAAGAGCCGATGGTCAATTAATGTTCTTGTTACACTGTACATCAAAGAGATAGTCTGACTTCATGGAGTTCCTATTTCAATCGTGTCTCACCGAGACCCTCGTTTTACTTCTCATTTTTAGAAGGGTCTACAACATTCGTTGGGGACAAGACTCAACTTTAGTACAGCCTTTCATCCTCAGACGGATGGTCAGACCGAGAGAATAAATCAGGTAGTAGAAGATATGCTCAGAGCTTGCATCATTGATTTTGGTGGAAGCTGGCATGATCACTTGCCTTTGGTCGAGTTTGCATACAAGAATTGCTACCAGGTAAGTGTACAGATAGCACCTTTCAAAGCCTCATACGAAAGGAGTTTCCGATCACCTTTGTGCTGGGATGAAGTTGGCGGGAAACAACTACTAGGCCCAGACATGGTCAGAGATACGTCCGAGAGGATCCAACTGATTAGAGAGAGACTTCAAGTAGCTGAATCTAGACAAAAGGCTTATGCCGATACCCGAAGGCGAGATCTCGAATTCCAAGTCGGAGATCATGTATTCTTACAAATTTCCCCAGGCTGAGGAATCAGAAGATTTGGTGTTAAGGGCAAGCTTACACCAAGGTACATAGGACCTTTTGAGGTATTAGAAAGAGTTGTCGAGGTTGCCAACCGTACTGCCTTGCCTCCTCAATTATCCGACGTCCATAATATTTTCCACACATCTATGTTGAAGAAATATGTGCATGATCCATCACATGTCATCAATCACGGAGACCTGGTGATACAAAAGGATCTCACTTATGAACAAAAACCCATGAAGATCCTTGATCACGAGGTACGTGCATTAAGGAACAAGACAATTCCCATGGTCAAGGTTCAATGGAACAAATACTCGGAACAGGAAGCCACGTGACCGAGGAATCCATGAAGAAGAGATTTCCCAACTTATTTACGAACGATATGTACTCTACACCTTCCACGTCTATATACCATTGAATTTGGGGACAAAATTCTTTTTAAGTGGGGGAGGGTGTAGCAACCTTGGTGAATTAAAGGAATAAAATCCTAAATGGATTAAAAACTAAACTAATGTTCAAGGCCCAACCCATATATATACTTAAACTCACATATATATATTTATATCAAATGGGCCTTACACTTAAACCATATAACAAATGGGATAAAGATGAAGGGTGCCTCCTCTTAGGGCGCCATTTCATAAATTGAAGACTCCTCTTTGGGCGCTAATATGAATTGAAGACCCTGCATGGGGGCGCCAATTACATGAAGGGCGCCCCTATCTTGGGCGCTAATTACATGAAGGGCGCCCCTCCTCTGGGCGCTATTTCCTTGCAGTAGGAAAATTGGTAAGTCGACTGTAGTGTTTGGTTCGAACTGGGAAGCTAACTGCCACTCGGGATACTATTAATCTAGAAAGGTTGGATACGTGGAAAGTTTAAATACTAGTAGGATTCCTTCCATGAAAACTTTGATCCCAATCGAACGCTTAAACCCCATTAGGATTCTCTACTCTATAAATACCTTGTTACTAGCAACAAGCTCCGGTTACTGCTATTCGTGCGATCCCTTACCGCTGAGAGAGGAACTAGTTGCTCCCCTTCATCCCGACATCGACCTACGTACTACTTCACCGAGCAAAGGAGAAGGAAGCCTTCTGCTTCTTTTGTTCGTGTGTTGCCATGGAGAAGCTATAAGTTTCTTCTTTTGGAGATTTCCTTTGAAGATAAGAAGAAAGTAGGAAGCTTTCTTCCCTCTTCTTCATCCCTAGGGCTACCGAGGAGTTGCTGCTCTTTCTCTTGCTGCTGTTGCTGTCACTCCTTCTACCCAATTCTCTGTTACAAATAGAGTATTGTTTCTGGGGTTATTCTTGTTACTGATCTTCAATCTCTTCACGATTCTCTCATCCAAATCACTACAAGGTAGGTGTTCTCAAGTACAAGCCCAATCTAATAAATATCAAATCATGATCCTGCAAATATGTTTGTTAGATTGTTTCCAGCATGTTTTTTTATATTGTCTGTGAGTTTCAGTAAGAGACACATCCCTCTAAGATGCTATTTAATTTAACGACTATGTAAACAGTCACTATTCCTTTAGTAATTTAATAAACACACACATGTTAAAAATTTAATAACTAAGAGCCATGATATCTAATCTAATGCATGAGTATACTACTAGATTCCTGCTATTTTTCTCTACCTATCAATGTACTTGTTCCTGCGAAATTATTTTTTATTGAAAAGTGCTACTGTTCATGACCAAATACAATAGCCTGTCACTATTCTATATAGCGCCCCTGACCTGGGCGCTATATTCCTAGAAGGTGGCAGCAGCCAAGGCGCCATTCACCTAATTTCTGGAAATTTGATATGTGTACATATCTTGGTATATATACTGACTCAATGAAGTGTCTTCATTTAATGAAATAGTGACCTTATCTAGGGCGCTATTTAATGAAATAGAGACTTGACCACAGGCACTATTTTACCTGATTTCTGATTTTCTGGGTTTTCTGTAACTCTTGACAGTGGGTTATGTATATAGGCACTATATTCCATTCTATGAGTATAGTCCCACGTTTCACGATGTTTTATCGATTACCCCTCAACTCTTGGTGACATACGAGCCATCCGTTGGACATTCCGTTCCTTTAGACTAGTAAGTTAGTCATTGGGACCTCCGTAAGACTCCTTGTAGCCTTGGATTCCCTCAAGGACGATTGAGCAGATTGTACCACTAAAACCTATAACACTTTTTGATTGCCATGTCACTCTAAGGAAACACGGTAACCCGGCCCTCATGGTATGCTAGTTGGATACCTTGAGAATGTTTCTTAAATTAATGGAATGGAAACCATACCATTGCCATCACTCAAAGATTTAGTGCCCTACATGTGGACACTAGTTCTTCTTACATTATCATGTACAAAGGGCGAGCAATCATGAGAATATGAGTGCTTATTCTTGTTCACTTGGCACCCACTAGGGAGTCAAATCCACCCAGTTTCTTTGAGTAACGTGATTGTACCGACTTGACAGTAGTATGTCCCTACTTAAAAGTTCTATCCTTGTGATTCTACTTCCACGAGATCTACCTTATATTCCTACAAAGGTTCATTCCGTTGAAATTCTATGTTGGCTTTAACTAAAGTGGATGTCTAAATACATGACCAATGCTTGCGCATATAAGGGCCCGATCTGGACCTCGGAGGAGCACTCGAAAGTACTTGTGCCCATGGGAGTTAATATTGATCACGGTGTGACATTGCACCTAAGTACTCGTCGTTCTAGATAAATGGCATTCCACAAACTCTTGTACTTGTACTTGACCTGACGTGACATAACATACGTGGTCCGAAAGGGTATTTACTTGCTTACTTGAAACATGATAGCCAATTGTGGACATGACTTGATAAATATACATACTTGTTCTTCATGATATAGTTTTCATGAAATCTTGAAAATTCATGCTAGTCCATGCTATTATTCCTTGCTATACACACTCTCTACTGTCGTTTCACGCGAATATGCATAGTTATACTTGCATTCATGCAACATGTAATTTACGTAAAGCAAGCTAGCACTTGAGATATAATTCCTACTGGGCGTTCGCTCACCTAGTGTTTGCCCCTATTTTTCAGGTAATTCTGATGACGAGACTCATTCGGATGGGGATGGACAAGAGTGAAGAGTTTAGAGCCATTCCAACCGTCAAGCGTTATGTAGTCATGTCTTTTCTATTTTCTTGAGTCATTCATTGTACTTTTACTATTTTGAGTCTTAGTGCTTTTTGTTAAGAATTGTAATAGAAATACTTTAAGGTTTATGATTAATAAAGAACTTGGTTATCATTACTTGTGCGCGCTCTATCTATATGTGACGAATACACTTACGCTCTGATTGACATGATTGATATAAACTCGTCACGTATCTCCGGGTTCCTTCCGCGCTCAGGGCGTGACATTCTTGCTCGCATCTTCTCTGTGCAGACTAGATGTAGTGCATAACGAGGTAATCTAGAAAACTATGCCTCATACTCTGCTACAGATAGACTACGTTGTTTCAAAGCCACAAACTCCATGGCCTTCTTCTCACAGATCCTTTCTGAGAAATACTTCTCATTGAAGTGTTCTAAGAACTCATCCCAAGTCACTAGACCGTTGGGTAGAATTGCTTCCACCGATCCCCACCAAACCCGAGCATCCTTTTCTAGTTGATAGGTTCCCAATAATACTTTTTCTTCGTCGGTGCATTGCATGACCCTAAAGGTTCTTTCTATTTCTTCCACCCAATTCTTCGCTTCGTCCGGGTCAGTTGACCCACTAAACTTTGGGGGATTCATCTTTTGAAACTTCCTATGCAAATCCCCGGCTCCATGTTGAGCTCCACCTTGTGCAGCTTGTTGTAAAGCTTGTGTTAGCCCTTGAACATTGCGTTGCATCTCTCTCCATTGAGCTCGCTCGGTGGCCATTTTAGCCTACAAAACAAGTTTTTAAGGTGACGATTACCCATATCATGGCATTAATCTAACGCAGATGAAACATATTTTATTGTTTAACCCATAGCTTTACCTAAAACACATGGGATTCCTATAGGATGACCAACAAGGATAACTCAATTTATAACTTGGACTTGATGACCTAGGGATTTAGAAAGCCTAGGCTCTGATACTACCTTCTGTCACGTCCCGAACCGATAGCAACAGAACATGTTCATTGTGCTCGGAATGTGGCAGTTAAACAGTCGTGTCAATCAGAACATAGTCATAAGACAAAAATATATTTGGACAAAATAGAATTTCTTTGCAAATATAAGTTGATTACAAATTTTGGACCCAACATAAAGAAAGACTCAATAAAGGAAAAATTACACAAGACTCTTGACTAGACATTATGATGAAGACCACGAGGTTCATCTAGGTGTCGGAGTACTCATCACTCTTGCCCTTGCCCATCATGTGTGGTCTCGTCGTCGCTATGGTCATTACCTGGAAAATATGGAAATAAACTAGGTGAGCGAACGCTCAGTAGGACTTAATATCTCAAGCTCCAAGCTATCTTTAAGTTAATTACAGGTTAACATGCTCATGCAGGTCATGCAAAGTATCATAATCGAGAACTATAACGGCACGAGATCAATTCAAGAATTATAAGAATAGACAAGATGATGGACACTTTCCAGAGATATAAGAACAAGTAGACTGATGAAAGAATATATCAAGAGCTTCCATGACGAGATAACAAGTACTTTCAATAAGGCAATTCAAGAACAATCACGGTGAACATTTAACAAGTATAGAAGTAGAAGAATTACTTCTACTAGCACTATGTAGGATTGGCCAATACACTAGGGACATCACAACAATATGACAACCCCAAATGGAAATAAGTCGTAGACCAATTTTGCTATATTTGGTGAATGTCAGCACCCGATCATTCATGATACCGGTACACGTTTAGACTTTGCCTCGCCCATGGGATGAGATCAGGACCCCATATTTTTATAAACACTAGCATTAAAATGTCGTTTGTTTGGGACCCATAGCCTCGATTATATCTAGACCAATTCCACTTTAATGGCCAAGAGTTCCAAGGATCAAGCATGTAAGAACATTAACGTAGATTTCATCAAGCATAGAGTTCAAGGATAGAACTTATAGTAAGGATGATATATCAATAAACCATATAAAAATCATGACAATCTAAAAATCTAGGTGATTGGGTACAACCAGCTCGGCTGTCTTGAGGGAATCCAAGGCTAGCGTAGACTTACGGAGGCCTTAATAAAGAAAGTACCAGTCCGAAGGAAGGAATATCCTGCGGAGGGTCCAATCATCACCAAGAGTTGAAGTGTGTAACGTGAAACAATCGTAAGATAGGGACTCTATCCATGGACTAGGATAGGAGTGCCAAATAGACCTGTTGTAAGGGTCAAAATCGGATAAAAACTGTGAGATAGTAAATTCGCATCTATGCAAGTAGGCGTCAATTAATATCTTAATTTCTATTTAATCTAATAATTTACGAAATAGTATCTCTTTAAAAGGATAGATACCATTTTTAGAACTAATTACACGGTAATCAAGGGAAATTTACAAGGATCACGACTATATATATATTATAATTTTTACCAACTTTGATCCTAAGATATAAATTTTCTAGGATTTAAACATGATATGTAGTTTTTAATTTAATCATGATGAACAGTAATATTTTTCAAATAAAAGAAAATTGTCGGAACTAAATATATGATAATTAAGAGAAAAATCTAAGGATTCCTAAATTATATATTATAATTTTATTTTACATAGTTTCAAATATATTAATTTTTAAAGATACGGGTAAAAGATATCATTATACTTTACGTTATATATATATATATGTATATGTATATATTAAATGATTTAGCGACATGGCAGGCATGTTGTCGTTAAAAGAATTCAACGATAATTCAGTTGTTGTCATTTAATCAACGAATAGTGTCCACTTTTTAAACTTCACGTTCTGGACGTACACACGTCGGAATCGCGCAATCTCTATACCGAAATGAAGGGCTCGAAAAACTCTACCTAACATAATATTCAAAAAAAATTTACTTGAGAGTAGAGCTATCTTGAGTTAAGAGGATCGAAAAAAAAGGTACCAACCCTACTACCTCGGTCACTACCCCAATAACACGCTCGTGAAATTTCATGACCAAAGGACACTCCGACGCCTACAAATAGGCTATCAAAACAAAAACATGTAACTATGGTGCTACAGTAAACACAATAATTTGCCATGTAACTATTGGAAATTCATATATTTAATAAAGTTAATCATTAACCGGTTAACACACCATATAATCACATGAAAAATTAGAGTAAATCCTAGAGATTCTAGTAGTACAAAATTTATGATTTTTAGGTACATGATTTCATGGATAAAATTTTCTTAAACATGAGGGTTATTATTAATTCATCACAGGAAATAGCGACATGGCTTCAGCCGTTCATTAATGTGAGAATAAGTGCCCATCTCGTAGTCGTGTTATTAATAAGCGACAGAACGCTTGTCGCCCATTCATGCAGAGACGGTAGAAGTAACTCATGCTTTGTGTAATAACCCGAGTAAACATTAACAGGGAAGATCATGAAGCAATCTACGTGCACTAATTAATCTAGCATGCTTTTAAATTCTTCTTTAGCTTGAGAGATTGCCTACCTCTCGTTGATGCTCTGACAGACAAATAGAAGAAGAAATAGCAGGATGATGATGACGATGAGCAACAACAACCGCAGTAGTTCTCACTGCAACTGCAACAGTCGGAAGGAAGGAGAAGACCAGGGAAGAAGCCTTGCTTCTCCATGGGTTCAACGACCACAGCCAACGTACGCTTGAACGGCAGCAAAGAATTGGAGCCAGCGACTCGAACGGTAGGAGGAAGAGCACGAATAGATGACGTCTACGCGGGGATGGCAGCAGCACGACGGGGTACGATGGCTCTGCCATCCCATGGAGGGTCCCTATTTAAAGTGTGTTGAGCTTTACGATCTCTAGCCAAAGCATGTATACTAATAAGACTTAAATTTCCTTGTTTTGATTATATCCCTTCCTCGTTCACTGCCACCTACCTTAATCGGATTAAAACCTTAATCCTCCTCATACCATGCTTCCTTCAAACGTGAGGACCTCGTTGGTTGTTAGACCCTATTATGACAATATTTATGTTTACATTCTTTTAGAAGCCCATCTACCAAGACCCATTAGCTATTATATTATTTCGTTTATGTTAAAGCCCATTATCATGTGGGTAAGTGGCTCATGGCTTCTCTTAGTGGATTCCATCGTGGGTTTACATGGTCTTATAACGTGGAATTCATATTGAAGCCCATGCTTAATATATATATATATATATGTGTGTGTGTGTGTGTATATGGGTGTCTTAGCCCATTTATTAACAACGCATTGCCCCAACTTAAGAGTTGGGAGTTGGCTTTTTATCATAGGATCCTCATATATATATATATATATATATATATATATATATATATATATATATATATATATATACATTTTCTTTGGGTTTTAATTTAAAGACTATCATATATTATTAAGGCCCATAGATTAGCATTTAGGCTCATAACTATTTTGGCAAATTATCACTTTTCCTTTATCGAAATTTTAATTCCCATAATTCTCTATGACTAAGGAGTTATAGTTATTTTCCTTTATTCTATATTTAAATTTCCGGGGTTCTACACTTGCGGTCATGCTAACTCCCCTAGGAGCTCTTTTGTATACCCTGTGGTGCTAATGGGCCAAGAATGATCAACAAAACTCACCCAGGCTATCATATTTGATATGTCCATCTGTTTCGGAACTCGTCTCGGAACTCCGTGGACAGGTCTCCTATACCTCTCCCCAATATATTCTGGGGTAGAGGCAGGTACTGTCGAAATTCCGTTAGAAGTCGACAATCTAATCCCGTGTCGTGCATTTGGTTTCCTCGCCTGATCTTCACCTCTTATGGTGGTGGCAACCTCACGGTTACCCATATCGAATTATGAGGATCCAACATCCCATAAAGAGGATAACGAATAAATAAATGCCACCTCTTGACGTACATTGTCCCGTGATGCATGAACCCTTCGAAGTGTGGCCATGTTGGCTTTCATATGCCTGCATGCATGTGCCGCGATAATGAAGGTGGTTCAACAAATAAATGGCAAGCATTGATCGACAACCCTGTGGGTGATAGGGATCATTCGGAGGGCTAGCCCTCGGGTTCCCTGTTCACCGCATAGTGCAGGATTACAGTCCGGGCATGACCATCTCTTCAGAGTTCATCTCGACTCTTCGTGGCTGAACCTCCTATTACCTCCCCGACACTCTTCGGGACTAGGGAGGTGCTGCCAAAATATTCTTTGAAGTTCATTTTCATTGAAGATGCATGCAAATGAACGTTCAAATAAAGTAAAGAATAATTAGAGCAATGTCAAAGTCAAGTTCTACCTTTTAATCCTCAAATAAAAAGAATAAACTGTTACACGCTCCATACTCGTTTGTACGAACACGTGCATGAGCATCCGCACTTGCTCGTCTCTCCGGTATATCAAATGGTGGCTAGTCGAAAGTCAGGTTAGGCGTGGCCGGAAGCTGTCACTAAGCGTGAGGTGATCTTTGGATCTAAGTTCCCTGCCGCGTACTGAGAACCGATCTAATAAAATCTTATTACATCACATGCTTGTATGTGCCGCGTTTTGCTTTACGAAACGAACATTATTTTCATACATTTTCTTCGGCCCCGAGGGCCCTTCTACTTTTGCGATTATTCATGGGTTGTCCTTCCTCCGGAAGGATGTAATTAATGCCATTGCCTTTATGTTATGGTGGACTTCTGGTCTCGACACGATCACTCACTATCGTCTATTCAGTCAGACGAGCGCACAATAAAATTTTGTCACAAATGTGACTGGCACGTCCCGCGTTAATAAAATAAATAAAATAAATAAAATAAAAGAAGACAAACAAAATCATCCCCACAAAGCTGGCACGCTCGATGGGATAGAGTCTCCCTTCATCTTTTCGCCAAAGTAGAGGGCCTCGGGGCTCTCTCAAAAAATACTGATTGTTTGTTCATTCTGTTTTATAGAAACTACGATGGCTTGTGGATTTTCTAGTCTGACCTTCGGCCCTCAAGAGGTCGTGTCACATGATGCGTACGAGTACCTGGCGGTGCCCACTACCTTCGGGACTCTGCCACCGGTGGTAGGGTTCCCAAACTTCCTCGGAGTTGCTTTTGTCGGCCTGCTGTGGGTCGAGAAGGAGGACAGAGAAACTGTCACGGTCAATGCCATGACCCCTCTGAAGACTGGCGCGCTGCGCAGGGCTACTTCGCCCCGTTGCACTGCTACCTGCTTCGTTCACCATGTGGACTGTCGAGCTGTTCCTGCTGTCAACATGGTGACTAGAGGGAAGAAGAAGAATTATAGAAGAGGAAGAGTGGCTATTCCCCAAGGCCGACTTTCGGTCTCTGGGAAGTCCGTGTTAATCGGCAGGGTCTACTTGAATGGTCGCACTGTCGATGCTCTACCAAACTGCATTATTCCAGCGGTTCTTACCCGCAACACTTTCCAAGTGTTGGCAAGCCAGAAGGCAAACCTAGAAAAAAACAACCGGGGGAGGCTGGCCCCTAAACCATCAAGGTTCAAGCAGATTTGGGTTCCCAAGAGGACCCGGGGTCCGGCTCCGGCCCCGTAAGATACAAGATTGACTGTCAAGGGGCCTAGGAGAGGGGGCAAGATGTTTGTACTAGAAGAGGAGGAGGTTATGCCAGTGGCCCTACCGGCTGCCCACAGAGCCTGCACCAGACAGGCTGATGTTTTCCGATACTTGAAGAAGTTGAATGAAGCTGCCAACTTGTCACGGCTACCCTATATGTCATCGATACAAGATTGATTATTGCCCTGCACTCTATCTCCGGGGCACAGTCAGGATGAAATGACCAAAGTGGTCTAGGACTACTTCCACGGCTTCGGGAGTTCGTCCTTAGGCCAACAAAGATTACTCCGCGTCATGTGCGCTGAGGAAGAAAGAGAAAGAGAAGAATAAGCAAGAGAGGGGGCTTCCTCCATAGATTCTAATGAATATGAAGATGGCCGAGAGGCCAGATGTTCTGAAGACTCCCCGCAATGGAGAGAAGAAAAAAGAATATCTATATTTGACCTACTGACCTTCCCCGACCAAGCCAGGAGGCGGGTCTGGAGGCAGAGAGGCAAGATGCAAGTCTTTTCCTGCAACATGATGGGGATAATCGGCAAATATGGTACCCTGCCAGAAGGATCAGAAGAGCTCGCCAAATTAGCTCACAGACATGGGGTTGTAACAAGAATAAGCCTGGCCGCCAAGGAGGTGCTTGGAATGGCTGAAGACATGCTAGTGGTCACCACCCTAACTGCCAACGTGGTGACGTCAGAAGAAGAAGACATCCCTATGACAGTCTCGTCAGAGGGCACTTCAAGCAAAATGTTGTAAGAAATGCCCATGGCCACGGCCTTGGACCCGGCTATCCTGATGATGCTCCACAATTATCAACAAGAAATTGAACCACTACAGAGACTGTTGAGTGAAAAAGCTGAACAAACTCTTGTCTCCAAACACCAAGATATGCATGCTGAGTCATCCCAAGGGATCTCCAACTCGGTCGAGAGACTGCACCACCCGCTGCTCCTCAGCTGATGAATCATGAAAAGGCACCTTCACAACAATTTCTGCAACCACCTCTGGCACAGCCACTAGCTCCCCAAGTGCAACAGTTGCCACCCGTGATGCAACCTATACCACATGCTACGGCTATGAAAACTCCTTTCACGCACCAGTCTGCACATTTCTACCCGGAACCTATAGACCCTGCTATGAAGAATAAACTAATGGTTGAAAGAATGATTGAGATAAAGTTGTCAGACAGAACTGATGGTGATTTGAGCACCTTTGATGCATACCGAGTACCTTACCCGCCGCAATATGCTGCAAAGAGGTTGCCGCCTAGCATTAATAAACCACCTAAGTTTGAAAAGTTTAATGGGCAGGGATCCCCCATGGAACACATCATATTACATGACAGTAATGGGCGACCTGGTAGCAGATGAAGCCTATTTACTGAAATTCTTCGGGTCATATCTCACCGGACTGGCCTTTGAATGGTACTCAGGCTTGTTGGCCGGGTCAATCCTAGACTGGCCTGATTTGTAGCGAATGTTTCGCGAAAGATTTCAGGTCACTGAGAAGGAAGTCACAGTGGCAGAACTGTACTCCACCAGGCAGAAGCAAGATGAAACCGCATTGGAGTATATCAAGAGGTGGAGGAATCTCAGGATGAGATGTAAGCGGCCTCCGCATCAAGAAGATGTTGTTCAGATTTGTAAACAAAATCTGAGAAGGGAGGTGCTGGAAAAGATGATTGGTATTGATATCAGGTCATTTGACCGTCTTAACAATGCGGTGGCGGAGGTTGAGTCCTTCCTAGCAAAGCATTCTTCGGCCGGCATCCGTACAGCTCAAAAGGGCAAGGCTGTTGATCCTCGACCTGCCCCGAAAGAGGCAAACACTATTGATTTCAAGACCTTTGAGCGGCAAAGGGAAAAGACTAAAACAGCAGCTACTCCTCTACCGGCTAAGGCTGCTGATAAGAAAGAAGATCCTTCACTTAGGGACAAAATGAAAAAGCTATATTCATTCCTGAAGGATAAAACTCGGGTCTTTTTTGAATGGGCATACAAATGCAACAAGATAACACTACCAGAACCAAAGAGGTCTACTGATGCTAAGAAGCAAGATGATCCATTGTTGTGCCCGTATCACCGAATGCTCGGGCACGTCATAGAAGACTGTTACATATTCAAGGACGTAATAGAAAGCATGATAAAGAAAGGGGAGGTGAAAATGGGCGAGCACCAGGTTGACCCGCCATGTCCCCATGAACCTCCAGTGCTGAGGCAAACCGTTAACATCGTGTCACTGTACCAGTAGTTATCGGAAGAGGTGTCCGAAGCTAGCATCCAACACACCTTTGAGGCCTATTTTTTCACACCCATTGCAGAACATGTACGATGTCAATATGTACCTGCAAGAATAAGAAGAAGATCGTCAATTCGAGAAGTTACAAGTGCTCACATTCGTGGTGTCACTGCACGGCACACTCCACCCCCGGTAGCTCCTATATGGCAGACAACAGGATCGCCGACAGTCATCTGAATCCCAACTCATAATCGGAGGAGGCAGACTCCGCTACCCTCTCACAAAAAAAATTAGCCCTAAAGTACGACGCCTGAAAGCTTACATCAATGGGCTTTATGAATATGAACAACCGAAGTTGACACCTCTGCTAGTGAAGGACCATGTACCATGGGAGCAGCTAGAAAATCTGACCATTGAAGAGTATAATGAAAAGAAGATAGAAAAAGCTAGTGGCGACCTAGTCTGGAGGCAGATGCCAGCCAAGCCTAATCGATGAAAGAAGAAAAGAATAAGAAACAAGAAAAGGGTGACTACCCTACACTACAACACCCTGTCTGCCTTGTTTAGCCTGCCAGGAGAGGGTGAAGTGGAAGAATCAGGCGGTACACCGTCCGAAGCAAATCAGGCAGAAGCCTTAACTACGGCTCATGCCACCCGTTCTGGGAAGAACTGGGGGTGCCTCCCTCCAGTAAATCATAATATTATCTTCAGGAATGAGCAACCCTACCAGATACCTGAGCCTGATGTCAAGGGTAATAGGATTCCTCCTCCACTTGGCCTTTACCAACAAGAAAAGTCGGACGGAGGTATTCGCTCCTTCACTGAATTTCTATCGATTATAGAAGGGAAGTAGCTGAGTCAAAGCCCCAATTCTGAGGCGGAAGGTCCTTGCTTCCTGCCTCCTCCTGCATCTTTTATAAAGGGCGGGGTGGGCGTCAGTTCTTCTTCAGCTAGAAAAGCCCCTCGACATGAGGATTCCTCCCAGCAGCCCTCTCAGGGGAATGAAGGTGGTGGAGAACAATCCTCGCCAACAACACCGCAAGAGTACCCGAAGCCTGGGTGGATAGAGGAGATGCGATTGTCCAACGTCAGGGTGGGCAGTTGAATAATGAAGCTCCTAAAGAAACTCCCAACCAGGTTTACTATATGGGAGATTTTTTCTTTGACTGAAGAGACGCGACAATCGATGATTGAAGCTTTGCAAACGCCAGCTCATTATGAAGCATGATTGGTTGAATACCAGTCCGGGCCAGCAATCACTTTCACAGAGGATGACATGCTGATTCCAGATGCTAACCATAATAGGCCGCTATACATGAGGGGGAAACTCAACTGTCAACCACTGAGTCGAATCTTGGTAGACCCAAGGGCTGTAGTTAATATTCTCACGTACTGCATATACCAAAAATACTATTTTGATGCCCACCTCATGAAAGTAAGGGATATGAGAATTGCAGGCTTCAACTAGAAGTTTGAGGTCTCCCTCGGCGTAGCAGAATTCAACCTCACACTGGGGGATCTCACCACAAAAGTACAGAGTCATGTAATTAACTCCAGCACCTCTTATAAGGTGCTGCTTGGCCGACCTTGGCTGCACGAGCACCTGATAGTACCCTCCACACTCCACTAGTGCATCAAGTACTGTCAGAACGGGAAGGAAGAGAGAGTATTCGCTGACTTGCACCCTTTTGAGGTCTTCGAGTGTCATTTGCTCGATGCACCTCTCTATATGGAAGCCTCCCGAGAGCCAGTAAAGGAGGAGATTGTCACGCCCCGAGCGCGGAAGGAACCCGAAGATGCGTGACGAGTTTATATCAATCATGTCAATCAGAGCGTTAGTGTATTCGACACGAAGACAGAGCGCGCAAGAGTAAAGATAACCCAATCCTTTATTTCATCATAAATTCCAAAGTACTTATATTACATCCACTAAAAGATAGTGCTAGGACTAATTAAAATGAAAATACAATGGTTAACTCAAGAAAATAGAAAAGACAAGACTAGATAACGCTTGGATAGACGGAGTAGCTCTAATCTCATCACTCTTGACTTTCCCCATCCGATTGAGTTTCGTCCT
The DNA here is from genome assembly GCA_022559845.1 of Amorphophallus konjac. Taxonomy (NCBI): domain Eukaryota; kingdom Viridiplantae; phylum Streptophyta; class Magnoliopsida; order Alismatales; family Araceae; genus Amorphophallus; species Amorphophallus konjac. Next base: position 278,345,646 of record CM040124.1, on the reverse strand, counting down.
TGGACTTACCTTAAAAAATAAGGGAAAACACTATGTGAGCGAATGCTCAGTAGGGATTATATCTCAAGAGCTAGCTTGCTTTAAGTAGATTACATGTTACATGAAATGCAATAAGCTATGCATGCTCGCACAAAACGACAATAAGAAACGTATAACAAGAGATAATGTATATCAAGAGGTAGTGAACGAACTAGCAAGTCTTTCAAGAACTCATGTCAATATAGCAAGATAATCAAGCACGTATACTTATTATGTCAAGTGATCAAGTCATGTCAAAAATTGGCTATCATGTTTCAAGCAAGTAAATAAATAAATACCCCTTTCCGGGTCACGCAAGATATGTCATGTCAAGTCGAGTCAAGTCAAGTACGAGATTTGTGGAATGTCTATCAAGCTAGTCATGCACTTCGGTGCAATGCCACACCGTGATCATTACAACTCCCATGGGTACTAGTACTTTTGGGTGCTCCTCCTAGGACCAGATCGGGCCCTATATGCACAGGCATTGATCATGTATTTTTGACATCCACTATAGTTGTAGCCAATATAGAATTTCAAAGGATTAAGCTTGTATGAACTTTAGGGTAGATCTTGTGGAATAGTATTCCAAGGGTTGAACAAGACGTGTAAGGATGATAATAACGGTACAATCACGATTCACATAAAAACTTGGTGGAATCGGCTCCCTAACTTGGGTGCCATGATATTTAAGAATAAGCGCTCATATAGAGATGGTCGCTCGTTCTTGAACATGATAAGCCAGATAGAATTGAGGTCCACAAGTATGGCACATAATTCATAAGAACACTAAAGGCATGGTTTCCCATTCCATTAAATCTTAAGGATATTATCATGACATCCACATAGCATGTCATGAGGGCTGGTATACCATGTTTCTTTAGAGTGACATGGCAATCAAGTAGTGTCATAGGTTTTCATGGTACAACCCGCTCGACTGTCTTGAGGGAATCCAAGGCTAGCGGAGTCTTACGGAGGTCTCTATTATAAAGTCACCGGTCCGGAGGAACGGAATGTCCCGCGGAGGATTCATCTATCACCGAGAAATAGTGGGTAATCGATAAAATATCACAAAACGTGGGACTATATTCACGGAATGGAATATAGAGCCGAAATATAACCAACTAACAGTGGGTTATAGAAATCCACGAAAAATCAGGAAAACAGGGAATTGACGCCTTAGGTCACGTCTTCATTTCATAAAATGGCGCCCTTGTCAGGGTCATCAGTTCAACAAGTGACGATTGTTAACCCAGTCGTTACATCCAGATTACTGCTGATATTAAAATCTATAAATATTCTTAAGTTTCAGATATTATGTAAATGGCGACTTAGCATAAGTCTTTAATTTAGTAAAAAGCGCTCTAGTTAGAGGCGTTATATATCAAAATGAAGGCATGCTACATGTCGTTATTTCAATTTTGTAATCATATCAGAATTAATTCAAAATTTCCAGATTATCACTAAATAGCACCCGAGTGTAGGGGCGTTCATTCAATTGACGACCTAGCTGGGGTTGTTATTTATTTGTCAACTGATTTGCACCGGGCAGGTACAATCACAGACACAAGATTTTTGGACTATGTCTGATCAGAAAACTAAAGACATGTACAGGTAGAGAAAAATAATAGGAATTTAGGAACATGACCATGCATTAGTTTACATGTAAGGGTTCACAGTTATTAAATTTTGAACATTGTGTAATTATTAATTATCTAGACAATTGACGACTGTTTGTATGGTTGTTAAATCAAATAGCGCCCTAGCTTGGTGTTGACACCCGTTTTATGACCAATAAGTCGGATCATCTCCTTGTTCATTTTATATGATGCTCCGAGTTGTTCACCTTTGTTGAGCCTTCTTGGTCAATTCGAGATTTATTTCATGGGTCATGTCTCCTTGGTTGGGTCTGGTTCCTTACCTCTTTCCGATGGATGAAGCTTAGCAAGTCTTCATTTTCATTTGCACTCCATTGTCTCTAACGGTCCTTTGATGGCGCGTTACATCCATGTAACGCATCTACCTTGGTCTGTTACATCATCCCAGAGTCCTTAAGCTTATGGCTTCTTTCAAGCTTATCTTTTAGCCTATCCGTTGAGTGTGACGGCTTATCGTGCGGCCGTTACATTCATTGTAACACGTCTACCTTTGACCGTTACATCCATCTAGAGTCCTATGATCGTAAACTTCGCCCGTTGATCTTATCTTTTAATGGATAGGGTTGTGTGACGGTCCATCCTTGGAGCGTTACATCCTTGTGGCGGTCTATCGTGCAGCCGTTATATCAAACAGAGAGTTCTAGCAGAACTACTCTTTCTCTGCTACTCCGTGGCCAAATTAAGTGTTTGATCTGAGGATTTCTCCTTCAAATCTGATCCTTAGAACCTTCTGTTTGTTTCTATGGACTCTTGGGAGTATTATCTTCAAGAGTTTGCCAAGAAACGTCCTACTTTCTAGCTGGATTATCCTCTGCTCGACCAGAGAGTTTGAGGGTCAATAAATAGAACCCTTGACTTCATGGCTTGAAGAGGAGACATCTGGAGTTCGCGTCAAAGTGCTGCCGCATCCTGGAGCTAGAACCGGCCAAGGAGAACTGCTTCCCACGTCCATCTGCTTCCAAAGTCCAGGGAGTATCATTTCCAAGGGTTTAGTTCAGTCAAATTATGTTCTTAGTATCTTTTCCCTCTTTCAAGCATTCATAGCATTGTCCCTCTCCATCTCCCACGTTCTTGCACTTGCTGCATTCATTCAAAACATCTTCCCATCTTTTAAAACGCCCCAGAGGGGTTAAAAAACCAACCTCCCCGGTATTTCCCTTTCCTTTTGCATGTTTTTAAGTTTCTTTGATTTATTGATACTACTTTATCTAAGGGGTAATCTGGGTTATTTTTCTTGTGTTCTACACTCTTTTGCAGGTTCATAGAGTCCATAGCACGAGGCCCAAGCTCTCTGGCTGGCTGGAAAGCTTGGAGATCAAAATATTCCCAACTTCTATTCTACAGAATCTCTCACGGTTTGTCACAGGCACGTTAGAGTCTTGTAGCGATCTATAGTGGGACCGTCACACTTGCTGTGGCGCATCTGTCTTCGGCCGTTACATATTGAAGAGCTACAGTTTCCTGGTTGCTTTCTCTCTCCCGTGGGCGGGTGCATCATCCTCTTATTCTAAGGTACTTATCAGGTCTTTGGCTTGTTTTTACCTTAGTGGCGATCACATCTTTCCTTAGTTTGGGCATTAGCTTTCTCTTTCATCATATCTCCTCTTTACTTTGCTTGTTCCACCTATACGGTGTGTTTTTCTTTATTCCTTATTCCACTCCCCGGCGTGTGTTTTTCTTTATTTGCTTAGTTTAGTTTTGATTGAGTTAGCATGCCCATGCTAGAGCTTGTGCTGGTTGCCTAGGTTCATGATTCACATGTTCATAGGTTGAGTGATTTCATTACTTGGCTCATACTTTCATCATAGTTGGCATCATAGCCCATCTTGCAAAAGAAGGGACACATTAAAACCAACAGAATTTTTTGACGATCACGGTGGGACATCTAGTGCCAATCGTGCTTTGAATCTCCGTTAAACCTGCTTTCCTTTCTTTGCCCTAAGTTGCTCTGGTTTTCCCCGGATTTTTCCTCTATTTCTCTACTGTTTCTGGTTCTCTGGCTACTCTAACGGTCCTGCGTCCATGCGTTACCTTATTCTGACGGTCTAGTCTTCGACCGTCACACTCTTCTGGCGCAGGTATTCTAGACCGTCACATACTCCAGATAGGTACGCATCCCGAGGTGTAGTTTACATTCACAGTTTTTGCTGTGATTTTCATGCTTGGGTGCTATTTGGTCTCATCCTTGGTTGGTTCACATATTCATATCATTGTGTGCATATTTGATTATTAGATTTTAGGCTAGAATTTGCATGCACTCTGGTGCACATAGGTTCATGCATATTTTCATACATTAGATTGCATTCTCCTACCTTAGTGCGTGGACCTCTCATCTCCATATTCCTTGGGGCCGACCAGGAAAACACATCAGGGACCTCCATAAGTCCCCGTGAGCCTTGGATTCCCACACGGACACCGGGCCGGTTGTACCTTTCCTACCCCGTGTCTAGGATTGCATAAGTGAAGGAGTTATTACATTTAGAGTCGACCAAGCCACACATCCTTTCCTATTAGGAACCTATTGTGGAGAGCACATCTTAATCAAATCACTAAGGTTCTAAAGGAGGAAATCATAAAAATCTTGTTGCATCATCTAAGTAACTTGGTTGAATTTGAGTGTTATCATCTCATTTTCGCTTGCATCTTTGTTAAAATCATCTAAGTTTAATCTCTCATTGGGTGTTTGTTGTGTGTTGTTTTCATTTTGCTAAGGTCTTCTGTTGCATGTGGAGTTGTCTTCGTCCATTAGAGTCATCTTCTAGGGTCAATTCCTTCCCCAAACTCTATTCCAATCCGCTCTTCGAACCCATCATGGCTTCTTTCAATCCTCCCCTTTCCCAAGAGGATTATCTTCCTCAAGGGCTTCTTGAAAACCCTTTTAGGGTTATCTCATTCCCGTCTGGAGAGGGGTCTGCCCCTCTTCCGTCCTCCGTCCCTATGGAGGGTGGCCAAACCACTCCTTCCTTTTCTTCTCCTTCTGCTGGCTCCATTCTCCAAATGATGGCCCAGTTGGATCCGGGCCAACTCGAGGCTGTCTATCAGGCCATGCAGGGGTCCAATACCCCACATCCCACGATTGCGCAAGGCCAATCTATTATTTCCATTGACCAGTCTAGAGTTGGTGGGCCCTCTATCCAGCCCACTCCAATTGATCTTACTCCGGTCCAACCTCGGACCATCACCTTTTCTGGTATGGAGACGTGCCAATCTTCTGCTTCGGCCCAACAACCTGTTGACAAGGGAAAGTCTATTCTCCCTTCTTTCATTCAGGCGGATCATCACATGTCCAGCCCATCGGCGCCACAAGTCCTTGTTGGCCCTTCTGATTTCTTACGCCCTCAGCAAGGGGTTACCCAGGTCCACTCTAATTTGGGTCAGTCTTCGGCCCAATATCCTTCTTATGGGCTCCCTACCTTGTCCGTTTATCCTTCTTCCCCTTCTTATGGGCTTCCACCTCCTAAAACAGTCTATCCTTCTGCTCCCCAATTTCAACCTTCATCTTTCACTACCCCTACTCCATCCAGGGAGCATGAACTACTTGATAAGTGAGCCACCATGCAACAACAGCTTGATTTCCTCCAAAAACGGGTTGGCCCACAATCCTTGGCAGATGTTCCAGTCCCCAGCTTCCAAAACATCCGATTCCCTTCGCAATCCGAGCTCCCTAATTATCGCAAGTATGATGGGAACGGCAATCCCTTTATTCATGTGAGGGACTTTTTATATGAATCGGCCCAATTTAGTATGATGATCGCCTCATGGCGTATTTGTTCCGCCGATCATTGGATGGTGTTGCACTGGAATGGTTCTATTCTCTGCCGCTAGAGGATGCCGAGAGCTTCAAAATAGTGAAAGACAAGTTCATCCAATGATTTCAAGACAGGGTCGGTCCAGAATATTTATTCCCAGACTTGGTGGCCGAGAAAATGAAGCCCGATGAGGAGTTTGCAACTTATGCTGATAGATGGAGGTAGATGGCCGCCAGGGTGCCAGGCCATATTCCGGAGGAAGAGAAGGTCAAGCTACTCATCTCCAACGCTACTCCGACCTTCCGTAACATCCTTACTATGAATGATATAGCCAACATGCACCAACTATATAGCCGGGCACGGTTCATCCAAACATAGTTCAAAGACTCCCCCATCCACTCACTCTTTGAGAACCAAAAGCCAAAATACCATAACAAACCTCAAGGGCCTGTCACCGAGGGGGTCCAGACCAACGAACAAGTTCAAGCCGTTACCTTCCCCTTCCAAGCCGCTCTATTCCGCTTTCCGTAAACCCCCCGCACTCCTCAGAACCCCGCTCCACAAAACTTCCCACCCATTCCACAAAACCCTACGCCTACCTTCGCCGCTCCACAAAACACCTTTGCCGCTCTGCAACAACCTCCACAGCCTCCGCCATACCATAATATCCCTCCACCTAACGGCTACAATAACAACAACAAGCGCTCGGGGCCTAAAAGAGCACAATACCCACCTCTGCCAGAAACCCTCATAGATATCTTCTCGGCTCGCATGTCAGTTAGTGCAATCCAACTTCCTCCGAACGGTCCGTCTGGAACCCGACCGTTGATCAGACAAAGTATTGTATGTTCCACAGGCAGCCGGGACATACTATTGAAGGGTGTTTTCAGTTCAGGGATTTGGTCTATGACCTCCATGAAGGACAAAGGATTGATGGGCTGAAATGCATAGGGCCATTATGGAAATTAAGGAGAAAAGAAGGCAGCCGCCGAGACAGCAAGTGCAGCAACAACAGGCACCGTAGCCGCAACAGCAGCCGCAACAGCAACATCATCCGGTTCAAGACTTGGGGATCCATCAGAACCCAATGCCGAACCATCCTCCCGCTCCACAGCCTCAGCCGCCGGCCCCGGCTCAGGTCAATGTAGTTCAACCCCCGGCCCCTGATGCCGGGTGGTCCTTTGATGATGACAACTCTACGCTGCAAGTCATGGCCCTTCACCACAACTTCCGCACTCCTTCCGCTCCCACCATCCTTACGCCCACATACCAAAACCCTCCTCTGCCTGCTACACCGTTTATCCTTTCATCTATTCCTACTCCACCGCCCGTCTCTCGCACATTACTCACCCCCGCTATCACCACACCTCCACTTAACCCTCCACTCATTACACCTCCGCCTACCTTTATACCGCCACTTCCGCTCACACCCGCTACCACCAAACCCTCACCCATCATCCTTTCCACCACACCCTCTTCCGCACCACTCATCCAGCCCACTGCGCCTGTTAAGTCACTTATCCTAAGCCCATCCGAGGCCGCGGCAGCCTATAACTTCACCCTAAGGAGCGGGCGCATGTTTCATCGCAATTATCCTTCTACCTCCAATCCCCAGTCTTCCCAACTGACTGTTGAGCAGGAAGAAGCCGAGCCGTTACCAGGAACCCAATACGATCTGTTGCATCACTTGGATCAGGTGCCCGCTAAGATATCCGTACTAGAGATTATCAAAAGATCTACCCTTCACCAAGATGCTCTCAGGAACTTTCTTCAGAAGGTGATGGTTAGTGAAGATGTGGCAGCCGACAGTTTACCTACGGCACTGGCGACTATTTCCAAAGGACCGGCAATTACGTTCTCTGAAACCGAGCTAGCACCACCAGAAGCTTGGCAAATGCCGCTTTGCATCACCATCATCTTGAATAAAGTCAACATCGATGCGGCATTAGTTGACACAGGGGCATCTATCAATGTGTGCCCGCTCAGCACTCTCAAGGCCTACAATATGTCAGAGGAACTTCTATGCCCGACCCCCACTACTATAGCTGCTTATGACAATTCTCGGAGGGCATGTCATGGGATTGTTACTATTCAAGCTGAGCTTGGGCCTCTCACTATGCCCATTGAATTTTTTGTGCTGGACATTTACCATATGTTTAAAACTATCTTGGGTCGTCCGTGGATCGATACTCTCAGTGCCATGCCCTCCACCGCGCATCAATGTCTCAAGTTCCCTTTTCAAGGGAGGGTGGTTAAAGTAAAAAGCTTATCCACAGTCCAGTCTGTCAAAGCTATTTCAGAGAAGATTCTGCCCACACTATGGCCCAGCAGCCAGCCCGTTATTTCTGTCCTAGATCTGGATTTCCCTTACGCTTATGCACCACGCAAGCCCGCTGCTACACCCCTCAATATCAAAGTAAAACCCCAGATCTGAGATTCCAAGGGTTGGGATATCATATTGAAGCTGGGTTATCAATCGGGGAGAGGCCTCGGTGCGCAGTTACAAGGGCGAACAAAGCCAGTGCCGAAAGGAAGAAAAATGGGCAGGAGAGGTCTCGGCTACTGTGAGTCTGCACTCTCAATGATGGGCGATTCAGGCCCACTTACTTGGGACTATCGCCAACACTTTGTAAGAGGACCCCTCCAGTCAGGTACACTAAATTCACCACCAGTACAGTAAGAAAAGAAAGATACAGCTTGCACAGTTGCTAGCCCTCCTCTGCTACCAAAAGGGCATGTTGATGATATGCCAAATTTCAGTCAGTCATTTGCCAGAATGTTCAGCGAGCCAGATGGTCATGATCAGGAGGAGAATTAGGAGGTGTGACTCGTTCAGTGGAAGCCGAAGCCACCTGGCTGTCTACATGAGAAGGGGAGCTCACCTATTATCTTTTCGTGGTCCCCCTCTCGTCTCATATCTCTGTTTCAACAGATGGAATCCATACCCCGTTCACCCCTAATTATGGTCGATCCGTATTTTACGGAAAGATCACCTGAAATATTGCTTGTTCCATATGCATGTGGGCGCTGCCCACCCATTGAGTTGTCAACCCTGTTTACCCCTCCTTCTCCCACTGCCGAACTCCACGAGATGTGGTTTTCATCTTTCGACCCCTTCTTCGATTGCATCTTCCCCTCTCTATTCCCCATGCAACTTCCTCCTCCTCCATTCTGCTGTATGATCTCCACTAATCTCCAAAAAAAAGTGTCAAATTTGAAACAAAGATTTCGGTGGAAGATTATGCTATCTTGTCTCCATCCTCTTCCCAGGGGCACGAGTCCCCTGCTCCTTCCTTTCCACTAGATTTCCTTTCTCCTTGGTTAGGCGTAGGGTCCATCGAGTCTAGGGAAGTAGGGTCGATTAGAGCTAGAGAAGTAGGGTCCTCTTCTAGGTCATCCAATCCTTCCGAGCTTGAGCCGCACCCGCTTGCACGTCATGCCAAATCTATTCTTGATAGGTTCTTACAGGATCTGGCTCAGCGATGTCATGCTCTTTTGAAGTGTCTAGAGTTTGTTGCTACGACAATCGTGATAGAAGATGAAGAGGAGATAGAAGGGGTGTGGAGCGACGACGGACTAGGTGTCTATGAAGTCTTGGATGAGAACGACCCGATTGATGATGAGGACAACAATGTAGATGACACTGCCGATCTGTATGCACAAGGGTTAAAGAGATTCGACGAGCCATCATCGGCAGTGGATGAACCTACAAAGAAAATAAATTTGGGAACTGAGAAGGACCCAAGGCCCATTATTATTGCTGCTAATCTCCCTCCGCAAGTGGAAGAAGATCTGATCAAGGTTCTGAGGGAGTATAGTGATTATTTTGCCTGGTCTTATGAGGACATGCCGGGTCTTTACCCCTCTTTAGTCGAACACCGACTAGTGCTTAAACCAGGGACAACACCCATAAAACAAAGGTCAAGAAGATTTCACCCCCACATGGCCTTGAAGATTAAGGAAGAGGTCGATAAATTGTACAAGGCCAGATTCATTAGAGTCGTCTTATATCCTCAGTGGGCGGCAAACATAGTCCCTGTCATTAAGAAGGATGGAAAGGTGCGCATTTACATCAATTTCAGGGATCTTAATGAAGCATGTCCCAAAGATGATTTCCCGCTGCCTCACATAGATATCTTGGTGGATAACACTGCCGGGTACAAAGCTTTATCATTCATGGATGGTTACTCAGGTTATAATCAGATCTGTCTCGCTCCAAAAGATCAAGAGAAAACCTCCTTCACCACGCCCTGGGGCACATACTGCTACGTTGTTATGCCGTTCGGTCTGAAGAACGCAGGGGCCACTTATTAAAGGGCGATGATGGCTATTTTCCATGATATGATGCATATCTACATGGAAGCCTACATGGATGACATCTTGGTGAAGTCGAGAACTAAAGAGGAACACCCCTCTATTCTGGGTAAGGTGCTGCAGAGAGCTACAGGGTACAAGCTGAAAATGAATTCGAAGAAGTGCGTTTTTGGAGTCTCTTCAGGGAAGCTGCTAGGCTTTATAGTTAGCAAACGGGGGATCCAGATTGATCCTAATAAAGCAAAGGCCGTCATGGACATGCCTCCGCCAAAGAATATTACGGAACTTCAAAGATTGATTGGAAGGTTGCAATTCATCAGAAGATTCATATCCCAACATTCTCAGAGGTGCCGCCCGTTTTATGAATTGCTAAAGGTGGGGGTCAAATTTGAATGAAATAAAGATTGTCAAAAGGCCTATGATGACCTAAAGGAATATCTATCCAATCTCCCAGTTTTGCAACCTCCTGTCCCTGGGAAACCCCTAATCATATACATCTCGGTCATTGAGGACTCCCTAGGGGCGGTTTTAGCAAAAGTAGATGATGAAGGGAAAGAGCGGGCAGCTTATTACCTCTCTAGGTTGTTCAACCCGGCCGAGGCTAAATACACCGCTATGGAGAAGACTTGTGCCGCCTTAGTGTGGGTAGCTCAGAAGCTCAAACACTATTTTCTAGCCCACCCAGTTAGGTTGATCTCTAGAATGGACCCGATCCGTTATCTCTTAGAAAAGTCTGCCCTCTCTAGTCGGTTGGCTCGCTGGCAAAGCTTCCTCTCTTAATTCGATATCACGTTTATCGTTCAGAAGGCGGTCAAAGGAAACGCCATCGCTGAGCATCTTGCCCATCTTCCTATCCCCTGCACGGATTCTATTCAGGATGACTTCCCTGGCGAGCATCTTTCTATCCTTACTCATCATCCCTTCTGGTCTTTGCACTTTGATGGTGCACTCAATTCTCATGGCCGAGGTATAGGGGCTGTCCTGCTCACTTCGGAAGGAGTGACGATTCCTTTTGCTTATCAACTTTGATTTCCTGCTACCAACAACATCGCCGAGTACGAGGCTCTCCTAGCTGGATTGAAGCACGCCTACCTTCTAGGCGCGCCTTACTTGAATATCATAGGGGACTCTCAGCTCGTCCTGCGGCAAGTTCTATCCACTTACCGCACCCGTGACCCTAAACTCAAGCCAGATCAAGATTTGGTGACGCTCCTTGCCAGGCAATTTCGCAAGTTGATCTATATCCATACTCCCCGATCTCAGAACATCCTAGCCGATGCTCTAGCATCCCTCGCTTCCTCTCTATATTTCCCTCTCAGTCGGAGTACTGAGACTATCATCGTTCAGAGATTGGACGCACCCTCTCTTCAGGATCCTTGGTATGCTAACCTTAGGAAGACTGTAGAGGTGAGGGCTGAGAAGGAAGAGTTGAAGGAAGTATCTTTGATGGAGTTAGAAGAGATCCTGGAGGAGGAAGAGTTGCCCTGGTATCATGAAATTGAGATGTTTTGCAAAGGTGGATCGTTCCTGGAAGGGGAAAATGCCGAGCAGCGCAAGTCAATAAGAAGAGCCGCCTCAAAGTACACTATCGTTGTTGGAGAGCTGTACAGATGCGCTACCAATGGGATGCTCATGAGATGTTTGGACGATGATGAAGCTTGGAAGGTGGCCGAAGTGGCCCATTCTAGTGAGTGTGGAGGTCATGTTAATGGCCAGGCTCTAGCGAAGAAGATCCTTAGGCAGGGCTATTATTGGCCCACTCTAGAGGAAGATTGCTCCCTCTATGTCTGGAGGTGTCTTAAATGCCAACTCCATGCTGATAAAATTCATGCTCCAGCTTCATCTCTTCATCCTCTATCTGCTCCTTGGCCGTTCTCTATGTGGGCTTTCGACGTTGTCGGCCCGCTCGGTGATCCCAACTCTCAGATCAAGCAGAAATCCTTCATCCTTACCGCCACTGAGTACTTCACCAAGTGATGCGGGACGGACACGGGAGACCGACTCTATATGATGCGAACCTCAGACTCTAGATGGAGATGCGACCAGCAACACACAAATTGGAGAGACTTCAGCCTGGCACGATGAGTTCCTATGGGCTATAGGTCGCTAACAGAAACACAAGCTCACTCGTCATCCCAAGCGAGGGAAACGCGGATCGTGCACGGTTGAGGAACCGGCAGAGTTCAAGGGTAGTCGACTCACTTCCGGACTCGGATCGAGCCACGGGACGGGTCACTCTCACACTCACAGCAGTGACATAGACTCACGGGCTAGTTCCTATCACACTTGGCAGCGGCCTAAGATCATATATTAAACTAGCAAGTAAATGCCAAGAAGTTACGATCTTTACCTCCACGCACCCGGCGTGGGGAAGACAACCCCAGCCAATCTCGGACTCCCGGTTAACAAAATTTTACCGTAGTACACAAGTTTGACCCACTCCACGCAAGGAGGTAACAGGTCACATGTGGGGCCCGGGAGTCACGACAATCGGGTTCATGGGCAGCATCTTGATGTCGTCCCGGCAGTGTCGAACCCGCGTTTTGGTGCTATCCGGACGGCGCGATCTACAGGTCTGTGAGGCCCACTAACCGCTCCAACCTCCGGCTCTGGTGGGGTGGGTCCCGCTGTGATGGGGACCTCTGGTGGCGCTCCTCCCTGGATGGCGGTCGGCCGGAAACACCGGTCAGAGGCCGTTCGGCTCCGATCTCCAAGCGGAGAAGTTGCTGCCCACGGATTTCTGCTTATGTTTTTGAGCGCACGGTCCGGCGAGATCGGCCGCTGTGATCAATCCCGATGTCGAATCAAAGCTCAGGAGGTACCGTTGGAAATATCTCTCGAAGTCCTTTAATCTAGGACCGGAGAGATGAACTGGATCTGCATGGATCTGACCTTTGTTGATTTTTGAAGTTGCTGTTGAACAGTTCCCGAAATCTCAGAACAGCAGGGTGGTTTCCTGAGAACTGCCATTGACCGTGGGGTAAACCTCCGAATCAGATCTTGGGCTCTTCATAAGAGTTGTAGAGGGGAAAGAGAGGAAAACAGAAATATTTTTGTGTGAAGGGTTTTATTGATGTTTGAATGGGGAAAGGTATTTTAGACTGGCGAGTGGTCGGATCTAGACTTAGGTAGACAGAACTGTAGATGGGTCTGAAAGTGAATTTTAGAAAATAGATGGAGGAATGTGGAAATTCCACGAAAAATTGGAGATGGAGAGGAAGGAGGACAGAACTTCCAGTAAATTTGGAAGCTCCCTGAAAAATCCAGATGTGGCCCGAAGATTGGAAACTCAGGGTGGGTGGAAATCAAAACTGAAAACATACAGATCTGTAAGGAGAAGTTGGTCAAAAATGGAAATTTATCAAACGAGCTCTGGAGGCCAAACCGATTTTTCTGAGAGGTGGTGGGAACCTCTAGAACACACCCTGAAAATTGAAGCTCAAGAGGAGCTCGTGGTTGAGAGTAGAAAATCATGGAAGGGAACTCTATCCTGGGTGGACAGAACATTGGCGACGATGGTGGCGATGTGATGGCGGCACGTGGCGGCGGGGGTGATCACCGGAACTGATAGGGAGGCTTCACACCCCAAGAACACAGCCTTCCCAGCTGCAAAGGGGAGGGGGAGGAGAGAGGAGGAGGGTGCACCAGGCTGCTCCAAGAATTTCTTCCAATTCAAATGCATTAATTCTACTTAAAATGAAAATACAAGGTTCTTATAGAAAATACAAAAAGACTAGTTCTATCCCTAGATCTAGGATTGGTGGGGGGTACAATAGAGAGTCCACAATTTATTTCTCCCATGTGGTTTGGAATCAAATAAAATAAAATTCAAAACCTATTAAACTAATGCAAAAGGGGGGATACCCCCTTGAATTAAGAAGAGATCTAGGAGATGCTCCCCCTTTGTCCCCTCCTTTGGTCCCACCTTCTAGAAGCCCACAATGGAAGGTTGACTGACCCCACATGGGCCCTAGGGTTGAGGTGGATCAATGGGAGGAGGAATGGGGGGCCCGTGGGACCCAGGGGTCCCATTTTGCACAAAACCCTCCTTACAATCCAAGTAAAGACAAATAAAAACACATTACACACAAATAAAATCCCAGTAAATACAATAAATATCGAGACTCGAGGGGGAGTCTCCAGGCTGTCTCCGAGCCAGATGGAAGCTGATGAAGCCCGAGTGGTGCTCCGCGCACGGTACCGACAGTTCGCCGGTTCGTGCTTCTCGCTCGCTTTGGTGTCCGCATCAATTGTCCCCGGGTGGGAGAAACTCGACCCTGTCGAGTAAGAGTCAGCATCACTCTGGTAGCGCTCCAATAGGTCCGGATCTATCCGCTGCAACTCTCCACGGGTGATCCAAGTATCCTTGGTGGCGGGTTGCCCTCTCCATCGCGCTAGGTAGTGTGGGTAGGATCCACTCCTGGTAACAGTCACCTGCTCATCCAGTATATGATCTATATGCTCTCACTGCCATGGAAATGGGGCTGGTGGTGGACACTCAGGTGTGGGATCACTCTCAATTGGAGGAGATGGCTCGAAAGGCTCACTAGGGATCACTGCTGGGTCCCTATATGCAACTAGATCCGACACATTGAAAGTTGAGCTTATACCATATTTCTCGGGCAGGTCCACAACATACGTATTGGATCCAACGCATTTCAACACTCTAAATGGACCGGCTCCGTGAGCTTGTACTTTCTTTACAGTTCCATAGGGAAACCGTTCAGGTCTTACCCTGATCATGACATATTCACCCTTTTGGAACTCACAGTGGTGTCTATGGACATCGGCTAGCTCCTTATACCGTGCATTGCTGGCCTCAATGTGACGACAGACGTCGTCATGCAGACTCCTAACATGCTTAGCAAAAAGAAAAACACACGGATGCACACACGACCCTAAACAAACCTAATGTTAGTTCGACCTACACATAGGCGATGGTGGACCAGGACACCCGAATGTGTGCCATGCATGCATCGGACGTAACCGGAGGTTGACGTCATAGGGAATTCCTAGACCTCCTAAAGTGGACCATGCATGCATATTGGACTTAGATGTGGGAGGGCCAGGGGTACCAAATGCATCTTCTTCATTTCCCCTAGATGAGGGTGTATCTCGCAAGTGAACGGGCTTGGTGGGTGTAGACGACCCGGCCCGTGGGGAAGGGGTGTGGTGGTGGACTCCCTCGAAGAAGTGAAGTATATATGGTTGGTCAAGGGGCCCACTAGGGAATGGGTCAAAGGGATCAAAGAAGGTATGACCCCTTGTGGTGGGTTCCCACAAGTCACAGTCCCATGTGTAGAAGTCTTGAAGGTGTGGATGGTCACCTTCATGCATTGTGGCGGGTGGGACGGTGATCGTAGGTAAGAAGTATGATTCCTCCCTTAGACAAAAGGGTATGAATTCGGGCTCGACCGGTATGGGGAGGAATAAGAGAATCTCTGTGGTGACACAACCCACGGTGCACACGGAGGTAATGGACTTTAAGGCCGGATGGGTGAAGCTAAGACTAGTGGGGTGGTCGAAGCTTCGGGCCAAGGAGTGCGCCACCTGCCATTGTGAATCTAATCCCATAACAAGGTCATCCAATGTGTCAATATGGTGACTAGACCGGAATGTGGTATGGAATGAGTTGACCGGCACTAATGGTATGGTGGGGTCTATGGATGGGTAAGGAGGCGGGACCAGGCCATCCTTGAGCTAACTAAGAAGTGGCTCGACTATGAAAAGCGTACCCGTTAGAAACACGGGTGGCTCGGGCTTTGGTGGCTCCAACTGAGAGGGCTTCGAAATAAGATCATAAGGTGAGTGTGATGGCAATGGAGCTCTCCTAGGTGGGGAATGCCATGGGGTAGGCTGTCCGACCGGCTTGGGAATCGACTGAGAGGTAGAGGCTTGCCGAAGGGTGGCATCTACTCGCCGAATGGCGGCATCAAACCGGGCCTCGAAAGGCTTGACCTCGAGAGCGACCTGATAACACTGCGCTAGAGAGAACGCGTCGCGGATAAGACATTCATACCAGAAATGAAGCCGCAAACCACTCCGGACCTGAGAGGCAGTCGTGGTGCTCTCGTTTCCAAACCGGTACACTTCAAAGTCCCTAATGTACTCGGACACGGACTTGTCACCTTGGACGGGTTGGCATGGGTTGGCCATAGTTGCCAAAGGATGGGAACGGATCCCTAAGGATGGACATGCAAGGCTATTTTTTTTGGTTTTTGTTTTATAAGCAAAATGTTATGCCAACTAATGCAAGCACCTAGACACGACTTAGAATGAGATGCAAATGCAAAGTTGAAATGAGAATCGACTACAACCAAGACTCGGTACATGGCGGGGATAATCGATCCGAAGATCACTCGCGTAAGTGTGGGGCCTTCCCGATAGGCGTAGCCTAACGTTCGGACAAAACCTTTTGATATACCGATTAAAGGTATGCAAATGCGATTTTAAAACACTTTTTTTTATTTTGAAAATAATGATGATCCTAGACTTGACTTAGACCGTGCAAGACTTATGCAACGACTACCATAGACTCAACCTGGCTCTAATACCAAACTGATGCGGGACGGACACGGGACACCGACTCTATATGATGCGGACCTCGGACTCTAGATGGAGATGCGACCAGCAATACACAAATTGGAGAGACTTCGGCCCGACACGATGAGTTCCTATGGGCTATACGTCGCTAATAGAAAAGTAAGCTCACTCGTCGTCCCAAGCAGGGGAAACGCGGATCGTGCACGGTTGAGGAACCGGCAGAGTTCAAGGGTAGTCGACTCACTTCCGGACTCGGATCGAGCCATGGGACGGGTCACTCTCACACTCGTAGCGGTGACATGGACTCACAGGCTAGTTCCTATCACACTCGGAAGCGGCCTAAGATCATATACTAAACTAGCAAGTAAATGCCAAGAAGTTACGATCTTTACCTCCACGCACCCGGCGTGGGGAAGACAACCCCGGCCAATCTCGGACTCCCGGTTAACAAAATTTTACCGTAGTACACAAGTTTGACCCACTCCACGCAGGGAGGTAACATGTCACATGTGGGGCCCGGGAGTCAGGACAATCGGGTTGACGGGCAGCATCTTGATGTCGTCCCGGCGGTGCCGAACCTGCGTTTTGGTGCTGTCCGGACGGCGAGATCTACGGGTCCGTGGGGCCCACGGACCACTCCAACCTCCGGCTCTGGTGGGGTGGGTCCCGATGTGATGGGGACCCTTGGGGGCACGCCTCCCTGGATGGCGGTCGGCCGGAAACACCAGTCGGAGGCCGTTCGGCTCCAATCTCCAAGCGGGGAAGTTGCTGCCCACGGATTTCTGCTTCTATTTTTCAGCACGCGGTCCGGCGAGATCGGCCGCTGCGATCAATCCCGATGTCGGATCGAAGCTCAAGAGGTACCGTTGGAAAGCTCTCTCGAAGTCCTTCAATCTAGGACTAGAGAGATGAACTAGATCTGCACAGATCTGATTTTTGTTGATTTTTGAAGTTGCTGTTGAACACTTCTCGAAATCTCAGAACAGCAGGGCAGTTTCTTGAGAACTGCCGTTGACCATGGGGTAAACCTCCGAATAAGATCTTGGGCTCTTCATAAGAGTTGTAGAGGGGAAAGAGAGGAAAATGGTAATATTTTTTTGTAAAGGGTTTTGTTGAGGTTTGAATGGGGAAAGGTATTTTAGACTGGCGGGTGGTCGGATCTGGACTGAGGCAGATAGAACTGTAGATGGGTCTGAAAGTGAATTTTAGAAAATAGATGAAGGCATGTGGAAATTCCATGAAAAATTAGGAATGGAGAGGAAGGTAGACAGAACTTCCAATAAATTTGGAAGCTCTTGGAAAAATCAAGATGTGGCCTGAAAGATGGAAACTCAAGGCGGGTGGAAATCAAAACTAAAAATAGACAGATCTGGAAGGAGAAGTTGGTCAAAAATGGAAAATTATCAAACGAGCTCTGGAGGCCAAACCGGTTTTTATGAGAGGTGGTTGGAACCTCTAGAACACACCATGGAAATTGTAGCTCAAGAGGAGCTCGTGGTTGAGAGTAGAAAATCTTGGAAGGGAACTCTGTCCTGGCTGGACAGAACACCGGCGACGATGGTGGCGGTGCGATGGTTGCACGTGGCGGCGGCGGCGATCACCGGAACTGATAGGTAGACTTCACACCTCAAGTACACAGCCTTCCCAGCTGTAAAGGGGAGGGGGAGGAGAGAGGAGGAGGGCGCACCAGGTTGCTCCAAGAATTTCTTTCAATTCAAATGCATTAATTCTACTTAAAATGAAAATACAAGGTTCTTATAGAAAGTACAAAAGACTAGTTCTATCCCTAGATCTAGGATTGGTGGGGGGTACAATAGAGAGTCCACAATTTATTTCTCCCATGTGGTTTGGAATCAAATAAAATAAAATTCAAAACCTATTAAACTAATGCAAAAGGGGGAGGACACCCCCTTGAATTAAGGAGAGATCTAGGAGATGATCCCCCTTTGTCCCCTCCTTTGGTCCCACCTTCTTGAAGCCCACAATGGAAGGTTGACTGACCCCACATGGGCCCTAGGGTTGAGGTGGATCAATGGGAGGAGGGATAAGGGGCCCGTGGGACCCAGGGGTCCCATTTTGCACAAAAACCCTCCTTACAATCCAAATTACAATCCAAGTAAAGACAAATAAAAATACATTACACACAAATAAAATCCCATTAAATACTATAAATACCGAGACTCAAGGGGGAGTCTCCAGGTTGTCTCCGAGCCAGATGGAAGCCGATGTAGCCTGAGTGGTGCTCCGCGTACGGTACCGACAGTTCACCGGTTCGTGCTTCTCGCTCGCTCTGGTGTCCGCACCACCAAGTGGGCTGAAGCCGAAGCGTACGAAGAGATTAAAGCTACCACGGTGTGCCGATTCATCATGAAGAATATTATCTCACGGTTCGGAGTGCCAAGCAGCATCGTCACCGACAACGGACCCCAGTTCGTCTCTCAAGAGCTCAAGGACCTATGTAAGAAGTTTAATATTACATTGCATCATTCATCTCCATATTACCCACAAGGCAACGGACAGGCCGAAGCCACTAATATAACCCTTCTCAAAATCATAAAGAAAATATGCGAATCTCATAAGTTTTCTGAATGGCCAGAAAGATTAGTGGAGGCTCTATGGGCTTACCGCACATCCGTTCGTACTCCTACAGGGCAAACTCCCTATGCTCTCACTTACGGGATGGAGGCGGTGCTCCCATATGAGATCTTGATCCCTTCCCTAAGGGTGTAGCTCGATAAGGAACTTAATCTCGATGAACATCGAGAGGCGTTGCTCGTCCAACTGGAACTCTTAGACGAGAAGAGGATGAATGCGGCCGATCACGTGTCCATTTATCAAAAGAGAGTTTCGCGTTATTTTAAAAATGTGATTTTATTTTGAAACACAAATTCATACGGTCTGCAGGTCCTCGGTCTAAATTATAACCTAATTGGGAAGGGGCGTTTATTGTAAAAGAGGCTTATCTAGGGAATGCTTATTGCTTAGTGAATGCAGAAGGTGAGGAGCTCGCGTACGCTTAGAATGGGTTGTACCTTAAGCGTTCCTTTCCTTAGAATCTAAACCAGTGCCACCCCGATACCAAGGTGTCCTTTCACTTCTTTACGTGAAAGAGGATCCCAAGCACGATAATCACACACTCCACGACGTCCCTGGTCGGGTTTCCCACTCTGTAGACACCGTTTCTCCTTAACTATGCTTTGGGGGGAAAGTCAAAGTCCCTGTCCGTTTCTTTCTTCGGCTGAATCCAGGGGCAAGAGGTGAACAAGGAGGCGGCGACCGATCTAGGCGCCTTGACGAGAGGAGGTCTCAAATAGGGGCAGTCCGTTATGACCTGACGCCACAAGAAAAGGAAAAGAGTAAAGAAAAAGAGCAATCTTCTTGACAAAAGCAAAAGTCTATCTCGAAAGTCCATCAATCATAATTCCAAAGCTCCAAAATAAAAAATGAAAAGCTAGGCAAGGCAAGAGTGGCAGTACAGTTTCCCCGCGGGACGTATGAGCCCGGTCGAATGCGTGCCTTGAGTGGACAAGGGATCGATGACGGACGCAAACCCCCGGCACAACAGACCAAGTCTCTGAATGGGTTGTCTGGAGAGGAACTCAAGCCCTAAAAACCTCTATATCTGGCCTAAGCTTACCCCCACATTCTATTTTCCTTTTATGGACTAAGACAAGTACCCTGGGTATGGCCTTGGTAGAGACACGGTCATGCGAGTTAGGCCCTGGCCAGGGGTTGTCACCTCCATTGCACGCCAACCTCGGAAACTCTGAACGGAGTTGGGAGGACCCACGTTCCTAGGGAGGCACTGATATTTCAAAACCAAAAAAAAATCATATATTTCAAAATCCAAAAAATCATATATTTCAAAATCCAAAAAAATCATATATTTCAAAATCCAAAAAAATCATATATTCCAAAAAAACCAAAAACACCAGATATTTTTAAAATCTCACAAAAATCCAAATATTTACAAAATTTCCAAAAATACCATCATATGCATAGCATGCATTGCATTGTTTCCATTATATTTTCTCGCCTATTTGATAGGGCTCCACCCCATGACCAAATATCAAGAAAAGGTCATTCTCTAACTTGCTTAAGACAAGGGGTTGAGTCTAAGAGCAGATCTAACTTATTTCTTGTCTAAGTGTGTGCAGGACGCAGGTTCAAGACCAAAATTCAGATTGTAAGCTCACAAGCCCATGAGGTCTGTAACGCTCCAGCGTTAGACCGCCACAGTTCTGTGACGGTTCAGGGTTTGACCGTCACCTTTTCTCCAAAGTTAAAACCCTTTGCCTCTCAACAAACCCTCTCTGACGCTTCCACGATGGACCGTTATATCACTCTAATGGCCTACTATTAGACCGTTACACTCTCCTTAGAACAGAAACTCAGTTTTCTGAGTTCACTCCTTCTGACGGCTCATCGTAAGACCGTCAGACTGTTGTGGCGGCCCTATGTAAGACTGTTACAGGTTCCAGAAACTCTGCATTCAGGCCAAGTCAAGTAACAAACTCATAAATCCGTTCAACTCAAAGCACTTCCATGTCATTTCATTAAACTCAATAAAACATAAAATTGATTGATAAACTTCAAGTTAAGAAAAGTCATGAAGAAAAAGCTCAAGCTACATTCAATTTTCTATCCGCAAGGGGCCTGATCTTGCGCAATTCCTTCACATAGCTATAGCATTCCTCGTCGTCTTCTTCCACCTCTTCTTGCCACGGGCGCACTTTGTTGATCTCCCACATGGTCAGTGCGTTCCGGATCGATCTCTCATCCTCCTCGGTCCCCATCTTCCTAGCTAGAAGGGGAGGGTAGTGTGATAGTGCGGAAACTTTGGTTCGGGGTTGCCCAATCTGAAGGTAGAACCGGTGCGGGTTGTAGATCGCCAGGGTAGTGTTCCCCAGCAGCTGTATATCCAGGCCTAACCTCCATGGTACCTTGAACAAAGTGCTCCGCAGAACTCTTGGATGCATCTTGAACTTCTCTATTGGCAAGGTGTTGAGGAAGAGGCGCCAATCATCCCGCGTTATCTTGTCCACCGTCCGGCATTCAACCTGTGAAGAGAATCCAAAGGCACCTCCGATATAGAACAAAGGGTGGCTCCCAAAGATCCGTCTAGCTGAAGGTATGTCTTCCTTGGGTTAGAACTTGATTCTCACGCCCATCCAACACTGAAGGAGTATCATGGAGCCGAATAGAGGTCCTCCCAAGCAAGCTGAACTAAGTCCTTCATAAAGGTATGAAAGGGCTGCTTGAGAAATGGATAAACATCGCCACAACCCGCTGATGATGCTAAGGTCTTGGATATCTAGACGGTGGTCAGTGGTGGTGAAAAGGAAGACCCCGCATAAGCAAACCGACACGGCTTTGGTAATGGCTTCATATCTCTCCCACTTGTTCTTGTAATGAGAGACTATCCATTGAGCCATGGGTATCAAGTGAATATGGTTTGGGCTGATCATGGTCCTCACATCCTTCAGGTTGTGTATGAAATAACTTAGGATCAAGGATGGGTCAATATGTTCAACCGTATGGTACACTAGGTCTTCATCCCCCACTTTAGTCTTAGCAAGGGCAAGGTAGGTCTCTACCTCCTCCAATAGGACTGTTGCTTCAAAGGTAGGGAAGAGGAAGGTATGTGATTGTGGATGCCATAACTCTGTAATGGCTGAAATGCTTGCCCAATCTAAAAACAATTTCTAGAAATTCTTGACCAAAACTAACAAAGGTTGGAGGTGCCATGCCCTAAGGATGGATAAGACTTCTAATGGGAGTTCTTTGACCATGGGAGCCACCCACTTTAAGTTGGAGTAACACCTTGGACCAGGGAGAGGCTAGAGAAAAGAGGAGGAAGAAGAAGAAAGAAGAATCATGAGAAGCATAGAAAGTGCAGGAATTGATGAAACTTTCGAAGTCAATTGGAACTTACCACTCTTTGGGCACTTGAGCTCAGATGCTTGGGGATGGATGTCAATCTTTGCAGCTCCCCGTGCTCTTTTTTGGCTGCTTTAGGGCCGATGTAGACTCTCTTCTTCATGCCCATCGCTCCGAAGCTTCTCTTCATGATGTTCCTTGCTCTTTGATGGAGTTTTTAACCGTTGTAGTAGAGAATCAATGAAAGATACGATTTTTGGGCTTGTTCCTATCTTTTAACGGCTTGATTCTGGTTCTAGAGTGATAAGATTTGGGTTAGAAAGCCTTATCCTAAGCCTAGGAGGGTTCTAGTCGGAATGAAGGTCTCCTTGCCTCAAGTTTGGGCTCTTACGGCAATATCCGTCTCGGAGTACAGTTTGTTCTCTGACAATCTATCGTAAGACCGTCACATCTCTCTGACGCTCCATCTTTGAACCGTCACATTTCCTGCTACACGTTGTTAGCTCAATCTCGCTCTGTCATGTCTGACGATCTAATATTAGACCGTTACAGATGTCTGACGCTCCATCAGTGGACCGTCACATTTCTTGCTACGCAGTTTTCAGTCCATCCTCTGTCGTCTCTGACGGCATGGCCTTGGTGCGTTACATTAATCTGACGCTCCTCCACTAGACCGTCACACATTCTGCTGTAGGTTTCTGTTCTTTCCCTTCTCCTTTGGTCTGACCTGCCGGTCTTACACTTTATCCTCTATTCATATCCATTCATTTGCACTCCCCTCCATACATTTATTTTCATCCATTCACACAATCACATCCATTTCATCCTCACATTCATACTCACATTCATTCATTCATTCATCCACATAAAAAAACAAAACATAAAAAGAATTTTCATTCATTTCATTTCATTCACATAAGTCATGTACAAGCGTGGGTGTCAAAAGAAAAAAAAAGAATACATCACTCGGCCGGTCTATCTCTCGGGCCCTCACTATCACCAGCACCCTCTTGCTGCTTGGCCGGTGGCTCCATGGTACTGTGCTCCTCCTCTCGTGATCGTCTCCGATCTGCCTCCTCATTCCTCCGCCGATCGGAAGAACTAGCCAGGTAATTTCCTACCGATCCGCTCGGTACTCCACTCCGTGTGCCTCCCGCTGCAGCACTCCAGGATGCACTCAACACAGGTCCACGGCTGATCGTCCGGACTGTCCGCTCTACGGCCCGGAGCTAGATCTTTAAATCATGAACCTATTGTCACGCGGCTCGAGCCTCGGTCCGATATCTCTCGAGGTCCGCTATCTGGGTAGATGCCCGCTCCAATTCTCCGCTTAGTCGGGCTACCTCTGCCTGAAGACGCCCTGCCTCAGCTCGAGAGCTTTCTAGTTCTACCTGGGTCTGCTCAGTCTCTGCTTGAGCTCGCTCCGTCTCGACCACTTCTACGGTTAACTCTCTCGCCTGCATTAGCCTTTTTTTTATCATGGCCAGCATTTGCATAGTTAGAAGCATTTAAGTCATAAAGCATTTTGAGTCTAAAGGTTTAGATTCTTACCCGCTCCACGAGGGTGGCCTCCACCTCCTCGGCTCGAGCTACCGCTCGAGCATACTCTACATCTCGCTCAGCTTTGCCCCCAGCAGGCTGTGACGACGAGGATGGAGCGCTCAGTTCTGCTCTTTGGGCTCCCTCGGCCCGCTACATTTAGAAGTCAAGGTTAGTCATTTGCATCATAAGCATGAGTATTTAAGTCTGAAGTTTAAGTATCTCACCAAGAGCGCCAAAGCGGTCCGATACTCATCCCGTTGCTGGATAGTGACATGGAGGAGTCCCTCGAGCTCGGCTATGCGTCCCTGTGGGTCTAGCTGCATTTAGAAGGCATGGTTCAGTGCATATAGAAATATTAATTGGAATAGATAAGGGTTTGAGTTTAGAAGTTCATACCAGCCATCGGGTGCCTCTGAACACCCGGTCGCCATACCGATGGGAGTAAGCCTTGAGGTAGGCCTCGTCACTGTCCACCCGGTCTTTCACCGCCCGACCTCTCTTGTTCTAGTTGTGCACATATTTGGCCTTCCGAGCGCACCAGTCGATGTCTCCGCTAATGCCCTTTGATGATTTACCCGGGCGTTCATCATCTCTGCGGGGAAATGTCACCTCTGGCTGATGGAGTCCCCGTGTCCTCAGGATCAGGCGGTAATGCAGCGGCTCGATCACATTGATGCAATGTAGCCAAACATCTCATGCGTTGTATGCCAGGGATGCCTTGACCCATGGCCGTCCCTCGTAGCCCTCCTCCCGGTATGGTGTCCAGCGCACCTGAAAAGGCAATTAAGTCCATGTCCATATAGAAGCACTTAGAAGGCATTTATAAAGAGTTAAGAGCATTTAGAGAAGTTTAAGTTTGGAGCTTACCGATGTGTATGGGAATGAGTCAAGATCATCCTGAATGGCCTAGGTCAGCCTGTTGATCGATCCCGTGTCCCTCGCTACCACTCAATGCCTCGCGATCGGGATCCGCTCGGGGTACATCTGAGTGCCTCGCCCAATCCCAGGGAGGTACACGAAGCTCCAGATCTACATTTAGAGTCAAGTGTCAGTAAATTGCATCATTTGCATAATCATAATCATATAGAAGGCATTTAGAGTCCAGTTTTTACTTAAAGGAAAGGCGAGAAGCCGCCTAGCATCGTCCGTCGGTCTGTGGTGCTGAGCGACTCGAAGAGAAAGGCAAGCGATGCCGCTCCCCAAGCATATTTCCCCACTCTGCCCAAGTCTTCTAGCAGTGGCAGCAGCCTGCAGCTGATCACATCTGCTCGGTTCAGAAAAAGCAGCTTTCCGAACAACAGCATCAGAAATCATCTTAGGACCCGGTCTCCCTCCTGTCCTGCCTCTCCCGCCACTCGCGGGCGTACCTGCTCTATCACCTTGTCTATGTGCTGCTCGGGGAGTTCCCCGACCGCTATAGCCGCTCCTTTTAGTCCCAAGCTGTCCTGCAATCTCGACCTCGAAAGCTGGGATGATGTGTGCCCCGGCCTGATCAAGTCTAAGCCCAGCAGCTCCTGAGCTAGCACTCTATAATCTCCATATGTCCACCCGGTCACGGCAGCTCCGTGGACTCGCAAGCCGGTGATCCTCGCCATATCTTCCAATGAGGGGATCATGTGACCCCATGGGAAGATGGATGCTTGGCTCACGGGGTCCCATCTCTCGTGGAGTGCGTATAGCAGTGGCGTATCCATCCTAGTCACCTCGATGCTCAGCACCTCGAAAAATCCCATCCCGGCCAATCTCTCTCTCTGAAACTCAGGGCAATGCCTGGTATACCGCCTGGATCTGGAGCCAAGAGGTACTCGTTCTTCTTTTCCCCTGCACAATTAGAGCATAAGTCAGCCATTACATCATAATTTCATTGCATTACATTAATAGAAATGAAAGCAACAAAAAAATTGAAAAATTGAAAAATCTCCAAAAATTGCTTCTACCTCTGGTCACTCTGACGGCCCTGTGGTGATGTGTCACAGTCCTCTGATGCTCCAAGGGTGGTGCGTCAGGTCTGTGACGGTTGCTGCAACGACCGTCACATCTTCTGCAATGGGGCGTTATCCCCTTTGTTTGCCTTAGCTCCTGAAAATGGCCATAAAGGCCTACACTGGTTCCTAATGGGTCCCCAGACCCATTTCCACCGTATAAACACATGCATACACATAAGAATTTCAAGAATTGGATTTTTAGGGCGGGGGACCTACCTCATGGTTGTGACCTCGTTCTCTCTTTTCCGGTGTCGTAGCCCCTCCTTCATCGCCAGCAGTCTCCTCCATTGCCTCTTCTCCTCCTTCCTCTGCCGTGGGTGGGTCCTCCTCCGCCGTTTGCTCCGCCGTCACCGTTGGTTGATCGGTCACCGTCGGGGGGGACCTCTTCTCGGTCCACTCGAGCCCGGAACTGTTTGATCGCCATTGTCTTCTTCCCTTTCTCCCTCCTCATGGGTGGCCGGGGGAGCTCATCGCCGGTCATGGTGAAGGGACGCCGGTGGGGTGTTTTGGTTTTGGGTGTTTTGTGTGTTTGGGCGTTTGAGTGAATGAGGGTGAACGACCGTTCGATTGGTTTTTTTTGAACGCTCAGAAAATGTGACGGTCTATTGTATGACCGTTATTGTCTATGACACGTCTTTCTTGGGCTGTCAGGTGTGAAAGTCATCTATTTTTGAAAAATGTGAACTGACGTTGTGTGACGCGCCTATCTTAGACCGTTACAGTGTTTTGACGCAGCTTCCTTGGACCATCAGAGTCTTTGAAACATTTTGATATGATAAATGCTTTATTTTATGCTTGAATGGTCATTATGCTTCCAATGCCATATCTTATTAATGAAATTCATGCTTATGAATGGTTATGCCTCATGAACAATAGTTGTTGGCTAACCTCTCTTTCCTATGGATGAGATCATGAACACCATAAGTCATCATGCTTTCATTGACAAAGCAGGTAAGTCAGGTGTTGTATCCCGATTCCTTATCCCTTAAATGCATTACTATATGTTATGTATATATATTATCTCGAGAACCGGCTGGTTATTCATGTGTTCTGGGATCTGATGTTCCCCTTTAACAAAAATGATGATGATCTAAGTGAACATGTTTAATCGTTGGATAGGCCGTTAGGTTGGAAAAGCTTGGGGACGATGGTTCTATCTTGCACGCCGTGGTTACAGATGGTGTGCTGACCCTAGTTTCTCCGGTCTAGCAATATTATTCTCGAGTATCTTGCTATTTTATTCTTTCTTTGCATTCATTTTAATGAGGTTTTTTTCCTTTAGCCCGACATGCATCATACGCATCTTTGAGCATTCATGAGCCCCATCTGTCCAGGTGTCTCAATAATGGTGAATAGCTGTGTTCAATGATCTCGAATAAGGAGAGTCATTTCACTCTGAATTGGAACGTTTCCTTCGGTCTGCTCGCTTGATCTAGTTAGCTGAAGATTCCTGTCTGGATGTTAGTTAATCGTCTCTTTCCTTTCCGTTGCTCCGGCCGTTGGCCATGTTTTCCTTTCCTTAGTTGTTAGTTCCTCCAGACGTGTGTCCTTTGGTTGGCTATTTCCTTGTGATTGGTTTGAAGTTTTATAGAAAATTCCTATCGCTCGTTGGTTGAGAACTGGTGTCGTTTGCCTTAACACCCGCTTTTCAATCCGCTCCGCTTCATCTCCGTGTTCCATTTCACTTTCGCTTCACCTCCGCTCGATCCCCTGCAAAGAGGATGTTAAGGAGGGGGCATATGTTGACACCCGTTTTATGACCAATAAGTCGGATCATCTCCTTGTTCATTTTATATGATGCTCCGAGTTGCTCACCTCTATTGAGCCTTCTTGGTCAATTCGAGATTTATTTCATGGGTCATGTCTCCTTGGTTGGGTCTGGTTCCTTACCTCTTTCCGATGGACGAAGCTTAGCAAGTCTTCATTTTCATTTGTACTCCATTGTCTCTAACGGTCCTTTGACGGAGCGTTACATCCATGTAACACATCTACCTTGGTCTGTTACATCATCCCAGAGTCCTTAAGCTTATGGCTTCTTTCAAGCTTATCTTTTAGCCTATCCGTTGAGTGTGACGGCTTATCGTGCGGTCGTTACATTCATTGTAACGCGTCTACCTTTGACCGTTACATCCATCTAGAGTCCTATGATCGTAAACTTCGCCCGTTGATCTTATCTTTTAATGGATAGGGTTGTGTGACGATCCATCCTTGGAGCGTTACATCCTTGTGGCGGTCTATCATGCAGCCGTTACATCAAACAGAGAGTTCTAGCAGAACTGCTCTTTCTCTGCTACTCCGTGGCCGAATTAAGAGTTTGATCTGAGGATTTCTCCTTCAAATCTGATCCTTGGAACCTTCTGTTTGTTTCTATGGACTCTTGGGAGTATTATCTTCAAGAGTTTGCCAAGAAATGTCCTACTTTCTAGCTGGATTATCCTCTGCTCGACCAGAGAGTTTGAGGGTCAATAAATAGAACCCTTGACTTCATGGCTTGAAGAAGAGACATCTGGAGTTCGCGTCGAAGTGCTGCCGCATCCTGGAGCTAGAACGAGCCAAGGAGAACTGCTTCCCACGTCCATCTGCTTCCAAAGTCCAGGGAGTATCATTTCCAAGAGTTTAGTTCAGTCAAATTGTGTTCTTAGTGTCTTTTCCCTCTTTCAAGCATTCATAGCATTGTCCCTCTCCATCTCCCACATTCTTGCACTTGCTACATTCATTCAAAACATCTTCCCATCTTTTAAAACGCCCCAGAGGGGTTAAAAAACCAACCTCCCCGGTATTTCCCTTTCCTTTTGCATGTTTTTAAGTTTCTTTGATTTATTGATACCACTTTGTCTAAGGGCTAATTTGGGTTGTTTTTCTTGTGTTCTACACTCTTTTGCAGGTTTACAGAGTCCATAGCACGAGGCCCAAGCTCTCTAGCCGGCTAGAAAGCTTGGAGATCAAAAGATTCCCACCTTCTATTCTGTAGAATCTCTGACGGTTTGTCGCAGGCGCGTTAGAGTCTTGTAGCGGTCTATCGTGGGACCATCACACTTGCTGTGGCGCATCTGTCTTCGGCCGTTACATATTGCAGAGCTGCAGTTTCCTGGTTGCTTTCTCTCTCCCGTGGGCGGGTGCATCATCCTCCTATTCTAAGATACTTATCAGGTTTTTGGCTTGTTTTTACCTTAGTGGTGATCACATCTTTCCTTAGTTTGGGCATTAGCTTTCTCTTTCATCATATCTCCTCTTTACTTTGCTTGTTCCACCTATACGGTGTGTTTTTCTTTATTCCTTAATCCACACCCCGGCGTGTGTTTATCTTTATTTGCTTAGTTTAGTTTTGATTGAGTTAGCATGCCCATGCTAGAGCTTGTGCTGGTTGCCTAGGTTCATGATTCACATGTTCATAGGTTGAGTGATTTCATTACTTGGCTCATACTTTCATCATAGTTGGCATCATAGCCCATCTTGCAAAAGAAGGGACACATTAAAACCAACACTTGGGTCGCTATTTCAGTTCATGCAGTAAACGACAAAAACTCAATCTAGAATGATATTTGCAATCTCTTACAGACCTGTATGCACGTATACAAGCCTAGAAACTATTAAATTTGGCTTAACATTTGAGAAAACATACCTTTATGGAGTTGTATTTGATAGAAACATGAAGAGGATGAAGAATCAATAACAAGAATCGCCCTTGAATGACACTCTATTTCAAACAGAGTTACGGGATTATAACAAGAGCAGCAGCTCTTATTAAACGCAATAGCAGCAACCCTTGTATGAAGTTGTAGAAGGGTGAAGAGCAACAACGCAGCAGCCGCAGCCCCTTCTTGGTGTAGACAATCCGCAGAAAGAAGAGGAAGAAGACGACGAAGATCCTTCCTCAGCCAGAGGATGAAGGGGAAGCAGAGGGTAACGCCGGTCGCCCTTCAATGTAGCAAGGGAAAGAGGAAGATGAAGAACCTTCTTTAGTTTTTGACGCACGGAGCAGCAGTAGGTTGTTGAAGAGAGCCAGCAGGTTGGCTCGACAGAAGGGTTGGTATTTATAGGAGAAGGAATCCTAATGGGTTGTATGAGTTTGATTAGAACTAAAATTTCCTATGTAGAATCCTTAGATATCCATGTGTTGATCCTTTCCCTGATCGGAACTTACCCAGTTAACATCCTTGTTCGAGCCAAACACTAACGGGTCCCATTTGGAAATGACGCCTAAGGTTGGGGCGTTATTTCATAATTGACGCATATGTACGCGGTCTTCAATTCATGATATAGCGCCTGTCAAGGTGGCGTCAATTCTTTAATTAGCGCCTGCTTGAACAGTCTTCAATTAAATGACGACCTGACAGGAGGCGTTATTCATCTTGACTTAGTTGTTATATGTTTTAAGTGTATATGAGTTGGGCCTTTTATCATTGGTTTAATCTTTTAAGATTTTATTCTTTAAATTTACCAGGGTTGCCACACCCTCCCCCACTTAGAAGAATTTTGTCCCCAAATTTAATTGCACATATTTACGGAGGGTGCAGGACATATACCTTTTTAGAATAAATCTGGGAATCACTTCCTCATGGACTACTCAGTCTCCCATGTGGCTTCGTGCTCTGAGCATTTACTCCATTGCACCTTTAGCATGGGAATCGTTTTGTTCCTCAGTGTACGAACTTCACGATCGAGTATCTTCATGGGCTTTTGTTCATATGTGAGATCCTTTTGAATCACCAGGTCTCCCTGATCGATGATATGTGACGGATCGTGCACATACTTCTTTAACATAGATATGTGAAATATGTTATGAACTTCGGACAATTGAGGAGGCAAGGCGATGTGATAAGCAACCTCGCCCACTCTTTCTAGTACCTCAAAATGTCCAATAAACCTTAGTGTAAGCTTGCCTTTAACACCAAATCTCCTTATTCCACGTCCAGGTGATATTTTGAGAAATACGTGATCTCCGACTTAGAATTCGAGATCTCTTCTTCGTGTATCAGCATAAGCCTTCTGTATAGACTGAGCCACTTGAAGTCTCTCTCTATTCATCTGAATCTTTTCGGTGGTATCCCCTTACCATGTCTGGGCCTAATAGTTGTTTCTCGCCAACCTCATCCCAGCACAAAGGTGATCAGCAACTCCTTCCATATAAGGCTTCGAAAGGTGCCATTTGTATACTTGCATGGTAGCTGTTGTTGTATGCAAACTCGACCAAAGGCATGTGATCATGCCATCTTCCACCAAAATCAATGATGCAAGCTCTGAGCATATCTTCTACTACCTGATTTGTTCTCTCGGTCTGACCATCCGTCTGAGAATGAAAAGCAGTACTAAAGTTGAGTCTTATCCCCAACGAATGTTGTAGACCCTTCCAAAAATGTGAAGTAAAACGAGGGTCTCGGTCAGACACGATTGAAATAGGAATGCCATGTATTCTAACTATTTCCTTGATGTACAATGCGGCAAGAACATCTATTGACCATCGGCTTTTGATTGGCAAGAAATGTGCCAACTTGGTCAGACGGTCTAGGATGACCCAAATTCCATCATGTCCTCCTCTAGATTTAGATAGTCCCATAATGAAGTCCATACCGATATCCTCCCACTTCCACTTGGGAATATCAAGAGGATGTAGCTTTCTGGCAGGCTTTTGGTGCTCCGCCTTGACCTGTTGGCAAGTGAGACAGCGAGACACGAAGTCTGCTACTTCTCTTTTTATGTTGGGCCACCAAAAAGTCCTTTTTAAATCTTGGTACATTTTGGTGGATCCTAGATGAATCGTGTACCTTGATCTGTGAGCTTCTTCTAAGATCTTCTTCTTTAGCTCTGGACAATCTGGGATGCAAGTTCTATTTCTGAATAACAACCTTCCATCTGATGCTAATTTGAAATCAGATTGCTCTTATATCTTGTCCTTGATTTCCACTAATACCGGGTCATTATCTTGCAGTCCTTGTATCTCTGAGAGTAGATATGGATGTATGCTCATATGGGATAGTATAACACACCGATTTTCCATGTCCATGCTTATATTAAGTTTAGAGAATTGTTCTAGTAGCTTCCACTCTTGAATCATACAATTGGCTAATATAGCTCTTAGCTTTCGACTGAGGTTATCAGCTACAGGATTACCCTTTCCAGGATGATATTGTATAGTGAAGTCGAAGTCTTTGAGATATTCTAGCCAATGTCTTTGCCTCATATTCAATTCCTTCTTTGAGAAGAGATACTTGAGACTCTTGTGATCGGAGTATATAGTAAACTACACTCCGTATAGGTAATGTCTTCAGATCATCAATGCAAACACTACCGCGGTCAACTCTAGGTTATGGACTGGGTAGTTTTCTTCATGCTTCTTCAATTGGCGAGAAGAGTAAGCTATAACTCCTCCTTGTTGCATTAAGACACATCCGAGACCAATGCCAGATGCATTGGTGTATACCTTGAATATCTCTCCTTCAACTGGCAAAGCTAAGATCGGGGCCGTAGTTACGTGATCCTTTAGAGCTTGAAAGCTTCTTTCACATTCCTCACTCCATTCATAACAGATCTCCTTTCTAGTTAACTTAGTGAGTGGTACGGCGATCATGGAGAAATCCTTGATGAATTGCCTATAATAGCCTGCAAGACCCAAGAAACTACGGATCTCGCCGGCATCAGTTGGCCTTTCCCAATTCTTTACAGCTTCTACCTTTGATGGATTTACGAATAAACCGTCTTTTTATATGACATGCCCCAAGAAAGATACTTCTTCTAGCCATAATTCACATTTACTGAGCTTTGCATATAATTGATTGGTCCTCAATATCTGTAATGTAATCCTCAAATGCTCCTTATGCTCTTCCTTGGTCTTCGAATAAATTAATATATCATCAATGAAAACCACCACGAACTGATCTAGATGAGGCCTAAATATACTATTCATCAACTGCATAAAGGCTGCAGGGGCATTCGTTAGTCCAAAAGGCATAACAACAAATTCATAGTGCCCATACCTACTCCTGAATGCGGTCTTATGAATGTCCTCATCTTTGATCCTTAGTTGGTGATATCCCGACCTGAGATCGATCTTTGAGAAATACTTGGATCCAGATATTTGATCAAATAGTTCATCGATTCTCGGCAATGGATACTTGTTCTTGATAGTGAGATGATTCAACTGTTGATTGTCGATGCATAAACTCATGGATTCATCTCTCTTATTTACAAATAGCACAGGTGCTCCCCACGGGGAAGTACTCGGCCTTATAAATCCTTTCTTAAGAAGTTCCATCAATTGTTCCTTTAACTCCTTGAGCTCGACAGGGGACATCCTATATGGTGCCTTAGAAACTGGACCAGCACCAGGGACCAATTCGATGGTGAAGGCCACTTCTCTTTGTGGGGGTAGTCCAGGCAAATCTTCCGGAAACACATCCGAGAATTCTTGTACTACTGGGATGTCTTCTATCCTAGACTCCTTGGTCTCCTTAATGGTGACAAGAGCAAGGAAAGATATACATCCTTTCATTATTAACTTGCTAGCTCAAAGAGTTGATATAAGAGGTGACTTGCTTTGACTCTTAGGGCTAGTGTAGACCAATTCTGGAAGTTCCTGGAATGTAACCTTGCTCTTGCGGCAATCAACAGTTACCTGGTATTTAGATAGCCAATCGGCTCCTAATAAAATATCATAGTCCTTCATATCTAGGCATATTAGGTCGATAGGTAGATTTCTTTCTTTTACCAAGACTTCACAATATTGGTAATGGTGAACAATATCGACTTCGTTTCCAAGAGGAGTTGAAATAACTAATTTTATCAATTCCGGTTCCATATGTAATGGGTCCGCAAACTTTTTGGAAATAAAAGAATGCGATGCACCAGTATCAAATAAGACATATGTAGACTTGGAACAAACTTGCAGTGTACCTTCCACTAGTCCGCCTTCGTCTTGTTCTGTCTCCTTAATAGCTTGGAGACGTGCATTTTTCGTCACCGGGCGCTTTCCGTCACCGGCTTGATTGTTGATCAAGGGACAATCGAGAATCCGATGATCGCGGCTCCCGCAACGGAGACAGGCTCCAAGTTTCCTCCAACATTCTTCGGCCTTATGTCCGGCCTTGTCACAGTGTTTACACACCACTTTAGAAGGTGTGGTAGTGATGGAGAAAGGTTTGGTCTTCTTGAACTTTTGCTCTTGGGAGGAAGTGCCTTCATTACTTGGCCTCTTTTTGTTGAAATTGGGTTTGAAGGAACCAGAACTAGTGACCTATTCCTTCTTATCTTTCCCACGAATCCTATCAGATAGCTCCGTGGCATCTTCTAGTAGCTGGGCCCATCGTACCATCTCCGAATAGACTTGTATGTCCATCAGCACGAGCTGTGTGATATATTGGGGCCTGAGCCCATTAAGAAATCTCCTAGCTTTCATTTTCTCGGTACTGACTAAATGTTTAGCATACCGGGACAACCTAGAGAATTGTGCCTCGTACTCAGCCACTGACAAAGATCGTTGCTTCAGTGCGGCGAATTTGGCGGCTTTCTTCTCTTGAATTCGTTATGAGAAATACTTATTGTTGAAATATTCAACAAATTCTCCCCATGTAACCTGAGCTCGATCTAATGTGATTTCTATTGACTCCCACCAGCATCGGACGTCTCTCTCCAGTTGAAACATAGCTAACAAGACCTTCTCTGGGTCTGTGCATTGCATAAGTCTAAAGATGCATTCAGTCTCTCGGATCCAGTGCTCAGCGTCATCCGGGTCAATGGATCCCATGAACTTAGGAGGGTTCATGTTCTTGAAACTTTGGTGGAGGTTTCCCACTCCACGGTGCGCACCACCTTGTGCCACCTGCTGAAGTGCCTGCGTCATGCCTTGGAGAGTGCGTTGCATGTTACGCCATTGAGCACGTTTGGCAGCCATTGTCCTGCAAGGATTTTAAATAAAAAATTAATATGAGATTTGACCAAGAGTTGAATATCTAAGTGATCTTAACCCATGGTTCTACCCAATCTCACCGATTAAAGGTTTAAACCTATCCTTGGACTTGGGTTTCCTAAGAATTGAATATCATTGGCTCTGATACCACAAAAACTGTCACACCCCAAGCACGGAAGGAACCCGAAGATGCGTGACGAGTTTATATCAATCATGCCAATCATAGCGTTAGTGTATTCGACACGAAGACAGAGCGCGCAAGAGTAAAGATAACCCAATCCTTTATTTCATCATAAATTCCAAAGTACTTCTATTACATCCACTAAAAGATAGTGCTAGGACACAATAAAATGAAAATACAATGGTTAACTCAAGAAAATAGAAAAGATAAGACTAGATAATGCTTGGATAGACGGAGTAGCTCTAATCTCATCACTCTTGACTTTCCCAATCCGATTGAGTTTCATCCTCGGACTTACCTTAAAAAATAAGGGAAAACACTATGTGAGCGAACACTCAGTAGGGATTATATCTCAAGAGCTAGCTTGCTTTATGTAGATTACATGTTACATGAAATTCAATAAACTATGCATGGTCGCACAAAACGACAATAAGGAACGTATAACAAGAGAGAATGTATATCAAGAGGTAGTGAACGAACTGGCAAGTCTTTCAAGAACTCATGTCAATATAGCAAGATAATCAAGCACGTATACTTATTATGTCAAGTGATCAAGTCATGTCAAGAATTGGCTATCATGTTTCAAGCAAGTAAATAAATAAATACACCTTTCCGGGTCACGCCAGTCATGTCATGTCAAGTCAAGTACGAGATTTGTGGAATGTCTATCAAGTTAGTCATGCACTTCGGTGCAATGTCACACCATGATCATTACAACTCCCACGGGCACTAGTACTTTGGGGTGCTTCTCCCAGGACCAGATCGGGCCCTATATGCACAGGCATTGATCATGTATTTTTGACATCCACTATAGTTGTAGCCAATATAGAATTGCAAAGGATTAAGCTTGTATGAACTTTAGGGTAGATCTTGTGGAATAGTATTCCAAAGGTTGAACAAGATGTGTAAGGATGATAATAACAGTACAATCACGATTCGCATTAAAACTAGGTGGAATCGGCTCCCTAACTTGGGTGCCATGATATTTAAGAATAAGCGCTCATATATAGATGGTCGCTCCTTCTTGAACATGATAAGCTAGATAGAATTGAGGTCCACAAGTATGGCACATAATTCATAAGAACACTAATGGCATGGTTTCCCATTCCATTAAATCTTAAGGATATTCTCATGACATCCACATAGCATGTCATGAGGGCCGGTATACCATGTTTCTTTAGAGTGACATGGCAATCAAGTAGTGTCATAGGTTTTCATGGTACATCCCGCTCGGCTGTTTTGACGGAATCCAAGGCTAGCGGAGTCTTACAGAGGTCTCTATGATAAAGTCACCGGTCCGGAGGAACGGAATGTCCTGCGGAGGGTTCATCTATCACCGAGAAATAGTGGGTAATCAATAAAACATCACAAAATGTGAGACTATATTTACGGAATAGAATATAGAGCCGAAATATAACCAACTGACAGTGGGTTATAGAAATCCACAAAAAATCAGTAAAATAGGGAATTGACGCCTTAGGTCGCGTCTTCATTTCATAAAATGGTGCCCTTGTCAGGGTCATCAGTTCAATAAGTGACGATTGTTAACACAGTTGTTACATCCAGATTACTACTGATATTAAAATCTATAAATATTCCTAAGTTTCAGATATTATGTAAATGGCGACTTAGCATAAGTCTTTAATTTAGTAAAAAGTGCCCTGGTTAGAAGCGTTATATATCGAAATGAAGGCATGGTACATATCGTTATTTCAATTTTGTAATCAGATCAGAATTAATTCAAAATTTCTAGATTATCACTAAATAGCGCCTGAGTGTAGGGGCGTTCATTCAATTGACGACCTAGCTGGGGTCGTTATTTATTTGTCAACCGATTTGCACCGGGCAGGTATAATCACAAACACATGATTTTTGGAGTATGTCTGATCAGAAAACTAAAGACATGTACAGGTAGAGAAAAATAATAGGAATTTAGGAACATGATCATGCATTAGTTTACATGTAAGGGTTCACAGTTATTAAATTTTGAACATTGTGTAATTATTAATTATCTAGACAATTGACGATTGTTTGTATGGTCGTTAAATCAAATAGCGCCCTAGCTTGGGTCGCTATTTCAGTTCATGCAGTAAACGACAAAAACTCAATCTAGAACGATATTTGCAATCTTTTACAGACCTATATGCATGTATACAAGCCTAGAAACTATTAAATTTGGCTTAACATTTGAGAAAACCTACCTTTATGGAGTTGTAGATGATAGAAACGTGAAGAGGATGAAGAATCAATAACAAGAACCGCCCTTGAATGACACTCTGTTTCAAACAGAGTTACAAGAATATAACAAGAGCAGTAGCTCTTATTAAACGCAATAGCAGCAACCCTTGTATGAAGTTGCAGAAGGGTGAAGAGCAATAACGCAGTAGTCGCAGCCCCTTCTTGGTGCAGACAATCCGCAGGAAGAAGAGGAAGAAGACGATGAAGATCCTTCCTCAGCCAGAGGATGAAGGGGAAGCAGAGGGTAACGCCGGTCGCCCTTCAATGTAGCAAGGGAAAGAGGAAGAACCTTCTTGAGTTCTTTATGCACGGAGAACAATAGGTTGTTGAAGAGAAGAGCCAGCAGGTTGGCTCGATAGAAGGGTTGGTATTTATAGGAGAAGAAATCCTAATGGGTTATAGGAGTTTGATTAGAACTAAAATTTCCTATGTAGAATCCTCAGATATCCATGTGTTGCTCCTTTCCCTGATCGGAACTTACCCAGTTAACATCCCTGTTTCAGCCAAATACTAACGAGTCCCGATTGGAAATGACGCCTAAGGTTGGGGCGTTATTTCACAATTGACGCATATTGTAACGACCCGAGAATCCGATTACCGGGAAGGCCCGATAACCCGAGACTCGAACCGCCGCCCATGAGCCGGGAGGGCTTGGAAGGGCTAAAAGGAGTGTGGAGGCACAAAGAAATAGGAAATAAAGTAGGACAACGATTAACAGAAATAAATAAACAACTACAGCTACAACAGAGTCCAATCCAACAGAAAGTACAGTCTAAAGTAGTAAAAATGTACCACATGTCGAGTGAACACTCGGCCCAGCGAGCTGGCAGCTGAGAACCTCCGCACAGCGCCCTCGAACCTCGAGGAAGAAGAACCGCCTCACCTGAAAAGCAGAGAATGAGTCTCCAAAATAGAGATTCAGCAGGGATCCCGTGGAACCCCAACCGGAAACAACGTCGGTAGCGAAAGGAAGGCTACAAGAGCAACTGCAACAGCAGGAATAGTAAACCCGGTGGCCGGTCGATGCCCGGCGCTACAACTACTCCTACTGTACCAGAAACACACCCCGATCTCGCAGTCAAGGCTACCGAACTGCACTAGTACCGCTTACCGAAGTAAAAACCCACGGTAACCACACCGTAGAGGCCTGTCTCCCTGGACACGGCCGACCTGGACACACAGTCCAAAGTGCAACCCCAACCATCCGGTGGCGGGTACCACACAACAAGACGCAACCTCGGTAAAGCCACTAGCACAAGTCTCACGGCGCGAGAGCCGACACACGTGCCACGGTGAAACACCTGGAACTCAACGGTCAACGCGGCCAAAACCCGAAGGTCGAAGTCACACGGAAACTGATAGTCTGTCACTCTCTGTCCAGAACATGAGTACCTCCCACTAGAAGCAAGGCCGAATGCGTCCACTGACGTCTTAGTCCGCAGCTCAGGTGTCTCCCTCCGGCCCAGTGGGAACTGAGACACCGTACAAGTAACCACAAACAAGTGACTAGATGGGGTCACGCCCGTCGACGTGGGTCCAACCGCCCTCAACCACGTGTGCACACACAGGCCGTGCATCCCTGGTCTGATCCTCTGACCGGTTTTCCCCTCAGCCGGACTCTGGCTGCTAGACGCGGGGCCCGATGGAAACCGGTCCACAAACCGTCTCTAAGGGTAGCCTCTCCACCACTCCCTGGTGGAACCACACGCGTGTAAGCAGGCTTCGACTAGTGGAGGGTCACTGAGAGAGTAGACTCTCAACTCAACGGAAAACAACGTCCGAACCCGACGACGTACGGGGACCATCCCACGTACCAGCACTGTCGCACGGTGACCACAGTCGGAGAAGAAACGGGACTCACCGCCTACAGGCCGCACACATGGCCACGCAGACACATAGGAATACGGTTCCCAAAGATGCTCACAGGCCGCCAAACCAAATCCCACTCTCAGGGAAAGGCGGGAACCCTCCAGCCCCAGGCTGGGCATTGGACTCGCCGTCCAAGACCACCTGCATGGCCCACGCGGAAAGCACAGAAGCATGATTCCCAGGGCAATGCACAAGCTGCCACGCTGATAGCTGGACTCACAGTCCAAGGTGGTGCGGACACCCGAGCAGTTGAGCGGCGCGATACGCCGAGCCACCGGTACCGCACACAGAGCACGACTCGAGCCACCTCAGCATCTATTTGGCTAGGAGACAGCCTGGAGACGCCCCCCTGACTCCCGGCTTTTATCATATTTAGTTAGACTTTACGTGTGTGTAATTTGTGTTTATTTCATTGCATTCGGTTTGCCATTTTGATTGTAATACGGGCTTATGTGCAATTCGGACCCCGTGGGCCCCACGGGCCCCCCAGGCCCCATCCCATTGGGCCACCTCAACCTAGGGTCCCACGTGGGGTCAGTCAACATGCCAAATGGAGGCATCTAGAAGTTTGAATGGTAAAAGGACACATGGGGGACAAGTGGCTTGAAAAGTCCAAGGAGGCTACCCACCCCCACCTACCAAGTCCACCTTCTACACCCTAGTCCAAGGGCCGCCCCCCTCCCTTTATTTTTTTATTTATTTTGTGTGTGTGTGTCTCATGCCATCCCAGCCCTTCATCTTTCACTCCTAGATCCTACGGTTGTGGATGGATGAGAGATGTAACCTATTTAAGCTTGTATTTTTCATTTTGGAGAATTAATGCCATAAGAATTGTGAAAAAGCTTGAAGCTCCAGCCTTGGTGCGCCCCCTCCTCCTCTCCCTCTTCCCCTTGAAGCTGTGAAGGCTTCCTTCTGGTGGTGAGACTCCACCCTATCAGTTCCGGTCGCCGCCGCCGCCGCCACGAGCCGCCACCGCACCGCCACCGCCATCAACGGAGTTCTGCCAACGCAGTACCACAGAAGCTTCCACGAATTTCTTGTCTCAGCCACGAGCTCAGATAGATCTGGGAATTTTATTGGATGT
The DNA here is from genome assembly GCA_022559845.1 of Amorphophallus konjac. Taxonomy (NCBI): domain Eukaryota; kingdom Viridiplantae; phylum Streptophyta; class Magnoliopsida; order Alismatales; family Araceae; genus Amorphophallus; species Amorphophallus konjac. Next base: position 278,305,683 of record CM040124.1, on the reverse strand, counting down.
TTCAGAGGTGTCAAGGACATCCCACAAATTTTGGTTTGCCATTCAGATCTCGTTTCATATTTTTTGATTTTTCTCCACTCTTCCATTTTGGTTCTGCCAGAGTTCTATCCAGTTTCATCCCCGCCTGAGTTTCATGTCTTAGGTCCACTTTTTGATTTCTGTTGATTCGCCCAATTTTACTGGGGGTTCCATTCATTCACCCCTTCATCCACAATTTTTCTAAATTTTTGATGCGCACATCTCATGTTTTATAAAATTCGTTCTCACACCCGTCTACAGTTCTGTCCACCTGTTCCCCGATTCGACCACCAGTAACCCTAAAAATCATAGTAAATCACCACCACCTCCAAATCAAATTACAAAAATAGTCCCTGTTCTGTGGTTGGATACCCTACAACTTTGAAGAAGCGCTCAAGAGCTGAATCGGAGGTTTACTAGGCGGTAAACAGTGGTTCTCAGATAAGTGCCCTGCAGCTCTGAGATTTCGGTTACTGTACAACAGGAACTTGTAAATTCATTAACGTTCTGATCCGACCAGATCTAGCAGATCTCTCTGGGTCTAGATTGAAGAATTTGAAGAGAGCTTTCCAACGATAGCTCATGCGTCCCGATCCGACGTCGGGATTGGTCACAGCGGCCGTTTTTGCCGGAGCGCGTGCTTGAAAACAGCAACTAAAAATCCGTGGGCAGCAACTTCAAAGCTTGGGAATCGGCACCGATCGACCCCCGATCGGTGTTCCCGGCTGACCGCCGTCCGTGGAGGCGCGCCACCAGGGGTCCCCATCATAGTGGGTCCCACCCCCACAGATCCGGAGGACAGCGCCATCCGTGGGCCCCGTGGGCCCGCAGAACCCGCCGTTCGGAAAGCAGGAAAACGCGGAGTTCGGCACCGCCGGGCGACATCAAGATGCTGCCCGTCAACCCGAGTTGCGTGATTCCCGGGCTCCACATGTGACCTTTTACCTCCCTGCATGGAGTGGGTCAAATCTTTGTATTGCTGTGATATTATTTAACCGGGAGTCCGTGATTCGGCCTGGGTTGTCTTCGCCACGCCGGGTGCGTGGAGGTAATGGTCCGAACCTCTTGGCGTTCATTTGCTTAGCTAGTATACGGTCTTTTGCCGCTGCCGAGAGCATAGGTACTAGCCCGTGTGTCCATGTCACCACTGTAAGAGTGAGTGTAACCTGTCCCGTGACTCGATCCGATTCCGGAAGTTGAGTCGGACTACCCTTGACCTCCGCCGGTTCCTTAACCGCGCACGGTCCGTGCTTTCCCTCGCTTGGGATGACGAGTGAGCTTCCACTTCTGTTAGCGACGTTTCGCCACTAGGAGCTCGTAGTGTCAGGCTTAGTGTCTCCCTGGTATGTGCTGCTGGTCGCGTCTTCATCTAGAGTCCGAGGGTGGCACCTAATAGTGTCGTCTCCCGTGTCCGTCCCGCATCAGTTTGGTATCAGAGCGAGTCGAGTCTAGGGTAGTCGTTGCATAAGTCATGCATCATGGTCTAAGTCGAGTCTAGGATCATCATTATTTTTAAAACAAAAAAAGAGTGTTTTAAACTGCATTTCACCCAATAGCCCGGTATATTAAAAGGCGTTGCCCGAACGTTAGGTTATGCCTATCGGGAGGGTAGCATACTTGCGCGAGTGATCTTCGGGTCGCTTATCTCCGCCACGTACCAGATATTGGTTTAGGTCTAGGTGCATTAGTCGGTGTTTGCATTAGTTAGTGCATTCCAACCTTGCATAGCCGGTCTAGTGTAGTGTCCAAGTGTCGGCATGTCCAACATATAGTTCCCCCCCCCCAATTTCCCATGGATTCCCAATCACCCGGGCATTATGGCCGTTGGTCCACCCATGGGCTTGGCAACCACCCACTCCACTTCCATAGGCCCGAAGCCTCGGATTTTTATGGCTCCAATGGCCCGGGCGACTACCTCAAGTGGGAGGCCGCCATGGACACATACTTTGATTGTTATACTATGTCCGAGGCCATGCAATTCTCTTTCGCTAAAGAGCGGCTTCTTCATGAGGCTGCCGAAAAGTGGGATTACATCGAAAGAATGAGAGAGGTTAGGGGGCAATGGCCCATCGAGTCATGGTGGGACATGAAGAGAGAGCTTAGGAAGGTCTACGTGCCCAACCGGTCACCTCCAACCGGCCCCACCCAATCCCTTCCAACCAAGTGGGTTCTAGTCGGAGGCAAAGAGTCCCACACGTAGATGAGCCAAGACCCAATCCTAGGACGGTTGACTACGGGCGAGTCCACCATGATATCCCTATTCCAACCCACTCCGTTGCCGAACTTATGCAAATGATTTTGGACCGGTTGGATGGGGTGGATAGGACACGTACTCCTAGTGATGTACTCCAACCCGAGCCTAAGGAGGTCATCGCCGGTAGCCTTAACCCGGCCCCATCAACGGAGTCCCCAAGCCCTCTCCCCATCATAGTGGATCCTCTTCTCCCACTCACGAGAGCCCCATTGCCTACACCCCCTGTCCGTCAGGAATATAAGGGTAGGGACCCACTTATCAGGGAGCGTAGTGGGTCACGACAGCAGTGTTATCGCTGCCAGGGGTTCGGCCACTACGCCGGACAATGTCCCACTCGGACATCTCTAGCCATAAGGGACAAAAGGGTTGGAGAAGCCCCACTCTCCGATCTTTATTCTAAGCCACCTCAGCCCGAGCCACCCGTGTTTCTAACGGGTATGCTTGTCATAGCCGAGCCGCTTCTTAGCTGGCTCAAGAAGGGTTTGGTCCCACTTCCCTTCCCATCTATGGACCCTATTCTACCTCTCGTGCCAATCAATTCATTTCATACCACTTTCCGGTCTAGTCACTATGTGGATACATTGGATGACCTTCTTAAAGGGTTAGACCGGCAGTGGACATTTACGCACTTGTTGGCTCCAGGCTTCGACCGACCCACAGGTCATAGTTTCACTCATCCCGCTTTGGGGTCCATCACCTCCGTGTACACCGTGGGTCATGTTACCACGAAGGTTCTTCTACTCCTCCCTATGCCGGCCGAGTCCGACTTCATTCCCCTTTGCCCAAGGGAGGAATCTTACTTTCTACCTATGACTATCGTCCCATCTCTCACAATGAATGAAGGTGATCATTTACACCTCCAAGATTTCCAAATGTGGGATAGTGATTTGTGGAAGCCTAGTCCGAGGGGTCATACCTTCTTTGATCCCTTCGACCCATTCTCTTGTGGACCCCGTGACCCACCACATTTACTCCACCTTTTCGAGAGAGTCCACCATCATACCCCCACCGTCTCATCTCCCTTCATGGATGAAGGAGATCAACAACACCTTCTAGACTTCCACACATGGGATCTTGAGATGAGGGAATCCATATCGAGGGGTCACACATTCTTTGATCCCTTCGATCCCTTTCTTAGTGGGCCCGTTGGTCCACAATCTCCATTCCACTTCTTTAGGGGAGGTCACCATTATACCCCTCCCCCATGGACCGGGCCATCGGCACCCACCGAGTCCGTTCACGGGCGAGAGACACCCGACCCTCCTGTTCCACCCAAACCTCTAAAATCCAAAGGACCGTCTTATGGTTGTACCGACATTCAGTCACACTTAGGGTATGCATGGCACACCTTCGGATGTCCTGGACCACCTTGCATATGATTGGGTCGAACTAACATTAGGTTTGTTTAGGGTTGTGTGTGCATCCGTGTGTTTTTATTTTGCTACGCATTTTAGGAGTGCATAGTGAGTCTGCCGAGTCTAGTGCTAGGCATGTTAGGGGTCTGCATGAGTGAGGCCAGCAATGCACGTTACAAAGAGCTAGCCGATGCCCATCGACACCACCGAGAGTTCCAAGAGGGTGAATATGTCATGATCAGGGTAAGACCTGAACGGTTTCCCTCTGGAACCGTTAAGAAGTTGCAAGCTCGCGGAGCCGGTCCCTTTAGAGTGTTGAAACGCGTTGGATCCAATGCGTATGTTGTGGACCTACCCGAGGAATATGGTATAAGCTCTACCTTCAATGTATCGGATCTTGTTGCATATAGGGACCCAGCGGTGATCCCTAGTGAGCCTTTTGAGCCATCTCCTCCCCTTGAGAGTGATCCCACACTTGAGTGTCCACTTCCACCTCCAGCCCCTTTTTCACGGCAGTGTGAGCATATAGATCGTATACTGGACGCGCAAGTGACAGTTACCAGGAGTGGATCTTACCCGCGCTACCTAGTGCGATGGAGAGGACGGCCCGCTACTGAGGACACATGGATCACACATGGCGAGTTGCAGCAGATCGATCCGGACCTTTTGAAGCGATACAGGAGCGATGCAGACCCTTACTCGACAGGGTCAAGTTTCTCCCACCCGGGGAGAATTGGTGCGGACACCCGAGCAGTTGAGCGGCGCGATACGCCGAGCCACCGGTACCGCACACGGAACACGACTCGAGCCACCTCAGCATCTATTTGGCTTGGAGACAGCCTGGAGACGCCCCCCTGAGTCCCGGCATTTATCATATTTAGTTAGACTTTATGTGTGTGTAATTTGTGTTTATTTCATTGCATTCGGTTTGCCATTTTGATTGTAATAGGGGCTTATGTGCAATTCGGACCCCGTGGGCCCCACGGGCCCCCCAGGCCCCATCCCATTGGGCCACCTCAGCCTAGGGTCCCACGTGGGGTCATTCAACATGCCAAATAGAGGCATCTAGAAGTTTGAATGGTAAAAGGACACATGGGGGACAAGTGGCTTGAAAAGTCCAAGGAGGCTACCCACCCCCACCTACCAAGTCCACCTTCTACACCCTAGTCCAAGGGCCGCCCCCCTCCCTTTATTTATTTATTTATTTTGTGTGTGTGTGTCTCATACCATCCCAGCCCTTCATCTCCTACTCCTAGATCCTACGGTTGTGGATGGATGAGAGATGTAACCTATTTAAGCTTGTATTTTTCATTTTGGAGAATTAATGCCATAAGAATTGTGAAAAAGCTTGAAGCTCCAGCCTTGGTGCGCCCCCTCCTCCTCTCCCTCTTCCCCTTGAAGCTGTGAAGGCTTCCTTCTGGTGGTGAGACTCCACCCTATCAGTTCCGATCGCTGCCGCCGCCGCCACGAGCCGCCACCGCACCGCCACCGCCATCAACGGAGTTCTGCCCGCGTAGTACCACAGAAGCTTCCACGAATTTCTTGTCTCAGCCAAGAGCTCAGATAGATCTGGGAATTTTAGTGGATGTTCCAGAGGTGTCAAGGACGTCCCACAAATTTTGGTTTGCCATTCAGATCTCATTTCATATTTTTTGATTTTCGTCCACTCTTCCATTTCAGTTCTGCCAGAGTTCTGTCCAGTTTCATCCCCGCCTAAGTTTCATGTCTCAGGTCCACTTTTTGATTTCTTTTAGTTCGCCCAATTTTACTGGGGGTTCCATTCATCCACCCCATCATCCACAATTTTTATAAATTTTTGATTCGCCCATCTCATATTTTCTAAAATTCGTTCTCAGACCCATCTACAGTTTTGTCCACCTGTTCCCCGATCCGACCACCAGTCCCCCCAAACATCATAGTAAATCACCACCACCTCCAAATCATATTCCAAAATAGTCCCATTTCCATGGTTTGATACCCTACAACTTTGAAGAAGAGCTCAAGAGCTGAATCAGAGGTTTACTAGGCGGTCAACGGTGGTTCTCAGACAAGTGCCCTGCAGCTCTGAGATTTCGGTTACTGTACAACAGGGATTGTAAATTCATTAAAGTTATGATCCGACCAGATCCAGCAGATCTCTCTGGGTCTAGATTGAAGCATTTGAAGAGAGCTTTCCAACGATAGCTCATGCGTCCCGATCCGACGTCGGGATTGGTCGTAGCGGCCGTTTTCGCCGGAGCGCGCACCTGAAAACAGCAACTAAAAATCCGTGGGCAGCAACTTCAAAGCTTGGGAATCGGGACAGATTGGGCCCCGATCGGTGTTCCCGGCCGATCGCCGTCCGTGGAGGCACACCACCAGGGGTCCCCATCATAATGGGTCTCACCCCCGCAGATCCGGAGGACAGCGCCATCCGTGGACCCCGCGGGCCCGCAGAACTCGCCGTTCGGAAAGCACAAAAACGCGGAGTTCGGCACCGCCGGGCGACATCAAGATGCTGCCCGTCAACCCGAGTTGAGTGATTCCCGGGCTCCACATGTGACCTTTTACCTCCCTGCGTGGAGTGGGTCAAATCTTTGTATTGCTGTGATATTGTTTAACCGGGAGTCCGTGATTCGGCCGGGGTTGTCTTCGCCACGCTGGGTGCGTAGAGGTAATGGTCCGAACCTCTTGGCGTTCATTTGCTTAGCTAGTATACGGTCTTTTGCCGCTGCCGAGAGCGTAGGTACTAGCCCGTGTGTCCATGTCACCGCTGTGAGAGTGAGTGTGACCTGTCCCGTGACTCGATCCGAGTCCGGAAGTTGAGGCGGACTACCCTTGACCTCAGCCGGTTCTTTAACCGCACACGGTCCGCGCTTTCTCTCACTTCGGACGACGAGTGAGCTTCCACTTCTGTTAGCGACGTTTCGCCACTAGGAGCTCGTAGTGTCGGGCTTAGTGTCTCCCTGGTGTGTGCTGCTGGTCGCGTCTTCATCTAGAGTCCAAGGGTGGCACCTAATAGTGTCGTCTCCCGTGTCCGTCCCGCATCACAAGGCCAAACACATGGCCCACTCGAGAATCATCTTCCAGGAAAACTCACGGCATGCGGGGGAGACCCCACCGCACCGCCGCCGACACACGGTGACTCGGTCTAGCGTAACATGAAAGCCCGACACGCGAGAAGTCACCTGGACTCACAAACCCATGGGCATGCTAAACGAGGTAGCACGGTCCTCCTGACACCCTCAAGACACAGACACAGAATCGCACGGGTGTCTGGGGCACTCACAAGACCACAAATCAACCACTGGGTCACGACCGGGTCAACTAGGGACCGACACAACACGCAACGATCGCGGAGAACATGAAAACTCATCTCGGCACCACACAGAGCCCGACGGTCTAACCTTGGGCCGTCCTAGTCTGTAACGGTCTAAGCCTCGACCGTCACCGCACTCTAACGGTCCAACACAGGAGCGCCACACGAGAGGGGAAACAACGGATGTGACACACCCACCCTGGGGCGTCACAGTCTCTAACGGACCAAGCCTGGTGCGTTAGAAGACGGAACAACACAGGCTGTGATGCGCACCCCTCGGCGCGTCACAGCGTCTGACGGTCCTACCTGGGCGCGTCAGAAGAATGGGCTGCGTCAGCTCTGACGCTCCCACTCTGGCGCGTCACAGTCTCTGACGGTCCTACCTAGGCACGTGAGAAGACTCGTGACCCCAACGGTCTGAAAACACGAGAAGGCACGTAGCGGTCGAACCTAGGCGCGTCACAGCGCCGTGGCGGTCTATCGACGGACCGTCACACCCACAAAACACCAAAAGGCTAACGGGCCCTGTGACGCACCCACACTGGGGCGTCACAGGCTGTGACGGTCACTGGAAGGACCGTCACACCTGTCCGAGCGTGAAACGGCGGGAAACAGCCCAAAAATCCGATCCACACCCCGATCACCCCCGGGTGATGGGGAAACAAAGGGGAGTCCATCCCCGAGCCCCAAGGCATGCATCTAAACCCCCAGATCGATCAAAAATACCATAAAATGAGAGATCCGACTCACTCCCCAAAAACATGGATTTTTCCTAAAATGCGATAATAAACCCGCTCGGCTCGCCACGGCCTACAAAACTCGGGGGAAAGGGAATGCACGAGCTGGGGGTCCATCTCCCTACCTCCACCGAAGATTTTGAGCCCCGAGCTCGCCGATCCACGAAGGAAACGCCGTGAAACCCTCACCGCTTCACGAACCTGCGGCCGAGCTTCCACGCGCCACCAGCCCTCGGTCCTCGACCCATTCCCCGTTCCTCGCCTCCCGCCATCGCCGCCTCGCCCTCCTCCGCTACCATTGGCCGCCCGGGGAGAGGGGGAGGGAAAGAGATGAGAGAGAGTGAGAAAGAGAGAATAAGAGGGGAGAGAGAAAAGGATAACTATATATAGAAAAATCAAAAAATTGTAGAAATTCAAAAAATTATGAAAAATTACCTCCGCGATCCTCGGAAGGAACACAACGCAGTGGTACTGTCCCGAAGTCAAGGAACGCCACGGTTCGCCCTGCACAGAGTTCCGAAGGCACATCAGGGAAAAACACGTGTAAAGCACAAAATACACTCCGAGACCCACTAAAAGATCCGAAAAAAAACCTGGGGCATTACAGCCCTCCCCCCTTAAAGGAATTTCGTCCTCGAAATTCAGGACCTAGCACGAAGTCACAGGGAAAAACACTGAACCAATTGACAACGCTGTCAGAGCCCCAGCACAGAAAACCTCGATTCTCATGAAAACACCGATCTTGGGGGACAGCCAGACTTACAATCACAAACAACACCTCGCTCCGCGCGCCGTGCACACCGGCCATCAGAGCAGGCATATACTAGAGGACACAGTCCGACATCACCTCATACACCACGAAAACCAACATGGCACCGCTGCCACCATCTCGCCCACCAAGGAAACACACCCCCGACATGAGAAACAGCTACCGATCCATTACATGGTCGGCAGACAAAACACACATCAGCTTCACAACCAGCTGACAAGTCACACACCCTTCTCAAGGAACAACCAACACAGAGCCTCCATCGACTCACGTAGCCATCTCGACAGACGGCAACTAGGACATCGACTCAGCACCAAGAAACACCCCACACATGGCAAGCTAAAAGCCAAACATAACAATGTGCCAACTCTGTCTTAGGACAAACTTCGACAAAGTCCAGATCCCGTCCGGAAAGGCACACCACAAAAACCGCCACCCAAGGCCTCGCTGGCACATGGCTCTCGCCATGCTTGAGCCCCGACAACCAGCATCTTCTGTCTGTGAAAAGACCATCCACTGGTCGCCAGATACACGTCAACGGGAAACCTCCACCGGCCCAACAGGCACGATCCAACTCACAGCAGGCCATCCGCTGACTCACACATAGACCGATGCCACATCTCGAGCTACACTCCTCTCAGACTCCGCATCCGAGCTTGATCATCGCGCCAACTCGACCCTCTCGAGGAGCACAACGAAACCAGATGACAAGATCCTAGTGTCTTCAGTCATCACCTCACTCGACTCAGACTTACAGGGGAACCATCCCATGCTGGTCACCAAACCAGGGATAACCATTGCAACACCAACATCCCGTCAAGGACCACCCTCCGACGCCAATCTCGCTAAAAAGGCCTCCGCCCACAGGCGTCACTCTTACGTCTGGTCTCATCAAATCCTTCGACCTCCGTCAGGCGACATCCTCAACAACCCCATCCGAGTCTAACACTGACGCCTGACATGGCTTCCATCATAGGAACAGGGTACTCATGCGGCGCACTAGCCAGCACATTCCCCAACACTCCATCCTGCCAGTGCCAAGAATCATAATACCTCGAGCAACGGCACGGCAACAACACGTTTCACACCGAGGAACCAATCCTCCAATGCTCGACGCAAACTCAGAAAATCCGCCCGTAGTAACCAACGCTACGATCCTGAACCAGTTGGTCACAAGCCCACCACGCTTCTGGTGCGCACTCTGATCCACGCGCGCACAGCCGAGAAAGCAAACACCGCCCAACCGGCACTCGTCCTTCCGGAACAACGCTAGCACACCCTCACACGACAAGGGAATGGGCACAACTTCTCACAGATGGCCACCTTACCAAGACAAGGAGCACGTCTCGCACGGACTTCATGGCACACGAGGCCAACCAATCCGGGCACACAATGCAAGACGGCAATCCTAGCCAAATACAATCTCTCCAACCAAAGGAGAACCCAAACGCACTTCTGACCAACGGAAGAACTCCACACTCGACCTGATCTTGAACCTCGTGCATGCTGGAAACAGCACCATCCAGCACCAAGGAAAACCATCGCTTCCATCAGGTCAGCGCCTCCGACACACTTGGTGAGTGTCACGTCGAACCACAATCATAACATCTCTCGATGCACCACCGCTGCAATCTCTCGAACTGCAACACGCCACGCCAAGAGCCACAACACGAGCCATAATCGACAATCGTCAATTCTCATCCTCGAGTCCCAGAACTCACCGCGGAACCTTCACAACCCAAACCAAAACCAAGGTGAATACAACTCATTCGCACACAAGAGCGCAGGAGCAAGACTTACTGGGACACCACAGCCCAATCCTACCTTGAAATCCGCAAGAATAACCGGGACCGACACGTCATTTCTGACGCCATAGAGCACGACAAGAACGTCAGGCTCGACGAAACAGCAGCTCACCGAGAAGATCCTCCGCTCACCTGAGCACACTTCTCGACCAGAGCACCCACTCCAACGCCTCAAACCTCAACCTCAGCACCTCAGGGGCTGGATAAACCTTAAGTTAGAGTGGCCAGACTCAACAACAGCTCCCTCGGAGCACACTTACGGCCACTTAACCACAAACAATCTGCACCAGCCAGCTACCCTCGCGGCAAATACCTCGAACACAGCACCGTAGCAACGCACCTGTCGACAACCTCTGCCCAACGCAGCACAACTGGGGTCACCACCGATGAGGGAGAAAGCCCTCAACCCCGATCCTTAGACCCCATGCTGGCACGGAAGCCGCGAACAACAACCACCTTCACAGCGCACTCAAGCTCTCAAGCGAGAAACTAGGCGGAAAGCGAACACAAACCCTAAGCCAGCTGCCGACTGTACTGGACCTTATGGACTCTGATCACTGCAATATTTTGAATTCCTATGTACGTCCACAACCACTGCTCTGATACCAGCTGTAACGACCCGAGAATCTGATTACCGGGAAGGCCCGATAACCCAAGACTCGAACCGCCGCCCACGATCCGGGAGGGCTCAGAAGGGCTAAAAGGAGTGTGGAGGCACAAAGAAATAGGAAATAAAGCAGGACAATGATTAACAGAAATAAATAAATAACTACAGTTACAACAGAGTCCAATCTAACAGAAAGTACCGTCTAAAGTAGTAAAAACGTACCACATGCCGAGTGAACACTCGGCCCGGTGAGCTGGCAGTTGAGAACCTCCGCACCGCACCCTCGAACCTCGAGGAAGAATAACCGCCTCACCTGAAAAGCAGGGAATGAGTCTCCAAAATAGAGACTCAGCAGGGATCCCACGGAACCCCAATCGGAAACAACGGCGGTAGCGGAAAGGAAGGCTACAAGAGCAACCGCAACAGCAGGAACAGTAAACACGATGGCCGGTCGAAGCCCGGCGCTACAACTACTCCTACTGTACCAGAAACACACCCCGATCTCGCAGTCGAGGCTACCGAACTGAAATAGTACCGCTTACCAAAGTAAAAACCCACAGCAACCACGCCGTAGAGGCCTGTCTCCCCGGACACGGCCGACCTAGACACACAGTCCAAAGTGCAACCCCGACCATCCGGTCGCGGGTACCACACAACAAGACGTAACCTCGGTAAAGCCACTAGCACTAGTCTCACGGCGCGAGAGCCAACATACGTGCCACGGTGAAACACCTGGAACTCAACGGTCAACGCGGCCGAAACCCAAAGGTCGAAGTCACACGGAAACTGATAGTATATCACTCTCTGTCTAGAACAGGAGTACCTCCCACTAGAAGACAGGCCAAATGCGTCCACTGAAGTCTTAGTCTGTAACTCAGGTGTCTCCCTCCGGCCCAGCGGGAACTGAGACACCGTACAAGTAACCACAAACAAGTGACTAGCTGGGGTCACGCCCGTCGATGTGGGTACAAACGCCCCCAACCACGTGTGCACACACAGACCGTGTGTCCCTGGTCTGATCCTCTGACCGGTTTTCCCCTCAGCCAGACTCTGGTTGCTAAACGCGGGGTCCGACGAAAATCGGTTCACAAATCGTCTCTAAGGGTAGCCTCTCCACCACTCCCTGGTAGGACCACACGCGTGTAAGCAGGCTACGACTAGTGGAGGGTCAATGAGAGAGTAGACTCTCAAATCAATGGAAAACAACGTCTGAACCCGACGACATACGGGGACCATCCCACGTACCAGTACCATCATACGGTGACCACAGTCGGAGAAGAAACGGGACTCACCGCCTACGGGCAGCACACTTGGCCACGCAGACACATAGAAACACGGTTCCCAAAGTAGCTCACAGGCTGCCAAACCAAATCCCACTCTCAGGGAAAGGCGGGAACCCTCCAGCCCCAGGCTGGGCATTGGACTCGCCGTCCAAGACCACCTGCATGGCCCACGCAGAAAGCACAGAAGCATGATTCCCAGGGCAACGCACAAGCTACCACACTGATAGCTGGACTCACAGTCCAAGGCCAAACACATGGCCCACTCGGGAATCATCTTCCAGGAAAACTCACGGCATGCGGGGGAGACCCCACCGCACCCCCACCGACACACGGTGACTCGGTCTAGCGTAACACGAAAGCCCGACACGCGAGAAGTCACCCGGACTCTCAAAACCATGGGCACGCTAAATGAGGTAGCACGGTCTTCCCGACACCCTCAAGACATGGACACAGAATCGCATGGGTGTCTGGAGCACTCACAAGACCGCAAGTCGACCATTGGGTCATGACCGGGTCGACTAGGGACCGACACAACGCGTAACGATCGGGGAGAACACGAAAACTCATCTCGGCACCACACAGAGCCTGACGGTCTAACCTTGGGCCATCCCAGTCTGTAACGGTCTAAACCTCGACCGTCACCGCACTCTAACGGTCCAACAAAGGAGCACCACATGAGAGGGGAAACAACGGCTGTGACGCACCCACCCTGGGGCGTCACAGTCTCTAACGGACCAAGCCTGGTGCGTTAGAAGACGGAACAACATAGGCTGTGACGCTCACCCCTCGGCGCATCACAACTTCTGACGGTCCTACCTGGGCACGTCAAAAGAATGGGATGCGTCAGCTCTGACGCTCCCACTCGGGCGCGCCACAGTCTCTGACGGTCCTACCTAGGCGTGTCAGAAGACTCGTCACCCCAACGGTCTGAAAACACGAGAAGGCATGTTGCGGTCGAACCTAGGCGCGTCACAGCGTCGTGGTGGTCTATCGAGGGACCGTCACACCCACAAACCACCAAAAGGGTAACGGGCCTAGTGACGCACCCACACTGGGGCGTCACAGGCTGTGACGGTCATTGGAAGGACCGTCACACCCGTCCGAGCGTGAAACGGCGGGAAACAGCCCAAAAATCCGATCCACGCCCCGATCACCCCCGGGTGATGGGGAAACAAAGGGGAGTCCATCCCCAAGCCCCTAGGCATGCATCTAAACCCCCGGATCGGCCATAAACGCCATAAAACGAGAGATCCGACTCACTCCCCAAAAACATGGATTTTCCCTAAAATGTGAAAATAAACCCGCTCGGCTCGCCACGGCCTACAAAACTCGGGGGAAAGGGAATGCACGAGCTGGGGGTCCATCTCCCTACCTCCACCGAAGATTTCGCGCCCCGAGCTCGCCGATCGACGAAGAAAATGCCGTGAAACCCTCGCCACTTCACGAACCCGCGGCAGAGCTTCCACGCGCCACCAGCCCTCGATCCTCGACCCGTTCCCCGTTCCTCGCCTCCCGCCATCGCCGCCTTGCCCTCCTCCGCCACCGTAGGCCGCCCAGGGAGAGGGGGAGAGAAAGATATGAGAGAGATTGAGAAAGTGAGAATGGCAGGGGAGAGAGAAAAGGGTTCATATATATAGAATAATCCAAAAATTGTAGAAATTCAAAAAATTACGAAAAATTACCTCCGCGATACTCGGAAGGAACACAACGCAGTGGTACTGTCCTAGAGGCAAGGAACGCCACGGTTCGCCCTGCATAGAGTTCCGAAGGCACATCAGGGAAAAACACGTGCAAAGCACAAAATACACTCCGAGACCCACTAAAAGATCCAAAAAAAAAACTTGGGGCATTACACCTATGTACGCGGTCTTCAATTCAGGATATAGCACCTGTCAAGGGGACGTCAATTCTTTAATTAGTGCCTGCTTGAACAATCTTCAATTAAATGACGACCTGATAGGAGGTGTTATTCATCTTGACCTAGTTGTTATATGTTGTAAGTGTATATGAGTTGGGCCTTTTATCATTGGTTTAATCTTTTAAGATTTTATTCCTTAAATTTTCCAGGGTTGCTACAGAGGCACTTACAAAGAAAAAGGAGGGAAAAGCTGCATCAGATGATTGGTTCCTACCACCGCCACCTGGCTATGTTGAGTCTTGGGGAGTCTCTCACATCTCCGAGGTGGGAGATGTCTCTAGGGCTGCACCGCCAGCCACCTATCCCAAGGGGGATGAAGCTGATATGGGAATGATGTTTGAATGTATCGAGGTTCCATCATGACTTTTTAAGCCCATGTTGGACCTCGAATGTCAAACAGTGGAATCTTTGAAGACCATGGAAGTCCCTTGCTTCTGTGAGCTGCCCACAATACTTTATGTTGGAGAACCTGCTGGCAAAGAAGATGATGACTGTGTTATCCCTAAAGAGTCAACAAGTCGGATGGTGCCAATATCGGGCCCGACTTATACAGCCGATTGGGTCTCCCGCCTTTTTGCCAAAATGCAAGTCCCCTCTCTCCAGTCTTTCAGCCAGAAGGAAGCTTTTAAAAGGTTGTGGTACCCACCCAACACTGACAAAGAACTCCTGAAAATCACTCAAAGTCTAGGCTTGGGGTATACCCTCCAGGAATATTATGAAACGGAGGTGCATGTCATTTCTACCATCTTCACAGCTAAGAGCTCACCGGGAGTGGTTTATGACGACTACCCGACTAATAATGAAGAGACGGAGTCCCGCCCACCAGAGGGTGCATTATTCTTTGATAATAGTCTGGGCTCAGCAGAGCACGATAATGTCGCTGAATGCAGATGTTGGGAGAAAGTCTTCCTTGATGAGGCACCATTCCAAGCTGGGATCAGGTTTGATGAAGTCATAAATGAAGAAATCCAAGACCCCGAATAGGAGAAGGAGCGTCTCGAATTTGAGCGCATCCTCGAAGAATGCCGAGCCCTACAACAGCAAGAATGGTCTGTAGAAGAACAGACACTAATATACACCCAGGAGCTGAATTCGCCAATGGGGGCAACAGAGCAAGAAGGTGAAAATGATAGCAATATTGAAACAAAAGGCCTGATACTCCATGGCAAAGCTGAAGAAGACAAGGTGACTAGTGGCACCCCGTAAAGATAGGCTCCTCATCACCCAGGAAATGAAGCCAATGAGAGCCAGCCCTCACCTCCTCCGAGTTGCATAGTTCGACACGGAGCTTTACTTTAAGATCAACCTGACATCTCAACACTTGACTGGGCCTTACATGCAGGAGATATAGAAGTCCTGGGGGCTAAACAAGATGATATTGAAGATTTTGTGGACTTACAATCGGCACCACCTGAAATTGAAGACAGGGGGCCCGGCCACTGTTGATGAACTAATAGAGGTGAATCTGGGAAGTAAGGATGATCCAAGACCCACCTTTCTCAGTGCCCTACTCTCTCACGAGGAGCGGGGGCAATATCTGTAATTGTTAAGAGAGTTTCGGGATTGCTTTGCCTTGACCTATAAGGAGATGCCTGCGCTAAGTCCCAATGTGGCGCAGCACTTGCTAGCAATAGATCCAGGGGTAGCCCAAGTGAAACAATCTCCCCAGCATATGCTACCGGAGCCGATTAACTAGATAAACAAAGAAGTAAACAAGCTCATCGATGTCAGCTTCATTGAAGAGAATCTGTACACCACATGGTTGGCTAACATAGTGCCCGTGAAGAAGAAAAATGGGCAGATAAGAAAATGTGTCGACTTCTGAGACCTCAATAAGGCATGCCCGAAAGATGATTTCCCGATGCCAATCACCGAAGTAATGATAGACGCCACTATTGGCCATGAAGCTCTGACATTTATGGACAGGTCATCCTGCTACAATCAAATATGGATCGCTGAGCAGGATAGGGTCCACACAGCCTTCCGAACACCCAAGGGCATCTTTCACTACGAGAGAATGCCGATAGGTCTTAAGAGCACCGGTGCTACATATCAAAGAGGCATGACAAAAATCTTTGATGATCTACTCTACACTAAGGTGGAATGCTACATTGATGATCTTGTGGTCAAGACTAGGAAAAGGGAGGACCATTTTCAAGACCTGCGGGTGATATTCTGAAGGCTTAGGCAGTACGAGCTGAAAATGAATCTAATGAAATACCCCTTCAGGGTATCTAGTAGAAAATTCCTCGGGTTCATTGTCAGATATAGAGGAATTGAAATTGACCCAGACAAAATAAAAGTAATACAAGAATTACCTCTGCCAAAGAGCCTCATCGAGATGCGGTCTCTGCACGGTCGGCTGGCCAATATCCGCCGGTTCATCTCCAACTTATCAGGACGGAGGTGCATGTCATTTCTACCATCTTCACAGCTAAGAGCTCACCGGGAGTGGTTTATGACGACTACCCGACTAATAATGAAGAGACGGAGTCCCGCCCACCAGAGGGTGCATTATTCTTTGATAATAGTCTGGGCTCAGAAGAGCACGATAATGTCGCTGAATGCAGATGTTGGGAGAAAGTCTTCCTTGATGAGGCACCATTCCAAGCTGGGATCAGGTTTGATGAAGTCATAAATGAAGAAATCCAAGACCCCGAATAGGAGAAGGAGCGTCTCAAATTTGAGCGCATCCTCGAAGAATGTCGAGCCCTACAACAGCAAGAATGGTCTGTAGAAGAACAGACACTAATATACACCCAGGAGTTGAATTCGCCAATGGGGGCAACAGAGCAAGAAGGTGAAAATGATAGCAATATTGAAACAAAAGGCCTGATACTCCATGGCGAAGCTGAAGAAGACAA
Source organism: Amorphophallus konjac (assembly GCA_022559845.1). NCBI lineage: Eukaryota > Viridiplantae > Streptophyta > Magnoliopsida > Alismatales > Araceae > Amorphophallus > Amorphophallus konjac. The sequence continues at coordinate 278,288,775 of CM040124.1, read as the reverse complement.
GGTGACTAGTGGCACCCCGCAAAGATAGGCTCCTCATCACCCAGGAAATGAAGCCAATGAGAGCCAGCCCTCACCTCCTCCGAGTTGCATAGTTCGACGCGGAGCTTTACTTTAAGATCAACTTGACATCTCAACACTTGACTGGGCCTTACATGCAGGAGATCTAGAAGTCCTGGGGGCTAAACAAGATGATATTGAAGATTTTGTCGACTTACAATCGGCACCACCTGAAATTGAAGACAGGGGGCCCGGCCACTGTTGATGAACTAATAGAGGTGAATCTGGGAAGTAAGGATGATCCAAGACCCACCTTTCTCAGTGCCCTACTCTCTCAGGAGGAGCGGGGGCAATATCTGTAATTGTTAAGAGAGTTTCCGGATTGCTTTGCCTTGACCTATAAGGAGATGCCTGCGCTAAGTCCCAATGTGGCGCAGCGCTTGCTAGCAATAGATCCAAGGGTAGCCCAAGTGAAACAATCTCCCCAGCATATGCTACCGGAGCCGATTAACTAGATAAATAAAGAAGTAAACAAGCTCATCGATGTCGGCTTCATTGAAGAGAATCTGTACACCACATGGTTGGCTAACATAGTGCCCGTGAAGAAGAAAAATGGGCAGATAAGAAAATGTGTCGACTTCTGAGACCTCAATAAGGCATGCCCGAAAGATGATTTCCCAGTGCCAATCACCGAAGTAATGATAGACGCCACTATTGGCCATGAAGCTCTGACATTTATGGACAGGTCATCTGCTACAATCAAATATGGATCGCTGAGCAGGACAGGGTCCACACAGCCTTCCGAACACCTAATGGCATCTTTCACTACGAGAGAATGCCGATCGGTCTTAAGAGCACCGGTGCTACATATCAAAGAGGCATGACAAAAATCTTTGATGATCTACTCTACACTAAGGTGGAATGCTACATTGATGATCTTGTGGTCAAGACTAGGAAAAGGGAGGACCATTTTCAAGACCTGCGGGTGATATTCCGAAGGCTTAGGCAGTACGAGCTGAAAATGAATCTAATGAAATACCCCTTCGGGGTATCTAGTAGAAAATTCCTCGGGTTCATTGTCAGATACAGAGGAATTGAAATTGACCCAGACAAAATAAAAGTAATACAAGAATTACCTCCGCCAAAGGGCCTCATCGAGATGCGGTCTCTGTACGGTCGGCTGGCCTATATCCGCCGGTTCATCTCCAACTTATCAGGACGGTGTCATCCTTACTATAAATTGATGATGAATGATGTTCCCTTTTATTGGGATGAAGAATGCCAAGCAGCCTTCAAGAAGTTGAAGGACTATCTGAAGACCCCTCCTGTGCTTGGACCATCGATAAAAGGAAGGCCAATAATTCTATATATAGCGGCTACTCATTACTCACTCGGGGCAATGATGGGCCAGAACAATGAAGAAGGAAAGAGTAAGCTTTATATTATCTCAGCAGAAGACTGGTGAGAACTGAAGAAAAGTACACCTTCATTGAGAAGATCTACCTTGCCCTGGTTTTCGCTGTTAAAAAGCGCCGGCACTACATGCTATCCCATGAGATAAAAAAGCCATCAAAGGGCAAGCTATCGCATACTTCTTCATGGCGCACCCAGTTCCAAAAGACTTTACCCTGGAGGTAGAAATCCCTGATGATGAAACCCTAGAGGCGTGCCAAGCACAGCAGGTTACATGGCAACTCTACTTTGATGGAGCCTCAAGAACTGAAAATTCCCTAGCTGGTCCCATCAAGGTCAGAGCGGGGGCAGGCATTGTCCTTAAATCGCTAGAGGGGGAGGTTATATATACCTCCTGTTCGATAAACAAGCCATGTAGTAATAATGAAGCTGAATATGAAGCACTGATAGTTGGCCTTCAGATTGCCCTCAGTATGGAGATATGAATGCTGCAAGTATTTGGCGACTCCATGCTCGTCATCAAGCAAGTACAAGGGGAGGTCGATGTCCGGAAGCTGGAGCTTACTCCTTACCACCAAAAGGCGTTGCACCTCATGATGAAGTTTTATTTTGTTGAGCTCAATCATGTAGGTCGGGGGCAGAATGTTCAGGCTGATGCCCTATCAAAATTGGACAGCTCCTAAGCAGTCCCACCAGATGAGACCTTGAATATCATCATGATCAACCGATAGCAAGTCCCCAGCTTGCTAGATGTACAGTTGGACGAATATGAAATCGCCACAGCTGAAGAAGCTCATATGCCTAACTAGAGAGAGACCCTCCTGCAATGGTTTATGCATCAACAGTTGCCGAAGGAAAAGGAACAAAGAATGAAGCTACTTAGGATCAAAGACTCCTATGAGTTCAGAAGCGGGACGCTATTCTGAATTCTGGCAGATGCCCATAAAAAGATCCTACTCCGCTGCTTGTCTATAGAAGAAGCAAGGTAGGTGATGCGAGAAGTACATGATGGAACGGCCGGAGCATATCAAGCCGGGCCGAAGATAAAGATTGAAATCAAGAAGCTGGGCTATTATTGGCCCACTATATTTGACGATTGTTGCAAGTTCGCAAAATCATGCCAAAAATGCCAAGAGCATGCTGCTGTGCCCAGAAGACCACCAGTACCGCTTCATCCAACAATCCCCAGCTGGTCCTATGCATAGTGGGGAACTGATGTGTAGGGTTCGTTGCGCTCCCTCTTTGTCTTTGATAGTGGTTTTGATGATTACAAAATACTGTGGCGTTTGCATATGCATTGAAGTGAAAATATTGTGTACATTGGGTGTTACAAGTGTTGTGGCAAATGAGCTCATAAGTTGATATATTATTTTGCAGGTTCAGCTACAGGGTTGGAATGGATGGTATTTCATGCATGTTTTAGTATGGGACTATTGAGATTGATGTTCTTGCTTTAATGCCCATACTAGTCTGGAATGGCTGAGTATTTGTAGATACGAAACTGGTTGCATGGCATTGTGTAAATACATTGCCATTTCATTCCGTGAAAAATCATGCCTCATTGTTAAATAAGTTTTTAGGTGCTTAAAGTGGTCATCATCCACTTTACAGATCTTGCAGGTGAGGTGTCGACCCCTGGGGTCAACCCTCCCTAGGCCATGGGTTGTCTGCACAACAGATAGTCCAGGCAGTCAAGAGTGTCGACACTAAGTGTCGACACTTCTGCTTCTGCTAGTTCATTCATGATATTTGCTTATGGTTGGTAATAATGAAATTTTGATATATGGGTTACTTATATTGCGTGGTTGAGTGGGTTGTTCAACTTGTTCTCAATTTGATCAAACTGAGTTTTCTAGTGTCGATACCTTCTGGGGCTTTCTGATATCAAGGATTACATGTTGATTGATCAAGCATTTTCATCATGTGGATTGACATGTTTTAGGCTGCTTCAAATGTGCACCGACCTGTGTAGACTTGTTCAATACATGCATCGACCTTGGGCTTGTGTGCATCGACCTATCAGAATGTGCATCGACCTGTTATAGGTCATTTCTTCAATGTGCATCGACCTATCAAGGTTGGTTCTTTAATGTGCATCGACATGTCAATGTCGTTTCTTCAATGTGCATCGACCTGTCTTAGTGTTTTAAAAATGTACACCGACTTGTCCTTTGTGTTTTACAAATGTGCACCAACATGTCATAGTGTTTTACAAATGTGCACCAACCTGTCTTAGTGTGTTATAATGTGCACAGACCTGTGTAAGCTTGTTCAGTATATGCATCGACCTGAATTCATAATATGCACCAACCTGTGTAAGCTTGTTCAATATATGCATCGACCTGCTTCAAAGGTGCATTGACCTGTGTTAGCCTGCATTGGATTGACTGGACTTGGAAGTTTTGAACTGAATATGCAGTTATGAATGGCTTGAATGGTGAATTGACTTGTTATCTAGGATTGGTGGCCAAGGTATGAATGAATTGTTGATTGGCTTCTCATGCATGAATTAACTTGGAATTGGGTTTTCAATGTGCCTTCATGCTCATTTCTCATGGATTTTTGAGTTGGACTGAATTTTCATTTCATGAATGGCTTGGTTGAATACAATTTGGAGATGACCAATAGTATTTGATTTGTGAGCTTGTGTAGAAAATTGGTAAGAAGCTTGTAATACTCTTGTGTGAATTAATTCTATATTAAAGTGGTCAAGGCATGATTTGAATTGGAAATGTCTCTTACATATATGAAGCAAGTTTTGCTTTGCAAAGCTTGTGCACTAAATTGGCTGGATGTATGAGAATCAAATTCATATATGTGGTTCCATTTCAATATAAATACATGCAGGTTAAACAAGCTATGACAATATGATCAAGCATTAAGTTGCATTGCTTTAAGACTGACATGAGTGATTTGTCTATAATTGTGCAGGTTCATGTTGCTTTTAGAACTTTGAATCTATGGTAATACTCTTCTAATCTTGAGTTGGGAAAAATGGTTTTTCAAGTGTCCTTAATGCATGTTATTCACTTGATTAAATCAATTTTTTATTGAGGTTGAAAGGCCCTTTAATGGTTGTGCTTGCTTTGGACTGCCATAGGCAGTTTCTATCTTGGGCAGAGCAAGTGTTGACTCTGTGAGTCGACACTTGGTGTCCAGGGGCCCTTTTTGCTGCAGGTAGAATGTGTGGCAAAAAGTGTCGACTCTAAGAGTCGACACTTTCACCTGTGTTGGGTTTCTGTTTGCTGGCAGAACACCCGCGAATAAGTGTCAACTCTAAGAGTCGACACATGTCCTGGGCGGTCCGAATCAGGTCTGCCGTAAAGCGTTTAAACCTTATGGTTTCAAACCCACCTGGCTTGCTCTTTTACACCCTTACCCTTAGGGTTCCTATACATATCTAAGGGTTGTTTTAAGAGGGTTTTGAAAGGGGTTTTGTGGTCTTTCGTTCATCTTTTTGCTACTATATATATTTCCTTGCGATGTTCACAAGGGAAGTAATCGAGGGGCTAATACTTTCTAATCTCTTGCAGAGGAAGAAAAAAGAAGTGCGGCCACAAGGTGCAGAGGAGAGGGCTTTGAGAGGTTTACCATTTTCTGATGCTTGCAGGTGTGATTGGAGCTAGGATTTGAAGGATACATCCTGTACGAGTTGCTTAAGTTCCAGACAAGCCCGGATCTTCAAGAATGAGAACCGGGTGCACCATCCTGTTGTAGTTTCAACTCCCTCCGACCTAAACTTCAAGGAAGATCTTCAAACGGCCATTGGAAAAATGAAGGGGAAACATTCTACATCCTTTACCCATTTATTTGTGATGCTCTTCTTGATCTACATTTTACTGGGAGCATATATTGTATATCCTCTTGTGTTTCTGAACATCAGAATATCTGTGTGTGGTGTACGGAGCTGCGTCTCTGTGTGAGGTTTTAATGCGGGGTAAGTTTTGTTGTGCCCCTGTGATTTTGATGTCAGCAAGCACTATGAGTATGAATGATTGATCACCATGTGTTTGCATATGAATGATTGATTGAGCATCTTATTTGTGGCTTTGATGTCAGCAAGCACTATGAGCATGATTGATTGATTGATTTAAGAGTGGGCACATTCTTCTCATTGCATTGTCTGTCTCTGCATTGGTGCAACTCTAGTTCCTGCATAACAAGTGTAGCTTGCATCGGTACATTAACTGTTGTTGCACGTCATATAGTCGATGCATGATCTGGTAAATAGACTGCACTGTTAGTTCTCCTGCATACATTGCATCAGTTCAATATCTGCCATATGCATACACTGCATCGGTGCATTCATCAGGTGCTTTATATCGAAGTCAATGCGTGTTTATTACATATATATAGTCTATGCATTGATTTGTCTCGCATATACACTAAGTCTGCACATGGTGACTTAGCGAGTCTATACATTCGTGAACATAGTCCATGTATCCTTTTGCATCGTTGTCCTTTACACATATGCATAGTCAGTACATTCGGTTGTTTCATGCATATACAATGTAGTCTTTGCTATTATGACCATGCGTCATTTAAGCAAGTCTATATATGATGCATTGATTCTTAAATGCTAGGTAGCAAGTCTGTACATTCTTTGAACAGCATGCCTGAGCATTCATCTTCGCTGTGCATACATTGATAGTTGCGAACTGCATTTCACACGCTCAAAGTCTATGCATTCCATTGCTGGTACGAGTGGTTATCGCACTAACATGTCTATACATCGTTGTCGAATGCACGCTAAGTCCATATACTCGTTGCTGGCATGTCTGTACATTCGCTTTCAATGTGCATACTTCTCCAAGTGCAAAATGCATTACATGCATTCAAAGTATGTACACTCGTGGATGACATGTCCGTGCATTCATTCTCGTTGTACATACTTTCTTATATGCACACTACATTTTGTGCATCAAGTCTGTACAGGCTTAGTTCAAATATTAAACTTACTCGATGCATCCTTGTCTTTTCCTTCAGATTGATTCAAACTGATAATATGTTCAACCTGATAGAACATCTATTGGAGAAGCTAAAGAAGGGCACGTGATCCAAGGATGGAGGTCTAACCCTGATCGTGACACTAGGAACCATTGTGCTGGGATACCGCCACGTGGACTAAGGCCTCTGGGCGAGAATCATGGAAAGCAGACGCCCTACCTCACTGCTCTATAAATAAGAAGCTTCTTCCTGAAGAGCAGAGTGATCGAAGTAGGAGAACTTATCTGAAAGAGCAGAAGCAGAGAGAGAGCCTGCACGATCCAGAAGAAGAGAAAGAGAAAGAAAAAGAGAGAGAGAGAAAGAAAGAAGTTGCAGAAGAATAGAGAGAGAGAGTTCGTGAAAAATAAGATAGAAGACTCCATCAGAAGATCTGTTTTCACTAGAATCTGGATCAAATCAATCCAGTCAGCTCCATGGTAGTCACATTTGCATTTCATTGATTATAGCTTTCAGTCGCTGTTAGTTCTTGTTTCCTGCTTTCATTTTTAACCTTTCTTCAAGCTGTTTGTCAGCGGGCGAGTTGAATACCTCGGACAGCAAGCTGTGAAGCTCAGCGATTTATAGAGGAGGATTCCTCTGGACGGGTTAAGCTGTAATCTCCAGCGGTTGCAGAGGTGTGGTATCCTCTGGTCGGAAAAGCAGTAATGCCCAGCTATTCAAGCTGTTTGTCAGCTGTTGTAGGTAAGCTGTGAGGCCCAGCAGCTTAAGCTGTGTATCAGCGGAATCCACACTCAGGATTGAGTGTGGGGTGGATGTAGGTCTGGAGGACCGAACCACCTAAAAACTCTTCTTGCACTATGGTTTGAATGTTCATTTATGCTTCCGCTAGATGAATGCTTAGGCCGACCTGTTTCTTCAGTTTAGTAGAGATTTGATTGCACATTCTGTTTTTGATTAAACACATCACTGGATTTCGGTAGAACTGCATCTATTTTTATTTTCATATCTCTGAGTGTTCTAAGTTTCTAATTGGGAGTGATTTTCAAAGCGGAGATTCATTCACCCCCCTCTGAATCCATCGCACCGATCACAACATTTGGTATCAGAGCGGGTCTCTGTGCATTTAGATCCAACGATCTACAGAGGATTCTGCTACATCCGTGGTGCATTTCAGAGTGGGTCTGGTGTCATCGTTCTCGGTGCTCCTGTCTCACTAAGTCGGTGCTTGGCTGTACCGCGGTTGACTCTGGTGCATTTCTCATCTCCTTCATTTGATCAAGTTATTTCCCGATGGCTCATCCACCGAACTTCAGAGGTGACGATTTTGATTTATGGATGAAAAAGATGCATCAACATGTAAGAACAACCGATCCTGATCTTTGGAAGGTAATGACTCACGGTCCACACAAATTATCGAGAGATAAATCCAAATGGACCGAGGAAGATAAATTGAAAGATTCCATCAATTATAGAGCACTGAACATGGTGAAAGCATCAATTGACAAAACACTAATCTCATACGTCTCATCTTGCAGGACTGCCTAACAAAATTTGAACAAACTGAAGGAAGGGAGCTGCAAAAATGATAATTGATGCTTGGTGGCTCAAGGAAGTGAACACAGTATGTAAGACCCCGAGTTTCTGTACAAATATTAAATTTCGTAAATAGTAAATGTTGAATAGTGACTGAGGTAAATAGTAAATAGTAAATGTTTTTGACTATCGTGTAAATATTCTGAAAAATGATAGTTAATTAGTAAACACCATGATAAACACTTTGGTCTCCTGTACCTGACCCTAATAAAATCATTTACATGGCTTAATCAGTGATTTAAGCCTGACTTAAAAACGCGGAAAACACTATTCACCCGAAAATATAACTACCTTGAAAAAATCTGCAAAAATCACATCTGATAGAGAGTATTTTTCTTAGCAACTTTGTCTTCTGGAGTTTCATCGGTAAAAATCAAAAACTCTCTCTATCGACTAAACCGTTGAACATTGGGTTAAATTATTATTTTAATCTTAAGATTGGGAGATTAACATTAAACCTCGTGATAAAATTCCATAAAAATCATAATCTGAAAGATCACGTCTTGATTAGCAATTTTGTCTTCTGGGTCAATTTCATTAAAAATCGTTTAGTGACATTAAATGAAGGTTTTAGTTAACAATGACTTAATCTATGGGATTAGGCTTAGATTAAGGGTAACCTTACCTTGTTGAACACGTGAAATCGTGTTTGGGTTGGCATAAACACGTCTTCAACACTGCCAAGGGAATTGCGGCTCTGACCAGCCCGCGTGAGAAGTTTAAACACTTCTCTACAAACCTATAAATAGAGGAAGCATTCCTAAGCATTCCTCTTAAGCAACTTAAGGATTTCTTGCTGCTGTCTTGCTGCTGTGAAGCTTTGCAAGACCACTATTCATCTTCTTCCCCAAGCTTTCTCTTATTTTCATCGGTTAAGGTAGGTAACCATGGCACAAACTTGAATTCAATAAAGGGAATGATAGGGCATCATGTTAGCTTGTATATTTCATGATTTTCCATGCTTAAACCCATGAATTGAAGCCCTCATTGCCGGATTATACTTCTGTTTTCGCTGTTCCCATGTTACAAAGAAAGACGGTTCCAACCGGACCACTTATCTCTTAGACGGCTTAGAACTAACCGCCTTAATTGCTTTAAGCGGCCCAATTTTAACCATTTCACATGAATAACGGTCAACCAGAGACCGCTTTAGAATGAAATTAGTAGTATTATCATTTTATCGTATTTTATATACACGGTTAGAAAACGACCGCTTTACATGATACACGGCCCCACTATAACCGTAGTATCCTTTTACCCTTAAAACGGCCCATAGATAACCGTTTTACAGCCAGTAGGTTTAACGGCCCAATGTCATCCGTTTAACTTCCAGAAAACCTGATTTTTACTATTTTGACCTATTAAAAATGTTAATTAGTAAAATTTGACAATCCATATAAATAACAGATAATGACATGAGTAAATTTCTGTTATTTGCAATATCTATTTTGATAAATTGTTTAAAGTGGAAACTATTGTAATTCACTTGTAACTTTGGATAAATTGGTTAATTACCATAGGTAATTTCTGTAAATTACTGTAAATCAAAATATTACTGGCCGACTTATGGCAAGTCTTTGGCCAATTAACCGGACACTATCCGGTAAACTTCACATTTTTTTACCGTGAGACATTTTTACCGTGGTAAATTACGGTTACATCATAACTATCGTTTTAACTTGATAAATTGACCGATTACCCTTGGATAACCTTCGGTCATATTTGAGCCCGGAATTGACCAATGGACATTAAACTGAAATTAGTTGGTTTAATTGTTATTGGCAACCCGGTAACTACTTTGCATAAATTATCTTATAATTAGATATTATCGTTATACTTAATACGGATTCTCTTGAACCGTATTTCTTAAAAATACGACCCGAGTGGTTCGTATATTCGTTCTTCAGAACTTACTTCTCTCTCTCGAACGGCTTACTGTCAACCGTTCATTCTTGACCCCGTGACTCGTTACTCATGAGAGTACGGCCCGGTGTTCGCCGTACGACTACCTTGTTTTGGGTTTTCGTCGTGTTTATACTCTTGAATCAGAGGAGACAAGTGTCGTCCTTTACATCTTATACCCGACAGAAATTCATCTGATTATATTGGCCATAATTGACTATGTCTAGACGGGGGATCGGTGATCCAATTGAAATGAAATGCCGACGCATCATAAGGGCCCAGTCTGGTCCTGGGGAGAGCGCCCGAAAAGATATTGAGCCCATTGGGATGTTTATGACAAGGGTGAGGCATTGCACCCGAATACTTGACTTGACTTGTTACTTCTATGACAAACTCTTGATACTCGACTCGTGTGTATTTACTTGGTTACATGTGTAACATATTGCTGGCCAAATTCTCTATTGTACTTTACTTGTTCACTACTTGATAAATTGCTATATTTCTTGACCTTGCAAGATATTCTATCGTCATTCTTTATTTACTGCATTTCATATAAATTGGAAATCAATAGTTAATTACTTAAACCTGTTTGTGGTTATCTACTGAGCGTGTTTAGCTCACTCCTACTGTTTCCCCTCTTTCCAGGTGACGAACTTGTCGGGGATGGACTGGAGTGATATCGAGAGATAGTTTTAGTTTATTGAGTCAGTTTGTACCCTTAGCATTAGTGAGAGATTGTTCTAGCATTTTACTTATTATTTGGTTGTAGTCGTTCTACCCAGTGTACTCAACCTTATTTCAATAAAACTCTGATTATTACTTTTCCAACCTTTAGTGCAATGGATTGCAATGGTTCGGAATTATATATTGCTCGCTTGCCTCTAACCGTACGTCCCGAGATTCCGCATCGGAGCGTGACAGTTTAGTTGGTATCAGAGCCTAGGTCAATTTGTCCTAGGTATTTCACTTTAAGGTTATAGGTCTATTGGTTATAGGCTTAAGAAAACAACCTTGTGAGAATTTGGGTAGAAATTTGGGTTAAGTTATTTAACCATAATCATGATCTTCTTATCTAGTTCTTCTCTTCTCATCTAAGAAGTTCTTCTCTCATAAATAATCCGAGTAACTATTTTATATAGGCACTTAACTCGAAATGGCAGCCAATCGTGCTGAGATGAGGAATTTACATCGTACAGTTCAAGGACTTACGCAAGCCTTGAACGCACTGGCTCAAGCTGGAGCTGGAGCGGCACCTCATGGCGCAGCTCATGGCACTGGTGATTTATATCGGAATTTTCGAGGAATGAACCCGCCTAGATTCGCTGGTTCAACTGATCCCGATGAAGCCGAGAATTGGCTCGACGAGATGGCAAGAATTTTTGGGGTCATGCAATGCACTGACCAAGAACGTGTTCTTTTATCTGTTTTCCAACTGGAACGGGATGCACGTGCTTGGTGGGAGTCTGTTAAGCCGACTCTCGGAGATCAACAAGTCTCGTGGGAGGAATTCGAGGAATATTTCAATGATAAATATTTTTCTGACCGCGTGCAAGAAAAGAAGGGAGCAGAATTCGCAGTTTTGAAGCAGCGAAGTTTATCGGTATCAGAATATGAGGCTCAGTTTTCACGACTCTCTCGTTATGCAAGACATCTTATTTCGACTGAGAGAATGAAGGCGAAGCATTTCTTCAATGGTCTTCGACTTCATTATATCAATCAACTTGCACCACTGGAAATTTCTACATATTCTGAGATGGTAAGAAAGGCACAAATATTAGAAGATACTTTGGAAATGACTGAAAGGATTCGTGGTCAAGGTAACAAGAAAGAGCAACCGAAGGCACTCAAGAATGTTAAACCTGGATTTGTCACTGACCCGAGCAAGAAAAGACCATTTATTAGTTCTGGTTCAAGTTCTGGTTCTGGTTCGTGGAGAGGCAAAATGCCGCGACAAGAAGACAAGAAACCTGATTCTATGATTCCATTCAAGGGCGTATACCGATATTGTGATCGTCCTGGTCACAAGATGGAAGATTGTTTGCGCAAGCTAGGTGCATGTCTGCGGTGTGGAAGCAAAGAGCACCGTATACCCAACTGCCCTTTATTATCGGAACAAGCTATCCCGGCAAAACCCCTGAATTTCAAGAAGCCTCAAGGCAGGCTCCAGGCTCTTCATGCGAAGGAAAAAGATATCGCCGAGGATGGTGGACTCGTCGAAGGTACTCTTGCTATATTCGACTTGCCAGCTTTTGTTCTATTTGATACTGGTGCAACACATTCTTTTCTTTCACGGAGATTTGCTAAATCTTTAGCTATGGAACCTGTTTTATTGAGTTCTCCGTTAGAAATATCAACCCCTATTGGTTCTAAATCAGCAATTCAGCATTACTATCCTTCTAGTAAGGTTATGGTGAATGATCAGAATTTTCCAGCTGATTTGATTTGTATGGACATGAAGGATTACGATGTAATCCTAGGAGCCGATTGGTTGGCTCGATATGAGGCCAATGTCCATTGTAGTTCTTGTTCCGTGTCTTTTTCTAGACACCCCGGATTATCCTTCAAGGGAGTGAAACATCCTAGTTCTATCTCTCTTATCTCGACTCTTCGTGCTGATAAGTTATTGAGGCGTGGATGCGAAGCTTTTCTGGCTTTTGTTCATGCGTCCCCTGAACAGCAGATCGAGATTAAGGATATTGCTATTGTCCGAGAATTTCCGGACGTATTTCCAGAGGAGTTACCAGGACTTCCGCCTCAGCGTGAAGTTACATTTTCTATTGATCTTATTCCTGGATCGTCTCCTATTTCTAGAGCCCCTTATCGAATGTCTCATGCGGAATTGCGGGGAATTGAAGCAGCAATTGTTGGAATTACTCGAGAAGGGTTTTATTCGCCCGAGTGTTTCCCCTTGGGGAGCTCCTGTATTGTTTGTTCGGAAGAAAGATGGTTCGATGAGATTATGCATCGATTATCGGCAACTCAACCAGTTGACTGTCAAGAACAAGTATCCTTTGCCAAGGATTGATGAGTTATTTGACCAGATTACTGGAGCTTCTTATTTTTCTAAGATCGATCTTCGATCTGGATATCACCAGTTACGGATTAAAGAAGAGGATATTTATAAATCAGCTTTCCGTAGCCGGTATGGTCATTATGAGTTTGTCGTTATGCCTTTTGGGTTAACGAATGCACCGACAGCTTTCATGCAGTTAATGAACAGTGTGTTCCGACCCTACCTTGATCAATGGGTTGTGGTATTCATAGATGATATTTTGATATATTCCAAGAGTGAAAAAGAACATGCCGAGCATCTGAGGATGGCTTTGCAATTATTGAGAGATCACCAATTATATGCCAAGTTCAGCAAGTGTGAATTTTGGCTAAGTGAGGTGTCCTTTCTAGGACATATTATTACTAAGGATGGAATTTCTGTGGATCCATCTAAAGTAGAAGCGGTAAAGAATTGGGGACAGCCTACTAATGTTACTGAAGTAAGGAGTTTTCTTGGCCTGGCTGGTTATTATCGAAGGTTCATTCAAGATTTCTCTAAGATTGCGGTACCTCTGACAAAATTAACCCGCAAGGAGATCAAGTTTGAGTGGTCAACTGAATGCCAACGGAGTTTCCAAACTCTGAAGGATTGTTTGACTACTGCTCCTATTTTGACCTTACCTTCTGGTGAGGGCGGTTTTGTGGTTTACACTGATGCTTCTGGTATTGGCTTAGGTTGTGTGCTTATGCAGCACGGCAAGGTGATTGCCTATTCTTCTAGGCAGCTAAGAAAGCATGAAGTTAATTATCCAGTTCATGATTTGGAATTGGCAGCCGTGGTATTTGCTTTGAAGATTTGGAGGCACTACTTATATGGTGAAACATTCACTGTATTTTCGGATCACAAAAGTCTGAAATACTTATTTTCTCAAAAGGAATTGAACATGAGACAAAGGAGATGGTTGGAGTATATAAAGGATTTCGACTTTTCTATTAAGTATCACCCGGGCAAAGGCAATGTGGTTGCTGACGCTTTAAGTCGGAAACCTGTGGCTAAGATATCTAGTCTTATGTTACAAGAATGGAAATTACTGGAGCAAATGGCTAGTCTGGATATCAATATTGATAATGATCGGATATTGATTTCCCAGTTGCAACTTAAGCCCGAATTATTGGTAGAAATCAAGTTATTGCAAGATATTGATCCCGAGCTAGTCGAGATTAAGGAAAGCCTGAGTAGCAGACCTGAATTCTCGATAGCCGATGATGGAAGATTAGTATTTCAAGGTCGAACTTGTGTACCGGATGAGGGTAATATAAAGAATCAGATTCTTGAAGTAGCACATAGATCTCGATATACTATCCATCCGGGAGGCACTAAGATGTTCAAAGATTTGAAAAGGACATTTTGGTGGCCGAACATGAAAAGGGAAATTACAGATTTTGTGAGTAGATGTCTGGTTTGTCAACAAGTAAAGGCCGAGCATTTCAGACCGGCAGGTAAATTGAAACCACTTGACATTTCCCAATGGAAGTGGGAGAGTATTGGCATGGATTTTATTATGAGTCTTCCTAAGACTCGAAGTGGTCATGATGCAATATGGGTAATCGTGGATCGACTGACTAAGTCAGCCCATTTCCTATCCATTAAGTCCAAGTGGACAGTTGATGTGCTAGCAGCATTATATCTGAAGGAAGTGGTTAGACTTCATGGTATTCCAGTCAGCATTGTGTCTGACCGAGACCCGAGATTTACATCTCATTTCTGGAAGGGATTGCAAGAATCTCTTGGTACCCGTCTGAATTTTAGCACTGCATTTCATCCGCAAACAGATGGACAGACCGAGAGAACTAATCAAATAGTGGAAGATATGTTGAGAGCTTGTATGATCGACTTCGGTGGAAGTTGGAGCGATCATTTAGCATTAATAGAATTCGCCTACAACAATAGTTATCAAGCCAGCATACAGATGACACCTTTCGAGGCTTTGTATGGAAGGAGCTGTCGTTCTCCATTATGTTGGGATGAGGTTGGCGAGAAGCAATGGCTTGGACCGGATCTTATCTCGGAGTCATCACAAAATATTCGTATTATCCGAGACCGGTTACTTGTGGCTCAATCAAGGCAAAAGAGTTATGCTGATAATAGGAGAAGAGATTTGGAATTTCAAATTGGCGAGCATGTGTTCTTAAAAGTATCTCCTTCAAGAGGTATTCGTCGATTTGGTATTTATGGCAAGTTAAGCCCAAGGTATATTGGTCCATTTGAGATCCTTGATCGAGTGGGTGAAGTCGCTTATAGATTGGCCTTACCTCCTCAATTATCTGGTGTACATAACGTATTCCATGTATCTATGCTTCGAAAATACGTGTACGACCCTAGTCACATCATTCAACATGTGGACTTTGAATTTAAAAAGGATCTATCCTATGAAGAAAGACCAGTGAAAATTCTGGATCGAAAGGAGCAACAACTTCGAAATCGTTCCATACCGATGGTCAAAATCCAATGGAGTCGGCGTGGAATAGAAGAAGCTACATGGGAATCCGAGGAGGCTATACGGAAGCGTTATCCCGACCTATTCTAGGTGAGCTATCTTTCCTTTACTGTATTTTGGTCCAGTGAATTTGGAGGACCAAATTCTTTAAGTGGGGGAGGGTGTAAGACCCCGAGTTTCTGTACAAATATTAAATTTCGTAAATAGTAAATGTTGAATAGTGACTGAGGTAAATAGTAAATAGTAAATGTTTTTGACTATCGTGTAAATATTCTGAAAAATGATAGTTAATTAGTAAACACCATGATAAACACTTTGGTCTCCTGTACCTGACCCTAATAAAATCATTTACATGGCTTAATCAGTGATTTAAGCCTGACTTAAAAACGCGGAAAACACTATTCACCCGAAAATATAACTACCTTGGAAAAATCTGCAAAAATCACATCTGATAGAGAGTATTTTTCTTAGCAACTTTGTCTTCTGGAGTTTCATCGGTAAAAATCAAAAACTCTCTCTATCGACTAAACCGTTGAACATTGGGTTAAATTATTATTTTAATCTTAAGATTAGGAGATTAACATTAAACCTCGTGATAAAATTCCATAAAAATCATAATCTGAAAGATCACGTCTTGATTAGCAATTTTGTCTTCTGGGTCAATTTCATTAAAAATCGTTTAGTGACATTAAATGAAGGTTTTAGTTAACAATGGCTTAATCTATGGGATTAGGCTTAGATTAAGGGTAACCTTACCTTGTGGAACACGTGAAACCGTGTTTGGGTTGGCATAAACACGTCTTCAACACTGCCAAGGGAATTGCGGCTCTGACCAGCCCGCGTGAGAAGTTTAAACACTTCTCTACAAACCTATAAATAGAGGAAGCATTCCTAAGCATTCCTCTTAAGCAACTTAAGGATTTCTTGCTGCTGTCTTGCTGCTGTGAAGCTTTGCAAGACCACTATTCATCTTCTTCCCCAAGCTTTCTCTTATTTTCATCGGTTAAGGTAGGTAACCATGGCACAAACTTGAATTCAATAAAAGGAATGATAGGGCATCATGTTAGCTTGCATATTTCATGATTTTCCATGCTTAAATCCATGAATTGAAGCCCTCATTGCCGGATTATACTTCTGTTTTCGCTGTTCCCGTGTTACAAAGAAAGACGGTTCCAACCGGACCACTTATCTCTTAGACGGCTTAGAACTAACCGCCTTAATTGCTTTAAGCGGCCCAATTTTAACCATTTCACATGAATAACGGTCAACCAGAGACCGCTTTAGAATGAAATTAGTAGTATTATCATTTTATCGTATTTTATATACACGGTTAGAAAACGACCGCTTTACATGATACACGGCCCCACTATAACCGTAGTATCCTTTTACCCTTAAAACGGCCCATAGATAACCGTTTTACAGCCAGTAGGTTTAACGGCCCACTGTCATCCGTTTAACTTCCAGAAAACCTGATTTTTACTATTTTGACCTATTAAAAATGTTAATTAGTAAAATTTGACAATCCATATAAATAACAGATAATGACATGAGTAAATTTCTGTTATTTGCAATATCTATTTTGATAAATTGTTTAAAGTGGAAACTATTGTAATTCACTTGTAACTTTGGATAAATTGGTTAATTACCATAGGTAATTTCTGTAAATTACTGTAAATCAAAATATTACTGGCCGACTTATGGCAAGTCTTTGGCCAATTAACCGGACACTCTATCGGTAAACTTCACATTTTTTTACCGTGAGACATTTTTACCGTGGTAAATTACGGTTACATCATAACTATCGTTTTAACTTGATAAATTGACCGATTACCCTTGGATAACCTTCGGTCATATTTGAGCCCGGAATTGACCAATGGACATTAAACTGAAATTAGTTGGTTTAATTGTTATTGGCAACCCGGTAACTACTTTGCATAAATTATCTTATAATTAGATATTATCGTTATACTTAATACGGATTCTCTTGAACCGTATTTCTTAAAAATACGACCCGAGTGGTTCGTATATTCGTTCTTCAGAACTTACTTCTCTCTCTCGAACGGCTTACTGTCAACCGTTCATTCTTGACCCCGTGACTCGTTACTCATGAGAGTACGGCCCGGTGTTCGCCGTACGACTACCTTGTTTTGGGTTTTCGTCGTGTTTATACTCTTGAATCAGAGGAGACAAGTGTCATCCTTTACATCTTATACCCGACAGAAATTCATCTGATTATATTGGCCATAATTGACTATGTCTAGACGGGGGATCGGTGATCCAATTGAAATGAAATGCCGACGCATCATAAGGGCCCAGTCTGGTCCTGGGGAGAGCGCCCGAAAAGATATTGAGCCCATTGGGATGTTTATGACAAGGGTGAGGCATTGCACCCGAATACTTGACTTGACTTGTTACGTCTATGACAAACTCTTGATACTCGACTCGTGTGTATTTACTTGGTTACATGTGTAACATATTGCTGGCCAAATTCTCTATTGTACTTTACTTGTTCACTACTTGATAAATTGCTATATTTCTTGACCTTGCAAGATATTCTATCGTCATTCTTTATTTACTGCATTTCATATAAATTGGAAATCAATAGTTAATTACTTAAACCTGTTTGTGGTTATCTACTGAGCGTGTTTAGCTCACTCCTACTGTTTCCCCTCTTTCCAGGTGACGAACTTGTCGGGGATGGACTGGAGTGATATCGAGAGATAGTTTTAGTTTATTGAGTCAGTTTGTACCCTTAGCATTAGTGAGAGATTGTTCTAGCATTTTACTTATTATTTGGTTGTAGTCGTTCTACCCAGTGTACTCAACCTTATTTCAATAAAACTCTGATTATTACTTTTCCAACCTTTAGTGCAATGGATTGCAATGGTTCGGAATTATATATTGCTCGCTTGCCTCTAACCGTACGTCCCGAGATTCCGCATCGGGGCGTGACACAGTAGCAATCAAGATAGAGAACAGGACTATGATCAGGTAAACATCTTTGAAGACTATGCCCTAGATGATTGGATTACTGCATATAATGAATTATTAGACTCTCATGATCATTTAAGAAAGCAATATAAGAAGATGAAAAAGAAAATTGATAAAAATAATTCTAATTCATCATGTGAAAAGTGCTTGAAGGTCAATGAACTATATGATAAATGTCTATATGAAACTCACGTGAATATGAAGCAAATGTGCATGCTGAAAAATGAAAATCAAGAATGTGCCAACAAAATTTCTGAACTAGAAAGTCAGTTAAAGCTTACAACTAATGAACATCTGATAAATCTGGAAGAGTTGGAAATGATTAATTCCGATCTAGAGAAATTGAAAGCTGAGAATGGAGAAACTCAGAGGAATAATGAAAATTTTAAAGCTGAAATAGAGAAAATAAGCAAGGAAGGCATGCAGGGTTTCTCTTTAACATCGATCTGCAACAAGTGCCTGGCTCTAAAAGAGTGTAATGAAGATCTGTATGATAAAAATGAATGACAGAGGAAGTTGATTGCTTCCCTTAGAGAGGAAAACAAACATTTGTTGAAAGATAAACTTGATTTTGAACAAAGGGAAGAGAAACTGATTGAAAGATTGGACTTGACATCCAGTAGTGAAAAATGCAGTGAAGGATTTGAGAAGTTGATTGCGGAGAATAATGATCTGAAGGAACAAAACAAAAACCTCAAAGTCCTAAACACTGTTATTTTAGAGAGGCTTCTGTCTATAGAAAGAGAAAGATGTGCTGGCAGTGAAATTCAAGCTGGAAAATTCGACAATGAGAACCACGAATTGAAAGCTGAAATTGAGGAGTTAAAATTGTTAAAAACCGGCATGTCCGAACAACTTCTGATGTTAAAGAAAGGAAAAACTGCTTGCAATGAAGAAACAAACATACTGAGCAGTCTGGAAGAAGAAATTGAGAAATATAAAAGTGCAAACAAGGTCATGAGTGAATGCGTTAATTGCAGTGAACAGGAGATAGCCAGTTATGAACTTCACATTGCATCTCTGGAAGAAAAATTTCAGGATCTGGAAAAACCAACATCCGAGTCTGTTGAAAATAAGAGAAAAATGAAAGCTATCATAAAAAGTGAGGATAAGAACTCAAAGAAGGGGATAAGCTGTAGTTCTGATGTTAAGGAAAGTGTGAGAAACCAGCTATACACCACTTTTATGCAAAGCTCTGATGTAGCTGGTACCTCATGTCAAACCCCAAAACAAAACAAAAACCTGAAAACACCCTCATCATCTGCATTTCAATTCAAAGCACAAAAAAATGAAAAACAAACGAAAAATATAAAGAATAGTCAGAAATTGAAAAAGAAGGGTCAAACAAAGAAGGTAAAGAATGTTCCTGTTCATGACCCAAGATTTTCTAGCTTGGCTAAATTTAATGGGTCAATGCACACTGCTCATGCCTCATGTACTCATTCGCATGCATCTAGTCAGTCTGTTAGTAACCATGTTGCCGGGGAATCACAAGTGTCATGTCCCTATTGTGGTAGGCATGGTCATTATCTGGATGACTGCAGTATTATGAAAAGTGATGATGTGATGCATGATAAATTTACTTCAAATGAACATCACCACCCCAAAAGAAACACGTTTGCTTCAAACCATGTTATAACTGTAACAAACGTGATCATAAAGCTGTTGAGTGCTAGTTTGGGTCTTCATGGGGATACAATGACTGAAGAGGCAAGCACCTAAGGTGCTACGAGTGTGGTAAGTATGGCCACACAGTCAAGGACTGTTGGCATGCCCAAGGAGGCAATGGTAATGACAAAAACTTCAAATACTCTGCCAAAAGACCTGTGAATTTTTCATGTTTCAACTGTGGCAAACCAGGTCACAAGTATGCAAATTGTTGGATGACGGCCAATAAGAAACAAACTATCCATGCATCCAATAGAACATTTCATGATTATATTCATGGGTCTCATTGTAACAACCCTGATAAAAGCAAGATTTATAAATAAATCAAATTGAAAATAAAAGATAAGCAAATAAATGATAAAACTGAAAATAGAAAAAAATTAAACCCTGATGAAAATAACGCCGCAGATAAAGGCGCTACTTGACAAGAAACGCCCTCACCTAAGGCGTGTTTTTGAGAAAGGACGCCCACATTTCAAGGCGTCAAATCTTAAACAACCAAAATTACATAAAAAGGTAAGTATTTGAAATGCCCTTTTCTTGGACGCGTTTCCACAAGAAACGACGCATGCCAAGGCGTCAATTTAAAATTCGACAACCTAGCATAAGGCGTTAATTCCATTCTAGTTTCGTTCGAACCGGGAACTTATCCAGGGTAAGTTGATAACTATGGGAAAGAGTTCGAATGTAGTAATAACTCTATCATGGAAGTGTTACGTCTAATCAAAACACTAACCCTATTAGGATTTCCAAAATCCTATAAATACCTTGATGGATCGAACCCTAGAAAGCTATTTGGTCGATCGTCTCTGCTACGGTAGGTAAAGAACTAACAGTTCTTCCTTTGGTTTTCCTTCTCTTCCGATAGGATAGTATGAAGAATAAATCTTCTTCATCTTCTTCCACTTACAGGTCGAGGAGCTCTTAATCTACTGAAGAACGTGGGTTCTTCATCATAATCGTCTCCAATCATCTGCAACTTCTCCTTCAGTTTCTTCTTCCGGTGAGCACTCTGTACAAACAGAGTATCGTCTCTTCACCAGATCCTTCACGTTTCATCAAAAGGTAGATTTTCTCAGGGATTGTAGCCCAAACTAGCATATTAATATTTATAACATCATCCGTTAATACCTGCATATAGATTTCATGCGTTTCGGTTAGTTTCTAAAGAGTTTTGAAATAGACGCCCTTATCAAGGACGCTACATGAAAAGACACGACCACGACTAGGTCGTCAATTTAATATTTGACGCCCTGCACATGGACGTCAATTTCTCTTAATTAATAAACACCATGTTTAAAAATTATATATCAATGCAAACATGATTCTAAATTAATGCATGGTCAATCTCTTGTAATCCTGCTATTTCTTATGGTACTGACCATATATCATGTTTTCCTGAAATTTCATTGTCTCGAAACTTGTGAACTAACGACCTTGTCCAGGTCGTCTTTTAGTGAACTGACGCCCCATACCAGGCGCCCTCTGTAAACTAACGCCCCTGTCCAGGGCGCGTTTCATTAAAATTTCCAGATTTATAATATTCTACAAAACTAGAAATATTGAAAGGACGACTGTTGTACACGTCGTCAAATCTAATATAAACGCCCCTGATTAAGGCGTTAATTTCCTGAAAAATGACTTTACCAAAGTCGCTATTTTCTGCACTACTGATTTTTCCTGATTACTGTTATCCGAGGGATTCATTACATATATTTATATATAGGCACTATTACTCCACTCCGTGAGTATAGTCCCATGTTTTCTACGATGATTTATCGCATTACACACTCAATTCTCATTGACATACGAGCTCTCCCTTGGACATTCCGTTCCTTTGGACTAGCGAGTTAGTCATAGAGACCTCCGTAAGACTCCTCGCCGCCTTGGATTCCCTCAAGGCCGACTGAGCTGGTTGTACCCTAAAAACCCATTACACAATCTTTGCCATGTCCCTCTATAGGAACATGGTGATACCGGCCCTCATGTCATGCCATGGGTATGATATGAGAATTATCTTAATAAACGGGGAAGAATATGCCGTTGTTATGATGTTCTTGTGAACCCCAATTCTATATCAACATTGTTATGATGTTCTTGTAGACCCCAATTCTATATTAAACTTGATGTTCTTGTGAACCTCAATTCTATATTAAGAATGAGGACGTCTTGCCATTGAGGTGCTATTCATATGGACCTCAATTCTATATAAAAGAGTGTCTCTACTTACTTATCATGGTACCCGAGTTAAGGGAACCAATTCCACCTAGTTTTATCGACAATCGTGATTGTACTGTTATTATCGCCTATTGGTGTCAAAAGTCATATTTTTGGACTCTAATCTCTCAAAGTTGTCTTACATGACTACAAGCTTGCTTATTGAAATTCCATGATGGCTATACACAAAAATGTGGATGTTAAAAATACATGACTAATGCCTGCGCATATAGGGCCCGATCTGGTCCTGGGAGGAGCACCCGAAAGTACTTGTGCCCATGGGAGTTGATTGATCACGGTATTGGCATTATACCGAAGTGCATGACTAGCTTGATTGAACGTTCCACAAATCTTGTACTTGACTTGATATTACATGACTTGTGTGGCCCGAAAAAGGGTAATTACTTGCGTACTTTAACGTGATAGCCAAATTTCATCTTGACATGATAAAATACTTGCTTGAATATCTTGATATCATTTGATATAAGTTCTTGAAAGTTCATGACTAGTTCTCTTGTTACCTTATCGTTATATCTCTTTCTATCTTGTCGTTTTATGCGAGCATGCATAGCTATAGTGCATTCATGAAAGATGTAATTACTTAAACCCCTTGCTAGTTCCTGAGGTATAAATTCCTACTGAGCGTTCGCTCACTCCGTGTTTCCCTTACTTTTCAGGTAGGTCCGACGATGAGGAAAGTCAATCGGATGGGGAGAATCAAGAGTGAAAGAGCTAGAGCTTTTCCAAGTGTCATCTAGTCTTTTATATATTTCTTGAGTCAAATGTGTACTTTTCTTTTTTTTGAATAGAGTATTGGGTTTGTAATAGACTATTTATTATGAAGAAATAAATGGATTGGGTTATCTTTACTTTTACGCATCTCTGTCTTTGTGTCGAATACACTTCTACTCTGATTGACATGATTGATATAAACTCGTCACGCATCTCCGGGTATCTTCCGCTCTCGGGACGTGACAGTTTTTGTGGTATCAGAGCCTAGGGTATTCAATTCCTAGAAAACCCAAGTCCAAGATAGGTTTTAACCCTTTAACCAGTGAGATTGGGTAGAACCAAGGGTTAAAGTTAACATAGAATGCTAGTCTTTAAAATACAAATCACGTATTAATCTAGTTATTATAATTGTAGGATAATGGCTGCGAACGTGCTCAATGGCGCAACATGCAGCGTACACTGCAAGGCATGACTCAAGTGCTGCAACAAGTAACACAAGGAGGTGGACAATGAGCAGGAAGTCTCCACCAGACTTTCAAGAACATGAACCCGCCCAAGTTCACGGGTTCTACTGATCCAGATGACGCTGAACACTGGATTAGGGAAATAGAATGAATATTCCGTGTTATGCAATGCACGGATCAAGATAAGGTCGTATTAGCTACTTTTCAGTTAGAAAGGGATGCTAGATGCTGGTGGGAATCAATAGAGGCTACTATAAATCAAGATCAGGTTACGTGGGAGGAATTCGTTGAACACTTCAACGCAAAATATTTCTCGGACCGAGTTCAGGAAAAGAAGGCTGCAGAATTTGCTGCATTAATGCAACGATCTTTGTCAGTGGCCGAGTATGAGGCCCAATTCTCTAGATTGTCTCGGTATGGTAAGCATCTAGTTAGCACCGAGAAAATGAAAGCTAGGAGGCTTCTTAATGGGCTCAGGCCCCAAGCTATTACTCAACTGGCGCCGATGGACATTCAAGTCTACTCGGAGATAGTACGCCGAGCTCAACTATTAGAAGATGCCACGGAACTGTCTGATAGGATTCGTGGTAAGGATAAGAAGGAACAAGTTACAGGTTCGGGTTCCTTTAAACCCAACTTCAAGAAAAGGCCTAGCAATGGAGGAGCATCCTCACAAGACCAAAAGTTCAAGAAGACCAAGCCCTTCTCTATCACCACTACCTCTTCAAATACAGTGTGCAAACATTGTGATAAAGCGGGTATAGAGCAGAAGAATGCTGGAGGAAACTTGGAGCATGTCTCCGTTGTGGAAGTCGTGAGCATCGGATTCCCGATTGCCCACTACTAAATAACCAAGCCGATGACGGAAAGCGCCCGGTAACCAAGAATGCTCGTCTTCATGCAATCAAGGAGACCGAGCAAGAAGAAGAAGGTGGCTTAGTGGAAGGTACATTGAAAGTTTGTTCCAAGAATGCATATGTCTTAATTGATACTAGTGCATCGCATTCTATTATTTCTAAGAAGTTTGCTGACCCATTACCCCTAGAACCGGAATGGATAAAGTTAGTTTTGTCTACTCCTCTGGGTGATATACTGATATTACACATCATTACCAAAACTGCGAAGTATTGGTTCAGGGTAGAAATCTCCCTATTGATCTCATATGTTTAGATCTGAAAGAGTATGATGTTATACTAGGAGCAAATTGGTTATCCAAGTATCAGGCAACGGTTGATTGCCGCAATAGCAAGGTTACATTCAAGGAATTTCCAGAACTAATCTTTACTAACCCCAAGGGTCGAGCAGATCCCCTCTTATTTCAGCTCTCCGAGCTGGCAAGCTCATCAGGAAAGGATGTGCATCTTTCCTTGCCTTTGTCACAGTTAAAGAAGCTAAGGAAGCTAAGCTAGAAGACATTCCAGTGGTGCAGGAATTTCCGGACGTGTTTCGGAAGATTTGCCGGGATTACCCCCGCAAAGAGAAGTGGCCTTCACCATTGACTTAGTCCGTGGTGCTGGTCCGATTTCAAAGGCACCTTATAGATGTCACCTGCTGAACTCAAGGAGTTAAAGGAGCAATTGATGGAACTCATTAAGAAAGGATTCATTAGACCAAGTACTTCCCCGTGGGGAGCGCCTGTATTATTTGTAAAGAAGAAAGACGGATCCATGAGGTTATGCATCGACTATCGACAGTTGAATCATCTCACTATCAAGAACAAGTATCCACTGCCGAGAATCGATGAATTGTTTGATCAAATTTCAGGATCCAAGTACTTTTCCAAAATTGATCTTAGGTCAGGATATCACCAACTAAGAATCAAGGATGAGGATATTCATAAAACTGCATTCAGAAGCAGGTATAGTCATTATGAATTTGTTGTTATGCCTTTCGGACTAACGAATGCCCCTGCTGCCTTTATGCAGTTAATGAATAGTATATTCAGGCCTTATTTGGATCAATTCGTGGTGGTCTTTATTGATGATATATTGATTTATTTCAAGACCAAGGAAGAGCATGAGGAACATTTGAGGATTGCATTACAAATATTGAGGACAAACCAAATATATGCAAAACTTAGCAAGTGTGAATTCTGGCTTGAAGAAGTGACCTTTCTCGGACATGTTATATCAAAGGATGGCTTGTCTGTAGACTCATCAAAGGTTGAAGCTGTAAGGAACTGGGAAAGACCGACCAATGCTAGCGAGATCCGAAGTTTCTTTGGTCTTGCCGACTATTACAGGCGATTCATCAAGGATTTCTCAAAAATCACCGTGCCACTTACGAGGTTAACTCGCATGGAGATCCGTTATGAATGGGATGAGGAATGTGAAAGAAGCTTCCAAACTCTCAAGATCATCTTACTACAGCTCCTATCTTAGCATTGCCAATTGAAGGAGAAAAGTTTGAGGTATACACTGATGCTTCTGGCATTGGCCTCAGATGTGTTCTAATGCAGCAAGGGAAGGTTATAGCCTACTCTTCTCGTCAATTAAAGAAGCATGAAGAGAACTACCCCGTCCATGACTTAGAATTGGCCGCGGTAGTATTTGCACTCAAAATATGGAGACATTATCTTTATGGAGTACAGTTTACTGTATACTCTGATCACAAGAGTCTCAAATATCTTTTCTCACAGAAGGAGTTAAATATGAGGCAAAGACGATGGCTGGAATATCTCAAGGACTTCGACTTCAATATACAATATCATCCCGGAAAGGGTAATCATGTAGCAGATGCCCTTAGTCGAAAGCCGAGAGCACTGTTAGCCAATTGTATGATTCAAGAATGGAAATTACTGGAGCAATTCTCTGAACTCAATATAAGCATGGACACAGACCCTAGATGTGTCACATTATCTCATATAAGCATACAGTCAGACCTATTAACTGAAATACAAGCACTTCAAGATAATGACCCAATGTTAGTAGAGATCAAAGGCAAACTGGAAGGACAATCGGATTTCCAAATAACTTGTGAAGGAAGATTAATATTCAGGAATAGAACTTGCATACCGGATTGTCCCGAGGTAAAGAAGAAGATCTTAGATGAAGCTCATAGGTCAAGGTATACGATTCATCCAGGATCTACCAAAATGTACCAAGATGTAAAAAGAAATTTTTGGTGGCCCAACATGAAAAGAGAAATAGCGGACTACGTATCACGCTGTCTCACATGCCAACAAGTCAATGCGGAACACCAAAAGCCTGCTGGAAAACTACATCCTCTAGATATCCCTAAATGGAAGTGGGAGGATATTGGTATGGATTTCATCATGGGTTTATCTAAATCAAAAAGAGGACATGATGGAATATGGGTTATCATTGACCGATTGACTAAATCAGCGCATTTCTTGCCAATCAAGAGTCGATGGTCAGTTGATGTCTTAGCTGCACTATACATCAAGGAAATAGTCCGATTACATGGTATTCCTGTTTCAATCGTGTCTGACAGAGATCCCCGTTTTACTTCTCATTTTTGGAAAGGACTACAACAGTCGTTGGGGACGAGACTTAGCTTTAGTACAGCTTTTCATCCTCAAACGGATGGTCAGACCGAGAGAACCAATCAAGTAGTCGAAGATATGCTAAGAGCATGCATTACTGATTTTGGTGGAAACTGGCATGATCACTTGCCTCTGGTTGAATTTGCATACAATAATAGCTACCAGGCAAGTATACAAATGGCACCTTTTGAAGCCTTATACGGAAGGAGTTGTCGATCACCCTTATGCTGGGACGAAGTTGGAGAGAAACAACTATTAGGTCCAGACATGGTAAGAGACACTACCGAGAAGATACAATTGATCAGAGAAAGACTACAAGTTGCTCAGTCTAGACAAAAAGCTTATGCCGACACGAGAAGAAGAGATCTTGAATTCCAAGTTGGAGATCATGTATTTCTCAAGATATCGCCTGGACGTGGAATACGAAGATTTGGTGTTAAGGGCAAGCTTACACCAAGATTTATCGGACCTTTTGAGATACTAGAAAGAGTTGGCGAGGTTGCTTATCGCATCGCATTGCCACCTCAACTGTCTGAAGTACATGATGTATTCCACATATCTATGTTGAAGAAGTATGTGCACGATCCATCACATATTATTGAGCATGAAATCTAGTAATCCGGAAAGATCTCACATACGAGCAGAAGCCCATAAGAATACTAGATCGAGAAGTACGAACCCTAAGGAATAAGGTTATTCCCATGCTAAAAGTACAATGGAATAAGAATTCAGAACATGAAACCACATGGGAGACCGAGGAATCTATGAGGAAGCGATTTCCAGAATTATTTTAGAAGGTATGAACTCTACACTCTCCATATGTAAATATATGCTATGGAATTTGGGGATCAAATTCTTTTTAAGTAGGGGAGGGTGTAACAACCCTGATAAAAGCAAGATTTATAAATAAATCAAATTGAAAATAAAAGATAAGAAAATAAATGATAAAACTGAAAATAGAAAAAAAATTAAACCCTGATGAAAATAACGTCGCAGATAAAGGCGCTACTTGACAAGAAACGCCCTCACCTAAGGCGTGTTTTTGAGAAAGGACGCCCACATTTCAAGGCGTCAAATCTTAAACAACCAAAATTACATAAAAAGGCAAGTATTTGAAACGCCCTTTTCTTGGACGCATTTCCACAAGAAACGACGCATGCCAAAGCGTCAATTTAAAATTCGACGCCCTAGCATAAGGCGTTAATTCCATTCCAGTTTCGTTCGAACCGGGAACTTATCCAGGGTAAGTTGATAACTATGGGAAAGAGTTCGAATGTAGTAATAACTCTATCATGGAAGTGTTACTTCTAATCAAACACTAACCCTATTAGGATTTCCAAAATCCTATAAATACCTTGATGGATCGAACCCTAGAAAGCTATTTGGTCGATCGTCTCTCCTACGGTAGGTAAAGACTAACAGTTCTTCCTTTGGTTTTCCTTCTCTTCCGATAGGATAGTATGAAGAATAAATCTTCTTCATCTTCTTCCACTTACAGGTCGAGGAGCTCTTAATCTACTGAAGAACGTGGGTTCTTCATCATAATCGTCTCCAATCATCTGCAACTTCTCCTTCAGTTTCTTCTTCCGGTGAGCACTCTGTACAAACAGAGTATCGTCTCTTCACCAGATCCTTCACGTTTCATCAAAAGGTAGGTTTTCTCAGGGATTGTAGCCCAAACTAGCATATTAATATTTATAACATCATCCGTTAATACCTGCATATAGATTTCATGCGTTTCGGTTAGTTTCTAAAGAGTTTTGAAATAGACGCCCTTATCAAGGGCGCTACATGAAAAGACACGACCACGACTAGGTCGTCAATTTAATATTTGACGCCCTGCACACGGACGTCAATTTCTCTTAATTAATAAACACCATGTTTAAAAATTATATATCAATGCAAACATGATTCTAAATTAATGCATGGTCAATCTCTTGTAATCCTGCTATTTCTTATGGTACTGACCATATATCATGTTTTCCTGAAATTTCATTATCTCGAAACTTGTGAACTTGTGAATTAACGACCTTGTCCAGGTCGTCTTTTAGTGAACTGACGCCCCATACCAGGGCGCCCTCTGTAAACTAACGCCCCTGTCCAAGGCGCGTTTCATTAAAAATTCCAGATTTATAATATTATGCAAAACTAGAAATATTGAAAGGACGACTGTTGTACACGTCGTCAAATAAAATATAAATGCCCCTGACTAAGGCGTTAATTTCCTGAAAAATGACCTTACCAAAGTCGCTATTTTCTGCACTACTAATTTTTCCTGATTACTGTTATCCGAGGGATTCATTACATATATTTATATATAGGCACTATTACTCCACTCCGTGAGTATAGTCCCATATTTTCTACGATGATTTATCGCATTACACACTCAATTCTCATTGACATACGAGCTCTCCCTTGGACATTCCGTTCTTTGGACTAGCGAGTTAGTCATAGAGACCTCCGTAAGACTCCTCGCCGCCTTAGATTCCCTCAAGGCCGACTGAGCTGGTTGTACCCTAAAAACTCATTACACAATCTTTGCATGTCCCTCTATAGAACATGGTGATACCGGCCCTCATGTCATGCCATGGGTATGATATGAGAATTATCTTAATAAATGGGGAAGAATATGCCGTTGTTATGATGTTCTTGTGAACCCCAATTCTATATCAACATTGTTATGATGTTCTTGTAGACCCCAATTCTATATTAAACTTGATGTTCTTGTGAACCTCAATTCTATATTAAGAATGAGGACGTCTTGCCATTGAGGTGCTATTCATATGTACCTCAATTCTATATAAAAGAGTGTCTCTACTTACTTATCATGGTACCCGAGTTAAGGGAACCAATTCCACCTAGTTTTATCGACAATCGTGATTGTACCGTTATTATCGCCTATTGGTGTCAAAAGTCATATTTTTGGACTCTAATCTCTCAAAGTTGTCTTACATGACTACAAGCTTGCTTATTGAAATTCCATGATGGCTATACATAAAAATGTGGATGTTAAAAATACATGACTAATGCCTGCGCATATAGGGCCCGATCTAGTCCTGGGAGAAGCACCCGAAAGTACTTGTGCCCATGGGAGTTGATTGATCACGGTATTAGCATTATACCGAAGTGCATGACTAGCTTGATTGAATGTTCCACAAATCTTGTACTTGACTTGATATTACATGACTTGTGTGGCCCGAAAAAGGGTAATTACTTGCGTACTTGAACGTGATAGCCAAATTTCATTTTGACATGATAAAATACTTGCTTGAATATCTTGATATCATTTGATATAAGTTCTTGAAAGTTCATGACTAGTTCTCCTTGTTACCTTATCGTTATATTCTCTTTCTATCTTGTCGTTTTATGCGAGCATGCATAGCTATAGTGCATTCATGAAAGATGTAATTACTTAAACCCCTTTGCTAGTTCCTGAGGTATAAATTCCTACTGAGCGTTCGCTCACTCCGTGTTTCCCTTACTTTTTAGGTAGGTCCGACGATGAGGAAAGTCAATCGGATGGGGAGAATCAAGAGTGAAAGAGCTAGAGCTTTTCCAAGTGTCATCTAGTCTTTTATATATTTCTTGAGTCAAATGTGTACTTTTCTTTTTTTGAATAGAGTATTGGGTTTGTAATAGACTATTTATTATGAAGAAATAAATGGATTGGGTTATCTTTACTTTTGCGCATCTCTGTCTTTGTGTCGAATACACTTCTACTCTGATTGACATGATTGATATAAACTCGTCACGCATCTCCGGGTATCTTCCGCTCTCGGGGTGTGACACTCATACTGCTGTTGATATGCACTATAGGACCAGAAAACATGTTGGTTCATGCAGATATTGTGGTAGAATTGGACATTCCATGACTAACTATTATTTGATGGATTTTGATGACGATGTTGCTACAAGACTGTTTAGAACTCCTATTAGGTCTAATACAGGACCCAAGGTGGCTTGGGTTCCTGCAGGATCAAACTGATTACTTTGCTGCAGGTGTGCCTTGGGATGAATAAAGAGGGGTCAATAAACCAAGGCACTCAAAAATTGAAAGACCCCATGATCCTGCTCTCTAGGTTAGCTCTGAAAAATCTGTTTAAATTCCATCATCTGAAAATTGCTTGTTTGAGATGGCTAAGCATCTTGTTGATTTGATTTGTGCTTAGTTGAAACTTTCTGAAAATTAAACTTTAAAAGCATTGAACTATGCTTTCATTGCATATCAGGCAGTGCATCAGGGAGAGTTTGTCTGTTGACGCTTAACGATCATGCTACACTTTATCTCTTTATTAGATTTGCTGGATACTGCACATTTGAAGAGTAGTGCATGTAATAAAATTTGAAAGACCTAAAAAGATATTCCATTGTATCTAGATAGGGGGAGCTTTCCTGATTCATCTCTTCACCTCTTGGACTCTCTCTCTGTCTAGATATCAGATCTACTCGCTACACTTAGGTGGTTCACCTAAATTCTCTGCTATCACTATTGAAATAGCTGATCTGTCTGAATTCCAGACTCAAGTACTGCTTGTTGATATACTCTCCTTAATGCTCTTCTCTCTTGTTGCTGACTCTACCACCAGCTTATACTCATCATTCACACTCTTCTTAGCTGGTGTGACTGACGAGTTTCTATTGTTGATAAGTTAGTCAGCTGTATTTCTGATCTGATCTGAGGATCATTAGTAGCAGACCATGCAATTCAGTTTGAGAATCATGTAGAAACTCCTATCATATAGGTTTAAGAATAACCACTAAATCAGACTGATGTAAGAGTTATGTATTCTCAGATTTTCATTTAAATGACTTGAAAATATCTGAATGGTAAGCTTTAATAAATTTTAACCTCATATGTCATGAAAACCTTAGACTCACTCATCTGAAATCTAAATAATTGAAATCAAGGCTATCTTTGGTTGAGATGCATAGAGTGAGTATTATTTTTAAACATTAACTTGATAAATGTTGACTAAATGAAAAAAATGTGAATTCAGAGCAATGACTTGGTCACTGAGAAATTGGGTTCTCTATCAATGAAATAAAGTAAACCTATGTCATGAAGTGCCATAGTTATCTCTGGTGAAAATTTATTGAAAAATCTGACAGAGCAATGGCATATTTGTGTTGAGTAACTGGGGAGTCTGACCTCTAATCAAGGTGTCTCCTCACGTAAAAGGACATTTCTATTTCTAACTCTGGTCTCAATGTTGAGAGGCAATGACAGTTATCACACTGAGTAACTGGGTAACTTCACCTGAGACGTGTTGTGCCTCACGTAAAAAGGTGTTGAATGACTTAAATTACTCAAGAAAAGTATAATGTGCTTCAAATGAAAATATCGTGCAAACTCTATCAACTCATTCTCCTATAAAAGTGTTTAATCTCAATACTAATCTGTGTAACTCTCAAAGGAGTCATTGAAATCATGCGTGTAAGACAACGATGATTGGTCCTGAGTGTTATCTGATAATTTGGTTCATCTTTATTAAAACTTGAATTCAGATATAAGTATTGAGTTTAATTGACAAATTTGGTATACATCATAATTAAATCAGGTTGGTCAAGTTGCCAATTCATAACCCTCTATGATAGGAGAGTCTATTCATGATTAAGACTTATTATAGTGGTGCATGCCTTACAATCCCTCATGGTCTGATTCACTCTTGACAACTTGATCAACAGGACCTTTGTTGACAATTATCTCTTATCAGTTGATTGATTGCTCCTTGAGATGTATTGTGCTTTAACTGTTTCTCACCCCTACTCTTGTCCACAATGCTGGAATCTTCCATCTTGTTTCTATAACCAGTTCTGGTTCTGTGGGCGTTTCACCTGCATTGTTATGTCCATACAATAATAAGGTGCCACAACCATTACTGTTTTATTGTGGTGGCAGATTTCACATTGCTCCATTAGATAACCAGAGTTCATTCCTGCACTTAAGGGGGAGTTCTGGGTTATCTGCATTTAAAGGGAGAGTAGTCACTCATTCACATTGATAGGGGGAGTTCTAGGTTATCTGCATACTTCATTTTGGGGGAGAATAGCTCTTATGTTCCTTCATTTGTCAAAGGGGGAGATATTATCTCAATCTTTTTATACATGCTTAATTTTTCTCTCTCAAACTCTTCTCTTTTTGATGAAGTCAAAGGGGGAGAATAGTCTAGGTCTGTGTGACTCATAGTGTTGCCATCATCAAAAAGGGGGAGATTGTTGTGCCCCTGTGGTTTTGATGTCAGCAAGCACTATGAGTATGAATGATTGATCACCATGTGTTTGCATATGAATGATTGATTGAGCATATTATTTGTGGCTTTGATGTCAACAAGCACTATGAGCATGATTGATTGATTGATTTGAGAGTGGGCACATTCATCTCATTGCATTATCTGTCTCTGCATTAGTGCAACTCTAGTTCCTGCATAACACGTGTAGCTTGCATCGGTACATTAACTGTTGTTGCACGTCATATAGTCGATGCATGATCTGGTAAATAGACTGCACTGTTAGTTCTCCTGCATACATTGCATCAGTTCAATATCTGCCATATCCATACACTACATCGGTGCATTCATCAGGTGCTTTATTTCGAAGTCAATGCGTGTTCATTACATATATATAGTCTATGCATTGATTTGTCTCACACATACACTAAGTCTACACATGGTGACTTAGCGAGTCTATACATTCATGAGCATAGTCAGTGCATCCTTTTGCATCGTTGTCCTTTACACATATGCATAGTCAGTACATTCGGTTGTTTCATGCATATACAATGTAGTCTTTGCTATTATGACCATGCGTCATTTAAGCAAGTCTATACATGATTCATTGATTCTTAAATGCTAGATAGCAAGTCTGTACATTCTTTGAATAGCATGCCTGAGCATTCATCTTCGTTGTGCATACATTGCTAGTTGTGAACTGCATTTCACATGCTCAAAGTCTATACATTCCATTGCTGGTACGAGTGGTTATCACACCAGCAAGTCTATACATCGTTGTCGAATGCACGCTAAGTCCATACAGTCGTTGCTGGCATGTCTGTACATTCGCTTTCAATGTGCATACTTCTCCATGTGCAAAATTCATTACATGCATTCAAAGTATGTACGCTCGTGGATGACATGTCCGTGCATTCATTCTCGTTGTACATACTTTCTTAAATGCACACTGCATTTTATGCATCAAGTCTGTACAGGCTTAGTTCAAATATTAAACTTACTCGATGCATCCTTGTCTTTTCCTTCAGATTGATTCAAACTGATAATATGTTCAACCTGACAGAACATCTGTTCGAGAAGCTTAAGAAGGGCACGTGATCCAAGGATGGAGGTCTAACCCTGATAGTGACACGAAGAACCATTGTTCTGGGATACCGCCACGTGGACTAAGGCCTCTAGGCGGGAATCATGGCAAGCACATGCCCTACCTCACTGCTCTATAAATAAGAAGCTTCTGAAGAGCAGAGTGATCGAAGCAGGAGAACTTATTTGAAAGGGCAGAAGCAGAGAGAGAGCCTACACGATCCAGAAGAAGAGAAAGAGAAAGAAAGAAGTTGCAGAAGAATAGAGAGAGCGAGTTCGTGAAAAAGAAGATAGAAGACTCCATCAGAAGATCTGTTTTCATTAGAATCTAGATCAAATCCAATCTAGTCAGCTCCTTGGGAGCCAAATATTGGTTAGGAGCCTTGGGTAGGATCATTGATACATGGGCAGAAATGTAAAAAGAATTTTTGAAGAAGTTCTATCCCATAGGGCGAACCAATACGATGAGAAGAGCAATTACTGGATTCACACAAAACACAGGGGAACATATCCATGAAGCATGGGATAGACTAAAAGATTTATTGAGGAAATGCCCCCACCATGGGTTATCAAGATGGCAAATTGTACAGGCATTCTATGAGGGTTTGGCGGAGAATTATAAACAGATGGTGGATGCATCATGTGGAGGAGCATTCATGAGTAAGAGTGAGGATGGGGCTTACGATTTAGTTGAAATGCTTAGTGAAAATTACATAAGTCATACCTCGCTGTCATCATATGAAAGAATGATTGGGCCTTCTAAGAGGGGTGGGCTTTATGAAGTTAAGAGCCAAGGTGAGTGTGATAACAAGATGGATATCAATGCCATAACCCAAAGGTTGAATAAAATGAATTTGTTGGCACAGAAGATGGAAAAGGTTGATTTGGTTGCTCAAAAGCTAGACCAGTTGTTATCTATGAATAGGTAGGAATCTTCTATACCTTCTGCCTCCCAACCTTAATCATTCTCAGCGCCCACTAATGAAGAGATTTGTGCTCTTTGTTCAAGCCCTAGCCATTCCATAACTGATTGCCCCACAGCAGCCCAACTTCCTCCATTCATCCAAGAACAAATCTTTGCTACTCAGGGTGTCTCTAAGCCTCCTTATGATCCTTATTCCAACACCTATAATCCAGGCTGGAGGAACCACCCGAATTTTTCTTGGAAATCTCAGCAAGGTCCATCTACCCAATCTAATCCCTCTTTTCAAAAATAACCTTTTCAAGCTCAAACCCACCAACATTACCAATCTCCTCTTCAACTAGCTCAGTCTCATCATAATCTCTCTCAATCCAATGCACCTTTCCAACAATATTCTCAACCTCCGGCCCCGTATCCTCAACCTCCCACTCAACATTTTCATGGCCAGTATCATCAATATCCTCCAAACCGTTTTCAAACTCAAGTTCCTTTCCAACCCCTTCCTCCTCAACCTCCGTAGCCCAATTTTGATGACAAGTTTGAACAACTCGAACAACTCATCCTTACTCAAGCACAATCCATTTCTAAGTTGGAAAACCAAATAGGGCAACTTGCTACTAATAACATGAGAAGAGAGGTAGGCCAGCTCCCGAGCCAACCGATGGCCAACCCCCGCAATCAACAACCTCCAGGCTTCCCTCCAAGAGCTCCCAATCAACCTCAGCTACCCCCTCCTATAGGTGCTCAATTTGAGAATGCTAAGGCAATCTCTTCTCTTAGGAGCGGGAAGGTTTTAGATAATCCTTATAGGACTAAGGAAGTTGGCAGTAGTTCGGGTCAAGATGCCCATATCGAAAGTGATAGTGAAGAGGAGGAGCCGGTAGTTATGCAAGAAAAGAAGAGGCAAGAGGGGGGAGAAAATAAGCTGGACAAAGGGAAAGCAAAGGTTTATGAAGGATCTCGAGAGTATGTTCTTAAGGTCCCATTCCCTGATGCATTGAAGCCTAAAGCTGAACAGAGAAAACCAGTCCAACAAGATGAACTAGTGGAATTGTTTAAACATGTGAACATCAATATTCCACTATTGGATGCGATCAAACATGTACCGGTATATGCAAAATTTTTGAAAGAGCTATGTACACCAAAAAGGGAACCAAAGGCAGTAACACAAAAGGTCTGCTTGTCTGAAGATGTCAGCGCAGTTGTTATGAATCATTTGCCTACAAAATTGAAGGACCCCGGAGCTCCACTGATTTCTTGTGATATAGGTGGAATTACATTTGATAGAGCATTGCTGGACCTTGGAGCCAGTGTGAACTTGTTACCCACCTTTATATATGAGCAGTTTGATCTAGGGGAGTTGAAACCCACATCTATAATTCTTCAACTGGCAGATCGATCTGTAAAGATTCCGAGGGGACTATTGGAAGATGTGATTGTGAAGGTGCATGAATGTTATTTCCCAGTGGACTTTCTTATTCTGGATATGACCTCGTCCCAGGAATTAAAGCACACACCTATCATTTTGGGACGTCTGTTTCTTGCTACGGCCAAGGCAAATATAAATTGTGCCACGAGGATGATGGATATTTCCTTTAGAGGAGAGAAGGTTTCCTTGAATGTGTTCAAAGCATCTCAATATCCAGACCATGAGGGGGAATGTAATGTCATTGATGTTTTTGAAGAACTAATTGAAGAAAGTCTGGAAGTTAATGAGGAATGTCTAGAAGAGGGTAGCATGCTCCAGGATTCTCCACTTTCTAGTGCACCCCACTCTAGAGTGGAGCCACTCCCTCCACTTCAAGTTCAACGTATTCTTCCATCTTTGGATCAGCCGCCAAGTCTAGAATTGAAGGCTCTTCCAGATCCTTTGAAGTATGCTTATCTAGGTCCTAACCAAACTCTGCCCGTAATCATTGCTTCCAACCTCACTGCTGCTCAGGAATCCCAACTCCTAGATGTCCTTCAGGAGCACAAGAGGGCGATAGGTTGGTCAGTGGCGGATTTGAAGGGTATTAGTGTGGATGTATGTATGCATTACATTTACTTGGAGGACAATGCCAAGCCGAGCAGAGAGATGCAGCGTCGGCTGAATCCAAGTATGAAGGAGGTAGTGAAGAAAGAAGTTGTCAAATGGTTGGATGCCGGGATCATATATCCCATTTCCGATACCAAGTGGGTCAGCCCAACTCAAGTTGTTCCCAAAAAGTCAGGACTGATAGTTGTAACAAATGAGAGAGGAGAAGAAGTTCCCACACGATTACCAACTGGGTGGAGAATCTGCATTGATTATAGAAAGCTGAATTCTGTCACGAAAAAAGATCATTTCCCACTCCCATTCATTGATCAGATCTTGGAGAAACTGGCTAGGCAGAAGTATTATTGCTTTCTGGATGGCTATTCCGGGTATAACCAAGTTGCAATTTTCCCAGAAGATCAAGAGAAAACAACTTTCACGTGCCCCTATGGCACGTTTGCTTTTAGAAGAATGCCTTTTGGGCTCTGCAATGCCCCTGCCACATTCCAGCGGTGTATGATGTCCATTTTCTCTGAAATTGTGGGGGAATGCTTGGAAGTTTTTATGGATGACTTTTCAGTGTTTGGTGATTCGTTTGAATATTGTTTGGGAAATTTAACTCGGGTATTAAAAAGGTGCATTGAGTCAAATCTAGTGTTAAGCTGGGAAAAGAGCCACTTCATGGTAAGAGAAGGGATCGTTTTAGGCTATGTAGTTTCAGAGAGAGGAATAGAAGTTGACAAAGCCAAGGTAGATTTGATTTCTAATCTTCCTCCCCCTTCTTCGGTCAAACAGATCCGTTCCTTTCTTGGCCATGCAGGATTCTACCGCAGATTCATTCAAAACTTCTCCACCATTGCTCGACCACTCACACAATTGCTTGCCAAGGACACTCCCTTTCATCTTGATGAGTCCTGTCAAGAGGCGTTCAACTCTTTAAAAGCGGCCCTCACACAAGCTCCTATTCTTCAATCTCCTGATTGGTCCCTCCCTTTTGAGATCATGTGTGACGCCTCAGACTATGCTGTAGGAGCTGTCCTAGGTCAAAGAGTTGAAAAGAAGCCCGTGGTTATCTACTATGTGAGCCGCACCCTCGCTGATGCCCAAATGAACTACACCACCACGGAGAAGGAATTATTAGCTGTTGTGTTCGCCCTCGAGAAGTTTCGATCATATCTGTTAGGGGCGAAAGTCATTGTTTATTCCGATCACTCAGTATTAAAATTTTTGATGTCTAAGAAGGAAGCCAAACCCCGTCTCATACGGTGGATTTTGTTACTACAAGAGTTTGATTTGGAAATTAGAGACAAGAACGGGTTGGAGAATGTTGTAGCTGATCACTTATCTAGGATTGTAATTACTGAAAGTGCCCCTATGTCCGACTCCTTCCCTGATGAACAAATTCTTTCCATCTCTCATACAATAACCCCTTGGTTCGCTCATATAGTCAACTACCTGACGGTAAGATAGATCCCAGAAGGGTGGTCTAAACAGGAGAAGGATCGATTCTTTTCAAAGCTAAGGCACTATTTTT
Organism: Amorphophallus konjac; assembly: GCA_022559845.1. NCBI lineage: Eukaryota > Viridiplantae > Streptophyta > Magnoliopsida > Alismatales > Araceae > Amorphophallus > Amorphophallus konjac. Next base: position 278,250,074 of record CM040124.1, on the reverse strand, counting down.
GGGAGGACCCGGAGCTGTTTCACATGGGTTCTGATCAGATCATTAGAAGATGTGTCCCCGAGGAGGAACAACAGTCTGTGTTGAATTTCTGTCATAATCTCGCTTGTGGGGGACACTTTTCAGGAAAGAAAACAGCGGCGAAAGTGTTACAGAGCGGATTCTATTGGCCCACATTATTCAAAGATGCTTACGAATTTTTCAAAACTTGTTTAAGGTGCCAAGTCGTGGGAAACAATTCAAAGAGAGACATGATGCCACTTAATCCCATCTTGATTGTTGAAGTTTTTGATGTTTGGGGGATTGATTTCATGGGACCATTTCCAGCATCATTTGGAAACGAATACATTCTTGTGGCCGTATATTATGTGTCTAAATGGATAGAAGCAATAGCCACTCGGACTAATGATCACAAAGTTGTGATAAAATTTATTCCTAAGAACATCTTCTCTAGATTTGGGTGTCCCAGGGCTATGATAAGTGACGGGGGTTCACATTTTACTCAATCCCAATTTCGAGCTTTGCTTAAGAAATACGGGATCAGTCACAAAATTGCCACCCCCTACCACCCCCAAACAAGTGGCCAAGTGGAAATATCCAATCGGGAAATCAAAAACATCCTACAAAAATCTGTTCGGCCCGATAGGAAGGATTGGTCTGAAAGATTGGATGATGCTCTTTGGGCCTATCGGACTTCCTACAAAACTCCCATAGGTATGTCCCCCTATAGGCTGATTTTTGGAAAAGCTTGTCGCCTACCAGTTGAGCTGGAACATAGGGCGTACTGGGTAATAAAACAAGTGAATTTACACTTGGCCCAAGCTGGTGTCCCATAGAGCTCTCCAACTCAATGAGTTGCAAGAGCGACGCAATGAATCATATGAAAATTCCAAGATCTACAAAGCCAAGACCAAAGCCTTTCATGACAAGCACATTTTGAGAAAATCTTTTCAACCTGACCAAAAAGTCTGGCTTTTTAATTCAAGGCTGCGTTTGTTTCCTGGAAAATTGAAGTCTAGGTGGGATGGTCCATTCATTGTAATCAAAGCTTTTGACCATGGTGCTGTCAAAATTTTAAATCCTCAAAATGGTCACATTTTCACTATCAATGGTGAAAGATTGAAACCTTATTTGGAAAATGATCAGTTGAAAAAAGAATCCATTGTTCTAAATGGTCTGGAATAAAATCTTTGTCAGCTCTCATGCGTCTGGCTGAAGATGAAAAACTTAGCGCTTCTGGGAGGCAACCCAAGATTTTTGACATTTTTTTAGTGTGTTTTAGTAGTCAGGTCAAGGCCATGGAGAGGAAGTCATTGCTATCCGTGCTATTGAGGGAGGCCTCATCCCGTTTATCCGGTTGTCTCTTTCTTACTCATAAGTATTTATTGATACACTGTTCTATTGCATTCAATTCAATATGCCATTGAGGACAATGTCATTCAAGTTGGGGGGAGACAAAAATTTTCATGATGCATATAGTACAACCTGATAAGAATTTTGTCTTGCATAAAGATGTAAACCCCATTTCGAGTTTCATGAGTCATGCTTAAATTAAAAGTAATTCTGGAATAGAAAAGACTAAGGAGAAGGATGATGAAAAATTTAGTCAATCTAGCCATGGAAAACTGATATAAGAATCCCTTTAAAGTTCATGTTTTAGATAAAAAGAAATTCACATTGCACACTAATGAAACAAGCAAGACAAGCCCTTTGCAATTTTAGGTATATTGTCTGATATTCTGCACTTCTTAAGAAAAGAGATCAGTTTACAAAACTTTCTGCCAAATTATCTATCAAATAAGTGCAATAGTACTATGAAAAAAAATAAAAGATAGAAAAAAAACACCATGAAAAATGCCCCTAATCTTAGTAACCGGGCCTACTTCACCTAAGACGTGTTGAGGTTCGCGTAAAACGGAAGAGGGAACCTAGATCTGCGAAACTGGGCCTGCTTCTCCTAAGGCAAGAATCGAGGTTCACGTTGAGCAGTGAAGGGTAGTGCAGCATCATGTGTGGTATAAAAGATCCCAAAGGGACAAAACAATAAGGCAGATAAAAAGTTATACTTAATGCTCTGATTTAAGAGGTGCAGGGTTAAAAGACATTTACTTGGAATAGTAAATGCGGGATGCAACTGTCTAAGCTGTGGATTTGATAGTTACACATGCACAAGTGCTATTGAGCTTTGATTTGAATTCTTAATCATGTACTATTAAGTTCCTACATAAGGCTAGTGTGCATTAATGATTCTAGATTCCTAATCATTGGTTGATTCTATGAAGGGAGAACTAGATATGAAAGCATGAATTTTACAAACTCTTATTTGTCCTAAATTTTAATTTATTGGCATTGCTAAGGGACTAGCAATGAGTAAGTTGGGGGGTGTGATAAGTGTCCATTTCTTATAACAATTCATTGCATGTACACCATTTTATGTGCATATAATTAGGTAATTATGCATATTTCATAGTTAACCTCAACTCCGCATTTAAATTGGAGCTTTCACGTAAATTGATTAATTCGATTATCTTATTTAATAATAAATTAAAGTTGATGGCCATGAGCATTAAATCTCTATTGCATAATCATGAGCATTTGAGATTTATGTGCACATTGTGGTATTTTTTATGGACTAAAGTGTAATTATGTGTGTGTAGGACACCGAAGGTAATTACAAAAGAAGCCGGGGGCAAAACTATCACCACCATGTTGACCAAGTCAAAAGCACATATTTTGATTGGAGGGAAAAGAAATTCTAAAAGTTTGAAATTGATTAAAAGAAACACATATTTCGGTTGGAGGGAGAATTGAATTCAAAGTTTGAAATAAAGGAGAGGAATGATGAGTCTTGGGAAGGGGGTTGTCCAAAGCCCAAGGAGGGTGTACTCACCTACTTTTTCTCTTCCCCATGCATCATATTCTACTTAAATCTCATCCATCCATCTCCTTTGATACAATCTCCACCCTCCATCTACCCAACTTTTCCTATAAATAGCCCATGACAAGAAGGAGAAGGGAGTTCTTCTTTTGGTAATTTCTCTCCCAATCTTAGGCCTCCGAGTTCTCCCACGTCAGTTCATTTTCAGCTCATGCACTCTTCATCAAAGTTCTTTATTTTTAAGTTATCAACAACTTCTTCGTCTTCCTCATCTTCTAATTCCTTCTTGTTTTTAAGCTATTTCGTGTTTTTCACTATACTATCGTGTTCATCTGCGAATAAGTATTTCTCTCTGTTCTTCCCCTTATTTCTCACCCTTCTCATCATTTTCTCTTCTTACTGTCTTCATGAAAGTCCTTTGGTTTCAAATGTTCTACAACTTCTTCTTTTACATCATCTTCTAATTCTCTACGAGTTTTAAGTTATAATCTCTTTTTCAAGGTGCTGTCATGTGTTTTTACTGTTCATTCGAGGTGTTAGCTTTGGTTATGTCTCCATTTTGAAGCCCTTCTTCTCTTCTTTTCTCTATGAGTTCTTCATTAAAGTTTTTCCTCTCTTCCCCCTCTTCAACTTCTTCTTCTTGGACATCCCATAATTCCTCTTGAGTTCAAAGTTATTCACTTCCCAAAGATTGCTTCAACGATGAAGGTGACTTCCTCCCGGCGTAGACGACATCTTATACAAGGTTGTTCGTGATCCAAGGCCAAGAGAGGACGGCGCTATCATCACCATTGCTGCTACCATCTCCAAACTCCAAACTCCAGGCTTTTCTTGTGTTATTACTTTTGTGATATTTCACTTCATTGTAATCTCATTGTGTCATTAGTATAAACTTGTTTCACATTTCATGTACTCTTTCTTTTAAGTTAATGAAAGGAGTTGTTCTCTTGATCTAGTTCTTACTCATCTTCCCTCTCTATCTCTTTCTTCTATATCTTCTTTCCACTTCATACAATTATTTTCTATAGCATAAGCGCATAGTGATGGTGTTTTCAATTAAGTGTTTGGTTTGTTCATCATTTCACTATTTTCTTTAAGCAAATCTAAATCACAAGTGTTTTTCAAAGGACTCTAAGGTTTTTAACTCTAAAAATCTCTTCTTCCCAATGGATTCGACCCTTCTCACCACCATATTACGTCTCTCTTTCATCTAGTGCGAGTTGAAATTTTTAAGATTGATACACGTGTTTTAAACGATGAACTTTTGCGTTATCAGTACCTCATGTCAATCCCCAAAACAAAACAAAAACCTGAAAACACCCTCATCATCTGCATTTCAATGCAAAGCACAAAAAAATGAAAAACAAACGAAAATTATAAAGAATAGTCAGAAATTGAAAAAAGAAGGGTCAAACAAAGAAGGTAAAGAATGTTCCTGTTCATGACCCAAGATTTGCTAGCTTGGCTAAATTTGATGGGTCAATGCACACTGCTCATGCCTCATGTACTCATTCGCATGCATCTAGTCAGTCTGTTAGTAACCATGTTGCCAGGGAATCACAAGTGTCATGTCCCTACTGTGGTAGGCATAGTCATTATATGGATGACTGCAGTATTATGAAAAGTGATGATGTGATACATGATAAATTTACTTCAAATCATCATCACCATCCCAAAAGAAACATGTTTGCTTCAAACCAACACATCATCTATTATAACTGTAAAAACGTGGTCATAAAGATGTTGAGTGCTTGTTTGGGTCTTCATGGGGATACAATGACTCAAGAGGCAAGCACCTAAGGTGCTACGAGTGTGGTAAGTATGGCCACACAGTCAAGGACTGTTGGCATGCCCAAGGAGGCAATGGTAATGACAAAAACTTCAAATACTCTGCCAAAAGACCTGTGAATTTTTCATGTTTCAACGTGGCAAACCAGGTCACAAGTATGCAAATTGTTGGATGACGGGCAATAAGAAACAAACTGTCCATGCATCCAACAGAACATTTCACGATTATATTCATGGGTCTCATACTGCTGTTGATATGCACTATAGGACCAGAAAACATGTTGGTTCATGCAGATATTGTGGTAGAATTGGACATTCCATGACTAACTGTTATTTGATGGATTTTGATGACGATGTTGCTAAAAGACTGTTTAGAACTCCTGTTAGGTCTAATACAGGACCCAAGGTGGCTTGGGTTCCTACAGGATCAAACTGATTACTTTGCTGCAGGTGTGCCTTGGTTTGAATAAAGAGGGGTCAATAAACCAAGGCACTCAAAAATTGAAAGACCCCATGATCCTGCTCTCCAGGTTAGCTCTGAAAAATCTGTTTAAATTCCATCATCTGAAAATTGCTTGTTTGAGATGGCTAAGCATCTTGTTGATTTGATTTGTGCTTAGTTGAAACTTTATGAAAATTAAACTTTAAAAGCATTGAACTATACTTTCATTGCATATCATGCAGTGCATCAGGGAGAGTTTGTCTGTTGACGTTTAACGATCATGCTACTCTTTATCTCTTTATTAGATTTGCTGCATACTGCACATTTGAAGAGTAGTGCATGTAATAAAATTTGAAAGACCTAAAAAGATATTCCATTGTATCTAGATAGGGGAGCTTTCCTAATTCATCTCTTCACCTCTTGGACTCTCTCTGTCTAGCTATCAGATCTACTCGCTACACTTAGGTGGTTCGCCTAAATTCTCTACTGTCACTATTGAAATAGCTGATCTGTCTGAATTTCAGACTCAGCTACTGCTTGTTGATATACTCTCCTTAATGCTCCTCTCTCTTGTTGCTGACTCTACCACCAGCTTATACTCATCCTTCACACTCTTCTTAGCTGGTGTGACTGACGAGTTTCTATTGTTCATAAGTTAGTCAGTTGTATTTCTGATCTGATCGGAGGATCATTAGTAGCAGACCATGCAATTCAGTCTGAGAATCATGTAGAAACTCCTATCATATAGGTTTAAGAATAACCACTAAATCAGACTGATGTAAGAGTTATGTATTCTCACATTTTCATTTAAATGACTTGAAAATATCTGAATGGTAAGTTTTAATAAATTTTAACCTCATATGTCATGAAAACATTAGACTCACTCATCTGAAATCTGAATAATTGAAATCAAGGCTATCTTTGGTTGAGATACATAGAGTGAGTATTATTTTTAAACATTAACTTGATAAATGTTGACTAAATGAAAAAAATTGTGAATTCAGAGTAATGACTTGGTCACTGAGAAACTGGGTTCTCTATCAATGAAATAAAGTAAACCTATGTCATGAAGTGTCATAGTTATCTCTGGTGAAAATTTATTGAAAAACCTGACAGAGCAATGGCATATTTGTGTTGAGTAACTGGGGAGTCTAGCCTCTAATCAAGGTGTCTCCTCACGTAAAAGGACATTTCTATTGCTAACTCTGGTCTCAATGTTGAGAGGCAATGACAGTTATCACACTGAGTAACTGGGTCACTTCACCTGAGACGTGTTGTGCCTCACGTAAAAAGGTGTTGAATGACTAAAATTACTCAAGAAAAGTATAATGTGCTTCAAATGAAAATATCGTGCAAACTCTGTCAACTCATTCTCCTGTAAAAGTGTTTAATCTCAATACTAATCTGTGTAACTCTCAAAGGAGTAATTGAAATCATGCGTGTAAGGCAATGATGATTGGTTCTTAGTGTTATCTAATAATTTGGTTCATCTTTATTAAAACTTGAATTCAGATATAAGTATTGAGTTTAATTGACAAATTTGGTATACATCATAATTAAATAAGGTTGGTCAAGTTGCCAATTCATAACCCTCTATGATAGGAGAGTGTATTCATGATTAAGACTTATTATAGTGGTGCATGCCTTACAATCCCTCATGGTCTGATTCACTCCTGACAACTTGATCAACAAGACCTTTGTTGACAATTATCTCTTATTAGTTGATTGATTGCTCCTTGAGATGTACTGTGCTTTAACTGTTTCTCACCCCTACTCTTGTCCACAATGCTGGAATCTTCCATCTTGTTTCTGTAACCAGTTCTGGTTCTGTGGGCGTTTCACCTGTATTATTCTGTCCATACAATCATAAGGTGCCACAACCATTACTATTTTATTGTGGTGGCAGATTTCACATTGCTCCATTGGATAACCAGAGTTCATTCCTCCACTTCAGGGGGAGTTCTGGGTTATCTGCATTTAAAGGGAGAGTAGTCACTCATTCACATTGATAGGGGGAGTTCTAGATTATCTGCATACTTCATTTTGGGGGAGAATAGCTCTTATGTTCCTTCATTTGTCAAAGGGGGAGATATTATCTCAATCTTTTAATACCTGTTTAATTTTTCTCTCTCAAACTCTTCTCTTTTTGATGAAGTCAAAGGGGGAGAATAGTCGAGGTCTGTGTGACTCATAGTGTTGCCATCATCAAAAAGGGGGAGATTGTTGTGCCCCTGTGGTTTTGATGTCAGCAAGCACTATGAGTATGAATGATTGATCACCATGTGTTTGCATATGAATGATTGATTGAGCATCTTATTTGTGACTTTGATGTCAGCAAGCACTATGAGCATGATTGATTGATTGATTTGAGAGTGGGCACATTCATCTCATTGCATTGTCTGTCTCTGCATTGGTGCAACTCTAGTTCCTGCATAACAAGTGTAGCTTGCAACGGTACATTAACTGTTGTTGCACGTCATATAGTCGATGCATGATCTGGTAAATAGACTGCACTGTTAGTTCTCCTGCATACATTGCATCAGTTCAATATCTGCCATACGCATACACTGCATCGGTGCATTCATCAGGTGCTTTATTTTGAAGTCAATGCGTGTTCATTACATATATATAGTCTATGCATTGATTTGTCTCGCACATACACTAAGTCTACACATGGTGACTTAGCGAGTCTATACATTTGTGAACATAGTCAATGCATCCTTTTGCATCGTTGTCCTTTACACATATGCATAGTCAGTACATTCGGTTGTTTCATGCATATACAATGTAGTCTTTGCTATTATGACCATGCGTCATTTAAGCAAGTCTATACATGATTCATTGATTCTTAAATGCTAGATAGCAAGTCTGTACATTCTTTGAACAGCATGCCTGAGCATTCATCTTCGCTGTGCATACATTGATAGTTGCGAACTGCATTTCACACGCTCAAAGTCTATACATTCCATTGCTGGTACGAGTGGTTATCACACCAGCAAGTCTATACATCGTTGCCGAATGCACACTAAGTCCATACACTCGTTGCTGGCATGTCTGTACATTCGCTTTCAATGTGCATACTTCTCCATGTGCAAAATGCATTACATGCATTCAAAGTATGTACATTCATGGATGACATGTCCGTGCATTCATTCTCGTTGTACATACTTTCTTATATGCACACTGCATTTTGTGCATCAAGTCTGTACAGGCTTAGTTCAAATATTAAACTTACTCGATGCATCCTTGTCTTTTCCTTCAGATTGATTCAAACTGATAATATGTTCAACCTGATAGAACATCTGTTCGAGAAGCTTAAGAAGGGCACGTGATCCAGGGATGGAGGTCTAACCCTTATCGTGACACAAAGAACAATTGTGCTGGGATACCGCCACGTGGACTAAGGCCTCTGGGCGGGAATCATGGAAAGCACACGCCCTACCTCACTGCTCTATAAATAAGAAGCTTCTTCCTAAAGAGCAGAGTGATTGAAGTAGGAGAACTTATCTGAAAGAGCAGAAGCAGAGAGAGAGCCTGCACGATCCAGAAGAAGAGAAAGAGAAAGAAAGAAGTTACAGAAGAATAGAGAGAGAGAGTTCGTGAAAAAGAAGATAGAAGACTCCATCAGAAGATCTATTTTCACTAGAATCTGGATCAAATCCAATCCAGTCAGCTCCATGGGAGCCACATTTGCATTTCATTGATTACAGCTTTCAGTCGCTGTTAGTTCTTGTTTCCTACTTTCATTTTTAACCTTTCTTCAAGCTGTTTGTCAGCGGGCGTGGTGAATGCCTCGGACAGCAAGCTGTGAAGCTCAGCGGTTTGCAGAGGAGGATTCCTCTGGACGGGTTAAGCTGTAATCCCCAGCAGTTGCAGAGGTGTGGTATCCTCTGGTCGGCAAAGCTGTAATGCCCAGCGGTTCAAGCTGTTTGTCAGCGGTTGTAGGCAAGCTGTAAGGCCCAGCGGTTTAAGCTGTGTATCAACAGAATCCACACTCAGGATTGAGTGTGGGGTGGATGTAGGTCTGGAGGACCGAACCACCTTAAAACTCTTCTTGCACTGTGGTTAGAATGTTCATTTATGCTTCCGCTAGATGAATGCTTAGGCCGACCTGTTTCTTCAGTTTAGTAGAGATTTGATTGCACATTCTGTGTTTGATTAAACACATCACTGGATTTCGGTAGAACTGCATCTATTTTTATTTTCATATCTCTGTGTGTTTCAAGTTTCTAATTGGGAGTAATTTTCAAAGGGGAGATTCAGTCACCCCCCTCTGAATCCATCGCACCGATCACAACAAGTTCCCCAAGTTTGTGGGTGTGTGCTGCAGTAGCAGCGTCTTGGGTCCAGGCCTCGTCTGTGTGAATTACTGCAGACGCAGCGTGTGTGGTGTTGGGGCTCGTCCCCGTGTTTTCTACATCTGTAACGTGTTAGTGAAGTCTCTCCGGGTTTCGGTGAGGGGTGGACGTAGGGAGCCCATCGTGGTCCCGAACCACCTAAAAATATCATGTTTTTTGTGGCATGCCTGTGTGATTGTCCATTTCTTCTATCTCCATTCACAGGTTAATATATATATTTTTATTCACTACACCACTACACACTGCTTCATCTGCTATTCGTGTTTGACGTAGGCTCAATCGATCAGTGCTTAGATTATCCGAGTGAGATCGGAAAGATTGAGTGAACTTAAATCTCACCTCGGTTTAGTTTAAGCTAATTAACGCTGATAATTTTGATTCCGCTGTAATTAGTTTAGATTGTTTTTAAAATCCGGCATCTTGATTGAGGGATAATACAACCCCCCTTATTGTCCGCCATCTACTCTGGGCCAACAATTGGTATCAGAGCCTAGTCTCTGATTATCATTAGCGGACCTCACGGTCTAAGAGAAAAGATCTGCTCATGATGGCTAGTGTGAATTCGGTTCCTATCTTTGATGGTTTTAATTATATATCATGGATTGGAAAACTCTGTATTTGGATTTCTTGTATTGATCCGAAGCTTATGAACTTAATTACTCATGGTCCTCATGTTCTACCAAAAGATAAGTCAAGGTGGACCGATGAGCATAAGAAAAAGAATTCTGATAATTTATTTGTTTTGAATGCTCTTAATGCTGCTGTGGACACTAATCAATTTACTTTTGTCTCATCTTGTAGGTCAGCCAAAGAGATCTGGGATGGGCTAAGCGAAGCCCAAGAAGAAAGCTAGAAAAGTGAGTGCCTCGTGGCAAACAATGAGATTGAGCGTCAAAGCGAGAAGAGTTCTAAGGTAAACTCCGATTTTGATGAAGAAGATGAGCTTAGCTATGATGAATTGATAAATTCCTATGATGAATTATTTGAAAGATATAAAATAATGAAATCTGAAAATCAAAAATTGAAAAAAATTGAAAACTCTTGTGTTGATAATTCTTCATGTGAAAAATGCACTGAACTTGAAAAATCAGTTGAATCTCACATGCAAGATGTTGATGTTCATAAAGAAACAATTACTTCTCTATGAAATGAAAATTCTACTCTAAAGAATGAGATTACTCAATTGTAGAAAATTGAATGTGAGCTAAGAAGTAAAATTGAATTGAATTCTATTGATCATGATTTGTGCAATGAATTGATTTTGAATGATGAACTTGCTAAGGAGAATGAAGAGTTGAAGCATTTAAATACAGCTATATCTGAAAAAATGTTTGCCCTTGAAAAGGGAAAATGCATGTCTGTTGATGAATTCGAGAAAGTGCATGTATTGTTAAAAGAAATTAAAAGCCACAAAAGTGTTAATCTCTTGTTGAATGAGAAAATTACATCATGTGAAAAAGAGATTGGTAATTTCGAATTGCACATTTCATCTTTGGAAATTGAAATCATGAGTTTGAATGAGTCCCTGCATCTATGTGAAAATCAGAAATAGAAAAATGACAATGATCATTCTTGTATGTATGTAGAACCCTCAATTGTTAAACATGTTCATGCATCTAGAAAAAGAATGAATGTTTCATACTTTTATTGTAAGAAATTTGCCCATGAAATGTATGATTGCCATTTGATGAAACTTGATGATGATGAAGCATCGAAATCAAGAGTGAATACAGTTGATAGCCCCAAAAATTGTAAGAAACCCACAAAGAAAAATCTCAACACTCATTATTTCTATTGTGGGTTACATGGTCATGTTTTTAAAAATTGTCTGACAAAGAAAAATGATGATGAATGGTCAATCAAATAGAAATTTTCATGTCATTACTGTGGTGAAGTAGGCCACACTATGTACACATGCTCCTTGATGAAAAGTGATGATGATTGGTTTAACAAAAGAAATGTTGCTTGTCATTATTGTGGTAAAAAAGGTCATTCAATGATGACTGTGCCATAATGAGATTCGATGATGAATGGTATGAAAGGAATCATAGAAAATCTTGTGTTCAAAATCGGACTAACCCCTCGGGATCCAAGCTGGCTTGGGTATCCAAAACTTCGAAATGAGAATTTATTTTACAGGGCACCTTGAGGACAAGGAAAGTCAATAAATAAAGGACTCTCAAGTCGATAAAGAAAAATGGTTTGCTTTTGGAATTCATTTTGCTTAGATTCTCCTTGAAAAGTTTGAAAAGGCAAGAATAGAGTTTTGAAGAAAAATGTTCACATTTAAATAATTACATTCCTGTTTCGTTGATTTTGGCAAATACAGAAGTGTGAAAATTTTATGATTTTTATGATTAGTTGACTTGAACACATTTCACTGCACATCTTGTGAACACTCTTAGTTTTTAATTGCTCAACACTGCACATAAACTCCTTTGCACTTTCACTAATTTTCTTGCAAATAACAATTTAGTCTTGCACATATGGAAAACACACAAAACTTCATGATGCATAATGCACATATCATGCATATATTTGCATACTTGTAAATAAAGAAAGTCTTTGATCATTTCCATTTACATGCATATACTTGCATATACTTGACATGTCTGTGTGCTTGAATGCCATAATTATCTGGTATATCAAATGGCGATAGTGGAAGGTTGGACTTTGTCCAACTTGAAGCCTTCCCCATGCTTGATGGTGGTCTTCGGACCTACGTTCTCAGCCAAGTACCGGTAATCAACTCGTGTGAATATTTTACCTTGATGGATGTATCAGTGTATATATCATATCACCCTTCCTTGAATACATCCTATGACCTTTTCCCTTGCTAGATAAAATTACTTTGATCTGGACATGTTTGTTTCATGGCACATATTAAGGAGGAGTTTTTGATCATAACTGTGCATACACTTAGGGGGAGACATAACTATGATTAGACTAATTCATGTCTTACATTCAATACAACCACCCATACACTTTGCACCTTTTTGAGATAAATGATTCAATCTAATAAGGATTACAGTTATTCTACTCAACACTCCAAAGGGCTCTTGAATCTCTACATGAAAATCACATGTCTCGTTAGGAAAAAGTTGTTTGCGTCACAAAAAATCTGTATAAGTGGAACATGAATCCGAGTAGCTGGGAATCTTCCCTGAAACAAAGGAGGAAACTCGCGTCGAATAGTGAAGCAAATCCACTATTAAAAATAAGTGGGATTTGGCACCGAGCAGTCGGGAGGTGCCCCTGAGACCAAGGGTACAACTCGCACCGAAAAGTGACAATATCCGCAGTTAAGATAAGTGACGAAACTGAGTAACCGGGAAATGCCCCTCAGACAAAATGTATAACTCGTGTCAAAAGGTTAGTCACCTTCTTGTGGTTAATCAATATATATATATATATATATATATATATAATTTGGGGTTATACGTAGCTACCAATACTCAAGCATTGTGTATGGAAGTGTATGGAGGAACGGCTCCTTTTAGTGTTCATTGGAAAATCTGATGATCCATATTGCCTTGGAATTCATTGCTCAATTTTCAAATTTACACTTTGGGTTTGATTGTGTGAATGTACTTTATGAATCTGTCAAATTTCATGGTTTATGCAGTACCGTCTTTTTGTAAGCACAACCTTCTTATTATTGTTCATGCACATCATGCTCCATAATCAATAGCATTGTTCTTAAACCTATCCTTAAGGGACTTGCTTGCTCTTCTATCTTATTATCCGTGCTTGAGTGCTTGATTGCTAGATCCTTTTCATACATATCATACTACATTTCACTTTGATGTATCTTTAGATTATACATGTAAATAACAAGTTAAATAATCCCATTGTCAATCGATTTTTGTTCATGACAATAGGGGGAGAATAATATGCTCTTTAGCATAACACTTGCATATAGTTCAAGTTAGTCATACTTTCTGTGCATAGTTTGGTCATACCTTTTGAACATATCTCAAAAGTTGAGCATCTGGACATATTTCAAACATCTTGCATATTGTACTTCAAAATTTTATTTTCTTGCTCAGTGTTCATGGTTCACACACCTTCCTTCCTTGGTAGGTTTATTGCTGGGTTCATGCGCCATTGACTTTATATCTCGGTCTCATTCATTTTTGAAATCTCCACATTTGATCCTCTTGTCCACCACCTTTTGATAATGCCAAAGGGGGAGAGAGTTTCGTGGCCACAATATTTTGTCATCATCAAAAAGGGGGAGATTGTTAGGTTTGTTGCGCTCCCACTTTGTCTTTGATAGTGCTTTTGATGATTACAAAATACTGTGGTGTTTGCGTATGCATTGAAGTGAAAATATTGGGTGCATTGGGTGTTACAAGTGTTGTGGCAAATGAGCTCATAAGTTGATATCTTATTTTGCAGGTTTAGCTACAAGGTTGGAATGGATGGTATTTCATGCATGTTTTAGTATGGGACTGTTGAGATTAATGTTCTTGTTGTAAAGCCCATACTAGTCTGGAATGGCTGAGCATTTGTAGATTTGAAACTTGTTGCATGGCATTGTGTAAATACATTGCCATTTGATTCTATGAATAATCATGCCTCATTGTTAAATAAGTTTTTAGGTGCTTAAAGTGGTCATCATCCACTTTTCAGGACTTGCAGGTGAGGTGTCAACCCCTAGGGTCAACCCTCCCTAGGCCATGGGTTGTCTGCACAACAGACAGTCCTGGCAGTCAAGAGTGTCGAACCTAAGTGTCGACACTTCTGCTTCTGCTAGTTCATCAATGATATTTGCTTATGGTTGGTAATAATGAAATTTTGATATGTGGGTTACTTATATTGCATGGTTGAGTGGGTTGTTCAACTTGTTCTCAATTTGATGAAACTGGGTTTTCTAGTGTCGATACCTTCTGGTGCTTTCTGATATCAAGGATTACATGTTGATTGATCAAGCATTTTCATCATGTGGATTTCCCTGTTTTAGGCGGCTTCAAATATGCACTGACCTGTGTAGACTTGTGCAATACATGCATCGACCTTGGGCTTATGTGCATCGACCAGTTATAGGTCATTTCTTCAATGTGCATTGACCTGTCAAGGTTGGTTCTTTAATGTGCATCGACCTGTTAAGTTTGGTTCTTCAATGTGCATCGACCTGTCAAGGTCGTTTCTTCAATGTGCATCGACCTATCTTAGTGTTTTACAAATGTGCACCGACCTGTCCTTTGTATTTTACAAATGTGCACCGACCTGTCATAGTGTTTTACAAATGTGCACCGACCTGTCTTAATGTGTTATAATGTGCACCGACCTGTGTAAGATTGTTCAGTATATGCATCGACCTGAATTCATAATGTGCACCGACCTGTGTAAGCTTGTTCAATATATGCATCGACCTGCTTCAAATGTGCACCGACCTGTGTTTGCTTGCATTGGACTGAACTGACTGAACTTGGAAGTTTTGAACTAAACATGCAGTTATGAATGGCTTGAATGGTGAATTGACTTGTTATCTTGGATAGGTGGCCAAGGTATGGATGAATTGTTGATTGGCTTCTCATGCATGAATTACCTTGGAATTGGGTTTTCAATGTGCCTTCATGCTCATTTCTCATGGCTTTTTGAGTTGGACTGAATTTGCATTTCATGAATGGCTTGGTTGAATACAATTTGGAAATGGCCAATAGTATTTGATTTGTGAGCTTGTGTAGAAAATTGGTAAGAAGCTTGTAATACTCTTGTGTGAATTGATTCTATATCAAAGTGGTCAAGGCATGATTTGAATTGGAAATGTCTCTTACATATATGAAGCAAGTTTTGCTTTGCAAAGCTTGTGCACTAAATTGGCTGGATGTGTAAGAATCAAATTCATATATGTGGTTCCATTTCAATATAAATATATGCAGGTTAAACAAGCTATGACAATATGATCAAGCATTAAGTTGCATTGCTTTAAGACTGACATGAGTGATTTGTCTATAACAGTGTAGGTTCATGTTGCTTTCAGACCTTTGAATCTATGGTAATATTCTTCTAATCTTGTGTTGGGAAAAATGGTTTTTCAAGTGTTCTTCATGCATGTTATTCACTTGATTAAATCAGTTTTTGATTGAGGTTGAAAGGCCCTTTAATGGTTGTGCTTGCTTTGGACTGGCATAGACAGTTTCTGTCTTGGACAGAGCAAGTGTCGACTCTGTGAGTCGACACTTGGTGTCGAGGGGCCCTTTTTGCTGCAGGCAGAATGTGTGGCAAAAAGTGTCAACTCTAAGAGTCGACACTTTCGCCTGTCTGTTGGATTTCTGTTTGCAGGCAGAACACCTGCGAATAAGTGTCGACTTTGAGAGTTGACACTTGACCTGGGCGGTCCGAATCGAGTCTGCTGTAAAGGGTTCGAACCCTATGGTTTCATACCCATCTGGCTTGCTCTTTTACACCCTTACCCTTAGCCTCACTTTGGTATCGGTTTATCCCAGGGTTAGCTCTAAGTTAACTCCGGGATAAGTTTTTTTGTGCTTTGATAAAGAGTTAGTGTTAATCGGTTTAGGTTAAGGACTAACCCAGGGTTATTCCTGGGTTTTGAAACCCACACCCAGAGGTGGGTTAACCTCCTATCCTCAATAAATGTTCAATTAAAAGTGTCTCTCTTTCTCATAATTAATGTTATTTCTCTCTCTCATTATTACTGGGTTAACCTACTATTTATCAAATCATACTAGATTAAAAGTAGGTTATCCCACATCCTTACTCCCCGATTAACTACCCTCCTACCAAATTAAAAATGGGTTAACTCTAGGCTACTTTAATCGGGTTGAGTTAGTCCACCTTTAGCCTAACTCCATACCAAAGTGAGAGTTAGGGTTCCTATACATATCTAAGGGTTATTTTGAAAGGGTTATTTTGAGAGGGTTTTGAAAGGTGTTTTGTGGTCTTTCGTTCATCTTTTTGCTACTATATATATTTCCTTGCGATTTTCACAAGGGAAGTAATCGAGGGGCTAATACTTTCTAATCTCTTGCAGAGGAAGAAAGAAGAACTGTGGCTACAAGGTGGAGAGGAGAGGGCTCCGAGAGGTTTACCATTTTCTGATGCTTGCAGGTGCGATCGAAGCTAGGATTTGAAGGATACATCCTATACGATCTACTGGAGTTGCAGACAAGCTCGGATCTTCAAGAAGGTGAACCGGCTGCTCCATCCTGCTGTAGTTTCAACGCCCTCCGACCTGAACTTCAAGGAAAATCTTCAAATGGCCATTGGAAAAACGAAGGGGAAACATTCTACATCCTTTTCCCATTTATTTGTGATGCTCTTCTTGATCTACATTTTGCTGGGAGCATATATTGTATATCCTATTGTGTTTCTGAACATCAGAATATCTGTGTGTGGTGTACTGAGCTACGTCTCTGTGTGAGGTTTTAGTGCGGGGTAAGTTCCCCAAGTTTGTGTGTGTTATGACCGCAAAATGGGCACTAGCCCAATCGGGTATGATTCGGACCCATGAACCCAACGGGCCAGAAATCTGGACAGATTAATTAATAATCTTTAGAAAATCTGTAACTTAACATAAGAAGATCGAAAAAGGATGAAATCAGGCTCGTTAGAAAGATTGGGCCCTTAGCCCAAACTTCTCTGTTGGGGAAGAAGCACAGTTCGCACCAGAATCTAGGCCCAAAACCCTTTGGCTGACAGCTGTCACGAAGGGGTGTGACTGTTGTGAAAATTCAAAGGCAAATAATGGGAAATTCATAACTTCTCATGTGGTTAATGAAATGACCTGAAGCCAAAGCCAAAATTTTTAGTAGGATGTTAGATGCAACTTCTCTGTCAAGGACGAGGCAAATTATGCATGGACATTATAGTTATACCTGAATTGTCTCGGGCTACTAAAAGGTAGCAGCTAGAACGAGGGAGAATGAAGGATAAACTTGTAAAAATCATAACTCGGGATAGGGATATTGAAATTCAATGAAATCTTGACCCACAGTTATATATTAAAGACCTCTAGATTTCATCTGAAGACATATAAATCCAAATCCCAACAGGAGAGCACTCCCACTTACATTTATGACCAGGTAGACGAAGGGTCACCACGGTTTGACCACGGTTCAAACCGAAGGGGTGCTTAATATTTAACCCCTCCTTAAAACCAGTGACCTTGGGGCTGGGCTGAACCTTGCTAGATGTGGGAAAGGAATTGGGAGGCTTGAAACCTTTATAAAGAAGTGGGTTCCAAGGGTGGTCAGCCTTTAGCAACACCTATCCTCAGCATTCACCATCTACGGTTTCACTTGAAAGAGAGGAGAGGTGAGGGACCTTGGCCCTGCGAGGGGGGGGGGGCGAACCTACAAGTCCTTGGACAGTGGGCAAGAGGCTCGGGTGGGTCTGGGGTGTGGATCTCATCCTCGGATCGAAGGGTAAAGCTGAGGTGGATCTGGGATGTGGATATTATCCTCAGATCGTCGGTTAACATCTCAAAGGTAGGCACATATCCTCAAATCTTAGGGGTCAATGAAGCATTAAAATGATTTTAAAGTAGTTTCTATATGCCAAAGAGGGATTAAGGGCATGTAGGATTGGCTACCAAGTCTATTTTCTGGTTTTTCCATCAAGTTATGTGTTTTTGAGAGGTTTCTCAGAATTTTAATTGAAAATATTGGGTGGTGTCAACACTACCCACGAACGTGCTGACACTTCCCCTTGAATGTGTTGACACATACCCTGGACGTGTCGACACTTCCTCTTTAGAAACTGTCAGATGTGCTGACACTGCCCATGGACGTGCTGACACTTCCCCCTGAATGTGTCGACACATACCCTAGATGTGTCGACACTTCATCTTTAGAAACTGTCAGATGTGCTGACACTGCCCATGGATGTGCTGACACTTCCCCCTGAATGTGTCGACACATACCCTAGATGTGTCGACACTTCCTCTTTAGAAACTGTCAAATGTGCTGACACTGCCCATGGACGTGCTGACACTTCCCCCTGAATGTGTCGACACATACCTTGGTTGTGTCGACGCTTCCTCTTTGGAAACTGTCGGATGTGCTGACACTGCCCATGGACCTACTGACACTTCCCACAGATGTGTCGACACATACCCTTGATGTGTCAACACCCTAAGAATGTTGTCCCCAATTTACAGAAACGTGGAAAAAGTTGGTTTTGAGTGGTCATATTAATTTAGAAAAATATGAAAAATTAGAAAATGGAAGAAGGGTAAGTTGGTATCCCACGGTAAAAATTCCATGCTCATATAAATTCTGCACTTGAAGTTATGGTTTTTTTTCTACCCATGTGTAGGGTTGAGAGGTTGTCACTTCCTTTGGACAGGTCGACACCCTGAGCACACTGGACCAATTTCCAGAAATGTTGAAAAAGAGAGTTTTGAGAGGTCATATTAATTCAGAAAAATCTGAAAAATTAGAAAATGATAGAAGGATAAGTTAGTAGCCCACTGTAAAAATTTCATGCTCACGAAAATTCTGCACTTGTGGTTATGTTTTGTTTTCTAATCATGTGTAACCTAGAAATAAACATGTCCTCTTTTATTCGATAACCTGATCATGTTCGACAACAAATAAGCTTGTGATTGTGATTTGTTCACTTAAACCATTTGGATGCATGCTTGCTATGATAAAAGTATCATGCTAGTATTTGTAAAAAAAATGCGTAAGAATGTGAATGTGAATACGATATGAATGTTTTGAATGGAAGCAAAATCATTCTGTGAGATAGGACTTCGGTTCCTTTGTGGGACTACCCTGGAATCAAAATTCAGACTTCGGTCTCTTTGTGGTGTGGTCCTTGCTGTGGGCCTCTGGAATCAAAATTCAGACTTCGGTCCCTTTGTGGGGCAGTCCTTGCTCTGGGCCTCTGGAATTAAAATCCTATTGATTCAGTCTCTGGTCCCATTGTGGGGCAGCCTTTGTGGGATGATGATACGTAACGCCACTAGGCCACAAGAATCTAGGTGGGAGTTCGCTCTCATGTCTACGCAGTACTCTTTCGTTCGTTCATTTGTGTGTGGGCCTCCTGTGTTTGCGGCAGCTGTTTGGTTCCATGAATAATGAGAATGTGAAACTCATAAGAATGTGATAATGTGTAACTGCCTTTTTACTGTGGTTTTGATACATGCATGGGTATCGTATAATATAGTTAAAGAATGTGTATTTTCCTCATATGAGTTATTTTAAGTAGAGGATAATGAATAGTTTATGCTATTATTAACATCTAAATTATGTATATAATTTGGTTATATAGATGCGAGTTAACCCCGGTTTGTTTAGGCTGCCTACTGAGCGTCACACTCACCCCTTTGTGACACACGTTTCAGTAGACATAGAGGAGGTGGTTGAGGAGGAGGTTGCAGCTGAGGAATAGTGCTAGATCATAGTTCGCTTGGGTATGCTGTGGATGAATGTTTCTCTTATATGTATGATTACGGGGTGAGAGCCTTTGAGGACTCATGTTTATTTTGGAACATTGGTCATGTACTCTCTTTTGAAAGTTGTGAATGGTTGGGATGATATTTAGATTTCCTGTAATTGTGGTTTCTCTCTCATGCGAATGTATGCATATTTATATATTGTGCTTCCGCGATACGTACGAAGTAATGCTTCGGGGACCGATAAAGAAAAAAAATGCCCATAAATTGAGGATCGGATCTCGGGGCGTTATAGAGTGGTATCAGAGCACGAGAGACAAACCATGGTTACAACCATTCCAAATGTCCAAGTAGTAGGAGAAGAGATAGGCTAGAGTGGGAAAAGGGTAGAGTGTATTTGAAACCAGTTAAAAACTCTCTAGCTTAACAATTGTTTGTTTCTCAGAATTATGCCGCCAAGTAGGCAAAGGGATCTTTCCCAGGCAGATGAGAGGGGATCGAGGTAGATGACCCAAATGGGGCGAATGATGGGGTAATCCATGCTCCGGTAGTTGGCAGCGGACAGGTGCCGAATGCGGGAATTAATCTAGAGGGGTTTATGCGGAGCTTCCAAGGGCTGATGCAGGCCATGCAACAACAGATGCTGCAGCAGCCCGTGCCCGCACCATGTCACGACATGCCAGTGCTTGATCGGTTCCTGAGATTGGCGCCTCCTATTTTTAAGGGGGAGAGCCATCCAGAGGTGGCTGAGTCATGGCTCAACGAAATGGAGAAGAAATTTCATGCAATGCGATGTCCTGAGGAGGAGAGGTGAATCTGGCGACCTATGTATTACAAGAGCAAGCTGACTTGTGGTGGAAGGCCAAGATGAGGACCACCTTCGCGGACTACCACGGCGGCGACATATTATGGGAGGAGTTCCTAGCTGTCTTCCGAGAAAATAACTTCCCTGAACATGTACGAGATTCTTAGGAGCAAGAATTCTTGAACCTCGAACAAGGAAGCATGTCAGTAGCAGACTATGAGGCCAAATTTTCTGCTCTAGGCCAGTATGCTCCTCACATATTCGATGAGGTGCGTCGAAAGGTGAAGAAATTCGTCAACGGTCTGCATAGTAGCGTCCGACGTTTTGTGGCTACCCAAGACCCTGACTCCTACACTATGGCACTGAGGCTTACTCACCTGACCGAGCAAGAGAATGCTAGGTAATAATCAAAACCTTAAAAAATCTGGAAAAAAAGTAAGAAACATATATAGTTAGGTTCTAATGGATACCCATGTGTAGGTTCACTAAGGAGCAGAAGAAGATGGGCAAAAGACCTATGCAGGCAGGAGGAAGGCAGGACAAAGGGAAGGTGGCACGCCAGGAGCCAGTACCGAGGGACAAACCAGGGGTTCCATTTTGTGTCCATTGTGGGCGCAACCATCTGGGATAGGAATGCTAGAGGACAAAAGGCAAGTGCTATGAATGCGGCGAGGCCGGACATATTGCGAGGAGATGCCCCAAGAAGGCTCAGCAAAAGCCAATACCTCAGCAGAAAAAGATTCAATACAGAGGGCGAGTCTATGCACTGATGCAAGAGGAGGCAGACAACACCCCTACCGTGGCTGAAGGTACACTCCTTGTGGATAATATTTATGCAAAGGTCTTTTTCGACTCGGGGGCTACACACACATTCATATTCACCAGTTTTGCTAATCAACTGAAGAACAGACCCCAAGCCACATTCTTCGGGGAAATGATAGTTAGCACACCAACCGGGAAACAAGTCCACACCAAGCTTGTGATCCCTACTATAGTAGTCAACATCAATGGGAGGATATTGCTGGGGGGAGCATACATCCTTGATATGAATGACTTTGACCTTATTCTAGGAATGGATTGGTTAGACAAACACTGTGCTCTCTTAGACTGCCGTCGGAAGAGAGTGATCTTTTAGAAGTCGAGAAAAGAGACATTCTTCTTCCAATGCCCAAAAAGCAAGTCGGGGAGAATGATGGTGTCAGCCATCAGGGCCTCCAAGCTAATTAGCAAGGGGTGTGGCTATTTTTTGGCTAATGTGGTAATTGAAGAAGGCATCGTCAAGATTTTGGAAGACTTGGACGTGGTCCGAGAATTTTCTGATGTATTTCCCGATGATCTACCAGGACTACCACCAGTTCGAGAGGCGGGTTTCTCTATTGAGCTGGTGCCGGGCACTGCACCTATCTTCATTCCACTATACAGGATGGGTCCGGTAGATCTTGCCGAACTCAGGAAGCAATTGCATGAACTACTAGACAAAGGCTTCACTAGGCCTAGTGTGTCTCCATGGGGAGCACCAGTCCTATTTGTGTGGAAGAAAGATTGGGCTATGCAGATGTGCATTGATTATCGCAAGCTTAATCAAGCCACCATTAAAAATAAGTATCCTCTGCCAAGGATTGAAGAATTATTTAACCAGCTATCATCTCCCAATGTCTTCTCCAAAATCGATCTGAGGACGGGTTATCATCAAATCAGAATCAAGCACGAGATGTGTCGAAGATGGCCTTCAGGACTCGATATGGTCAGTACGAGTTCTTGGTAGTACCATTTGGGCTGACCAATGCACCAGCAGTATTCATGGAACATATGAATCATATCTTCCGCCCTTATCTAGATCAGATTGTTGTGGTCTTTATAGACGACATCCTGATATATTCTGCCAGTCAGGAGGAGCACCGGAAGCACTTGAGAGTGGTTCTGCAGACCCTCAGGGAGAACAAATTCTATGCCAAATTCAGCAAGTGTGAATTTTGGCTCGATCATGTTATGTTTCTCGGACATGTTATATCCGGGAATGGCATATCTATGGACCCTAGCAAGGTTGAAGCAGTGACAATGTGGGAAGCACCGAAGACAGTCATGGAGATCAGAAGCTTCCTTGGTCTGGCTGGATAATAAAGCTGGTTCATTGAACGCTTATCCACCATTGCAGCCCCCATGACCAAGTTGACCAAGAAGGGAACAAAATTTATCTAGTCAGAGGAGCGTCAAGGCAGTTTTTAGATGCTCAAGGAAAAGTTGACTTCGGGCCCAGTGTTGGCACTCCCCCAAGGGAATGCCGGCTTCACTATTTATACAGATGCCTCCAGGATCGGCCTCGACTGTGTACTAATGCAGAATGGCCGAGTGATTGCCTATGCCTCGAGACAGTTGAAGGACCATGAGAAGAATTACTCCACTCATGACCTTGAAATGGCAGCAGTGGTTCATGCTTTGTGCATCTGGAGACACTATTTATATGGAGTTTGGTTTGAGGTCTTCACTGACCATTAGAGCCTCAAATATATATTCACTCAGAAGGAACTCAATTTGAGTCAAAGAAGGTGGGTCGAACTATTGAAGGACTATGACTTCACCTTACAGTACCATCCAGGCAAGGGAATGTGGTGGCAGATGCTCTCAGCCGTAAATTGATGGTGTTGAGCTTGCATCGAGAATGGAATATGATGGAGGGTGTGATTGATTCACGACCTAAGAAAAGGAAGCAATTCGATCTCTTGGCTGGGTTGTCAACTAGGCCTACATACTTAGGCAGAATTGCTGAGCTTCAAAAGCAGGATATGGCATTGTAGAAACTGCTGAACAATGAGGACTTCCATGTGGGAATCGATGGGCTGATCATGTTCCAAGAGAGGATCTGTGTACCAGATGATATGGAATTGAAAAAGGAGTTGATGCAGGAAGCTCACGGATCAAAGTTCTCCATCCATCCCGGAAGCACCAAGATGTTTCAAGACATGAAGAGGATGTATTGGTGGCCAAGAATGAAGCGAGACATAGCGGAGTTCGTGTCCAAATGTCTCACTTGTCAGCCGGTGAAAATTGAGCATCAAAGACCTGGCGGACCTCTCCAGACCATTGAGATGGCATAATGGAAATGGGAACAAATCACCGTGGACTTTGTGACTGGTCTACCCATGACTAGGAGGAAGCATGATACCATATGGGTGATTGTGGATAGATTCACCAAGACTGCACACTTTCTGCCTGTCAACAAGAAGACTCCAATTGAATCCCTAGCGAAACTGTTCATCGCTGAGATCATTCGATTGCATGGTTCACCCTTATCTATCATCTCTGATCGGGAACCCTGATTCACAGCAAGGTTCTAGAAGAGTTTGCAGCAAGCTATGGGGACAGAATTACGGCTCAGGTCGGCATTTCACCCTCAGACTGATGGGCAATCTGAGCGCACTATCCAGACTCTAGAAGATATGCTGAGGGCATGTAGTATTGAATGGAGGGAGAATTGGGACGATCATTTGCCCCTGATGGAATTTGCATACAACAATAGTTACCATTCTGCCATCGGAATGGCACCTTATGAAGCACTCTACGGGCGGCCATGTAGATCATCAGTGTGTTGGTATGAAGCTGGAGAAAAACAGCTATTCGGACCACACTTGGTATAGGACTGCTCAGAGAAAATATCTATGATCAGGCAACGACTCCTCACAGCCCAGAGCCGTCAGAAAAGTTATGCAGACCAGTGACGGAGAGAGTTAACATTTGCAGAAGGAGACCATGTGTTCCTAAAGGTATCTCCTACCAAGGGAGTCATGCGGTTCGGAAGGAGGGGCAAGCTCAGTCCTAGATATATCAGACCTTTCAAGATTCTGCAAAGGATTGGTGAAGTGGCTTATCAACTTACACTTCTGCCTGCTCTATCACATGTACATCTGGTCTTTCACGTCTCTATGCTCAGGAAGTACATCCCGGATACCTCGCATGTTATAGAGTACGAGCCTCTAGAGGTTCGAGTAGACTTGTCTTATGTGGAGTAGCCTAGCAAGATCATAGACTAGAAGGAACATGTATTAAGAACTAAAATCATCCGACTGGTGAAAGTTTTATGGAGGAATTCTCATTCCGAGGAGGCAACTTGGGAGCCGGAGGACCAGATGCGCCGGGAATACCCCCAACTATTCGGTAAGTAAATTTCCTTCAAAGGAAGTTTTTTTTTCTAATTCAATTTCGAGGATGAAATTATTTTAAGCGGGAGAGAATGTTATGACCGCCAAATGGGCACTAGCCTAATCAGGTATGTTTCGGACCCATAAACCCAACGGACCAGAAATCTTGACAGATTAATTAAGAATCCTTAGAAAATCAGTAACGTAACATAGGAAGATCAGAAAAGGATGAAACCAGGCTCGTAAGAAATCTTGGGCCCTTAGTCCAAACTTCTTTGTTCGGGAAGAAGCCCAATTCGCACCAAAAATTGGGCCCAAAACCGTTTGGCTGACAGTTGTCACGAAGGGTTGTGACTATTGGAGAAATTCAAAGGTAATTAATGGGAAATTCATAACTTCACCTGTGGTTAATGAAATGACCTGAAACTAAAGCCAAAATTTTGAGTAGATGTTAGATAGAACTTCTTTGTTGAGGTCGAGGCCAAATTCTGCTTGGACATTATTGTTATATCCGAATTGTCTCAGGCTACTGAAAGGACGCAGCTTGAACGAGGGAGAATGAAGGATAAATTTCAAAAATCATAACTCGGGATAGGGATACTAAAATTCTATGAAACCATGACCTAAAGTTAGGTATTAAAGCCCTCTAGATTTCATATGAAGACATTTAAATCCAAATACCAACAGGAGAGCATGCCCACTTGCATTTATGACCAGGTAGACGAAGGGTCACCACAGTTCAAACCGAAGGGGTGCTTAATATTTAACCCCTCCTTAAAAGCAGCTACCTTGGGGCTGGGCTGAACCTTGCTAGATGTGGGAAAGGCCTTGGGAGGATTGAAAGCGATATAAAGAAGTTGGTTCCAAGGGTGGTCAGCCTTTAGCAACACCTATCCTCAACATTCACCATCTACGGTTTCACTTGAAAGAGAGGAGAGGTGAGAGACCTTGGCCTTGGGAAGGGGGGGCAAACCTACAAGTCCTAGGACAGCGGGCAAGAGCCTCGGGTGGGTCTGGGGTGTGGATCTCATCCCCGGATCGAAGGGAAAAGCTGAGGTGGATCTGGGGTGTGGATATTATCCCCAGATCGTCGGTTAACATCTCAAAGGTAGGCACCTATCCTCAAATCTTAGGAGTCAATGAAGC
This sequence comes from Amorphophallus konjac, assembly GCA_022559845.1. Classification (NCBI taxonomy): domain Eukaryota; kingdom Viridiplantae; phylum Streptophyta; class Magnoliopsida; order Alismatales; family Araceae; genus Amorphophallus; species Amorphophallus konjac. The sequence goes on along the minus strand of CM040124.1, from coordinate 278,224,155 downwards.
ATTAAAATGATTTTAAAGTACTTTCTATATGCCAAAGATGGATTAAGGGCATGTGGAATTGGCTACCAAGTCTATTTACTGGTTTTTCCATTAAGCTATGTATTTTTGAGAAGTTTCTCAGAATTTTAATTGAAGATATTGGGTGGTGTCGACACTACCCACGAACGTGCTGACACTTCCCCCTGGACGTGTCGACACTTCCTCTTTAGAAACTGTCAGATGTGCTGACACTGCCCATGGATGTGCTGACACTTCCCCCTGAATGTGTTGACACATACCCTGGACGTGTCGACACTTCCTCTTTAGAAACTGTCAGATGTGCTGACACTGCCCATGGACGTGCTAACACTTCTCCCTGAATGTGTCGACACATACCCTAGATGTGTCGACACTTCCTCTTTGGAAACTGTCGGATGTGCTGACACTGCCCATGGAAGTGCTGACACTTCCCACGGATGTGCCGACACATATCCTGGATGTGTCAACACCTTGAGAATGTTGTCCCCAATTTCTAGAAACGTGGAAAAAGAGGGTTTTCAGTGGTCATATTAATTTAAAAAAATTTGAAAAATTAGAAAATGGAAGAAGGGTAAGTTGGTAACCATTTTCTGATGCTTGCAGGTGCAATCGGAGCTAGGATTTGAAGGATACATCCTGTATGAGCTGCTGGAGTTGCAGACAAGCTAGGATCTTCAAGAAGGGGAACCGACTGCTCCATCCTGCTGTAGTTTCAACTCCCTTTGACCTAAACTTCAAGGAAAATCTTCAAATGGCCATTGGAAAAATGAAGGGGAAACATTCTACATCCTTTACCCATTTATTTGTGATGCTCTTCTTGATCTACATTTTGCTTGGAGCATATATTGTATATCATATTGTGTTTCTGAACATCAGAATATCTGTGTGTGGTGTACGGAGCTATGCCTCTGTGTGAGGTTTTAGTACGGGGAAAGTTGTCACGCCTCGAGCCTTTATTACAGCGGAAGACTCGCTCGGGGAGCGCGAACAGCCGGCATGGTAAGCCTCTTGCAAGCAAGAACGACCAGAGCGCGAGACAATCACACACATAAATGCAATTGCACAGAATTTAATTAAACTCCAACTTTATTTCATAAATGATCAAAGTATTCCTTTACAATAATCACCTTTCATTCTACTAGACTCAAGAAATAAGAAAATTACATTGACTCAATCTAAACATTATAGACTGTTTAAGTCTTCGCTTGTAGCTTTACAAGACTTTCACTCACTTCCGGACCCGCCACAAGTATAGCCCAAATCTGAATCTGAACTACTTCCATCTCCTGAAAAATGTTGGAAAATAGGTAATGAGCACACTTGCCCAGTAGGTATCTTCGCATCAATATGAAGGCACTATTAAAATAATTAATATTTAGCTCTAGAGAAATAAGGCAAAAACATGCAATGCGATGATCACGTGATTAAACCAAAGTAACAGGATAGTCATATAAGATGGAATGAGAACAAGAATGAACTAGCAAGAATAGAACAAGAACATGATATTTGCCTTTCATGAACAAGAATATATCAAGAATGTACTAGCAAGCCACATAATCAACACTTTAGCTTCTTATGCTTATGAGCAAGTGCTTCGTGAATTTCTGTGGAATATCAAGCAAGAAAGTCATGTAGAAGAATGTCATCTCGTGTCGTGTATCTTCACTTATTTATATAAATAGTACTCCAGCGCAATGCGACGCCAGTAGCATCATACCCCATGGTTTATAAAATAGTATGTTTCCGGCAATCAGCCGAGGGGACTAGCATAGAGCCCTTGAACACAATCAGTGCTCGATCGCATCTTCAGGTATAAATTAAGCTACTTCCACGCATGTACCAGTAAAGTATGGCCAAGAATATATCAATTCCAAATAATGAAAGTCAATGAATGAACGCTTCAACTTGAATATATGAGATCAAGAATGGCTTAGACTATGCTATGCTTATGGAAATAAATCGGCAGCATAACAGTACATTCTTTATTTTTTTCATTCATCATATTAAGTTCCTTGATCAATATGATAAGTTCTAGATTATCATTAGTCCATCTAGAACCTTAGAAAATCAACCCTTTGGTCAAACCTTGAGTTAACATATACAAGCTGTGTGACGGTCATCTACTGGGCCGTTACATCCTATGACGCTCCAGTAGTGGGCCGTTACAGTGATCCAAGTCTAGAAAGACAAAATAGACCCAGAGAAATGTGACGGTCATGCAATGGGCCGTTACGTGAGCCTGACGGTCCAATGTAAGGCCGTTACATTACTAGAATCAGAAAACACGATAGTGCATTCTAGTTAATGGGTTTTAATGGTATAACTAACTCGCCGTCCAAGTGGGAATCCCAGGCGCGCGGAGAATTACGGAGGCCTTGAATCAAAATTTCCTAGTCCATTGGAAGGAATATCCAATAGAGAGGTCCTCATGTTCAAGAATATGTTCCTATAGTGAAAAATGTGAACTAATGGTCAACATACCGGAGTATGTGCCATGTATTTATAGAAATGACTCTATTGATAGAGGAAGAATATATATATAGATATATATCGATGTGAAATCATGATAAAAACTCTATCAATACATCATTCAAAATCATGTTTCTAATTACAAAACTATAAAGTTTGGGCTCATTAAATTAACATAACTTAAAGTAACAATAAGATGCCAAAACATGCAATACCTATCATGAAGGAGTAATTAACCTTCACGTCACATAATCAGGTAAAAACTTATTTAACTAAGCTTAATAGTAAGTAACATTGATAAGTCGTATTCTGTCTTGAGTTGACAGTACACAGGAACCTGACAGTCTAGCCAAGGCGCGTCACAGGGACATTGACGGTTTATCGAGCAACCGTTACAGAATGTAACGCTCCTGCATAGATGCGTCAGAGTCAACAGAGAAATCAATAGGCAATCATGGACTGTGACGGTCCATCGTATGGCCGTTACTTGAGTGTGACGGTCCTACTATGGTGCGTTACAGTATCTGTTGACAGAAAATGATATGAAACCTAAGAGATCGCATCACATCATGTCTAAATCAAATACCATGTCTATTCTAGGCATGATATCGAAGTATAGGCTATCTATACGCATGGGTTCCAATGAATAGACAAGATAACTTCTTTTATTTCTATTTAAGGCTAAGAGATGTATGATATGCATGGAACTATGAAAACATGAAATTGATGATCTATGATGCATGAAATTCAGTCAAATCAGAGGCTTTTAGTCCTATCAAGATGTTTTTGCCGTTCATGAGATGACCTACCTCTTGTCTAGGCTTTAAACTTCCAATTATGGTCTGAACACCGAGCCCTAGTTCCCTTCTTCCTGTGACTTTTCAGCAACTTCCTTGGGCTCTAACTCCACGACCTCTTGACCTAAAGATGTGAAATTTGGAGAGGATTTAGTCTAAAGTATTGCAAACAAATATTTCTATAGAACTTACCCGAGATTACGACTCTTTACCTTGATTCCACGCGAGCAAAAGTAAGGGTCGCGTAGATCAGAACTAGGTCCTATTTATAGGGTTTTGGCTAGGGTTTGAAGATTAGATCGATTCTAGAGTCTTTAATTTGTTAAAACCTGATCTCTAAGAGTCCTTAGTAATGTTATAACTCTTCCCACGTTGATCCCTAGTAGATAAGATCATCAAGTTTCCATCTTTTTATAAGTTCTTCCTCTTACGGAATCTGCAGAGTGTAACGGTCGAATGCAGGCGCGTTAGGTGAATGTGACGGTCTCGCGATAGACCATTTCAGTCAACGTATATGGAGTTTCAAATAAATAAAACTCTTTTATTTATTTATCCATATAATTATCTTAGATAATTAGTCTCTATCCTTAAAATCCGTAAATAAGCTAAATAACCTTTTAGAACATGGGCCAAACTTAATGGTTTTGGGCCTTAAACCTTTTAGATGATGTGCAAATAGGCTTGGTTATTTATTTAACCTAATTGGGCCTTATAATGACTTATTAGTCTCAGAATCCATTTATTAATATATTTAGGCCTTTATAAATTCTAGAAAATTATTTATATAAAATTCTGGGGCACTACACCCTCCCCCACTTAGAAGAATTTGGTCCCCAAATTCAAGACATGGATTGTGGAGAGTGTACTTATAGTTAATAAATTCTGGAAATCATTTTCTCATGGCTGCTTCGGTTTCCCATGTTGCTTCGTATGGCCATGTTTTCTTCCATTGAATTTTGACCATAGGGATAACCTTATTTCTTAGTTGATGCACTTCCCAATACAGAATCTTTATTGGTGTTTGCGCATATGTCATATCCTTCTGAATCTCCAGATTGTCATAAGTGATAATATGGTCAGGATCGTATACATATTTCTTCAGCATGGAGACGTGAAATACGTCATGAACTCCTGCTAATTATGGAGGTAAAGCTAATCTATAAGCCACTTCACCGACCCTTTCAAGAATTTCAAATGGGCCAATGAACCTTGGAGTTAGCTTTCCTTTAATGCCAAATCTTCGAATACCATGACCTAGAGAAACTTTCAAATATACATGATCTCCTACCTGAAACTCCAAGTCACATCTTCGATTGTCGGCATAAGACTTTTGCCTATCTTGTGCCATTTTCATTCTCTCTTGAATGAGCTTGATTTTCTTCGTAGAATCCCTGATAAGGTCGGGGCCTAAAAATTGCTTTTCCCCTATTTCATTCCAACATATTGGTGATCGATAACTTTTCCCATATAGAGCTTCAAAAGGTGCCATTTGTATGCTTGCTTGATAGCTGTTATTATATGCAAATTCCACCAGAGGCAAGTGATCATGCCAACTTCCTCCAGAATCAATGACACAAGCCCTGAGCATGTCTTCTACCACCTGATCTGTTCTTTCCGTCTGACCATCAGTTTGTGGATGAAAGGCTGTGCTAAAATTTAATCTGGTCCCTAGTGAATGTTGTAGACCTTTCCAGAACTGTGATGTGAATTGAGGATCTCTATCTGATACAATAGTGATGGGGACACCATGTAATTTGACAATTTCCTTTATGTACAATGCTGCTAGAATATCCACAGACCATCGACTCTTTATTGGTATGAAGTGTGCAGATTTAGTCAATTGATCTATGATTACCCATATGCCATCATGTCCACATCTTGTCTTAGGTAAACCCATAATGAAGTTCATCCCTATGCTCTCCCATTTTCATTCGAAAATATGTAAGGGATGTAATTTACCTGCGGGTCTAAAATGTTCAGCTTTAACTTGTTGGCAGGTTAGACAACGAGACACGAAGTAAGCTATTTCCCTCTTCATATTGGGCCACCAAAAATTTCTTTTGAGATCCTGATACATTTTTGTACCTCATGGATGAATGGTGTACTTTGATTTATGTGCTTCTTCTAGGATCAATTTCTTTGTATCCTCATGATCCGGTATACACATTCGGCCCTTGAATAGCAATCTTCCATCATTAGAAGTAGAAAAATCCGGCCTTTGTTCAATATTAGCCTTAATTTCCAGTAAAACTGGACCATCCTCTTGTAACTTGGCCAAATCCTCTATTAATGTAGGTTGAGCTCGGATATTAGCTATGAAGCAATCTTCTTCCTTAATGTCAACATCAAAATTCAACTGAGCAAATTGAGGAATAATATTAGTTACACTAATCATGAGACTTGATAACATACCCATTGATTTTCTACTGAGTGCATATGCTACAGTATTTTCCTTGCCATGATGATATTGAATAGCAAAATCAAAGTCCTTGAGATGTTCTAACCACTTCCTTTGCCTCATGTTAAGCTCTTTTTGAGAGAATAAATACTTCAAGCTCTTGTGGTCTGAGTAGATCGTAAACTTTTCTCTATAAAGATAATGACGCCAAATTTTTAAGGTGAAAATAACCGCTACCAATTCTAAATCATGTACAGGATAAATTTCTTCGTGACATTTCAATTATCTTGAAGAATAGTAAATCACATTTCCATTTTGCATAAGGACACATCCTAAGCCAATTCCAGACGCATCCGTATATACTTCAAATCCACCACCCTCCATCGGTAGTGTTAGAATAGGTGCTGTTGTAAGGTGATTCTTAAGGTTTTGAAAACTCTTCTCACATTCCTTTGACCAGACAAAAGGATTTTCTTTTCTCGTAAGTCGAGTTAAAGGAACCGCAATTTTTGAGAAGTCCTTAATGAATCTTCTATAATAACCAGATAGACCTAGAAAGCTCCTTACTTCAGACACAATCGTAGGCCGACTCCAATTCTTGACAGCTTCTACCTTAGAAGGATCCACAACAATACTTTCTTTTGAAATAATGTGGCCTAGGAATGAGACTTCCTCAAGCCAGAATTCACACTTATTGAGTTTGGCATAAAGCTTGTGTTCTCTAAGTGTTTGCAAAGCTATTTTCAAGTGTTCTTCATGTTCTTCTTTTGTCTTTGAGTATATCATGATCTGATCGATGAAGACGACAATGAATTGATCCAGGTATGGCTGGAAGACACTGTTCATAAGTTGCATAAATACTGCTGGGACATTAGTTAACCCAAACGGCATTACCACGAATTCATAGTGGCCATAACGACTTCGAAAAGTTGATTTATAAATATCTTCCTCTTTGATTCTAAGCTGATGATAACCTGATTTGAGGTCAATCTTAGAAAAATATTCTGCTCCCGAAAGCTGATCGAAGAGCTCATCAATACGCGGCAATGGATACTTATTTTTAATTGTCATGTCACACCCCGAGCCTTTAATTACAGCGGAAGACTCGCTCGGGGAGCGTAAACAGCCGGCATGGTAAGCCTCTTGCAAGCAAGAATCAATCAGAGCGCGAGGCAATCACACAAGTAAATGCAATTGCACATGATTTAATCAACTTCAAGTTCATATCATAATGCTCAATATTCAAAGATACAATCACTAATTTGATTTTCATTCTACTAGACTAAAGAAATAGGAAAATTACATTGGCTCAATCTAGACATTATAGAATTCCTAAGTCTTCACTCATCTTTAATCGCTCTCGGATCCGCTACCTGAATAATTCGAATCCGAAGCCGACTCACTTTCATTTCCTGAAAAAGAGTGGAAATAGGTAATGAGCACACTTGCCCAGTAGGTATCTTCGCATCAACATGAAGGCACTATTAAAGTGATTATCATTTTCGCTCTAAATAAATAAGTTAAAATCATGCAATGCGATGATCATGCGATTAATTCAAAGTAACAAGACTATCATATAAGATGGAATGAGAACAAGAATGAACTAGTAAGAATTGGACAAGAACATGATATTGGCCTTTCATGAACAAGAATATACCGAGAATGTACGAGCAAGCCACATATTCCTCACTTTAGCATCTTATGCTTATGAGCAAGTGCTTCGTGAATTTCTGTGGAATATCAAGCAAGAATGTCATGTTGTGCCATGGATCTTCACTTATTTATAGAAATAGTACTCCCAGCGCAATGCGACGCCAGTAGCATCATACCCTATGGTTTATAAAATAGTATGTATCCGGCAATCAGCCGAGGGGACTAGCATAGAGCCCTTGAACACAATCAGTGCTCGATCGCATCTTCAGTTATAAATTAAGCTACTTCCACGCAGTATAACACTAAAGTATGGCCAAGAATATAGCACTTCCAACAATTCCATGATAACTAAAATCAATGAATGAATGCTTCAACATAAGAATGTAGGAGTCAAGAAATAGACTTTAAACAATGTCATGCTCATAGAAATAAATCGACAGCATAACGGTATTTTCTTAACTTCCATTTCATTTAGATCAATTTAAGCAATATGGCAAGTTCTAGATCATCAAGGTTTGTCTAGAATCATTGGAATATCAACCCTTGGTCAAACCTTGTGTTAACATACACAAGCTATGTAACGGTCGTTAACTCGGCCGTTACACTATGTAACGCGCCAGTAATGGGCCGTTAAAATGATCAGAGTCTAGAAAGATAATAATAGACTCAGAGGAATGTGACGGTCTGACACTAGGCCGTTACGTGAGCCTGACGGTCCAGTTCAAGGCCGTTACATTTCAAGAATCAGAAACTATGATAGTGCATTTCTAATTATTGGGCTTTAATGGTACAACCAACTCGGCGTCTTAGTGAGAATCCCAGGCTCGCAGAGAATTACAGAGGCCTTAAAACAATGATTTCCTAGTCCATTGGAAGGAATATCCAATAGAGAGGTCCTCATGTCCAAGATTGTGTTCCTATAGTGCAAAGTGTGAACTAATGACAACATACCGGAATATGTGCCATGTACTTATAGAATTGACTCTATTGACAGAGAGAGATATGTATACTCAAATGTGAAAATCATGATGAAAACTCCGTCAATACAATATTTAAAAAAAGTCATGCTTTATAATACAAAACTATATACTTTGGCTTCATTAACATAACTCAATAAAAGTGAGACCACAAAACATGCAATACCTATCATGAATGATCAATTAACCTTAATATCACATTATCAGGTTAAAACTTAGGTAACTAGGCTTTAACAATAATAATATTGGCAGGTTATATTCTGTCTTGGGGTTGACAGAACACAGAGTATAACGGTCTGGATATGGGGCGTCACTGTGATTGTGACGGTCATGACCCAGCCGTTACATGAATGTAACGCGTCTGTCAAAGAGCGTTATAATCAACCATGAAACCCAAATCCAATCAGGGAGTATAACGGTCTGTTATGGGGCCGTTACATGGAAGTGACGGTCCTTCTATGATGTGTTACAGTCTCTGCTAACAGGAAACAACTATAGAAGCTAAGAGATCAACTCACCTCATATCTTTTATCAAAACATCATGAGTTTCTAGATATGTTAACAAAGTAAAGGTTGTCTATATGCATGGGTATTGGTGAATAGATGGATAGTCAAGTCTTTAATCTTTAGTTTGGGCTAAGGGAAACATGATATGCATAGAACCAATAAAACATGAAATTGATGATCTAGCATGCATGAAATCCCATCAAAACAGAGGCTCTTAGTCCTATCAAGTTATTTTTACCGTTCAGGAGAAAACCTACCTCTTACTTAGACTGTAGTTCCTGAATTTGGTAGAGAACCTTGCCCTAGATCTCCTCCTTCTCTTGTGACTTTTCCAGCAACTTCCTTGGGCTCTAACTCCACGACCTCTTGACCTAAAGATGTGAAATTCGGAGGGGAGTTAGTGTAAAGTATTGTGAACAAATTATTCTAAAGAACTTACCTGAGATAATGACTCCTTACCTTGCTTCCTTACGCCTAAAAAGTAAGGGTCGCATAGTTCAGAACTATGTCCTATTTATAGAGTTTAGACTAGGTTTTGAGGATTAGATCGAGTTTAAAGTCCTTGTTTCATCAAATCCTAATCCCTAAGAGTCCTTAGAGTCTTTACAATCTTTTCCAAGTCGATCCCTAGTGGGTAGGAACATCAAGTTCCAATCTTTTCTTGAGTTCCTTTGCTTACGGAACTAACAGGTTTGTAACGGACTAGGACCTACGCGTTAGGGTTATGTGGCGGTCTCGCGATAGACCGTTACATTACTCGTTCCTAGAGTTCAAAGGAAATCAAACTCTTTTAGTTTTCTGGTTCATAGTGTAACGGTCGAGACACCGTGCATTACACGACTGTGAAGGTCAGGCTATAGACCGTTATATTTGTCGTGGATAGAGTTCAAACAATTTAAAACTCTTTTGATAATTATCCATTAACTTATCTTATATAATCTAGTGTTTATCCTTAATATCTATGGATAGACTTAATTAACTTCTAGAATATGGGCCAAACTTAATGGGCCAGAGTTAAAACCTTTTAGACTTTAATTAAGTTGGTTGGGTTAATTGATTAACACCACTTGGCCTCATAATGACTTATTAATTTTAAATAAACCATGTATAAATTTATTTAGGCCTTTATAAATTCTTGAAAACTATTTAAAATTTCTGGGGCACTACACCCTCCCCCACATAGAAAGAATTTGGTCCCCAAATTTAAAACATGTATTGAGGAGAGTGTACTTACAATTGAATAATTCTGGGAATCTTTTTCGCATAGCCGTTTCGGTTTCCCATGTTGCTTCATATGGCCATGTTTTCTTCCATTGGATCTTGACCATGGGAATAACTTTATTTCTTAATTGACGCACTTCCCGATCCAGAATTTTGATCGGTGTTTGCTCATATGTCATATCCTTCTGAATCTCTAGATTGTCATAAGTGATAATATGGTCTGGATCATATACGTACTTTTTCAGCATAGAGACGTGAAATACGTCATGAACTCCTGCTAACTGTGGAGGTAAGGCCAATCTATAAGCCACTTCACCGACCCTTTCAAGAATTTCAAATGGGCCAATGAACCTTGGAGTTAGCTTTCCTTAATTTGATGCCAAATCTTCAAATACCATGACCTGGAGAAACCTTCAAATACACATGATCTCCTACCTGAAACTCCAAGTCACGTCTTCGATTATCAGTATAAGACTTTTGCCTATCTTGTGTCATTTTCATTCTGTAGCAACCCTGATAAATTTAAAAGGAATAAATAAATCAAAATAGATTAAAAGATTTAGTAAATAAACGAAAGAGCTTGGAATAAAAATAATTAAACCCTGATGAAAATAACGCCTCAGATATAGGCGCTACTTTACAATAAAACGCCTTCACCTAAGGTGTGTTTTGAGAAAGGACGCCCACACGTCAAGGCGTCAAATTTCAAACGACCAAAATAAATAAAAAGGGCAAGTTAGTGTAACGTCCTTTGAGTGGACGCGTTTCAACAAGTAACGACGCTTGACAAGGTGTCAATTTAAATTCGACGCCCTTACTTAGGACGCTAATTCAGTTTGAGTTTCGTTCGACCCAGGAGTCTATCCAGGGTAAGTTGATAACTATGAGAAAGAGTTCGAATGTAGTAATAACTCTAATATGGAAGTATTACTTCCCATCAAACACTAACTCTATTAGTATTCTAGAAACCCTATAAATAACCTACTGCTTGAACCGAGAACGCTATTTGGCGTTCGGACTCTTCTAAGGTACGTAAAGAACAGCATGTTCTTTTTCTTTACTCTGTCTATCGAATTTGTGAAGAATACTGATGATTCTTCATCTACTTCTGATTACAGGTTGAAAGCTTCTGTCTTCCGAAGAACAAGTAAGTTCTTTCCCCTTGCTTTCGGTTACGTATAAGAAGATTTTAATATCTTCTTCTTCATTTCTTCTGTCTCTACAGGTTGTCTGTAGAAGTGAACCCGGTTGATTGAAGAATTGTGGGTTCTTCATCTGCAACCTCTTACTACCCTTGCTACTGCTATTAAGATCGAAAGCTTCAAAAGACTCTGTTTATAAAACAGAGTATCGTTCTTTCTTCACAGAACCTGCATCCGTTCAAATCAACTATAAGGTAGGTTTTCTCAAGCACTGTAGCCCAAATCACCATAATAGCTATGTTAAACCATAAATATTAATTCATGCATATAGTTTTCGAGAGTTTGAATGTTTCTATTGTTGGAAAGAAACGCCCTTTCCAAGGGCGCTAATTTTATACGCGACCCAGACTAGGGCGCTATTTAAATAAACGACCCTGACAGGGTCGTCAATTCAAAAGATTTGACGCCCTGTACACAGACGTCAATTTAATTACTTGATAATTATCCATGTTAATTAGTCAATATTCACTTAAACATGATTCTAAATCAGTGCATGATCATTAATCCTGATATTATCCTGTCATGACCATATCTCGTTTTCTGAAAATTTCAATACTTGAGAAATTGTAAATTCTTGAAATACACGACCCTGTATAGGTCGTCTCTCACTTGACTAACGCCCCTATTCAGGGCGTGAATTGAAAAGTAACGCCCCTGTACAAGGCGTGTTTTTGATAAATTACTGAAAATATATATTCTGCAAAAATAGAAGTAAAGAATGAACGACCATTGTATACGTCGTCAACTTGTAATTAAACGCCCCTTATCAGGGCGCATTTTTGGTAAAATACTGAAATATTGAAATTTTGTAAAAATGTAAAATAGATAAACGCCCTTACTGAAGGCGTTAATTACTTGAGTAGTGACTTTACTTAAGTCGTTATTTTCCTATAAAAATATTTTTACCCTGTTTCTGATAACCGATGGTTTCAGTATATCTATATATATGTTTATCGGCACTATATCTCCACTCCGTGAGTATAGTCCCACGTTTCATGATGTTTTATCGATCACCCTTAATTCTCATTGACATACAAGCTCTCCATTGGACATTCCGTTCCTTTGGACTAGTGAGTTAGTCATAGAGACCTCCGTAAGACTCCTCGAAGCCTTGGATTCCTTCAAGGCCGACTGAGCTGGTTGTACCCTAAAAACCCATTACACTATTGAATGCCATGTCACTCTAAAGAAACGTGGTATACCGGCCCTTATGATATGCAAAGAGTATATCATGAGAATTCTTAATGGGATGATGATATCATGCCATTTGTTGATGTTCTTGTGGACCTCAATTCTATAATAAGAATGAGGGTATCTTGCCTTTGATATACTGTTCATGTGGACCTCAATTCTATATAAAGAATGTCCATACTTGTTTGTCATGGTACCCGAGTTAAGGGAACCTAATTCCACCTAGTTTCATCGTTCATCGTGATTGTACCGTTGTTATCGCCTATCTATGTCCAATGTCATATTTTTTTGGACTCCATTCTCTAAAAGTTATCCTACGTGTCTACAAGCTTAAATTGTTGAAATTCCATATTGGCTATATATATATATACAAGAGTGGATGTCAAATATACATGATAAATGCCTGCGCATATAGGGCCCGATCTGGTCCTAGGAGGAGCACCCGAAAGTACTTGTGCCCATGGGAGTTGAATGATAAGGTATCTGGCATTATACCGAGTGCATGACTAGCTTGATTGGACATTCCACACAAATCTTGTACTTGACTCGTACTTGACATGACATGAATTGCGTGACCCGAGAAAGGGTAATCACTTGCTTGCTTGATACATGATAGCCAAAGTTCTTGACATGACTTGATAAAAAGTACTTGCTTGAATATCTTGTTATCTTTTCTTGAAAGCTCATGACTAGTTCATCTTGCTGTCTTATTGATAAATTCTCTCTCTACCTTGTCGTTTTATACGAGCATGCATAACTACAGTACATACATGAAAGATGTAATTATTTAAACCCCTTGCTAGCGCTTGAGATATAATTTTCTACTGAGCGTTCGCTCACTTCGTGTGTTCCCTACTTTTCAGGTAATTCCGACGACGAGGGAAGTCAATCGGATGGGAATGGTCAAGAGTGAAAGAGATAGAACTTCTCCAAGTGTCATCTAGTCTTTTTCTTATTTTCTTGAGTCAACTATGTACTTTTCCTTTTTAATTGAATAGAGTATTGGATTTGTAATAGTCTATGCATTATGAAATAAAGGATTGGGTTATCTTTCTATTTTGCGCATCTCTGTTTTGGTGTCGAATACACTACTACTCTGATTGACATGATTGATATAAACTCGTCGCGCATATCCGAGTATCTTCCGTGCTCGGGGCGTGACACATTCTTTCCTGGATGAGCTTTATTTTCTCTGTAGAATCTCTGATAAGGTCGGGGCCTAGAAATTGCCTTTCCCCTATTTCATTCTAACATATTGGTGATCGACAACTTTTCCCATATAGAGCTTCAAAAGGTGCCATTTGTATGTTTACTTGATAACTGTTGTTATATGCAAATTCTACCAGAGGCAAGTGATCATGCCAACTTCCTCCAAAATCAATGACACAAGCCCTGAGCATATCTTCTACCACCTGGTTAGTCCATTCAGTCTGACCATCAGTTTGTGGATGAAAAGCTGTGCTAAAATTTAATCTAGTCCCCAGTGAATGTTGTAAACTTTTCTATAATTGTGATGTAAAACGTGGATCTCTATCTGATATAATAGAGATAGGGATACCATGTAGTTTAAAAATTTCTTTGATGTATAATGCTGCTAGAATATCCACAGACCATCGACTTTTTATTGATATGAAATGTGCAGATTTAGTCAATCGGTCTATGATTACCCATATTCCATCATGTCCACCTCTTGTCTTAGGTAATCCCATAATGAAATCCATTCCTATACTTTCCCATTTTCATTCGAGAATATTTAAGGGATGTAATTTTCCCGCAGGTCTGAAATGTTTTACCTTCACTTGTTGGCATGTAAGACAACGAGATACAAAATCAGCTACTTCCCTCTTCATATTGGGCCACCAGAAGTTTCTTTTGAGATCTTGATACATCTTGGTACCTCCTGGATGGATGGAGTACTTTGATTTATGTGCTTCTTCTAAGATCAATTTCTTTGTATCCTCATGATCCGGTATACACATTCGGCCCTTGAATAGCAATCTTCCATCATTAGAAATAGAAAAATTCGATCTTTGTTCAATATTGGCCTTAATTTCCAATAAAATTGGATCATCCTCTTGTAACTTGGCCAAATCCTCTATCAATGTAGGTTGAGCTCGGATATTAGCTATGAAGCAATCTTCTTCCTTAATATCAACCTCTAAATCCAACTGGGCAAATTGAGGAATAAGGTTAGTCACACTAATCATGAGACTTGATAACATACCAATTGGTTTTCTGCTAAGTGCATCTGCTACAGCATTCGCCTTGCCAAGATGATATTGAATAGCAAAATCAAAGTCCTTGAGATGTTCTAACCACCTTCTTTGCCTCATATTAAGCTCTTTTTGAGAAAATAAATATTTCAAGCTCTTGTGGTCTGTGTAGATCGTGAACTTTTCTCCATAATGATAATGACGCCAAATTTTCAAGGCGAAAATAACTGCTGCTAATTCCAAATCATGTATAGGATAATTTTCTTCATGACGTTTCAATTGTCTTGAAGAATAGCAAATCACCTTTCCATCTTGCATTAAGACACACCCTAAGCCAATTCCAGATGCATCCGTATATACCTCAAATCCAGCACCCTCTATTGGTAGCGACAAAACAGGGGCTGTTGTAAGATGATTCTTAAGACTTTGAAAACGTTTTTCATAGTCCTTCGACCAGATAAAAGGATTTTCTTTTCTAGTAAGTCTAGTTAAAGGAACCGCGATCTTTGAGAAGTCCTTTACGAATCTTCTATAATTACCTGCTATACCCAAAAAGCTTCTGACTTCAGATATAGTCGTTGGTCGGCTCCAATCTCTGACAGCTTCTACCTTAGAAGGATCCACAATAATACCTTCTTTTGAAATAATGTGGCCTAGGAATGGGACTTCCTTGAGCCAGAATTCACACTTATTGAGTTTGGCATATAGCTTATGTTCTCTAAGTGTTTGCAAAGCTATACTTAGATGTTCTTCATCTTCTTCTCTTGTCTTGGAGTATATCAGGATATCATCGATGAAGACGACGATGAATTGGTCTAAATATGGCTGGAAGACATTGTTCATAAGTTGCATAAATGCTGCTAGGGCATTAGTTAAACCAAATGGCATCACCACGAATTCATAGTGGCCATAACGACTTCGAAAAGCTGATTTATAAATGTCCTCTTCTTTGATTCTAAGCTGATGATAACCTGATCTTAGGTCAATCTTAGAAAAGTACTCAGCTCCCGAAAGCTGATCGAAGAGCTCATCAATACGCGGTAATGGATATTTATTTTTGATTGTAAGCTGATTCAGTCGCCGGTAATCGATGCATAATCTAAGAGAACCATCCTTCTTCTTGACAAATAGAATAGGCGCACCCCAAGGGGATGTGCTAGGTCTAATGAAACCCTTGTCTAAAAGTTCCTGTAATTGCTTCATTAGTTCCTTAAGTTCCGTGGGAGACATCTTGTAAGGGGCTATAGAAACATGTGTTGCACCTGGAATGAGTTCAATAGTAAAGTTTACTTCCCTCCCGGGTGGTAAACTAGGTAGTTCGGATGGGAACACGTCAGGGAATTCATTTGCAATAGGAATGTTTGCTAGGATAATTTTCTTAGATTTGGTGACAATGACTGAAGCAAGAAAAACTTCACATCCTTTCGAGATAAGTTTACAGGCATGAAGAGAAGATATAATGGTTGGATGCTTCTTGTATTTGATGCCAAGAAAAGAAAATCTTGGAAGACCGGGTTTTCAGAAAGATATAATCCTATTTCGGCAGTTGATGTAAGCATCATGGTCTACAAGTCAATCCACCCCTAAAATGGCATCATAACCTTTCATATAGAGGCATACTAAGTTTGCGGGGAGATTGTGTCCTTCTACTACCACCTCACAATCGGGATAATACTTTGTAAGCTTAGTTCCAGATCCTAAAGGTGTAGTAATAGCGAGATCTGAAGGTAGGGGAACTGATGCAGTTGGTAAGGTGTTTGCAAAAGTGGTGGAGATAAAAGAATGAGAAGTACCAGTATTGAATAGCACGAATGCAGGATGAGAACAAATTTGAAGAGTACCTTCCATGAGCCCATCATTTTGATCCCTGGGCGCTTCTTCTTCATCAATAACTGCATTGAGGCGAGCCTGCCTCCTACATCCTCTGTTATTTGATTGATCTTTCATAAGGGGGCAATCTGGCACACGATGCTCCCTACTTCCACAGCGCAAACAAGCACCTAGGCGCTTCCAGCATTCTTCAGCCGAGTGGCCGAATTTCTCGCAAAAGGTGCATGCCGAGGTGACTTGCTCCTTCTCTTCTTTAACCTTTTTACTATTCCTTTGGGAACTTCCACCGTTCCCGTTCCTTGATCTTTTCTTGTTATCACGGCTTTTGTATGGTTCCGTGATGCTAAACTTCTCTTTCTTATAATGCCGATCTGAGCGCCGGCTAGATTCTTCTTCCTTTCGTTTCAACCTTTCGACCTTCTCTAAGGTCCTCTCGCATAAATATGCCCTTTGAACCATCTCCGCATAAGTGTGGATATTCTGTGTCCCCAGTTTCTGAATGAAACTGGGCCGTAACCCGTCCATAAATCGGTTTGCCTTTAATAATTTTGTATTAATAAGGTGTGGTGCATATGGTGCTAGTCCTGAAAACTACAACTCGTACTCTGCTACTGACATCATCCCTTGACGAAGGGAGGCAAACTCCATAGCCTTCCTTTCCTTCACATGTTTGGAGAAATACTTGGCACGAAATAAAGTGAGAAAAGCATTCCATGTATGTGGCGCATCGGCCGGAGGTGCCGGAACGGACTTCCACCAAGTACGGGCGTCCATATTCAATTGGAACGTTGCTAGGCAGACTTTCTCCGGATCAGTGCATTGTATGACATCAAATATACGATTCATCTCATCGATCCAATTTTCTGCTTCGTCGGGATTGGAAGAACCATAGAAATGCGGAGGATTTAGACTCCGAAAGTTACGATGAAGATCTCCTGCCCTTGCCCCTGCACCACCTTGTGCTATAGTCTACAGTGCCTGGGTGAGGCCGGCAACAGTTTGTTGCATACCGTCCCAATCTACATGATGAGCCATTCAAAAAATAGGGTACCTGAGAGAAAATAACAACTTGTTATTTCTCATGAAATTGGAATGAACAAAATAATTCTTAAAGCTAATTAGTTATCTTATCCCGGGTTCTACCCAATCCTCACATGGGTGTGGAATTTCTTCCTTAGTTCATAGGTAGGGGTCCTTAACCTTGGACTTATCCTATGACATGACTCGTTTCCCTAAGTCCTAAGACTTAGGCTCTGATACCAACTTAACTATCACGCCCCGAGCCTTTAATTACAGCGGAAGACTCGCTCGGGGAGCGTAAACAGCCGGCATAGTAAGCCTCTTGCAAGCAAGAATCAATCAGAGCGCGAGGCAATCACACAAGTAAATGCAATTGCACATGATTTAATCAACTTCAACTTCATATCATAATGCTCAATATTCAAAGATACAATCACTAATTTGATTTTCATTCTACTAGACTCAAGAAATAGGAAAATTACATTGACTAAATCTAGACATTATAGACTTCCTAAGTCTTCACTCATCTTTAATCACTCCCGGATCCGCTACCTGAATAATCCGAATCCGAACCCGACTCACTTTCATTTCCTGAAAAAGAGTGGAAATAGGTAATGAGCACACTTGCCCAATAGGTATCTTCACATCAACATGAAGGCACTATTAAAGTGATTATCATTTTCGCTCTAAATAAATAAGTTAAAATCATGCAATGCGATGATCATGCGATTAATTCAAAGTAATAAGATTATCATATAAGATGGAATGAGAACAAGAATGAACTAGTAAGAATAGGACAAGAACATGATATTGGCCTTTCATGAACAAGAATATATCGAGAATGTACTAGCAAGCCACATATTCCTCACTTTAGCATCTTATGCTTATGAGCAAGTGCTTCGTGAATTTCTATGGAATATCAAGTAAGAATGTCATGTTGTGCCGTGGATCTTCACTTATTTATAGAAATAGTACTCCCAGCGCAATACGACGCCAGTAGCATCATACCCCATGGTTTATAAAATAGTATGTTTCCAGCAATCAGCCGAGGGGACTAGCATAGAGCCCTTGAACACAATCAGTACTCGATCGCATCTTCAGTTATAAATTAAGCTACTTCCACGCAGTATAACAGTAAAGTATGGCCAAGAATATAGCACTTCCAACAATTCCATGATAACTAAAATCAATGAATGAATACTCCAACATAAGAATGTAGGAGTCAAGAAATAGACTTTAAACAATGTCATGCTCATAGAAATAAATCGACAGCATAACGGTATTTTCTTTAACTTCCATTTCATTTAGATCAATTTAAGCAATATGGCAAGTTATAGATCATCAAGGTTTGTCTAGAATCATTGGAATATCAACCCTTGGTCAAACCTTGGGTTGACATACACAAGCTATGTAACGGTCGTTAACTGGGCCGTTACACTATGTAACGCGACACTAATGGGCCGTTAAAATGATCAGAGTCTAGAAAGATAACAATAGACTCAGAGAAATGTGACGGTCTGGCACTGGGCCGTTACGTGAACCTGACGGTCCAGTTCAAGGCCGTTACATTTCAAGAATCAGAAACCATGATAGTGCATTTCTAATTATTGGGCTTTAATGGTGCAACCAACTCGGCGTCCTAGTGGGAATCCCAGGCTCGCGGAGAATTACGGAGGCCTTGAAACAATGATTTCCTAGTCCATTGGAAGGAATATCCAATAGAGAGGTCCTCATGTCCAAGATTGTGTTCCTATAGTGCAAAGTGTGAACTAATGACAACATACCGGAATATGTGCCATGTACTTATAGAATTGACTCTATTGACAGAGAGAGATATGTATACTCAAATTTGAAAATCATGATGAAAACTCCGCCAATATAATATTTTAAAAAAGTCATGCTTTATAATACAAAACTATATACTTTGGCTTCATTAACATAACTCAATAAAAGTGAGACCACAAAACATGCAATACCTATCATGAATGATCAAATAACCTTAAAATCACATGATCAGGTTAAAACTTAGGTAACTAGGCTTTAACAATAATAATATTGGCAGGTTATATTCTATCTTGGGGTTGACAGAACACAGAGTATAACGGTCTGGATATGGGGCATCACTGTGATTGTGACGGTCATGACCCAGCCGTTACATGAATGTAACGCGTCTGTCAAAGCACGTTATAATCAACCGTGAAACCAAAATCTAATCAGGGAGTATAACGGTCTGTCGTGGGGCCGTTACATGGAAGTGACGGTCCTTCTATGATGCGTTACAGTCTCTGCTAATAGGAAACAACTATAGAAGCTAAGAGACCAACTCACATCATGTCTTTTATCAAAACATAATGAGTTTCTAGATATTTTAACAAAGTAAAGGTTGTCTATATGCATCGGTATTGGTGAATAGATGGATAGTGAAGTCTTTAATCATTAGTTAGGGCTAAGGGAAACATGATATGCATAGAACCAATAAAACATGAAATTGATGATCTAGCATGCATGAATTCCAATCAAAACAGAGGCTCTTAGTCCTATCAAGTTGTTTTTGCCATTCATGAGATAACCTACCTCTTACTTAGACTGTAGTTCCTGAATTTGGTAGAGAACCTTGCCCTAGATCTCCTCCTTCTCTTGTGACTTTTCCAGCAACTTCCTTGGGCTCTAACTCCACGACCTCTTGACCTAAAGATGTGAAATTCAGAGGGGAGTTAGTCTAAAGTATTGTGAACAAATTATTCTAAATAACTTACCTGAGATAATGACTCCTTACCTTGCTTCCTTACGCCCCAAAAGTAAGGGTCGCACAGTTCAGAACTATGCCCTATTTATAGAGTTTAGACTAGGTTTTGAGGATTAGATCGAGTTTAGAGTCTTTGTTTCATCAAATCCTAATCCCTAAGAGTCCTTAGAGTCTTTACAATCCTTCCCAAGTCGATCCCTAGTGGATAGGAACATCAAGTTCCAATCTTTTCATGAGTTCCTTTGCTTACGGAACTAACAGGTTTGTAACGGACTAGGACCTACGCGTTAGGGTTATGTGGCGGTCTCGCGATAGACCGTTACATTACTCGTTCCTAGAGTTCAATGGAAATCAAACTCTTTTAGTTTTCTGGTTCATAGTGTAACGGTCGAGACACCGTGCATTACACGTCTGTGACGGTCAGGCTATAGACCGTTATATTTGTCGTGGATAGAGTTCAAACAATTTAAAACTCTTTTGATAATTATCCATTAACTTATCTTATATATTCTAGTATTTATCCTTAATTTCTGTGGATAGACTTAATTACCTTCTAGAATGTGGGCCAAACTTAATGGGCCAGAGTTAAAACCTTTTGGACTTTAATTAAGTGGGTTGGGTTAATTGATTAACACCACTTGGCCTCATAATGACTTATTAATTTTAAATAAACCATTTATAAATTTAATTAGGCCTTTATAAATTCTTGAAAGTTATTTAAAATTTCTGGGGCACTACATGTCAGCTGATTCAGTCGCCGGTAATCGATGCATAGCCTGAGAGAACCATCCTTCTTCTTGACAAATAAAACCGGCGCACCCCAAGGGGATGTGCTAGGTCTGATGAAACCATTGTCTAGTAGTTCCTGCAACTGCCTTTTTAGTTCCTTGAGTTCTGTGGGGGACAACCTGTAAGGGGCTATAGAAATAGGTGCTGCTCCTGGAATGAGTTCGATGGTAAAGTTTACTTCCCTCTCGGGTGGTAAACTAGGTAGTTCAGATGGGAACACGTCTGGGAACTCATTTGCAATAGGAATGTTTGCTAGACGCACCTTCTCCTGATCAGTGCATTGAATAATGTCAAATATCCTAATCATCTCATCGATCCAATTTTCGACCTCATCGGGATTTGAAGATCCATAGAATCGCGGAGGATTTAGACTCCGGAAGTTGCGATGTAGGTCACCAACCCTTGCCCCTGCACCACCTTGTGCTATAGTTTGCAATGCCTGAGTGAGGCCGGCAACTGTTTGTTGCATACCGTCCCAATCTACACGATGAGCCATTTGTAAAATATGGTACCTGAGAGAGAAAAATAACAACTTGTTATTTCTCATGAGAATCAACCTTAAAGCTAATTAATTATCTTATCCCGGGCTCTACCCAATCCTCACGTGGGTATGGAATTTCTTTCTTAGTTCATAGGTAGGGGTCCTTAAATCTTGGACTTATCCTATGACATGATTCCTTTCCCTAAGTCCTGAGACCTAGGCTCTGATACCAACTTAACTGTCACGCCCCGAGCCTTTATTACAGCGGAAGACTCGCTCGGGGAGCGTGAACAGTCGGCATGGTAAGTCTCTTGCAAGCAAGAACGACCAGAGCGCGAGACAATCACACACATAAATGCAATTGCACGGAATTTAATCAAACTCCAACTTTATTTCAGAAATGATCAAAATATTCCTTTACAATAATCACCTTTCATTCTACTAGACTCAAGAAATAAGAAAATTACATGACTCAATCTAAACATTATAGACTTCCTAAGTCTTCGCTTGTAGCTTTACAAGACATTCACTCACTTCCGGACCCGCCACTAGTATAGCCCAAATCCGAATCTGAACTACTTCCATCTCCTGAAAAATGTTAGAAAATAGGTAATGAGCACACTTGCCCAGTAGGTATCTTCGCATCAACATGAAGGCACTATTAAAATAATTAACATTTTAGCTCTAGAGAAATAAGGCAAAATCATGCAATGCGATGATCACGCGATTAAACCAAAGTAACAGGACAATCATGTAAGATGGAATGAGAACAAGAATGAACTAGCAAGAATAGAACAAGAACACGATATTAGCCTTTCATGAACAAGAATATATCGAGAATGTACTAGCAAGCCATGTAATCAACACTTTAGCATCTTATGCTTATGAGCAAGTGCTTCGTGAATTTATGTGGAATATCAAGCAAGAAAGACATGTACAAGAATGTCATGTCGTGTATCTTCACTTATTTATAGAAATAGTACTCCCAGCGCAATGCGACACCAGTAACATCATACCCCATGGTTTATAAAATAGTATGTTTCCGACAATCAACCGAGGGGACTAGCATAGAGCCCTTGAACACAATCAGTGCTCGATCACATCTTCAGGTATAAATTAAGTTACTTCCACGCATGTAATAGTAAAGTATGGCCAAGAATATATCAATTCCAAATAATGAAAATCAATGAATGAACGCTTCAACTTGAATATATGAGATCAAGAATGACTTAGACTATGCTATGCTTATGGAAATAAATCGGCAGCATAACAATACATTCTTTATTTTTTTCATTCATCATATTAAGTTCCTTGATCAATATGATATGTTCTAGATTATCATTAGTCCATCTAGAACCTTAGAAAATCAACCCTTTGGTCAAAACTTGGGTTAACATATACAAGCTGTGTGACGGTCATCTACTGGTCCGTTACATCATGTGACGCTCCAATAGTGGGCTGTTATAGTGATCCGAGTCCAGAAAGACAAAATAGACCCAGAGAAATGTGACGGTCATGCAATGGGCCGTTACGTGAGTTTGACGGTCCAATGTAAGGCCGTTACATTACTAGAATCAGAAAACACGATAGTGCATTCTAGTTAATGGGTTTTAATGGTACAACCAACTCGGCGTCCTAGTGGGAATCCCTGTTATGCGCAGTGAAGAGTGATATAGAAGGGGGGGATGAATAGATCACTCCCGATTTAAAAACTTCAGCGGAAAATCAGTTCTACGGTTTCTCAACCCTTCAGATACAGCAAAAGAGTATTGATAACACAGTCAATAACCAAGACAGAATAAGTAAGTGCGATTGAAAGGGCTGTTCATAGTCAAACAAAATGCCAAGCGGATGGAGAGCACAAACGATAACAACAAATCACAGAAGAGATAAGAATTTTTTAGGTGGTTCGATTGTAGTCCATAATCTACATCCACCCCTCACTCCAACTACAGTGAGGCTTCCACTAGCCACGGCTAGAAACATCAGACTCAATCTGCGAACATATGCTGCCAAACAGCTTGCCAAACCAAGGGAAACAAATCCCTCAACTCAAACTCTGCCACCCACAGAGCTTGACACCTGGACCTGCTACCCGCAAGACCAGAACCGGAGACGAATCTCCCTTCCTCCTACCCGGAGGGAACCTGCTAGTGACAGCCCGTCTCTGGCAAAACCAGAGATCATAGATCTCTCTTCCTCTGCAACCCAGAGGGAAACCGGAGTATCTCTCCCTTCCTTCAAACACTGGAGGGTAACAATACGGAATCAGAAATATGAAGAAAGAAACAGAAAAATAAGACAATCGATGAAGACAATTGTTTCTGAAAACCAAAACAATGTAGCTTCCGAAGAAGCAAATCAGACACTTATCTCTCACACAGACTTTTCTCTCAGAACAATTCTCTCAAATCATTTCTCTCTGTCTTCTATGTGGAACCTGGAGGCTCTCTCTTTTCTTCTTCTGCTCAGCGATTCTTCTTCTCAGCTTTTTCCTCCTGTTCAGGTTCTGTTGATCGCAGAAGACACCCTTTTATATGGCATCCGACCTGAATTCCATGACTTTCACACGAGTGGCGGGAGTGAGGCTCGTTCCCTCCTTTTTTAGAGCATCCTCGGATCACGTGCCAAGCATCATCCTCAGATCACGTGCCCAATCATTAGCCTGAATTATTGTGTAGTGGACAGCGAATCTAGAGGGGAGGGGTGAATAGATCAGCCCCACTTTTCGTAATGCGGCCCTCTAAACAGCTAGTTAAAATGAATTACAGCGGAATAGAAACTAGCTTCCAAGTATGCTATGATTCACTTAGCAAGATAAGCAAGATATATAATAATTCGATCCTAAGCATGCACCTAGAACGATTCAATCACACAAGCAAACCACGCTAGACAGGATTTTTAAGGTGGTTCGGACTGAATGCTCAGCCCTACGTCCACCCCTCACCAAAACCCGGTGAGGCTTCACTTGTGCAGCGCACCAAACCGCAAATCGGAAACTACCGATTGCCTTCCTACTCACCACCTGGTAGGGACGTCAACTGCAAATTGGAACACCCTCCAATTACCTTCCTACTAACCACCGGTAAGGATGAATCACACTTTCAATATTTAACAATAATGAAAATGAAACAAATGTGAAGGAACTAAAACAAGAGATTGAGTTATGAGTGAAAATGAATTGGCCCTTGTATGAAATGTTGATCAGCAACAAGGCTCCTCTTGGCTTCAACTCAATCTTCTTGATTCACCCTTGATTGGATGAATGTTCTTCACGGAGTACTGTTCACGTGAACAGTACCTCTTCCTTCAATTCTTCTCTCTTGATCTTCTCTTTGAATTTCTTTGAATGAATGAAGGAGATGATGAAGCTACCTTGAATCTTGATTGCTTCTTTAGCTTCTAGGAGTTTGAATGCTTGAAATATCACCTTGAATGAACTTGAAAGAACTTGAATGGATGAAGATGATTTCCCTTGAAGAACTTGAATCAAACCGGCTTCCTTGGATCACTTTGATAGCCTTGCTTTGATGTAATCTTCCTTGAAGATTGCTGGCTTTGATTTGAGCTTGATTCCCCTTTGATTGGATGAAGAACACCTTCACGAACTACTATTCACGTGAACAGTAGCTCGTCTCCAAGCTCTCTTGCAACCTCCCTTGCAGCCACCCTTGTAACCCCTTGAAGCATTAGGGTTTCCAACCCTCTTGTATTGGTTTTATAGACCTTGAATGGTCTATGGACAAGCCTTAGACCAGATCCACAATTTTTGGGTGATTAGGTGACTTTTGGATTAAAGAAATCCATGTATAATGGCCCTTTTCAAAGTTGGAAACAAAGTCAAAAATGAAGGCTCGGGGCTGGCGGTCGACCTGCAGCTCCTGGCGGTCGACCGCCACTGAAACAGCTGCAATCGGGCGATCCCTGGGAAATCCGGTCGACCGCCACTGGCTGGCGGTCGCCCGCCACTGAAAAACGTGCAGCCTTGGCAGTCCCTGGCTGGGGCGGTCGACCGCCCCTGTGCTGGCGGTCGACCGCCAGCTGGGCAGAGCCTGGGTCACCCTGGGTCGGTCCGTTGGCCGCACCAACTCCGTCGCTTGAGTCCGTTAGCCGCCCGTTCATGTCTGTGGCATCGACCTTGATTGTCTTGAAGTTTTATTACTGAGTCTTCAAGCCAAATTTTGTTCCGGGGGCTCCGCCGCCGGAAACCCCCGCAAGGGGCACTGCCCCCTTGACCCCCAAGACCTGACCGCGCAGGTCGATCCCCGCGACCTGACCGCGCAGGTCGATCCGCGTGCGAGGGCGCAACATTGAGCTTTCATGTGCATATCTATCATGACCAAAACATCACATATGTCAGTCATAAGATAGTGGAAAAAAACAATGACTTATAGTGTTTAGCCATTATCAAAACCAAGAATACCAAATGACTCATATGATCATAGATTGATGTCGAATGACCTAATTGATCACATGATGACTCAAATGACTACAGGGGTACAACATGAATCATCTGCAGGAAAAGAAGAAAAAAATGTAACTAGTTAGTTCAGGTTTTTAACACAGCGTGTATAGACTTTAGATGCAGTAAATAGGCAAGTGTGTACAATGTGAGAGTGTGTAGACTTGAAGCCCTTCAAGCGACCTCAATGTACAGACTTGCGGGGGATGCAAGAACAAGCGACAGCAAAATGTATAGACTTAACCGCTGCGAGCATAGGCTGTACACACTTTGATTGCGTGCATATGAAAGCAGTGTACAGACATATTGTGAAGAACAATGCCCAAATGTAGTGTACAGACATGCTGTGAAGAACAATGCCCAAAGTAGTGTATGGACTTAGAATGCACGAGACAGCAGTGTACAGACTTTGTGATGCACAAGCATATCCAATGTATAGACTTTGAAGTAAAGGCTGGAGTTACACAAGCAATGTATAGACTTCAAAGTATGCACAATGCAAAGGCTGTACATACTTCAGACTCAGCTGCGAACTGAGTTAAAGAGTGTATAGACTTGATGAATGCCTTGGACAGACGCACGATGTATAAACTTTGTGAGACGCTAAGTGAGACAGAGCTGGATGTACAGACTTTGAGAGAGAATGCATTGTTGGCTAACTCTGTACAGACTCTGAGAGACGATGCACTGTAGCCTAACGTTGTACAGACTCAGATAGCGTGAGACGCTGAATGAGATGGTCGGATGTACAGACTTGGACGTGTGTGTTCTTGTTAATGTATAGACTTTATGAATGCATATGCCAAGGCTATACAGACTTCAATGTAAAGACTTTGAACGTGTGTGCTGTGGATAATGTATAGACTTGATGCAGCTTCAAAGCACAATGTGCAGACTTTATCGATGTACATGCCTCACGCGATGTACAGACTTGGGGTTCTGAACGTAGGTAAAGACTAGGAATGTACAGACTTGCTATGGATGTATAGACTTTGGAAGATGCAGACTGTGCAAACTCTGTACAGACTCTGCGTGCCTGAAACAGGGTAATGTATAGACTTGCCACCACTGCAATGTATAGACTTCAATGACTCATGCAGTGAAAGCACAGACAATGTACAAACTTAGTGCAAACAGGATGTGCAGACTTGTAGTATGCCATGTCTAGACTTGATATGAAGGAATGCAAAATGTCTAGACTTGCTATGAGGGAATGCACTGGCTGTACACACTTGATGTAATGCATGCTGGAGACGATGTACAGACTTGGTCTTGCGACCCGGGGTTGTACAGACTTGATGTGCAGACTATGTGTGTGTGTGCGAGACAATGTTTAGACTTAATAGATGAAGCATGCATTGATCTAGAGATAGAAACAGATTGATTTATAGTGTGAGACATCATCAAAACCGTAGGGACCAAACAATCCCAGGCGCGCGGAGAATTACGGAGGCCTTGAAACAAGATTTCCTAGTCCATTGGAAGGAATATTCAATAGAGAGGTCCTCATGTTCAAGAATATGTTCCTATAGTGAAAAATGTGAACTAATGGTCAACATACCAGAGTATATGCCATATACTTATAGAAATGACTCTATTGATAGAGGAAGAATATATATATAGATATATATCGATGTGAAATCATGATAAAAACTCCATCAATACATCATTCAAAATCATGTTTCTAATTACAAAACTATAGAGTTTGGGCTCATGAATTTAACATAACTTAAAGTAACAATAAGATGCCAAATCATGCAATACCTGTCATGAATGAGTAATTAACCTTCACGTCACATAATCAGGTAAAAACTTAATTAACTAAGCTTAATAGTAAGTAACATTGATAAGTCTTATTCTGTCTTGAGTTGAGAGTGCATAGGAACCTGACGGTCTAGCCAAGGCACGTCACAGGGAGTGTAACGGTTTATCGAGCAACCGTTACAGAATGTAACGCTCCTGCATAGATGCGTCAGAGTCAACAGAGAAATCAATAGGCAATCAGGGACTGTGACGGTCCATCGTATGGCCGTTACTTGAGTGTGACGGTCCTACTATGGTGCGTTACAGTATCTGCTGACAGAAAATGATATGAAACCTAAGAGATCACATCACATCATGTCTAAATCAAATACCATGTCTATTCTAGGCATGATAACGAAGTATAGGCTATCTATATGCATGGGTGCCAGTGAATAGACAAGATAACTTCTTTTATTTCCATTTAAGGCTAAGAGATGTATGACATGCATGGAACTATGAAAACATGAAATAGATGATCTATGATGCATGAAATTCAGTCAAATCAGAGGCTTTTAGTCCTATCAAGATGTTTTTGCCGTTCATGAGATGACCTACCTCTTGTTTAGGCTTTAAACTTCCAATTATGGTCTGAACACCAAGCCCTAGTTCCCTTCTTCCTGTGACTTTTCAGCAACTTCCTTGGGCTCTAACTCCACGACCTCTTGACCTAAAGATGTGAAATTTGGAGAGGAGTTAGTCTAAAGTATTGCAAACAAATACTTCTAAAGAACTTACCCGAGATTACGACTCCTTACCTTGATTCCACGCGAGCAAAAATAAGGATCGCGCAGATCAGAACTAGGTCCTATTTATAGGATTTTGGCTAGGGTTTGAAGATTAGATCGATTCTAGAGTCTTTAATTTGTTAAAACCTGATCTCTAAGAGTCTTTAGTAATGTTATAACTCTTCCCACGTTGATCCCTAGTAGATAAGATCATCAAGTTTCCATCTTTTTACAAGTTCTTCCTCTTACGGAATCTGTAAAGTGTAACGGTCGAACGCAGGCGCGTTAGGTGAATGTGACGGTCTCGCGATAGACCGTTACAGTCAACGTATATAGAGTTTCAAATAAATAAAACTCTTTTATTCATTTATCCATATAATTATCTTAGATAATTAGTCTCTATCCTTAAAATCCGTAAATAAGCTAAATAACCTTCTAGAACATGGGCCAAACTTAATGCTTTTGGGCCTTAAACCTTTTAGATGATGTGCAAATAGGCTTGGTTAATTATTTAACCTAATTGGGCCTTATAATGACTTATTAGTCTCAGAATCCATTTATTAATATATTTAGGCCTTTATAAATTCTAGAAAATTATTTATATAAAATTCTGGGGCACTACATAAGATCCCCGAGTTTATGTGTGTTATGACCGCCAAATGGGCACTAGCCCAATCAGGTATGATTCGGACCCATGAACCCAACGGGCTAGAAATCTGGACAGATTAATTAAGAATCATTACAAAATCCGTAACTTAACATAGGAAGATCGGAAAAGGATGAAACTAGGCTCGTTAGAAAGCTTGGGCCCTTAGCCCAAACTTCTCTGTTGGGGAAGAAGCGCAGTTCGCACCAGAATCTGTGCCCAAAACCCTTGGCTGACAGCTGTCACGAAGGGGTGTGACTGTTGTGAAAATTCAGAGGTAATTAATGGGAAATTCATAACTGTTGATTTTACTTTGCCTATCTATCTTTTCTTTGGGGGTTTTGAATGATGAAACGACAAGCAAGTAATCAAAGATCCACTCTTAACCTATGAACATGTGATCATGAACCTAGGCAATCAAAGCTAGCTCTAGCATGGGCATGCTATCTCGCTCAAACTACGCTAAAGGAAAAAAAAAACACACGCCGGGGCGTGGAGAAAAAGAGTAGATAAAACACACCACAAGGGGTGGAGCAAGCAAGGAAATAAAAGAGATATGTGATGAATGAGAAAGCTAATGCCCAAGACTAAGGAAAGATGTGATCGCCACCGAAGTAAAAACAAGCAAAATACCTGTAAATACCTTGGAAATAGGTGGATGAAGCACCCGCCCACGGGAGAGAAAACCAAAGAGAACCTGCAGATCAGCTAGAAATAACGGCCAGGACCCTGTGCGTTACTTGGAAAGTAACGGCCACCCGATAGACCGCCAGGAGAAGATGACGCGCCTGCACCAGACCGTCAGATAACCTGCAGTAGCAAAGTGTAGATTCTTTTAACTCCAACTCTTCCAGCCGGCTAGAAGACTTGGGCCTCGTACTGGTGGACCTGTAAACCTGCCAAATATGTAGAAGATAAGAACAAAACAACCCAAATTAGCCCTTTCAATAATATAGCATCAATTCTCAAAGAACTTAAGGACATCAAAAGGAAAGGGGATTACCGGGGAGTTTTTGGTTTTTTAACCCCTCTAGGCATTTTTTTTAAAGATTAGGAGGATGTTTGGATGCTTAGAGAACAGTGAGAAAGCGTGGAGAAAGAGGAGGGACAATGCTTTGATTGAGGAAAAAAAACCAGGGAAGAACTTAAGCATGCAATGATGAACTTAAAAGACTAAAACCAAAGTACTCCCTTGATTATGAGATGGATGAACGTGGGAAGCAGTTCCTCTTGGATGAAGATGGCTCCTGAGTTCGGCAGCACTTCGTCGTAAATTTCAAAATCCTCCTCCTTTCGGCCATGAAGTCAAGGGTTCTATTTATAGACCCTCAAACTCTTAGGTCGAGCAGAGGATAATCCAGAAAGATAAAGGGATAACTCTTAGCAAATCCTCGAAGATAATATCACCAAGAGTCCATAGAATCAAACAGAAGGTTCTGAGGATCAGATTTGAAAGAGATATCGTCAATCCAAACCCTTATCTTCGGCCACGGAGTAGCAGAGAAAAGGCCTGAACTGCCAGGACTCTCTGAAGGAAGTAACGGCTGCACGACAGACCGCCACTTGGAAATAACGCTCCAAGGAACATCCGTTACTATCAACCTTATCCCTAAAAGATAAGATCAACGGGAAGAAGACCCAACAAGTTGGACTCTTCAAGAAAGCAACGGCCAAGGCATAGGGCGTCAGAATGAAACAACGGCTGCACGGCAGACCGTTATTATCAACGTGTAATCAAAAGGATAAGCTTTAAAACGAGGCCTTAAGCCTTAGGACACTTCAAAGAGTAACGGTCTAGGACCCATCCGTCAGAATGAAACAACGCGCCTAGGACCGACCGTTATTATCACTGAGGTTCAAAAAATGAAATGAAGGGCTTGCTAAGATTCATCCAATGAAACGCCACCAAGAGCTATCCAATCAAAGAGTTCAGACCCAAGAAATAGGCTTCAACCAATCAAGAGACTCAATGAAGAGTGAACGACTCAGAGCATCATATAGAATGAATAAGGAGATGACCCGACTTATTGGGTATAAAATGGGTGTCAACAGATGCCCCTCCTTAACGTCCTCTTTGCAGGGGAAAGAGCGGAGGTGAAGCGAAAGCGAAATGGAACATGAAGATGTAGCGGAAATGAAGCGGAGTGAATCAAAAAGAGGGCGTTAAGGTAAACGACACCCGTTCTCAACCAACAAGCGATAGGAACTTTCTGGAAAGCTTCAAAACTGATCACAAGGAAATAGCCAACCAAAGGATGCAAGTCTGGAGGAGCTAATAACTAAGGAAAGGAAACACGGCTAGCCGCCAGAGGCAACGGAAAGAACAAGAGACTAAACTCCAGACAGGAATCTTCAACCAACCAGATCAAGTGAGCAGATCGAAGGAAAACCTTCTAATTCAGAGTGGAATAATTCTCCTTATCCGAGATCAAGAACACAGCTATTCACCATCACTGAGATACCTTGAACGGATGAAGCTTCATGAATGCTCAAAGAATGCGCATGATGCATGCTGGGCTAAAGGAAAAAGAAATCTTCAAAGCGAATGCAAAGAAAGATAAAATAGCAAGATATTCGAGAATAATATTGCTAGACCAGAGAAATTAAGGTCAGGACACCATCTGCAACCACGGCGTGCAAGATAGAACCATCGTCCCCAAACTTATTCCAATCTAACGGCCTATTGAACGATTAAACATGTGAACTTAGATCATCATCATTTTTGTTTAAGGGGAACATCAGATCCTGGAACACATGAATGACCAGCCGGTTCTCGAGATAATATCGTAGATAACATATAGTAATGCATTAAGGGATAAGGGATAAGAAATACAATACCTGACTCACCTTCCGGATGGATAGTAAAGCATGATTTCGTTCACAACTTCCTTCATAAAAGATAGGTTAGCCAAAAATAAATATGAACACGAATCAAGGCGTAACCATTTGTACGTGTGAGAAGCATCAACAATGAATATTCTGATAGAATATAAAACCATTTTGACAAAAATAGACCATTTAATTCATCAAGAAACTTGCAAGTTTTTAACGGTCTGATGAAAGGGTGTTACATCAAGTAACGGACCATCCTTAGTCCGTCATAAACCATGCGGTTCACATTCTTCAATAAAACAATCCAATCATATGTAACGGTCATATCTAGACGCGTCAGAAGGATGTAACGGCCAAACGATAGACCGTCACATTTCCTGAGCGTTCAAAAAATAACAACTGAACGGTCATGACCCATTCATTCAACATTCAACGCCCCAAAACCCAAACCGAGAGAAACCACCGGCGACCACTGCCCCCACCACCGTAATGTTCGGCGACGAGGCTCCCCAGCCACCACCACAGAGGAGGGAGAGAGGGAAAAGAATGGCCATACGGCGGTTCCACCGCCGTCTTGAACGGGAAGCGATCCCGCCGGTCACGGAAGAGGAAACGGCGAGGAGAAGCCCAAGAGAAGAAGAAGAAGCTCCTACGGCCGTGGAGGACCAAGGGGAAGCCCCATTGGGTGCAGAGGAACCCAAATAACCAGAGAAGAAGAGGAAGAGAGGCATGGACCGTGAGGTAGGTCCTTCCGCCCTAACTTCAAATTTTAATTTTTTTGTGTTTTTATTATGAATGCATGTGGGATATAAGGGTAGAAATGGGTCTACGAACCCCCTAGGAACAATTGTAGGCCATTCGGCCAAGGTGGGAAGCCACGGGGATACAAGGGAAAAGACGCCCTCTAGCAGGGAATGTGACGGTCCTTCCAGTGACCGTCACAAGCCTAACGCACCACCCTAGATGTGTTAGAGCCATATGACGCCCCATCCCAGGGCCGTTACATGCACCAGAGGCTAGAACTATTTTTAGGTTTTTAATTATTCAGTTTTTTGTTTTGCTTTGTTTTTATAAAAGTTGTGCAATGATTTTATGATGTAATTAACTAACTTATGATCTAAATAACATGCAGGGAAAGCGAAGATCAAGGATCTCCTGGTTGCAGGTCCGGGCGGTGTATCGGGCACTGCTCGATTACCAGAGGGAGCGACTAGCCAGCATGGGATTCACCGAGGTGCTCAGCATCGAGGTGATCCAGATGGACACGCCCCTGCTGTACGCGCTGCACGAGAGATGGGACCCGATCAGCAGAGCTTTCATCTTCCCGTGGGGCCACATGATCCCCACGCTGGAAGATATAGCGAGGATTACAGGACTGAGAGTCCATGGAGCCGCAGTGACCGGATGGACATACGGCGACTACCGGGAGATGGCACAGCAGCTGCTCGGATTAGATTTGATCAGGCCGGGACAGTCATCCTCCCAGCTCTCGAGATCAGTACTGCAGGAGAGCCTGGGACTGAGAGGAGCGGCGATAGCCGTAGGAGAGCTACCCGAGGAGCATCTGGGCAGAGTGATAGACCAGGTGCACCCTCGCGTGGCGGCGGAGGCAGGACCTGAGGGAGATAGAGTGCTCAGACGCTTCTGATGCTGCTATTCGGGAAGCTCCTCTTCGCGACTCGGGCAGACGTCATTAGCTGCAGACCACTGCCGATGATAGAGAATGTGTACAGAGTTGGGAAATATGCTTGGGGAGCAGCAGTGCTCACATACCTGTTCGAGTCCCTGAGCACTACGGACCGGCAGACGATGCTGGGTGGCTTCTCACCTTTCTTACAGGTAGATGCACTCTAAATGCTTTCTTTTATGCCAAAATGTTTATGATATGCCATGCGACTGACTTGATTTCTAAAAATGTAGATCTTGAGCTATATGTACCTCCCGGGCATCGGGAGAGGCGCTCTACTCCATCCCGGCCGCATACCGATCGCGAGGCGTTGGTCGGTGGCGAGGGACACATGGTCGATCATCAGACTGACCCGGATGGTCCAGGATGACCTGGACTCCTTCCCACATACGTCGGTGAGTCCAGAACTCAAAATGATTTCTATATGCTTCTACATGCTTCTAAATGCTTTTTAAATGTCTCTAATGCTTTTAATGCTTTTTAAATGCCTCTAATGCTTTTAATGCTTTTATACGCTAATGCTGATGAATGAACTAAATGCTTTCAGGTGAGATGGACCCCATACCGTGGCGAGGTTTACATGGGACAGCCGTGGGTAGAGGTGGCCTTGTCGTACCGGGGACGAGACATATGGCTGCATTGCATCCATATTATCGAGCCTCTGCACTACAGGCTGATCCAGCGGACCCGAGGACTACATCAGCCCGAGGTGACCTTTCCACGCCACAGTGATGACCACCCTGGCAAGTCAGCAAGGGGCATTAGTGGCAACGTGGATTGGTGCACCCGGAAGGCGAAGTACGTCCGTGACTGGAACAGGCGGGGCCGAGCGGTGAAGGAACGCGATGAGAGCGACGAGGCACATCTGAAAGCCTTCGCTCGACTCTACGGCGACCGGGTGTACCGAGGTACCCGACGACCGGTATGAAATTCTAAACCCTTTCTATATGCAAAAAATGCAATTTGATAGATGTACTGACTCATGCTTTCTACATGCAGCTAGACCCTGAGGGACGGATAGCTGAGCTGGAGGGATTACTCCACTCCACCATCCAGCAGCGGGACGGGTACCGGACCGCTCTGGAGCTCTTGGTGAGACTTTAAAACCTAGACTTAAAATGCTTATGATTATGACAGTTGATGTTTTATGATGCACATGCTGATTAACCATGGTCCCTAACCCTGTCTTCTAAATGCAGCGGGCCGAGAGAGCCCAACGAGCTGGACCGGATGCCCCATCGTCTTCCTCACAGCCTGTGGGAGGCAGGGCTGAGCAGGAGGCTGATTTTACTCGGGCGGTTGCCCGGGCCGAGGAGGCGGAGGCCACCCTCGCGGAGCGGGTAAGATGCTAAAAATGCTCATGCTTATGATCTTGCCTAAAAACGCCTTATGATTAACTATATGAAATGCAATCTACAGGTGAGAGAGCTAGCCGCAGCAGTGGCCGAGGCCAGGCAGGCGAGGATAGAGGCAGAAAGAAGCCGGGCTGAGACTGATCGAGCCCGAGCGGAGACAGAGCTTGTACGGGCAGAGATGGCTCGACTGAGAGCGGAGACCCCGCGACACTTGGATGAGGCGGAGGGGGAGCGACTACGGACGGAGTTAGCTCGGGCTCATGCTAAGGTGGAGAAGCTCCGAATCGGGACGGCGGATTTGGATCGCTACCGGACCAAGGCACGGGAGACGCGGCGTGAGATCTTCACGCTGAAGATCGAGCTGCGGACGCTGGAGCGGACGGTCTGGATGATGGGCCGGGGACCGGAGCGGAGTGCTTCCCAGAGTGGGGCACAGAGGAGTGCTACCCCGAGCGGCTCGGTAGGGGATTTTCTTGTCAGCTCCTCTGGCCAACGGAGGAATGAGAGGGCGGAGCGGGGACAGCAGGAGGAGAGTGCTTCGATAGCGCCACCACCCGCGAGGAGACCCGAGGATGGAGAGGATGATGGCGGTCCGGCGGATAAGCTGGCCGAATGACGCATTTTTATGTTTTCTTATTACTTTTTTTTAACTAAAGTTGATACTTGCAAGGGAGGAGACAGGAGAGGGGGTTCATCTCTTCATTGCGGAAGAAGATGAAAACACTATCCCGGCCACCAGGCAAGCGGTTTTCATATATGAAAGCAAAAGGAGAAAGGGGTATAGGAGGGGGGAGGGGAAGCGCCTAAAGAGGGGCAGGGAGCGAACAAGGCCAAAGGCCCAAGAAAGCCTAAGAAAGGACAATAGAACCCAGGGGTGGGCAGAAACAAGAGCCCACAAAAGAAACAAAGCCCCTACAAATAGGACTCTTCATCAAAAACCCCTTCAGAGTCAGACGAGAACACAGAACGGACACCGCGTTGACGACCTGGAGAGCAAGGCCAATCAAGAGGATCAACCTCCGAACCGTCGGTATCGAGCACCTCCGTGAGGGAAGAGTCGACCGGTGGCGGGGGCGCCATCGAAGAAGACTGGAGCCGGAGAGAGCGACGGGGAAGGAGAGCAGCGTCCTCAAACATGCACTGCCAATCACGAGAGGAGGAAGTGGAGTTGGAACGCCAGAAGGAGCGCCGAGGAGCTCCACCATCCGTCCTCGAGGGTGGCCTAGAGCGGTCCAAGCCAGCGGAGCCCACGAAAGCCACGTGAGCCGCCGTAAGGTCACGGAACCCCGAAGCGGGCTCAATCCCGGGGATATGGATGGGCTGGACGAGCTGAGGGAACCTGAGGGGCATGCCAAGGTCCGAAGGGGGCACAAGACCCGCGGGATGCACCGGAACAGGAGGCGGGGCGGAGTCGACGATCGGCCCGGGCGGGGCCCGGTTGATTTTCTTCTTCAACGCTTGGGCGAAAGAGAGCCGGGGGGCGGCCGTCGGAGAAGAGGAACCTTCAACGGTACCCGCGTGGGAGGAGGGATGCACAGGTGGGGACCACGCAACCGCACTGGCATTAAGCCCAGAGGAGGGGCCGCCAGGTGGGTATCCATCCGGCGCAGGTTGGCCGAGAACCAAAGAGGTGGACACCCGAACAATATGAGGAACAGCCGCGGGTGCAACATTGCACGGAGGGGGAGCGCCTTGGCCGGTCGGGACAACATCCGGGGAGGAAGCCACCAAACTCCCTGCCGAAAGGGAGAGGCCTACAAAGCGAGCATGGGCGTCAGGGAGACGCGGGAACGGCTCCGAGCAAGACATAGCCGTGGCTGGTGGAGCGAGTGCAGTAGCAGATGGCTCCGAGGCCACCGTGGCCGCTCCAGAGGAGAGGGCCGAAGGTCAGCCAACCACTCCAGAAGGTGGAGGGGGGCTGAGAGCCATGACCTTGCAGACCGCACGCGAAAGAAGGCCAGCAGGGGAGGCGAGAACAGGGGGCGGCACCACCACAGGGACCACAAGGCAAGGGGAAGACGTAAGCCAGTCGGGGGAGGCACACGCAGATGCGACTAGGGGCGAGGCCACCACCTCGGCAACGCAGGCTGGAGAGGCAACGGACCTGGCGACAGGGGGCTGAACCTCGGGGGCCATAACAGCCTCAGGCGCTACGGTAAGCCTGGAAGTGGCAACCAACGAAGGCGGAACAACCGAAGGCGCCGCAGGCAGGGGTGCAATAACACACTACATGCAGACTGACTCAGTCACGGCTCCAAGTCCCACAGCAGAAGCGGAGGAAGGGGCCGCCCCTGGGTATGGCAAGCTAGCAGGGTCCGTGACAACAACGTCGGAGATGGCAGCAAGAGGAGGAGCCAAACACCGCGGTGGTGATGGCTGGATAGCCGGGGTGAGCGCAGGCGGAGCAGGAGGAGCGGATGGTGCCGGACCCACAGCAGGTTGCCGCTTGCACTTGGTGGCAACATGGCCTAGGCGGCGGCACCCCGAACAGAAGCGGGGAAGGCCCGGGTACACCAGAGGCTGCCAGAAGTGCCAGTTCCCGGCCTTGATCCGCACCCGGGGGGGGGGGGGGGGTTTCTTCGTCACGTCCAAATGGACACACACACGGGCAGCAACTGATCGTGACAGAGAGAGGGAGTCTTTATCGACCTTTAGGGGAGTCCCAAGATTCCCGGCAATAGAGAAGAGCATCGGCTCATTGTAGAAGTTGACTGGGAGGTTGGGCATCTCAACCCAGACCGGCACAATGGGTGAGTCTTCATCAGAGGAGAAGCGAATGTTCCACTGGAAGAAGTGGAATGGCCTGCCTTGGAAGAACAAGGATTCTTTGAGCAGTACGAGCAGGAAGTCCTCTTTATTCTGGAAACGAAGAAGGAGATGGCGGTTGTCTAGGGCGCTGATGAAGAAGTCCTCCCGGAGCTGAAAGCGCTGGGCAAGGTGAGCTCGGATGTCTTGGAAGGGGGGGGGGCCTAGGCGTCCGGGCCACCACAGCGAACTCGAACGGCCGGCAGGAGATGAGGATCTCTTCCGTGGAAAAAATGACAGCAGGTTCTCCCGCATCGGTGGAGGCAGGGGCATGAATGGACAAGGGTAGTGAAGGGGGGGGGAAAGGATTGGAGAACTACCTGTGCAAAGGAAGGGCCAACCGTGGCTAAGGATGGGAGATGACCAGGAGCCGGCCAAGCACCTCCGCTACAAACGGGAGGGACTGCTCGGTTGAAACGCACAGAGCGGTCTGGCCGGGGCAGCCCGAACCCAGGTGAGACGACTCCCGCAGGCTGGGCCAAGGAAGAAGGCGGCCGATGTTCTGAGGAAGCAGTGCCACCCGATGGCGATGCGAGCACACCGGAGGCAGTGGCCGAGGAGGAGGAGGCCGGCAGGGCCTCGGTCGGAGCAGAAAGGCCGCTAGGAGCGGCGCCCGACAGAGGAGGGGGGGAGGCAGCCGAGCCTCGAACAGAGGCAAAGATAGGGTCACCGCCGGCGAGGGGGACCTGCGACGTAGAGATGGTCGGGGGGGGCAGAAACAGGGGCGACGTAAGACGAAGGAATGGAGCGGTGAGAAAATAGAGCACCGTTTTGGGTGCCCATCCCATCAAGGGGGAGGGGAGTGGGGCCCAACGGTGCAGTGAAGGCAAGAGAGGGAGTCAAAGATGGAATGCGGTCAACCAAAGTGGAGGACACTACCGAGCTTCCCGCCAACGAAGACGTGCCAACCTGGGCAAAGACGTGTCGCCCGAAGATAGGACGAACGTCAACTCCCGAGGCCGGACACGGCGACTGAGGCAGTGGCGGAGATGATCCGGCGGCCGGAGGGGCGGCAGAGGCAACAGGGGGACCAGCCGGCAGGGGGGCCAGCGCCACCAAGAAACCGTAGGATGAGCTAGGGAGCAGAGTTGTGGACGCCGTAGGTGGAGCGAGGACCAACGGAGGGGAGAGCCCAGGGAGGGGCTGAGGCAATCCAGGCGAAGGCGAGACAAGGTCGGCTGAGGGCGGGAAGGCGGCGGGAGGCCAGCCAGAGCTGCCAGACAAGGGCAGCAGAGCCCCACCACCAAGCAAGAGGGGACCAGAAGAAGCAGCAGCGGTGCCAGGCTGGCCGGTGACTGAACCCTTCGTGGCCAAGTGGGGGCGACTGGGGACGACCGCACCAAGGGCACGAACGGCGTGGGTCACCGACGAGGAGGCTGGAAGGAGGGGCCCAGCTGCAGAGACACCGCCAACAGGGACGCCAGGGCAGGAAGAGGGGGAGGGGGGAGGCAGAAGGCCTCCCCCCTCACCGGCGGCCATCGCCGGAGCACCGGCTCAGCAACGTGGAAGAGACCATGGGAGGGAGGAACTCTCGCGGGAGAGACTCCAGGGAGGAGGCAACGGGAAGAGAGAGAAACACATGTGAAGAAACGCAAGGGCAGAAGGAAATAGCCTGAATTCAGTAGCAGAGAAAGTAACGGTCGATGTTCAGACCGTCATAATCAAACAACGCGCTAGCTAAAGGCCGTTAATCATAACGGAGGCCCATCCTGTAGCTGAGGTTGCAGGCAAAATGACGGCCAACTGAAGGTGCGTCAAAGGTAAATAACGGCCTAAAGCTGGACCGTTAATCATGGCAGAACGATAATTTGCAGGGCGACTAGCAGAAAATGCGACGGCCTAAAGTAGACGCATCAGAATGAAGAAACGGCCACAACCAGGACCGTCAGGTAGTGCTTAGCCCAGAGTAGAAAGAATTGAGTGTTTGAGATTGTAACGGCTCAGGGTTCGCGCGTTACAATAAACGACGGTCAGCCCTTAGACCATTAATCTCCACAGAACATGGTCGGGGAAATTAAACCCCACAGGAAAATGTGACGGCCTAGGGCTGGCGCGTCAGAGTGAAATAACGGCCGTATGATAGACCGTTAGATCCTGGGTTGTATTCTAAAATGGATTGAGCCGTGAGAACTTAAACCCTAGGTTTAGCCATCTAATCCCTTACTAGAACTTATCTATATTAAAGATAAAGCCTTCCAACTCAAGTCTTATCCTTTCAAAGCCAAAATTAAACCTTTAAGACTTTGAAACTCAACCAAAATCGTATCTTTGCTGAAAACCTCTGCTTTAGGGCTGAAGAACCTCTCCTAAGCGCAGAAATCAAGATGAAGAGAAGCCTCGAGGTGATGGCTATGGAGGAGAAGGTCTATACCGGACCTAAAGCTGCCAGAAGAGAACATGGAGAGCTCCAACGGTTGACATCAATTCCCAAGCACTTAAGCTCCAATGTTCAAAGGGTGGTAAGTCCCTCAACAACACATCCAAGTTCAAAAAATTCTGCACTTCAATTCGTTTTATGACTTCTTCTTCTCCTTCTTTCTTCAAGCCCCTTCCTGGCCCAAGATGCTACTCTAATCTGAAGTGGGTGGCTCCCATGGTAAAGGCCCTCCCTATAGAAGTCACATCCATCCTTAAAGCTTGGCACCTTCAACCTCTCTTGGTTTTAGGCAAAAATTTCCAGAAATTATCCTTAGATTGGCCAAGTATTTCAGCTCTTGTAGAACTATGGCATCCACAAACTCATACCTTTATCTTCCCTTCCTTCGAAGCAACAGTCCTATTAGAAGAGGTAGAGACCTATCTAGCCCTTCCTAAGACTAAGGCGGGGGATGAAGACCGGGTTTGCTACACAATAGAGCCTATTGACCCGTCCTTGATCTTGAGTGATTTCATCCATAATCCAAAGGACGTGAGGACCATGATCAGCCCACACCACATTCACTTGATACCCTTGGCGCAATGGATAGTGTCTCATTGTAAAAACAAGTGGGAGAGACATGAGGCAATAGCCAAGGCGGTGGCGATTTGCTTATGCAGAGTCTTTCTTTTTACCACGATCGACCACCTTTTAGACATCCAAAATCTTAGCATTATTAGCGGGCTGTGGCGGGGAATGTCCATCTCTCAAGCGGTCCTCTCATACCTCTATGAAGGACTTAGCTCGGCTTGCCTAGGAGGACTTTTGTTCGGCTCCATGATACTCTTTGAGTGCTGGATAGGAGTTTGAATCAAATTCCAACAAAAGGAAGACATAACTTCAGCTAGCCGAATCTTCGGGAGCCACCCTCTCTTCTTCATTGGAGGGGCATTTGGATACTCTTCTCAGGTTGAATGCAAGACGGCGGACAAGAAAACGCGGGATGAATGGCGCCTCTTCTTCAACACTCTACCAATAGATAAGTTCATCATGCGACCAAGAATCCTTCGAAGCATTCTTCTTAAGATACCGCGGCGTCAAAGCTTGGACCTCCAACTAGTGGGGAATATCGCCATGGCGATCTACAACTCGCACCGGTGCCATCTTCAGATTGGACTTCCAAGAACCGAAGCTCCTGCACTATCACACTACCCTCCCCTTCTACTTAGGAAGATGGGGACCGAGGAAGACGAAAGAGCAGTACGGACCGCGCTGACCATGTGGGAGATCAGCAAGGTGCGCCCGTGGCGAGAAGAAGTTGAAGAGGATGGCGCAGCACGCCGTGATCACGTGAAAGAGTTGAGAAGAATCCGCCCTCTGTTGTGCCCCTTGTGCTTTGTTGATGATGTGATGTTTTAATGATAGCAACATGAATGAGTCACCACATTGTCTTGAATATGTCTGACCTTTTCTGTGGGAGATTACATAAGTGTGTCATGTCTGAATTGTGAAGAACGCATGTGTATGCTTGAGTCATGCTGTGATATATTGGCTTGTGCTTGATTTCTGTTCTTGATTTCTGTTCTGTGCATTGCTTCTCTGCTGATATGTTCATACATTG
Source organism: Amorphophallus konjac (assembly GCA_022559845.1). NCBI lineage: Eukaryota > Viridiplantae > Streptophyta > Magnoliopsida > Alismatales > Araceae > Amorphophallus > Amorphophallus konjac. Next base: position 278,182,351 of record CM040124.1, on the reverse strand, counting down.
TCTTAGGCTAAGTCTATACAGACTTTAGCGTCTCATTTAACATCTAAGGCAAAGTCTACACATTGGCTAAGTGTGTACATCGCTTACATTTCTTGAGATCAAGTCCATACGTTGCACTGTTTCTTCAAGTCCATACATCGTGAAAGTCTATACACTCCTCTTGGCCTTAGCATCTGTTTTGAAGTCCATACATTGGTCTTCAGTTCAAGTCTGTACAGCGTTACGTTCTCTTTGGAAAGTCTGTACAGCGTCATGTCTGCACATTAGGCTTTCACGTAAAGTCTACACATCGGTCTCTACTTTGAAGTCTATACATTGGCTAAGGGTCTCCAAGTCCATACACAGTCGTCTGATGCATATTGATTAACAGGAAATCTGCTATGAGGTAGTACATTGTATGTCCGTACTGTTTCTGTCATACTTCGTGTTATTCCTGTGTTTATGTCCGTGTTATTTCTTTCTTACCTCGTGTCGTTTTAGTTTTAGTACTGTTTGTGTTTTCAACACGCCGTGTCGTCCTTTCGTACCTCGTGTTACTTTAAGTTGTGTGCTGATTGACTTCGTGCTGATTCCTCTGAAGTAGATCGAATTGTTCTGATGAACTTCGATTTGCTTCTGTATGAACCTCGTGTCGTTAGCACTTAGTTGCTCATCTCGAGTCAGTCCTCTATGTTTGCTCTTGTGTCTTCGTGTCAATTACTGTAGTTCCTCGAGTTGTTCTTCTACTTCCATCGTTTCATCACGTGTTGTTGAAGACGTGTCTATCTCATGTCTTCGTTTCGTGTTTTCTAGACCTCGTGTCTTTGTCACTTTGTGACCTCATCTCGTGCCATCTTTTTTGTCTGCTTGTTTAATTTCGTGTCACTTACTGTTGTTCCTCGAGTCATTTTTTTTACTAGTGTCACTGCTTCATCACGTGTCGTGATAGCCGTGTCACTCTTCTGTCTTCGTGCTGTTTTTCTCTTTAGACTTCGTGTCCTTCTCGCCTTGACCACACTCCGTGTCAATTCCTGTGTTTCGTCTTCGTGTTGTTTTCAACTCGTGTCGGTTTCTGTTTTCATTTTCGTGTTGTCTTCAACTCGTGACGGTTTCTGTTATTTATCTTCGTGTCGTGGTCAGCCCGTGTCGCCTCATCTTCGAGTCGTTCATTCTAGCTATTTTGTGCTCGAGTTGTTTTTCTTATGTTTTCAAGTGTTGTTTCACTTCGTGTCATCTTTTGTTGCCGTTTGTTAGTTCGTGTTGTTTCGTTCTAACCTCGTCCAGGTCTCTTCTGATCGCATGTCTTTCTATTGCTTCACTCTGTGTTATCTTCTTCTCACCTCATGCTGTCTTCATCTGACTTCGTGTCATCTTCGTTGTTGTGTTAATTGTGTATCTCGTGTTGTTCTTTTTTTTTACCTCGTGCTGTTTTCATCTGACCTCGTGTCATTCTCCATTTATTTCGTACTGAAGTAATCTTGTGTATCTCGTGTCATTCTCAGTACAGTGCATCTTGTATTGCTTTCATATACCTCATGTTGTTTTAGTTATTGTGGCCCTGAGTGTTAATCGTGTTATTTCCTTGCAGGAGAGGAAGAAGGTGGTCCGAGGAAATATTCCCCAGTGACTGGGCAGCACGTGATCCGAGGCTGAAATGAAGCTGGCTGAGAGACTGCCACGTGGTCCGAATACTTAGGGCTGGAAATGTGGAGGTCACACGTCGGGGGTGATGATGATGCTGCTGCTATATATATGAGCCTTCTTCCACAGAAGAAGAAAGATCGAAGCAGAAAGCCGGAAGAGTAGAAAGCCCTTCGATCCAGAAAAAGAAGAAAAGAAAGAAAAGAAGAGAGCAGAGAAGAGAGTGAGAGTGAAAGTAGAAAAAGAAAAAGAGAGAGAGAGATAGTGCTCGTGTGAAGAGAGAAGAAAGAGTGAAGAAGAAGAAGTGCAGAAGAGAGCAGAAGAGAAAGAAAGAGAGATAGAGAGTGAGCGAGAGAGCTCGTGGAGAAGAAGGAAGAAGCTGCTTGAAGATCTATCTTCACTGGACCGTGGATCAGATCCAGGCCAGTCAGCTCCGTTGAGAGCCACATTGTGCATTTCATTTTTTAGCTTTCTGTTTGCTGAAGTTATTTTCATTTCGTGTTTTTGTTTTTCCATTTTCATCTGGTTATCTTGTTCTTCCGATTGCCCTGTTGGGGATCGGGTTCCTCCTGTTGGTTCAGGAGAAGGGAGATCTGATCTCCGGGTTGCAAGTGACAGGTTGTCACTTGTGGGTTCCCTCTAGTTAGAGGAAGGGAGGCTAGTCCTCCGGTTCTGGGCTTGTGGTTGCAAGTCCAGGTGTCCCTCCTAGTCTGGAGGAAGAGAGGTCTGCGACCTCTAGTTTCCAAGTGGCTGGGAGTCACTTGGGTGTCCCTCCGGTTGGGAGGAAGAGGGGTGGTTGTTCCCCTAGTCAAGCTGTGTGGCAGCAACTGTTTGCAGACTGAGTCTGCTTGGTTCTAGCGTTTGCTAGTGAAGCCTCACTCCGGTTGGGAGTGAGGGGTGGATGTAGGTCTGGAGGACCGAACCACCTTAAAATCTTTGAGCAGTGGTTTGCTTGTAGTGTGTTCTTCCATATCTCCTACCACCCTTCACAGATTGTCTTGAGATTTCTTATTCTCATTTGTGCTGCTTCGGCTAGTTGATTGTTTGGGGGCCAGTTACATATTTGCTCTTTTGTTTAAAAGGATTTTCAACTGGTTCATTAGATTGCTTGATTTGCTTCTGCTGGATGCTTGGATAGGTTCGCTCAACCTGCTTGTTATTTTGTCTAATCGTATTAGCTTAACTCCGGAACTTGGTTAGCATCCTAGTTTTTAAATTGGGCATATTTCGTAGCAGGATACATTCACCCCCCCTCTGTATCTGGGCCTAGCACCCTAACAGTTGGTATCAGAGCGTGTGTCTGCATACAAGGTCCAACGACCTGCAGATTCGATCTCTGGTTTTCGGTGCTAATTTATTTTTAGTGCATCAATATTCCTGTTGCATTAATCTGTTGTGCTGTCATGGGTCATCCTCCACTATTCAGTGGTTCAAATATTAAATTCTAGCTATATCGTATGCACAAGCATGTTAACTCTATTAATCCACAATTGTGGAAGGTTATCTCTCACAGTCCACATGAACTTCCTAAGGATAAGTCCAAGTGGACTCATGTTCACAAGTTGAAAAATGATGATAATGTGAGAGCTCTAAATTTAATGAAGGCTGCAATCGGTTCTGATGATTTTTCCTCCTTCTCTGATTGTAGCACTGCAAAGGAAATGTTTGATAGAGTGACTACAACACACATGGAACAGGAAGAAGAATGTCTCATGGCAAGAAGGAGTGATCAATCAGATGAGTCCTCATCCCAGGTAATCTCTGAGACCGAGGATATTAGCCATGATGAGTTAGTTGCCATGCATGAGCATCTTCTAGATAAATATGAAAGAGTCAAATCAGGAAAGAGAAAATTAAGAAAAGAGAAAAATGCTGAAATCACAAGTCTAAAGGCTGAAAATGAAAATCTAAAAACTGGATTGAAATTGAAAGAAGAATTTGAAAACAAGTTGATTGAAGAAAACTCTCATCTAAAAGATCAAAATAAAAGGCTAATGGTTCTTAATACTGTCTTTTCTGAAAAATGGTTGTCATTTGAAAAAGGAAAATCTGCTGATAAGGAAATTCAATTTGAGAATGAATTGAAACTGAAACAGGAACTAGAAATAGTTAAAAATTTGAATGATGTCATGCAGAGACAAATTATCACATGTGAGGAAGACATGACTAATTCAGAACTCAAAATTTACTCTCTCCAATCTGAAATAAGTAAACTTGTTCGTTCCATGTCTAAATCTATCAAGGGAAAAGAGAAAATGAATGTTCCTTTGTGTGATAATGCCACTAAATCAAGTGGAGAGCAAGGATGCAAATCCCAAATTGAAAAATCTGTTAAGAAAAAGTTGTACACTACTCTTGCTCGCAGCTCTGACATTGCAAGCTGCTCTGGGCCTCCTAAAACATCTACATCATCTGTTTTCCAATTCAAGGCCCAGAAAAATGAAGAACAAATAAAAGTTGTGAACAAGGGTAAACAAATGAGCAAAAATGGTAATAAAAACAAGGATAAACATGTCCCTACTTGTGTCTTTAAATCTGCTACCCATACTGCATCTGATGACTCAATGCATACCACTCATAGCTCAATTAATTATCCGTATGCATCTGATAAGAGTGTTTCATGCCATTATTGTGGCAAGGTAGGCCATGTAATGGATGATTGCAGATTATTGACTGAAGATGGGCATGTAAGTGAAACATTGCATTCAAGAAATTCATTTGGTAGAAATCATGCTACTAGGAAGTCTGATACATCTTGTCATTATTGTGGTAGGCATGGTCATTTCCTGGATGCTTGTTTCATCATGAAACAAGATGATAAAATGCATGCTAGGTCTTCTGTTCATCATCACCCCAAAAGAAACATGTATGCTTCAAACCAACACATCATTTGTTATAACTGTAACAAACGTGGTCATAAAGCTGTTGAGTGTTGGTTTAGGACTTCATGGGGATATAATGGTTCAAGAGGTAAGCCCCTAAGGTGTTCTGAATGTGGCAAGTATGGGCATGCAGTCAAGGACTGCTGGTATGCTCAGGGAAAACATCTTAATTCCAAATTTGATAAATTCCCTGAAAATAGAAATTTTCTTGGCAGAAATGAACCTATTTTTATAGAAAAGATTCTTGTATGTTTTGAATGTGAAAAACCTGGCCACCGAGCTTCTGAATGCTTGTGGGCAGGCAATGCTAAATAAAAACCTCATGCAAGTAACAAAAATTTTCATACAAATTCACATAGATTCCATGATGATAATAATGTCCACAAAAAGAATTCAAGGTTTGCTACATCATGTAGAGATTGTGGAAAATTTGGTCATCTCATGGATAACTGTTACCTGATGGATCATGATGATAATACTGCTAAGAAATTATTTAGAACACCTGTTAGGGCTTATACAGGACCCAAGGCAACTTGGGTTCCTGCAAGATCAAATTGATTGACTTGCTGCAGGTGTGCCTTGGAAGGAGAAATAAAAGGGGTTAACCAAGGCACTCAAAAAGAAAACCCCAGGACTCAATTCAGGTCAGTTCTGAAATCTGTTTTAAATTCATTATCTGAATTTGTGAGTATGAAAAAATGTGAATTTCATGTTGATCTGCTTGTCTGAATTTTGATGATCTCTTCACTGAATTCAATTCTGAATATATTTGTTGCTCTTCTCATGCTGATGTTTGCACTAAATGAACAAGATGCTAGATGCACTGCATTTTGCACTAAGCTAAATGGTTCTTTAATGTATACAGTCAATGCATGTGTCAAATGTCTGCATACATCATTTGCATGACTGTCAATGAAGTTGTTCAATGCATGTAGGACTGCGTTTTGTTGTATAGCATTCAGTGTTGAGTCCTTGCATGCATGTAGTTAATTGCATTGCACTTTACTGCATTGAAAATACCAAAAAGGGTAATTGAATGCATAGTGTCAGGAGGAGTCAATACATTGCATGAAGGTAGTCATGTGCATATATTTATGTCAGAGTTCATTGCATGTTAACTTTGAACATCCTGGAACTTGCCTGACCTCCTGACATCTTGCCTTGTGTGCATATCCCTTTCATTGATTCTATTTGACCAAACCGTGATCATAATTTGAAAACACTGAGCTTCAAAATTGGTATACAGTTGGTATCATTTGATATCAGAATTATTTCAGTCCTTCATGAAGATTTCAATGGGCTATCTCGATCATAAATCTGAAACATCTTGAACTAGAAATCTTCTATTATACGTTTTTATGAATACCTGAAATAACTCAGGTGGTTTAAGTTTAATGTACTCAAGGTTTGACTTTAAAATCTCTTAAAAATATCTGAAGCATGTTTAATAAACATTAACCATCTGTTTCATACTGTGTCTTGAAATCTTCTGAAATCTGCACTTTTGAATACATGACTTCAACTGATTAAGTACATGAAACTATTATTGATTTGAAGCAAATGAATTTTTCTGAAATGTCTAAAGGGTAATATCTGTCAGAGCAATGACATTGGTCATTGAGAAACACATGTCCGAAGGACTGTGTCATGAGGTGCCTTAGTTAACTCTGATTAAGAATTCATTGAAATTCAGGCAGAGCAATGGCATGCACACTGAGAAATACAACTCACTCATCAAGAAATGATTTGGAGTGTGTCATGATGTGTAAATGCTATCTCTGTTCATATATAGCATGACAGTTAGTCACACTAAGTGCTTAGGGATATTGGCCTCTGATCAAGGTATATCCTCTAGTTACAAGGTGTGAACTAAACTAGAGTGCTCGTAAAATTTGTAGCATGGAAAATTGTTGAACAAATTGAAATATCTGAATATTGATGCTAAAATCAAATTGTTACAACCCTAGACAAAATCATATGACTTCATAATTACTTGACTTCAATACTGGTGCATGTAATTCTGAAAGAAGTCAATAGATTTGATTGTGTAAGAGAAAGGGAGATTAATCAAGATAAATATGAGGGCTTGGTTCATCTTTATTAAAACATGATTTTAGATATCAATACAGAATTTTATTGATAAACTCTGCATACATCATGTTTAAACCATGCTATTCAAAAGGCTCATTCATAAGTCCCTATAATGGAAGACCTTGAAAAATTATGTTTTGGATTTATGAGATTGATATCTCCTTGAAAATCTTTCTGTTCACTTTCCTTAGATCATTGACCTGAACTTCTCCTTGTCTGCCCCTGTGGTCTCCTTCTCATCTATCTCAGAAGATTCCACTTATTGAGGGGGAGCTTCCATGTCATGCATCACTTGCATATCAAGTGGCATCTATTCAGGGGGAGCATTCCTTGTCATACTGAATCATGTTCATATCATTTGTGACCTTGCATTCAAATCCCTCATGATCAGATTTATGCATGATCAACAAAAACTGTATAGTCAACTCCTTTCTTATCAGTTGACTGATTCCATCTGCATTTTTCTGACCATACAAATGTGAGGTGCCACTCCCATTATTACCTTGTTCACTTGCAGTCTTCTGAACTTCAGAATCTTTATGATGGTGGATTTCAGATTGATTCTTGAGATGTATTTCTCTCTACACTGTTGGAATCTTCCATCTTGTTCTGCAATAAGTTCTGATTCAGTGGTATCTTCACCAGAATTCAGATTCTTTGTAATGGCTGATTTCAGATTGATTTATTGGATAACTAGAGTCCATTCCTGTGCCTCAGGGGGAGTTATGGTTTATTTTCATCTAAGGGGAGAGTAGTCAATCATGCATGTTGATAGGGGGAGAACTGTTTCATGGTCATAAGGGAGATCTTCATTTTAAAGAACCTTGACTCATTCTCTGCATTGTTGTGCTGCATTTGACTATCAAACCATTTCCCTTCTTTTTGATTATGTCAAAGGGGGAGAATAGTTTGATGAGTCAGTGTGACTCATTATGTTGCCATCATCAAAAAGGGGGAGATTGTTGTGCCCCTTGTGCTTTGTTGATGATGTGATGTTTTAATGATAGCAACATGAATGAGTCACCACATTGTCTTGAATATGTCTGACTTTTTCTGTGGGAGATTGCATAAGTGTGTCATGTCTGAATTGTGAAGAACGCATGTGTATGCTTGAGTCATGATGTGATATATTGGCTTGTGCTTGATTTCTGTTCTTGATTTCTGTTCTGTGCATTGCTTCTCTGCTGATATGTTCATACATTGTCTTAGGCTAAGTCTATACAGACTTTAACGTCTCATTTAGCATCTAAGGTAAAGTCTACACATTGGCTAAGTGTGTACATCGCTTACATTTCTTGAGATCAAGTCCATACGTTGCACTCTTTCTTCAAGTCCATACATCGTGAAAGTCTATACACTCCTCTTGGCCTTAGCATCTGTTTTGAAGTCCATACATTGGTCTTCAGTTCAAGTCTGTACAGCGTTACGTTCTCTTTGGAAAGTCTATACAGCGTCATGTCTACACATTGGGCTTTCACGTGAAGTCTACACATCGGTCTCTACTTTGAAGTCTATACATTGGCTAAGGGTCTTCAAGTCCATACACAGTCGTCTGATGCATATTGATTAACAGGAAATTTGCTATGAGGTAGTACATTGTATGTCCATACTGTTTCTGTCATACTTCGTGTTATTCCTGTGTTTATGTCCGTGTTATTTCTTTCTTACCTCGTGTCGTTTTAGTTTTAGTACTGTTTGTGTTTTCAACACGCCGTGTCGTCCTTTCGTACCTCGTGTTACTTTAAGTTGTGTGCTGATTGACTTCGTGCTGATTCCTCTGAAGCAGATCGAATTGTTCTGATGAACTTCGAGTTGCTTCTGTATGAACCTCGTGTCGTTAGCACTTAGTTGCTCATCTCGAGTCAGTCCTCTATGTTTGCTCTTGTGTCTTCGTGCCAATTACTGTAGTTCCTCGAGTTGTTCTTCTGCTTCCACCGTTTCATCACGTGTTGTTGAAGACGTGTCTATCTCATGTCTTCGTGTCGTGTTTTCTAGACCTCATGTCTTTGTCACTTTGTGACCTCATCTCGTGTCATCTTTTATGTCTGCTTGTTTAATTTCGTGTCACTTACTGTTGTTCCTCGAGTCATTTTTTTACTAGTGTCACTGCTTCATCACGTGTCGTGATAGCCGTGTCACTCTTCTATCTTCGTGCTATTTTTCTCTTTAGACTTCGTGTCCTTCTCGCCTTGACCACACTCCGTGTCAATTCCTGTGTTTCGTCTTCGTGTTGTTTTCAACTCGTGTCAGTTTCTATTTTCATCTTCGTGTTGTCTTCAACTCGTGACGGTTTTTGTTATTTGTCTTCGTGTCGTGGTCAGCCCGTGTCGCCTCGTCTTCGAGTCGTTCATTCGAGCTATTTTGTGCTCGAGTTGTTTTTCTTATGTTTTCAAGTGTTGTTTCACTTCGTGTCGTCTCTTGTTGCCGTTTATTAGTTCGTGTTGTTTCGTTCTAACCTCGTCCAGGTCTCTTCTGATCGCGTGTCTTTCTATTGCTTCACTCTGTGTTATCTTCTTCTCACCTCATGCTGTCTTCATCTGACTTCGTGTCGTCTTCGTTGTTGTGTTAATTGTGTATCTCGTGTTGTTCTTTTTTTTACCTCGTGCTGTTTTCATCTGACCTCGTGTCATTCTCCATTTATTTCGTACTGAAGTAATCTTGTGTATCTCGTGTCATTCTCAGTACAGTGCATCTTGTATTGCTTTCATATACCTCATACAGTTTTAGTTATTGTGGCCCTGAGTGTTAATCATGTTAATTCCTTGCAGGAGAAAAAGAAGGTGGTCCGAGGAAATATTCCCCAGTGACTGGGCAGCACGTGATCCGAGGCTGAAATGAAGCTGGCTGAGAGACTGCCACGTGGTCCGAATACTTAGGGCTGGAAATGTGGAGGTCACACGTCGGGGGTGATGATGATGCTGCTGCTATATATATGAGCCTTCTTCCACAGAAGAAGAAAGATCGATGCAGAAAGCCGGAAGAGTAGAAAGCCCTTCGATCCAGAAAAAGAAGAAAAGAAAGAAAAGAAGAGAGCAGAGAAGAGAGTGAGAGTGAAAGCAGAAAAAGAAAAAGAGAGAGAGATAGTGCTCGTGTGAAGAGAGAAGAAAGAGTGAAGAAGAAGAAGTGCAGAAGAGAGCAGAAGAGAAAGAAAGAGAGATAGAGAGTGAGCGAGAGAGCTCGTGGAGAAGAAGGAAGAAGCTGCTTGAAGATCTATCTTCACTGGACCGTGGATCAGATCCAGGCCAGTCAGCTCCGTTGAGAGCCACATTGTGCATTTCGTTTTTCAGCTTTCTGTTTGCTGAAGTTATTTTCATTTCATGTTTTTGTTTTTCCATTTTCATCTGGTTATCTTGTTCTTCCGATTGCCCTGTTGGGGATCGGGTTCCTCCTGTTGGTTCAGGAGAAGGGAGATCTGATCTCCGGGTTGCAAGTGACAGGTTGTCACTTGTGGGTTCCCTCTGGTTAGAGGAAGGGAGGCTAGTCCTCCGGTTCTGGGCTTGTGGTTGCAAGTCCAGGTGTCCCTCCTGGTCTGGAGGAAGAGAGGTCTGCGACCTCTAGTTTCCAAGTGGCTGGGAGTCACTTGGGTGTCCCTCCGGTTGGGAGGAAGAGGGGAGGCTGTTCCCCTAGTCAAGCTGTGTGGCAGCAACTGTTTGCAGACTGAGTCTGCTTGGTTCTAGCGTTTGCTAGTGAAGCCTCACTCCGGTTGGGAGTGAGGGGTGGATGTAGGTCTAGAGGACCGAACCACCTATTGAGCAGTGGTTTGCTTGTAGTGTGTTCTTCCATATCTCCTACCACCCTTCACAGATTATCTTGAGATTTCTTATTCTCATTTGTGCTGCTTCTGCTAGTTGATTGTTTGGGGGCCAGTTACATATTTGCTCTTTCGTTTAAAAGGATTTTCAACTGGTTCATCAGATTACTTGATTTGCTTCTGCTGGATGCTTGGATAGGTTCGCTCCACCTGCTTGTTATTTTGTCTAATCGTATTAGCTTAACTTCGGAACTTGCTTAGCATCCTAGTTTTTAAATTGGGCATATTTCGTAGCAGGATACATTCACCCCCCCTCTGTATCCGGGCCTAGCACCCTAACACCCTCTTGCGGATAAGAAACTAAATGTACCTTGATTTTCTTTTGTTCATGAGAGAAGTTGTTTGTTATTATCAATCAAAGCTGGAAATTTTTATGCACCCATGTTTTATTAAATTTGCTTGAATGAGATGATATTGCTTCAACTGAACGGATGTGAGTTTTGTGGTTTGAATGGCCAGAGTGATGTGAAGAGGCAGAGCTTCTGGAGGATGTAACGGATGGGCGGTGGGCCGCTGTAAAGAAACGATGGCCTGACGATGAGCCGTCAGAATGAAAGCATTATCAATCCTGCTCTGTGAAGCAAGTAACAGATGGGCGATGGGTCGTTATATACAAACGACGGTATAGACCAGGCCGTCAGAGGGACAAATGTTTTGATGAAATAAAAGCCCACGCCTGAAGGAAGTGACGGCCGAAAGAAGACCGTTATATTCATGTGGCGGTCTAGAATTGATGCGTTACAGCCTTTGACCTGCATTTTTGTGAATTATCACTTCGAACTTGTCCTGCTGCCTGTACACATTCCAACATGAAACAAGTTAGATCTGTTCTTAGACTCAACCCCTTGCCTTGAAGCAAGTTAGACAATGACCATTTCTTGATATTTGGTCAAGGGGTGGAGCCTTATTAAATAGGCGGAGAGCATAATGAAAATGCAATGCATGCTATGCACATGATGGAGTTTTGGAAAACATATAATTTTGTGGGATTTTCGCAGATATTTGGTTTTTTTGGATTTTTGAAATATTTGGCATTTTTGGATTTTTGAAAATATTTGATGCTTTTGGATTTTGAGAATATGTGATGTTTTTTTTTGGATTTTGAGAATATTTGATGTTTTTGGATTTTGCAAATATTTGATGTTTTTGGATTTTGAAAATATTTGATGTTTTTGGATTTTGAAAATATTTGATGTTTTTGGATTTTGAAAAACTAGTGCCTACCCAGTAACACGATCTCTTCCTTGTTCAGAATCAGAAGTCCCGAGGTTGGTGTGTAATACGGGTGACAATCCCTGGCCAAGGCCTACTTCTCATGACGGTGTTTCTAACAAGGCCATACCCAAGGTACTAATCTTGGTCCTAAAAGAAAAAAAGGAACACAGGGGTAAGCTTAGGCCAGATATGGAAGTTTTTAGGACTTGATTTCTTCACCGTACAACCCTGTTAGAGATTTGGTCTGTTGCGCCGGGGCTTTGTGTCCGTCATCGAACCTTCGTCCACTCTAGGCATGCATTCGATCGGGCTCATGACGTCCTGCGGGAAACTATGCTGCCACTCTTGTCATGCCTAGTTTTCCTATTTTTGCATTCCTGGAGTTTTGGAGTTCAGAATCGGTAGACTTTTGAGATGATGCTTTTAATTTTGTCGCAGAGATGACCCCTTTTCTTTTCCTTTCGTTTCTTGTGGTGTCAGGTCATAACAGACTTGCCCCTATTTGAGACCTCCTCTCGTTAGGGTGTTTGGATTAGTTGTCGCCTCCTTATTCACTTCTTGCCCCTGGATTCAGCCGAAGAATGAAGCGGACAGGGACTTCGATTTTCCCTTAAAGCATGGCCGAGGAGAAACGGTGTCTTTTAGAATCGGAAAACCTGACCAGGGATGTCGTGTAGTGTGTGATTGCCTTACTCGGGACCCTTCTTAGTAAAACAGGAGGGAGCATCCTGCTGCTGGGGAAGCACGTGGCTTAGACTCTAAGGAAAGAAACGCTTAAGATACAACCCATTCCACGGGTGAGAGAGCTCCTCACCTTCCGCATTTATTAAACGATAAGCATTTCCTGGATAAGCTTCTTTTACGACAAACGGCCCTTCCCAGTTAGGTTGTCATTTAGACCTTGGACCTGCAGACCGAATGAATTTGCGTTTCAAAACCATATCACCTTTTTGAAATTCACGTTCGATTACCTTCTTTTGAAAATAACGCGAAACCCTCTTTTGATAAACGGATACGTGATCGGCCGCGTTCATCCTCTTCTCATCCAAGAGTTCCAGCTGGACTAGTAACGTCTCTCGACGTTCATCGAGATTAAGTTTCTTATCGAGCTGCACTCTAAGGGAAGGGATCAGGATCTCATATGGGAGCACCGCCTCCATCCCGTAGGTAAGAGAATAGGGAGTTTGTCCCGTAGGGGTACGGACGGAGGTGCGGTAAGCCCACAGAGCTTCTACTAATCTTTCTGGCCAATCGGAAAACTTATGAGCTTCGCATGCTTTCTTGATGATTTTGAGAAGGGTTTTATTAGTGGCTTCGGCTTGACCGTTGCCTTGGGGATAATATGGAGATGAATGATGCAATGCAATATTGAACTTCTTACAGAGGTCCTTAAGCTCTTGAGAGACGAACTCGGGTCCGTTGTCGGTGATGATGCTGCTTGGCACTCCGAACCATGAGATGATATTCTTCATAATAAAGCGGCACACCGTTGTAGCTTTGATTTCTGCGTACGCCTCGGCTTCGGCCCATTTGGTGAAGTACTCAGTGGCGGTAAGGATAAATGACTTCTGCTTGATCTGAGAATTAGGATCACCGAGCGGGCCGACAACGTCGAAAGCCCACATAGAGAATGGCCAAGGAGCGGTCATAGGATGGAGAGATGAAGCTGGAGAATGAATTTTATCAGCATGGAGTTGGCATTTAAGACACCTCTGGACATAGAGGGAGCAATCTTCCTCTAGAGTGGGCCAGTAGTAGCCCTGCCTAAGGATCTTCTTTGCTAGAGCCTGGCGATTGATATGACCACCACACTCACTAGAATGGGCTGCTTCAGCCACCTTCTAAGCTTCAACATCATCTAAGCATCTCATGAGCATTCCGTTAGTAGCGCGCCTGTACAGTTCTCCTGCAACAATGGTGTACCTTGCGGCGGCTCTTCTGATTGACTTACGTTGCTCAGCTTTTGCCCCTTCTGGGAACGACCCCTCTTTACAAAACAACTCGATTTCATGATACCAAGGTAATTCCTCTTCGTCCAGAATCTCCTCTAGTTCTGCTAGTGAAACTTCCTTGAGATCTTCCTTCTCAGCCTTCGCCTCTACGGATTTCCTAAGGTTAAGGTACCAAGGATCCTGAAGAGAGGGTGCGTCCAATCTCTGGACGACGATAGTCTCAGTACTACGACTGAGAGGGAAAGATAAAGAGGAAGCAAGAGATGCCAGAGCATCAGCTAGAATGTTCTGAGAACGGGGAGTGTGAATGTAGATCAGCTTACGGAATTGCCTAGCAAGAAGCGTGACCAGATCTTGATATGGTTTGAGCTTAGGGTCACGGGTGCGATAAGTGGACAGAACCTGCCGCAAGACGAGCTGAGAGTCCCCTATGATATTTAAGTAACGCGCGCCTAGAAGATAGGCGTGCTTCAATCCGGGAGAGCTTCATACTAGGTGATATTGTTGGTAGCAGGAAATCGAAGTTGATAGGCAAAAGGAATGGTCACTCATTCCGAAGTGAGCAGGACAGCCCCTATCTCTCCGCCCTGAGAATTAAGCGCACCGTCAAAGTGCAGAGACCAGAAGGGATGATGAGTGAGGATATAAAGATGCTCATCAGGGAAATCATCCTGAATAGAATCCGTGTGAGGAATGGGGAGATGAGCAAGATGCTCAGCAATGGCGTATCCTTTGACCGCCTTCTGAACGATGAAGGTGATATCAAACTGAGAGAGGAAGCTCTGCCAGCGAGCTAACCTACTAGAAAGGACGGGCTTTTCTAAGAGATAACGGATCGGGTCCATTCTAGAGATGAACCTGACTGGGTGGGCAAGGAAGTAGTGTTTAAGCTTCTGAGCTACCCATACTAAGGCGGCACAAGTCTTCTCCATAGCGGTGTACTTGGATTCAGCTGGATTAAACAACCGAGAAAGGTAGTATGCAACCCGCTCTTTCCCTTCATCATCTACTTGTGCTAAAACCGCCCCTAGGGAGTCCTCAATAACCGAGATGTATAGGATTAGGGGTTTTTCAGGGACAGGAGGTTGCAGAACTGGGGGATTGGATAGATATACCTTGAGGTCCTCATAGGCCTTCCGACAATCTTCATTCCATTCAAACTTGACCCCCGCCTTAAGCAATTCATAAAACGGACGGCACCTTTGAGAATGCTGGGATATGAATCTTCTGATAAATTACAATCTACCAATCAATCCTCAAAGTTCCGTAATGTTCTTTGGCGGAGGCATGTCCATGACGGCCTGTGCTTTATTAGGATCAATCTAGATCCCCCGTTTGCTTACTATGAACCCTAGTAGCTTCCCTGAGGAGACTCCAAATACGCATTTCTTCGGATTCATCTTGAGCTTGTACTCCCTGGCTCTCTGCAGCACCTTAGCCAAGATAGAGGGGTGTTCTTCCTTACTTCTTGACTTCACCAGGATGTCATCCACGTAAGCTTCCATATAGATATGCATCATGTCGTGGAAGATGGCCATCATCGCCCTTTGATAGGTGGCACCTGCATTCTTCAGACCGAATGGCATAACCACGTAACAATACGTGCCGTAGGGCGTGGTGAAGGAAGTTTTCTCTTGATCTTCCGGAGCGAGACGGATCTGATTATAGCCTGAGTATCCATCCATGAATGATAGAGCTTCATACCCGGCTGTATTATCCACTAGGACGTCTATATGGGGTAGCAGGAAATCATTTTTGGGACATGCTTTGTTAAGATCCCAGAAGTCAATGCATATGCGCACTTTTCCATCTTTCTTAAGAACAGGAACTATGTTTGCCACCCACTGATGATATAAAACTACTCTGATGAATCTAGCTTTGTATAGTTTGTCGACCTCTTCTTTGATCCTCAAGGCCATGTGGGGGTGAAATCTTCTTGACCTTTCTTTCACAGGTGTTGCCCCTGGTTTAAGCACGAGTCGATGTTCCACCAAAGAGGGGTCAAGACCTGGCATGTCCTCGTAAGACCAGGCGAAGGAATCGCTATACTCCCTTAGGACCTTAATCAATTCCTCTTCTACTTGTGAAGGGAGATTAGCAGCAATAATGATGGGCCTTGGATCTTCTTCGGTTCCTAGATTGATTTCCTTTGTAGGTTCATCCACCGACGTCGATGGCTCGTCGAATCTTTTCAATCCTTGTGCGTATAAGTCGGCGGTGTCATCTACATCGCTGTCTTCATTAATTGGATCCTTCTCATCCAAAATCTCATAGACGCCTAATCCGTCATCACTCCACACCCCTTCTATTTCTTCGTCGTCTTCAATTACAATTGTCGTAGCAACAAATTCCGGGCACTTCAAAAGAGCATGGCAACGCTGAGCTAAATCTTGCAAGAACCTATCGGGAACAGATCGGGAAGGATGCGCCAGC
Organism: Amorphophallus konjac; assembly: GCA_022559845.1. Lineage (NCBI taxonomy): Eukaryota > Viridiplantae > Streptophyta > Magnoliopsida > Alismatales > Araceae > Amorphophallus > Amorphophallus konjac. Next base: position 278,166,347 of record CM040124.1, on the reverse strand, counting down.
GAGCGCGGCTCAGCAAAGGAAGGATTGGATGACCTGGAACAAGACCCTACTTCTCTAGATCTAACTGACTCTAATTCCATAGACTCGACGGACCCTAATCCTAACCTAGGGAAGAGGAGTCCTAGGGGAAGGGAAGGAGCAGGGGACTCGTGCCCCTGGGAGGAGGATGGTGGCAGGATAGCGTAACCTTCCACTAAAATCTCCATTTCAAATTTGACGTTTTTTTTTGGAGATCAGCGGAGACTACACAGCAAGATGGAGGAGGTGGGAGCTGTATAGGGAACAGCTCGGGGAAAATGCAGTCAAAGAAAGGATCGGAAGAAGAGAACCACATCTCATGGAGTTGGGAGTTGGGAGGAGGAGGAGTGAAGAGAGTGGATAGATCAATGGGTGGGCACTTCCCGCAAGCACAAGGAACAAATAGAATCTCGGGTGGATCAATAAAGGATGGATTGATTATGATGGGAGGAAGGCGGGGTATGAAGTCCCCTTGCTGGAAAATAGATTGGAGGCGTGAGGGAGACCACGAAAAGGCAATTGGAGAGCTCCCCTCCTTTTGTAAATCAATAATAGGCTGCTTCTTTGGCCACCATTACACAAGCCGAACCTCTTGCTTCTCTGACATTCTTCCTCATGAAAGAGCCCCTACAAGGCCTGACCATAGTCGAGCATATCATCATCTGACCCTCCCGGCAATGGGGGCGGGTTGGTAATCGGACATACTGCATCTTTTTCTGGCTGAACTTGTTCTGAAGCTAATGTACCGGGCTGGAGAGGCCCCTTGACAAAATGTTGACGATAATCCCAGGTGAGTGGCCCAGAATCACCCATCATTGATAATGCCGTCTCCTTGTAGCCGAGACCTCTCCTGCCCATTCTTCTTCCCTTGGGTACGGGCTTGGTCATTCCTTGTAATTGCGCACCGAGGCCTCTCCCCGGTTGATAACCTAGTTTCAGTATGATGTTCCAGCCTTTGGAATCCCGAATCTGCGGGTTCACTTTGATGTTGACTAGGGTAGTGATGGGCTTGGGAGCTGTGTAAGCCCAAGGAAAATTCAGATCCAGCAATGATATAACGGGCCGGCTGCTTGGCCAAAGTGTGGGAAGAACCTGCTCTGATATGGCCTTAATTGTCTGTACCGCGGACAGGCTTTTAACTTTGACGACCCTCCCTTGGAAGGGGAATTTGACGCACTGATGTGCGGTGGAGGGCACGACACCAAGCGTATCAATCCACGGACGACCCAGGATAGATTTGAACATAGGGTCGATATCGAGCACATAGAATTCCACAGCCATTGTAAGGGGCCCGAGCTCTGCCTGAATGGTGATCACCCCGTGACACGCTCGCCTCGAGTTGTCATATGCTGCTATAGTGGTGGGGGTAGGCCGTAATAACTCTTCAGATATGTTGCATGCTCGGAGGGTGCTAAGTGGGCAGACATTAATTGAAGCCCCTGTGTCAACCAGCGCTGCTTCAATGCTGACCTTATTCAGAGTGATTGTAATGCAGAGCGGCATTTGCCGAGCTTCTAGAGGTGCTAGCTCAGTTTCTGAAAACGTAATTGCCGGCCCTTTGGATATGGTTGCTAGTGCGGTCGGTAAGCTGTCGACTGCCATATCTTCACTGACCATTACCTTCTGTAAAAAGTCTCTTAGTGCATCTTGATGAAGGGTAGACCTTTTGATCAGCTCTAGCACAGATATTTTAGCGGGCACCCGGTCTAGATGATGTAACAAGTCATATTGAGTACCTGGCAGCGGTTCAGTTTCTTCTGGCTCAGCCATTGGTTGGGAGGACTGGGGATTAGAAGTAGTGGGATAATTCCGATGGAACATCTTCCCGCTCCTCAGCGCACAATTCGCTGCAGCATCTGAAGATAGTATGATGGGCCCTGCGGGGTGGATGAATGGAATATGTGGTGCGGGGGAGACGGTTTGGTGGAGCGTAAGGTTGGTGGTGGTAATGGGCGGTGAGCGGATGATGGGCGAAGGGTTGGTGGAAGGCAGGGTGGTGATGAGTGTCGACGCGGGTGGAGGGAAGGCTAGCGGAAGGGTAAGGATGGATGAAGGGTTCGATGGTGGTGTGATGACGGTGACGGGGTTAAGTGGTGGAGGGTATGATGGAACGGTGGGTGGTAAGGAATCTACTGAAGCGGGTGTAATTGGGATGATGAATGGAGGGGATGTTGGGTGTGCAGGAAGGACGAAGGAGGGAGTGAGAGGATTGCGGTGGTTATTGTGGAGGGCCATGACTTGAGGTGCGGCACTGTCATCATCAAAAGACCACCCGGCATTGGGAGCCGGTGGTTGGACCACGTTTACTTGTGCTGGTGCTGGCGGCTGCTGCTGAGGAGCGGGGGGATGATTCTGCATTGGGTTCTGGTGGATGCCCAGGTCCTATACTTGCTGTGGTTGCTGTGGTTGCTGTTGTGGTAGCTGCTGCGGCTGCGGTGCCTGTTGCTGCTGCCCTTGCGGCCTCGGCTGCTGCCCTCTTTTCTCCTTGATCTCAACAATGGCCCGATGCATTGCGGCCCAATCTATCCTTTGCCCTTCGTGGAGATCATATACCAGATCCCAGAACTGGAAACATCCTTCTATAGTATGGCCCGACTGCCTATGGAACATACAATATTTAGTCTGATCAACGGCTGGGTTCCAAGTAGGCCGTTTTGGAGGAAGTTGGATCGCATTTACTAACATGAGGGCGGAGAAGATATCTGTAAGTGTCTCTGGCAGTGGAGGGTATTGAGCCCTCCTAGGAGCCGGGCGCTTGCTGTTAGGGTTGTTGTTGTTGTAGCCGTTAGGTGGAGGGACATTGTGGTATTGCGGAGGTGGTGGTTGTTGTGGATTGGGGAAGGCATTTTGTGGAGTGACAAAGGTAGGCGGAGGGTTTTGTGGGGTTGCCTGGATGTTTTGTGGAGTGGGGTTTTGGGAATTGCGGGGGTTTTGGGGGAAGCGGAATGGTGCGGCCTGAAACGGGAAGGCAACGGCTTGTACTTGCTCATTTGTTTGGACTCCCTCGGTAACCGGCCCTTGTGGTTTCTTGTGGTACTTGGGCTTTTGGTTTTCGAAGAGGGAATGGATTGGGGAGTCCTTGAATTGAGTCTGGATGAAGCGCGCCCGGCTATAGAGTTGATGCATATTAGCTATGTCATTCATTGCCAGGATGTTACGAAAGGTCGGGGTGGCATTGGAAATCAGCAGTTTGACCTTTTCTTCCTCCGGAATGTGCCCAGGCACTCTGGCGGCAATCTGTCTCCACCTGTCTGCATAGGTGGCGAAATCTTCGTCTGGTTTCATCTTCTCGGCCACTAGATCGGTGAATGAGTATTCTGGGCCGACCCTGTCTTGAAACCGCTGGATGAATTTGTCCTTGACTACCTTGAAACTCTCAGCCTCTTCCAGTGGTAGAGAATAGAACCATTCCAGAGCGACACCATCTAAAGATCGGCGGAACAAATACGCCATAAGGCGATCATCGTACTGGAATTGCGCCGATTCATATAGAAAATCCCTCACATGAATAAAGGGATTGCTATTCCCGTCGTACTTGCGGTAGTTGGGGAGCTCTGATTGAGGAGGGAATCGGATATTATGGAAGCTTGGAACAGGAATATCGGCCAAAGATTGTGGGCCAACCCACTTCTGGAGGAAATCGAGTTGCTGCTGCATGGCGGCCCACTTGTCGATCAAGTCCTGCTCTCGGGAGGGAGCAGGGGCGGTGAAAGATGCTGGTTGAATGTGGGGAGCAGATGGAATGGTTGTAGCAGAAGGTGGGTGCCCACAGGAAGGAGTGGAGGGATAAACAGTAGGGATGGGGGGCCCATGAGAAGGATATTGGGCATAAGCTTGACCCGGATTAGGATAAGCTTGGGACGCCCCTTGCTGAGAGCGCATGTAGCAACCCTAATAAATGAATAATTAAAATGAATTAAAACATATATATTACAGAAGTAATATATAAAAGGAATAGGGTTAATTGGACGAAATAAAACAAAATTAAAAATAACGCCTCTTATTAAGGCGTTAATTTATAAAGAAACGCCTCTATCCATGGCGTGACTAAAGAAAGGACGCCCACACATGCGGTCGTCAGTTCTCATACGACCAAATGGGTAAGTAAAAGAAACGCCCCTATCTTGGGCGTGTTTTAAAACACGAAACGCCCTTTTTCAAGGCGCTTTTTAAGAAACGCCCTAAAGTAAGGCGTCAATTAAATAATACACGCCCTGACCAAAGTCGTTAATTCCATTCGGAACCGTTCGAACCCAGAACTTATCCAGGGTAAGTGATAACTATGAGAAAGAGTTCGAATGTGGTAATAACTCAATCTTGGAAATATTACTTCCAATCAAACACTAACTATTGTTAGGATTCCCAAAATCCTATAAAATCTCTCGTTTGACAAACCCTAAACCTATTTGATCCAAGCCTCTGCGACGGTAAGTGAAGAACAGAACTGTTCTTCTTTCCTTTCTTCTGTTTCGAGTATATGAAGAACTAACGTTCTTCATCTCCTTCTCTTCTTACAGGTTGAGGAAGCCTGGACTTCGTGGAGAACAAGGGTAAGTTCTTCTATCTTCCATCTTCAGCCAAGCATTATAAAGAAATTTCTAACATCTCTTCATATTCCCCTGTAGGAAAGCTCTAGTGATCTACCGAAGAACAAAGGTTCTTTGACAGAACAACTCCATCCTCCGTCAAGCCCTGCCTGCTGCTATTTGCTGCTGTTAGAAGCTTCAGAGTCTAGTATTCTCAACCAGATCTTCACGTTTCTCCATCAGATAATCCTCATAAGGTAGGTTTTCTCAAGTTACTGTAGCCCAAATGAAATTAATGCAAGATATATATATATATAAGCATGTCGTGCATATGATTTTTATAGTTTTCATGCATTTTCTGAAATATTTTGAAAGAGACGCCCCTGTCAAGGGCGCTAATTTACAAGACACGACCATGTCCAGGTCGTCAATTTAATATTTGACGCCCTGTACACAGGCGTTAATTTCATGTAAATCTTCAGAACGGATTATCCATGCAATTACATGAAATCAATCAATAATTGTTAACGGTTAAAAGTCAATAAGCATGAAACATCAAATCTAAAATACTGCATCTGATTTCCTGCCAATTTCCTGTCATGACTATATGATTGTTATCATTGATTATCGTGCAAATCTTGCTTTCCCAGTATCTCTTGAATTCACGACCTAGACTAGGTCGTTTTCCATATGTAAACGCCCCATCATAGGGCGTGAATTAAAAATAAACGCCCCTTACTAGGGCGCGTATCTGTTAAAAATCCTGGAATATATATTCTGTGAAAATAAGAATTTAATGATTCACGCCCCTACCAAGGGCGCGTTTTTGATAATTTCTGAAAATAGATATGTTCTGAAAAATATTGTAAATAAAAAGACGCCTGCTACTGTAGTCGTCAACTCTTGAAGAAACGCCCCTTCCCAAGGCACGTTTTAAATAAATTATTGAATTATTAAAAATTCTGCAAAACGGACCATGTGTAAACGCCCTTCTGTTAGGCGTTAATTACTTGAGAAACGACTTGACCTAAGTCGTTATTTTACTGTAAACTGATTTTTCCTCTGATTTGCTAACCGATGGTTTATATATTATACATATATATATATATATATCGGCACTATTCTCCACTCCGTGAGTATAGTCCCACTTTTCACGGCGTTTTATCGATCACACTCAATTCTCATTGACATACAAGCTCTCCTTTGGACATTCCGTTCCTTGGGACTAGCGAGTTAGTCATAGAGACCTCCGTAAGACTCCTCGTAGCCTTGGATTCCCTCAAGGCCGACTGAGCTGGTTGTACCCTAAAAACCCATTACACGATCCTTGCCATGTCAATCTAAAGAAACATGGTATACCGGCCCTTATGATTATACAAAGAGTATATCATAAGAAATTCTTAATGGGATGATGATATCATGCCATATCATGTCGTTCTTGTAAACCTCAATTCTATGATAAGAATGGGGGTATCTTACCTTTGATATACTGTTCATGTGGACCTCAATTCTATATAAAGAATGTCCATATTGATTTGTCATGGTACCTAAGTTAAGGGAACCATAATCTACCTAGTTTTATCGACATCGTGATTATACCGTTATTATCGCCATTCTATGTCCTTTGTCATATTTTGGACTCTATTCTATCAAAGTTGTCATACGTGTCTACAAGCTTGATTATTGAAATTCTATATTGGCTATATAAACAAGAGTGGATGTCAAAACACATGATAAATGCCTGCGCATATAGGGCCCGATCTGGTCCTGGGAGGAGCACCCGAAAGTACTTGTGCCCATGGGAGTTAAAATGATAAGGTATCTGGCATTATACCGAGTACTTGACTTGCTTGATTGGACATTCCACACACATCTTGTACTTGAATCGTACTTGACTTTACATGAAATGTGTGGCCCGAAAGAGGGTAATTTACTTGCTTGATACATGATAGCCAAAGTTCTTGACATGACTTGTTAAACGTGCTTGCTTGAATACCTTGAATATACTTGTCATCTTGTTGGAAGTTCATGATTAAGTTCATCTTGTTTCTTTGATATTACATTCTCTCTATCTTGTCGTTTCATGCGAGCATGCATAGCTTTATTGCATTCATGAAAATGTAATTACTTAAACCCCTTGCTAGTACTTGAGATATAATTTCCTACTGAGCGTTCGCTCATTCCGTTTGTCCCTTTCTACTTTTCAGGTAAGTCCGACGACGATGGAAGTCAATCGGATGGGAATGGTCAAGAGTGAAAGTGATAGAGCTTCTACAAGTGTCGTCTAGTCTTTTCTATAGTTTCTTGAGTCAAATATGTATTCTTTTCCTTTTTGTTAAACAGAGTATTGGATTTGTAATAGTCTATCCATTATGAAATAAAGGATTGGGTTATCTTGCTATTTTGCGCATCTCTGTCTTTGTGTCGAATACACGACCACTCTGATTGACATGATTGATATAGACACGTCGCGCATCTCCGGGTATCTTCCGCGCTCGGGGCGTGACAGTCTTTGTGGTATCAGAGCCTAAGGTATTCAATTCCTAGGAAACCCAAGTCCAAGGATAGGTTTCAAAACCTTTAACCAAGTGAGAGTGGGTAGAACCAAGGGTTAAATGATCAATGAGTCATTTATAAGATCATAGTGATATAATACTAACATAGCTATTGTAATTGTAGGATAATGGCTGCCGAACGTGCTCAATGGCGCAACATGCAGCGTACCCTTCAAGGGATGACCCAAGTGCTACAACAGGTAGCACAAGGTGGTGCTCCACGAGCTGGAAGCTTACACCAAGCATTCAAGAATATGAACCCCCCGAAGTTCATGGGATCGACCGATCCAGACGATGCCGAGCATTGGGTTCGGGAGATTGAACGTATATTCCGTGTCATGCAATGCACGGATCAGGACAAAGTCTTATTAGCTACTTTCCAGTTAGAAAAGGATGCTAGATGCTGGTGGGAGTCGATTGAAGCTACTATTGACCCAACTCAAGTTACATGGGGTGAATTCGTTGAATATTTCAACGCCAAATATTTCTCTGATAGGGTCCAGGAAAAGAAGGCCGCCGAATTTGCCGCATTAAAGCAAAGATCTTTATCGGTGGCTGATTATGAAGCACAGTTCTCTAGACTGTCTAGATATGCTAAGCATTTAATTAGCACGGAAAAGATGAAAGCCCGTAGATTTCTTAATGGGCTTAGGCCTCACTACATTACTCAATTGGCGCCTATGGATATTCAAGTTTATACTGAAATGGTGCGCCGAGCTCAGTTGCTTGAAGATGCCACGGAATTATCTGATAGGATCCGTGGGAAAGACAAAAAGGAGCAAGTCACAAGTTCGGGTTCTTTTAAACCCAACTTTAAGAAGAGGCCCAATAATGGAGGTTCTTCCTCTCAAGATCAGAAGTACAAGAAATCCAAGCCTTTCTCTATCACCACTACCCCTTCAAACGTAGTATGCAAGCATTGTGACAAGGCTGGTCACAAAACAGAAGAATGCTGGAGGAAATTAGGAGCATGTCTCCGTTGTGGGAGTCGTGAACATCGGATTCCCGATTGTCCATTAATGAATGACCAAGACGGTGAGGGTAAACGCCCAGTGACAAGGAACGCGCGTCTTCATGCGATCCAAGAGACCGAACCAGAAGAAGAAGGCGGATTGGTGAAGGTACATTAAAAATTTGTTCCAAATATGCACATGTCTTATTTGATACAGGTGCATCGCATTCCATTATTTCCAAGAAGTTTGCTGACCCATTACCTCTAGAACCAGAATGGATGAAGTTAATATTGTCTACTCCTCTCGGAAACGAGACGGATATCACACATCATTACCAAAATTGTGAGGTATTGGTTCGAGGAAAGAATTTTCCTATTGATCTTATCTGCTTAGATCTAAAAGAATATGATGTTATACTAGGAGCAGATTGGTTATCCAAATACCAGGCAACGGTTGATTGCCGTGATAGCAAGATTGTTTTCAAGGAATTTCCAGAACTGACTTATACTAGTCCTAAGAGTCGAAGCAAATCCCCTCTTATTTCGGCTCTTCGAGCAAGCAAGCTCGTCAGGAAAGGATGTGTATCCTTCCTTGCTTTTGTCACTATTAAAGAAGCTAAGGAAACCGAGATAGAAGACATTCAGGTAGTACGAGAATTCCCAGACGTATTTCTGGAAGAATTGCCGGGATTACCCCCGTAAAGAGATGTGGCCTTTACCATCGACTTAGTCCCTGGTGCTGGTCCGGTTTCAAAGGCACCATATAGAATGTCCCCTGCTGAACTCAAGGAGTTGAAGGAGCAGTTGATGGAACTAATCCGAAAAGGGTTTATTAGACCAAGTACTTCCCCGTGGGGAGCACCAGTCTTATTTGTAAAGAAGAAGGATGGATCCATGAGATTGTGTATCGACTATCGACAGTTGAATCATCTTACTATCAAGAACAAGTATCCACTGCCGAGAATCGATGAATTATTTGATCAGATTTCAGGATCCAAATATTTCTCCAAGATTGATCTCCGGTCGGGATATCATCAATTAAGGATCAAGGATGATGACATTCACAAGACCGCATTCAGAAGCAGGTATGGCCATTACGAATTTGTTGTTATGCCTTTTGGACTAACAAATGCCCCTGCTGCCTTTATGCAGTTAATGAATAGCATATTCAGGCCTTACTTGGATCAATTCATAGTAATCTTCATTGATGATATATTGATATATTCTAAGACTAAGGAAGAACATGAAGAGCATTTGAGGATTGCATTGCAAGTCTTGAGGACAAATCAATTATATGCTAAACTCAGCAAATGCGAGTTCTGGCTTGAAGAAGTGGCTTTTCTCGGACATGTCATATCCAAGGACGGTTTATCTGTGGATCCGTCAAAAGTTGAAGCTGTGAGAAACTGGGAGAGACCCACTAATGCAAGCGAGATCAGAAGTTTCTTAGGTCTTGCAGGCTATTATCGACGATTCATTAAAGATTTCTCTAAGATCGCCGTGCCCCTTACAAGGTTAACTCGCAAGGAGATCCGATACGAATGGAGTAAGGAATGTGAAAGAAGTTTTCAAACTCTCAAGGATCATCTCACCACAGCTCCGGTCTTAGCTCTACCGATAGAAGGAGAGAAATTCGAAGTCTACACTGATGCGTCTGGCATTGGCCTCGGATGTGTCCTAATGCAACAAGGAAAGGTCATAGCATACTCTTCACGTCAGCTGAAGAAGCATGAGGAGAATTACCCCGTCCATGACTTGGAACTGGCCGCGGTAGTATTTGCCCTAAAGATATGGAGACACTATCTCTCTGGGGTACAGTTCACTGTATACTCCGATCACAAAAGTCTCAAATATCTATTTTCACAAAAGGAGCTGAACATGAGACAAAGACGCTGGCTAGAATATCTCAAGGACTTCGACTTCAGTATACAATACCATCCCGGAAAGGGTAATTATGTTGCTGACGCCCTTAGTCGAAAGCCGAGAGCAATGATAGCAAATTGTATGATGCAAGAATGGAGGTTACTTGAACAATTCTCCGAGCTCAATATAAGCTTGGACACGGAATCCAAGATTGTCACACTATCTCATGTAAGCATACAGTCAGATTTGTTATCTGAGATACAAACACTTCAGGATGATGATCCTATGTTAGTAGAAATCAAAGGCAGATTAGAAGGACAATCTGATTTTCAACTAACTTCTGATGGAAGATTATCGTTCAAAGATAGAACTTGTATACCCGATTGTCCAGAATTAAAGAAGAAGATCTTAGATGAAGCTCACAGATCAAGATACACTATTCATCCTGGATCAACTAAAATGTACCAAGATGTAAAGAGGAACTTTTGGTGACCTAATATGAAAAGAGAAATAGCGGACTATGTATCGCGCTGTCTCACATGCCAACAGGTCAAGGCGGAACACCAAAAGCCTGCAGGAAAACTACATCCTCTAGATATTCCTAAGTGGAAATGGGAGGATATTGGTATGGACTTCATCATGGGTTTGTCTAAATCTAAAGGAGGACATGATGGAATCTGGGTTATCATTGACCGATTGACTAAATCGGCACATTTCTTGCCAATCAAAAGCCGATGGTCGATTGATGTGCTAGCTGCACTATACATTAAAGAAATAGTCAGGATACATGGAATTCCTGTCTCAATCGTGTCTGATAGAGATCCCCGTTTTACTTCTCATTTTTGGAAGGGATTACAACATTCGTTGGGGACAAGGCTCAACTTTAGTACTGCTTTTCACCCACAAACGGATGGTCAGACCGAGCGAACTAATCAAGTTGTTGAAGATATGCTGAGAGCATGCATTATTGACTTTGGAGGAAGCTGGCATGACCACTTACCTTTAGTTGAATTTGCATATAATAATAGCTACCAAGCTAGTATCCAAATGGCACCTTTCGAAGCCTTATACGGAAGGAGTTGCCGATCTCCCATATGTTGGAACGAAGTTGGAGAGAAACAACTATTAGGTCCAGACATGGTAAGGGATACAACTGAGAAGATACAGGTAATCAGAGAAAGATTACAAGTTGCTCAGACCAGACAAAAGACTTATGCAGATACAAGAAGAAGAGATCTTGAATTCCAAATCGGAGATCATGTATTTCTTAAAATATCCCCTGGACGTGGCATACGAAGATTTGGTGTTAAGGGCAAGCTTACGCCAAGATTCATCGGACCATTTGAGGTACTCGAAAGAGTTGGCGAGGTTGCTTATCGCATCGCGTTGCCTCCTCAGTTGTCCGAGGTACACAATGTATTTCACATATCTATGTTGAAGAAGTATGTGCACGATCCGTCACATATTATTGAGCATGGAGATCTGGTGATCCAGAAAGATCTCACATATGAACAGAGGCCCTTGAAGATATTAGATCGAGAAATACGAGCTCTAAGGAATAAGGTTATTCCCATGATCAAGGTGCAATGGAATAAGAATCCTGAACGCGAAGCGACATGGGAGACCGAGGAATCTATGAAGAAACGATTTCCCGAGTTATTCTAAGAGGTATATGTCCTACACTCTCCGCGTGTATAATTATATATATATATTAAATTTGGGGACCAAATTCTTTTAAGTGGGGGAGGGTGTAGCAACCCTAATAAATGAATAATTAAAATGAATTAAAACATATATATTACAGAAGTAATATATAAAAGGAATAGGGTTAATTGGACGAAATAAAACAAAATTAAAAATAACGCCTCTTATTAAGGCGTTAATTTATAAAGAAACGCCTCTATCCATGGCGTGACTAAAGAAAGGACGCCCACACATGCGGTCGTCAGTTCTCATACGACCAAATGGGTAAGTAAAAGAAACGCCCCTATCTTGGGCGTGTTTTAAAACACGAAACGCCCTTTTTCAAGGCGCTTTTTAAGAAACGCCCTAAAGTAAGGCGTCAATTAAATAATACACGCCCTGACCAAAGTCGTTAATTCCATTCGGAACCGTTCGAACCCAGAACTTATCCAGGGTAAGTGATAACTATGAGAAAGAGTTCGAATGTGGTAATAACTCAATCTTGGAAATATTACTTCCAATCAAACACTAACTATTGTTAGGATTCCCAAAATCCTATAAAATCTCTCGTTTGACAAACCCTAAACCTATTTGATCCAAGCCTCTGCGACGGTAAGTGAAGAACAGAACTGTTCTTCTTTCCTTTCTTCTGTTTCGAGTATATGAAGAACTAACGTTCTTCATCTCCTTCTCTTCTTACAGGTTGAGGAAGCCTGGACTTCGTGGAGAACAAGGGTAAGTTCTTCTATCTTCCATCTTCAGCCAAGCATTATAAAGAAATTTCTAACATCTCTTCATATTCCCCTGTAGGAAAGCTCTAGTGATCTACCGAAGAACAAAGGTTCTTTGACAGAACAACTCCATCCTCCGTCAAGCCCTGCCTGCTGCTATTTGCTGCTGTTAGAAGCTTCAGAGTCTAGTATTCTCAACCAGATCTTCACGTTTCTCCATCAGATAATCCTCATAAGGTAGGTTTTCTCAAGTTACTGTAGCCCAAATGAAATTAATGCAAGATATATATATATATAAGCATGTCGTGCATATGATTATTATAGTTTTCATGCGTTTTCTGAAATATTTTGAAAGAGACGCCCCTGTCAAGGGCGCTAATTTACAAGACACGACCATGTCCAGGTCGTCAATTTAATATTTGACGCCCTGTACACAGGCGTTAATTTCATGTAAATCTTCAGAACGGATTATCCATGCAATTACATGAAATCAATCAATAATTGTTAACGGTTAAAAGTCAATAAGCATGAAACATCAAATCTAAAATACTGCATCTGATTTCCTGCCAATTTCCTGTCATGACTATATGATTGTTATCATTGATTATCGTGCAAATCTTGCTTTCCCAGTATCTCTTGAATTCACGACCTAGACTAGGTCGTTTTCCATATGTAAACGCCCCATCATAGGGCGTGAATTAAAAATAAACGCCCCTTACTAGGGCGCGTATCTGTTAAAAATCCTGGAATATATATTCTGTGAAAATAAGAATTTAATGATTCACGCCCCTGCCAAGGGCGCGTTTTTGATAATTTCTGAAAATAGATATGTTCTGAAAAATATTGTAAATAAAAAGACGCCTGCTACTGTAGTCGTCAACTCTTGAAGAAACGCCCCTTCCCAAGGCGCGTTTTAAATAAATTATTGAATTATTGAAAATTCTGCAAAACGGACCATGTGTAAACGCCCTTCTGTTAGGCGTTAATTACTTGAGAAACGACTTGACCTAAGTCGTTATTTTACTGTAAACTGATTTTTCCTCTGATTTGCTAACCGATGGTTTATATATTATACATATATATATATATATCGGCACTATTCTCCACTCCGTGAGTATAGTCCCACTTTTCACGGCGTTTTATCGATCACACTCAATTCTCATTGACATACAAGCTCTCCTTTGGACATTCCGTTCCTTGGGACTAGCGAGTTAGTCATAGAGACCTCCGTAAGACTCCTCGTAGCCTTGGATTCCCTCAAGGCCGACTGAGCTGGTTGTACCCTAAAAACCCATTACACGATCCTTGCCATGTCAATCTAAAGAAACATGGTATACCGGCCCTTATGATTATACAAAGAGTATATCATAAGAAATTCTTAATGGGATGATGATATCATGCCATATCATGTCGTTCTTGTAAACCTCAATTCTATGATAAGAATGGGGGTATCTTACCTTTGATATACTGTTCATGTGGACCTCAATTCTATATAAAGAATGTCCATATTGATTTGTCATGGTACCTAAGTTAAGGGAACCATAATCTACCTAGTTTTATCGACATCGTGATTATACCGTTATTATCGCCATTCTATGTCCTTTGTCATATTTTGGACTCTATTCTATCAAAGTTGTCATACGTGTCTACAAGCTTGATTATTGAAATTCTATATTGGCTATATAAACAAGAGTGGATGTCAAAACACATGATAAATGCCTGCGCATATAGGGCCCGATCTGGTCCTGGGAGGAGCACCCGAAAGTACTTGTGCCCATGGGAGTTAAAATGATAAGGTATCTGGCATTATACCGAGTACTTGACTTGCTTGATTGGACATTCCACACACATCTTGTACTTGAATCGTACTTGACTTTACATGAAATGTGTGGCCCGAAAGAGGGTAATTTACTTGTTTGATACATGATAGCCAAAGTTCTTGACATGACTTGTTAAACGTGCTTGCTTGAATACCTTGAATATACTTGTCATCTTGTTGGAAGTTCATGATTAAGTTCATCTTGTTTCTTTGATATTACATTCTCTCCATCTTGTCGTTTCATGCGAGCATGCATAGCTTTATTGCATTCATGAAAATGTAATTACTTAAACCCCTTGCTAGTACTTGAGATATAATTTCCTACTGAGCGTTCGCTCATTCCGTTTGTCCCTTTCTACTTTTTAGGTAAGTCCGACGACGATGGAAGTCAATCGGATGGGAATGGTCAAGAGTGAAAGTGATAGAGCTTCTACAAGTGTCGTCTAGTCTTTTCTATAGTTTCTTGAGTCAAATATGTATTCTTTTCCTTTTTGTTAAACAGAGTATTGGATTTGTAATAGTCTATCCATTATGAAATAAAGGATTGGGTTATCTTGCTATTTTGCGCATCTCTGTCTTTGTGTCGAATACACGACCACTCTGATTGACATGATTGATATAGACACGTCGCGCATCTCCGGGTATCTTCCGCGCTCGGGGCGTGACAGCGCAAGAAGTCGGAAGGGCCCATGAGAACTTGCAGAGCTACCGAAGCAGATATGTGATGATCCATTTGAATGAAAGAAGGGATGGGCGACTTTCCCTTATCGAAAGATTGTTGGGCCGAATTGGAAGACTGGCCCATTTCCATGCCCGTGAAAGTGATGGTCCGTGGTTGGACCGGAGTAAGATTAATTGGAATGGGCTGAGCGGGGAGCCCAACAGTGGAAGGATTGGATTGATTTTGGATAATGGTAGAAGCAGATGCGTTGGACCCTTGCATGGTCTGATAAAGAACATGGAGTTGGGCCGGATCCAATTGGGCCATCATCTGAAGGACAGAGCCCGCGGAAGGAGTGGTGAAAGAAGGGGTAACTTGACCACCTTCCATAGAAGTGGAGGACGGAAGAGGGGTAGTCCCCTCCCTGGAGGAAAAGGTAACAACCCTAGGAGGGTTCTTAAGGAGCCCTTGAGGAAGGGAGTCCTCTTGGGAGCGAGGAGGATTAAAGGATGCCATGGTGGACTCGAAAAGAGGATTGGAATAGAATGTGAAGAAGGAATTGACTTGAGGAGATGATTCGGATGGACGAAAACAACTCCACATGCAACGAACAACCTTGACAAAATGCAAAAACAACCAACAAAAACACACAATAAGCAACCAAACTTAGGTGATTCTAACAAGATGCAAGTGATAAAAGATGAAGGCACTCAAAGGCAACCAAGTTGTTTAGAATGATGCGACAGGGTTCTTATGATTTCTCCTTTGGAACTTTAGTGGATTTGATTGATATGTGCTCTCAACAATGGGTTCCTAGTAGGAGATGGATATGGGACTTAGTTTGACTCTAAGTGTAGTCACTCCTTCACTTATGCAACCCTAGACGCGGGGTAGAAAAGGTACAACCGGCCCGGCGTCCGTGTGGGAATCTACGGCTCGCGGGGACTTATGGAGGTCCCTGCTATGATTTCCTGGTTGGCTCCAAGGAATATGGAGACGAGAGGTCCTCACAACAAGGTAGGAAAATGCAATCTAAGATATGACAAGATGAATGACCCTATGTGCACCGAAGTGCATGCAAAGTCTAGCCTAAAATCTAGCAATCAATGATGCACACAATGATATGAACATATGGACAAAACAAGGAGGAAGTCAAGTACCACCCAAGCAATAAATCACAGCAGAAACTGCAGAAATAAATGCACCTCGGATGCGTACCTGCCAGGAGTATGACGGTCGAAGAACCCTGCGTCAGAGTAAAATAACGGTCGAATGCCAGACCGCCAGAAATGATATAACGCAGGGAGATGTGTCCGTCAAATGAGCCAGAGCCAAAAATCGGACAGAAATAACAGGAAAAACCCGTGGAAGCTCACACAGCAGAACCAAAGTGGCGGTCTAATGCCCCTGCGTCAGAGAACTGTAACGCAGGGCCACAGGGCCGTCGGAGTACCCAGAAAACCAGAATCATCAGGAAGTAAAGGGGGAAACCAAGGGCAACTCAACAAGCAGATGATGGCAGGTCTAAACAGGAATCAAAAGCATGATTGGCACAAGTTGTCCCACTATGATCGCCAAAAAATTATCTGTTGATTTTACTTTGCCTATCTATCATTTCTTTGGGGGTTTTGATGATGAAACGACAAGCAAGTAATCAAAGATCCACTCTTAGCCTATGAACATGTGATCATGAACCTAGGCAATCAAAGCTAGCTCTAGCATGGGCATGCTATCTCGCTCAAACTAGGCTAAAGGAAGAAAAAAACACACGTCGGGGCGTGGAGCAAAAGAGTAGATAAAACACACCACAAGGGGTGGAGCAAGCAAGGACATAAAAGAGATATGTGATGAATGAGAAAGCTAATGCCCAAGACTAAGGAAATATGTGATCGCCACCAAAGTAAAAACAAGCAAAAGACCTGTAAATACCTTGGAAATAGGTGGATGAAGCACCCGCCCACGGGAGAGAAAACCAAAGAGAACATGCAGGTCAGCTAGAAATAACGGCTAGGACCCTGTGCGTTACTTCGAAAGTAACGGCCACCCGATAGACCGCCAGGAGAAGATGACGCGCCTACACCAGACCGTCAGATAACCTGCAGTAGCAAAGTGTAGATTCTTTTAACTCCAACTCTTCCAGCCGGCTAGAAGACTTGGGCCTCGTACTGGTGGACCTGTAAACCTGCCAAAGATGTAGAAGACAAGAACAAAACAACCCAAATTAGCCCTTTCAATAATATAGCATCAATTCTCAAAGAACTTAAGGACATCAAAAGGAAAGGGGATTACCGGGGAGTTTTTGGTTTTTTAACCCCTTTGGGCGTTTTTTTAAAAGATTAGGAGGATGTTTGGATGCTTAGAGTACAGTGAGAAAGCGTGGAGAAAGAGGAGGGACAATGCTTTGATTGAGGAAAAAAAACCATGGAAGAACTTAAGCATGCAATGATGAACTTGAAAGACTAAAACCAAAGTACTCCCTTGATTATGAGATGGATGAACGTGGGAAGCAGTTCCTCTTGGATGAAGATGGCTCCTGAGTTCGACAGCACTTCGTCGTGAATTTCAAAATCCTCCTCCTTTCGGCCATGAAGTCAAGGGTTCTATTTATAGACCCTCAAACTCTTAGGTCGAGCAGAGGATAATCCAGCAAGATAAAGGGATAACTCTTAGCAAATCCTCGAAGATAATATCACCAAGAGTCCATAGAATCAAACAGAAGGTTCTGAGGATCAGATTTGAAAGAGATATCGTCAATCCAAACCCTTATCTTCGGCCACGGAGTAGCAGAGAAAAGGCCTGAACTGCCAGGACTCTCTGAAGGAAGTAACGGCTGCACGACAGACCGCCACTTGGAAATAATGCTCCAAGGAACATCGTTACTATCAACCTTATCCCTAAAAGATAAGATCAACGGGAAGAAGACCCAACAAGTTGGACTCTTCAAGGAAGCAACGGCCAAGGCATAGGGCGTCAGAATGAAACAACGGCTGCACGACAGACCGTTATTATCAACGTGTAATCAAAAGGATAAGCTTTAAAACGAGGCCTTAAGCCTTAGAACTCTTCAAATAGTAACGGTCCAGGACCCATCCGTCAGAATGAAACAACGCGCCTAGGACCGACCGTTATTATCACTGAGGTTCAAAAAATGAAATGAAGGGCTTGCTAAGATTCATCCAATGAAACGCCACCAAGAGCCATATCCAATCAAAGAGTTCAGACCCAAGAAATAGGCTTCAACCAATCAAGAGACTCAATGAAGAGTGAACGACTCAGAGCATCATATAGAATGAATAAGGAGATGACCCGACTTATTGGGTATAAAACAGGTGTCAACAATAACTTCACCTATGGTTAATGAAATGACCTGAAACCAAAGCCAAAATTTTGAGTAGGATGTTAGATACAACTTCTCTGTTAACGATGAGGCAAATTATGCCTGGACATTATAGTTATACCTGAATTGTCTCGGGCTACTGAAAGGTAGCAGCTAGAATGAGAGAGAATGAAGGATAAACTTGCAAAAATCATAACTCAGGGTAGGGATACTGAAATTCAATGAAACCATGACCCACAGTTAGATATTAAAGCCCTCTAGATTTCATCTGAAGACATATAAATCCAAATCCCAACAGGAGAGCACTCCCACTCGCATTTATGACCAGGTAGATGAAGGGTCACCACGGTTCAAACCGAAGGGGTGCTTAATATTTAACCCCTCCTTAAAACCAGCGACCTTGGGGCTGGGCTGAACCTTGCTAGACATGGGAAAGGCATTGGGAGGCTTGAAACCTATATAAAGAAGTGGGTTCCAAGGGTGGTCAGCCTTTAGCAACACCTATCCTTAACATTCACCATCTACGGTTTCACTTGAAAGAGAGGAGAGGTGAGGGACCTTGGCCCTGCGAAGGGGGGGCAAACCTACAAGTCCTAGGACAGCGGGAAAGATCCTTGGGTGGGTCTGGGGTGTGGATCTCATCCTTGGATCGAAGGGTAAAGCTGAGGTAGATCTGGGTGTTGATTTGTTTTAATTAGATTCCTATCTCGCCCCCTTTAAATACATACGTGCATAAACATGTGAATCAAAGATAAGGAGGATGAAAGGATGAGAAATACTAACCATGATCGCCACCAAGGTTCCAACATCGCCAAAGGATGAAGAAGTGTAAAGAACGACGCCGTGTACCTTGGAAAGAAAACTTGATCGCGCTTGAAACGGGGTGCGGGGAACTTTGTGGATTTGAACCTCCTCTCCCTCCAGCCGACTAGAGGAAGAGGGCCTCACGTTGTATTCATGCTCTCCTACAAAACAAAGCCAAAATAAGGACAAAAAACCCATTAGAACATGCATGTGTAGCATCAATCCCGCAGTGATAAAATAGGAGTAGAAATTGAGGGCAAACTCACCGGGGGAGATTTTTAACCCCTGTGGAAGGGTGGAAATAATAGGTGGATGTGTTGTGTACGCATAGGATTTGAAATCATGAGATTTGATTGAGAGAATAGAGAGAAATCATTGATGCAAAACGGGGAAAAGTGCATGCGTAGAAGAAAAGTGCAGAAAACTGTGATGATTTGTGATTTTGAGGAGAGGAGAACTAAGAGAGTAGACCATGAAATCAAGCCCAAAAGGATGGAATTGAAAGTTAATACTTCTCTCTTCAAGTCAGGGTCGAAGTTGTGTGTTGGAGTTGCAGCATGGCTTCACCCCGAACCAAGAAAGAGCCCCCTCCCGTGGCGACTGCGAACTGGGCAGTTTTTATAGAAAAGTGTTGAAACCCCCAACTTTCCTCCACGAGTTTAAGAGATAGAGTCCATCAAATCTCGATATCTATGGATCAATCTCGAGATAATAGTCAAGATAAGTCATAGGAGAAAATAGGACTCTATTTGGATGAAGGATCTGGAAGATATGGCTTCTGGAAGGGAGCCCCGGAGCTTAATCTGTAGAGTTTGAGTTGAACCAGGACACCTAAACCCTCAAATTTTGAGTGTGATTCTGAGCAAGATAGTAAATGAAATTTGGAGTTCTTTGGACTGAATTCAAGATAATATCAAGAAAAAACCATAGGAACAAACGGCGCTCAATTCGGAGTAGAATTCAAGAAGTTATGGACTCTGTAAGAGGGCCACGACGCACAGAAACAGAGCAGAGTCCAACACAAATTGGACTCTCAAGTGTGTGTAACGGTCTATCGTACGACCGTCATAGTTATGTAACAGACTAGGATAGGTCCGTCACACTTTGGGGGTCAAACGGGACGATTTCAGACAAGTTTCGGTGTAACGCACCCATACTAGACCGTCACATGGACTCTGACGGTCTAGGGTAGGACCGCCACGCTCTAGGGGTCGAACAGGGCGATTTCGGGCAAGTTTCGGTGTGACGGTCTATCGTAAGACCGTCACACTGCCCTGGCGGTCTAGGGTAGGGCCGTCACACTGATGGAGGAAGATTTTGGGCAGACTGTGCGTGACTTTGGAAATTGAAGCGTATCGCTCAAACGAGGCAGAACTAGCGAAAGTGGTAGAAGATGAAATTGTAGATAACTGAGGGAGGAACAACTTTCATGAAGAAAGAAAGATGAGAAAATGAATGAAAGATGGATAAAATGGGGCTGGAACATAGAGGAAAATGTTGGGACATAGGTGAATAGCACAGCACGTCGGAAAAATGTGAATAGCTCACAAACGGGGCAGAACAGGCCAATGGCGTAGAAAAAGAAATTGTAGATCTTTGGAATATTAACCACTTTGGTGAATACAACGTTTTGAAAAGAGGAACAGAAGGAGATGAAAAAGGACCACTTTCAGGGCTGCGTAATGAGAGAGAGCCGATTACTTGAGGGAAGCCGGCCTAAATGGGCCAAAAGTTGACTTGGAAGCCAGAATTTGATAAGATAAGCTCCAGGGCTCTAGAAAATCATGATTTCCAAGACTTAAAGGATATGGAATGGTAAAAATGGGCTCAAAATCCATCCAAGGAAGCACCAAAACAATGGCTAATTCGGGACATCAAAAATGATGAATAAGAGAAATGACGCAACTTGTGGGTTAAAACGGGTGTCAACGCTGGGATGTGAATATTATCCCCGGATCGTCGGTTAACATCTCAAAGGTAGGCACCTATCCTCAAATCTTAGGGGTCAATGAAGCATTAAAATGATTTTAAAGTAGTTTCTATATGCCAAAGAGGGATTAAGGGCATGTGGGATTGGCTACCAAGTCTGTTTACTGGTTTTTCCATCAAGTTATGTGTTTTTGAGAGGTTTCTCGGAATTTTAATTGAAAATATTGGGTGGTGTCGACAATACCCACGAACGTGCTGACACTTCCCCCTGAATGTGTCGACACATACCCTGGACGTGTCGACACTTCCTCTTTAGAAACTGTCACATGTGCTGACACTGCCCATGGACGTGCTGACACTTCCCCCTGAATGTGTCGACACATACCCTAGATGTGTCGACACTTCGTCTTTAGAAACTGTCAGATATGCTGACACTACCCATGGACGTACTGACACTTCCCCCTGAATGTGTCGACACATACCTTGGATGTGTCGACACTTCCTCTTTGGAAACTGTCGGATGTGCTGACATTGCCCATGGACGTGCTGACACTTCCCACGGATGTGTCGACACATACCCTGGATGTGTCAACACCCTGAGAATGTTGTCCCCAATTTACAGAAACGTGGAAAAAGAGGGTTTTGAGTGGTCTTATTAATTTATAAAAATCTAAAAAATTAGAAAATGGAAGAAGGGTAAGTTGGTAACCCACAGTAAAAATTTCATGCTTATATAAATTCTGCACTTGAAGTTATGGTTTGGTTTCTACCCATGTGTAGGGTTGACAGGTCGACACTTCCTTTGGACATGTCGACACCCTGAGCACACTGGACCAATTTCCAGAAACGTGGAAAAAGAGACTTTTGAGAGGTCATATTAATTCACAAAAATCTAAAAAATTAGAAAATGATAGAAGGATAAGTTAGTAGCCCACTGTAAAAGTTGCATGCTCACGAAAATTCTGCACTTGTGGTTATGTTTTGTTTTCTACGCATGTGTAACCTAGACATAAACCTATCCTCTTTTATTCGATAACCTGATCATGTTCGACAACAAATAAGCTTGTGATTGTGATTTATTCATTTAAACCATTTGGATGCATGCTTGCTATGATAAAAGTATCATGCTAGTATTTGTAAAAAAAATGCGTATGAATGTGAATGTGAATACGATATGAATGTTATGAATGGAAACAACAGCATTCTGTGAGATAGGACTTCGGTTCCTTTGTGGGATGACCCTGGAATCAAAATTCAGACTTCGGTCCCTTTGTGGGGCAGTCCTTGCTGTGGGCCTCTAGAATCAAAATTCAGACTTCAATCCCTTTGTGGGGCGGTCCTTGTTATGGGCCTCTGGAATTAAAATCCTATTGATTCAATCTTCGGTCCCATTGTGAGGCGGCCTTTGTGGGATGGCGATACGTAACGCCACTAGGCCATAAGAATCTAGGTGGGAGTTCGCTCTCAGGTCTGCGCAGTACTCTTTCGTTCGTTCGTTTGTGTGTGGGCCTCATGTGTTTGCGGCAGCTGTTTGGTTCCATGAATAATGAGAATGTGAAACTCATAATAATGTGATAATGTGTAACTACCTTTTTACCGTGGTTTTGATACATGCATGGGTATCGTATATGTTAGTTAAAGAATGTGTATTTTCCTCATATTAATTATTTTAAGTAGAGGATAATGAATAGTTTATGCTATTATTAACATCTGAATTATGTATATAATTTGGTTATATAGATGCGACTTAACCCCGGTTTGTTTAGGCTGCCTACTGAGCATCACACTCACCCCTTTGTGACACACGTTTCAGGAGACATAGAGGAGGTGGTTGAGGAATAGGCTGCAGCTCAGGAATAGTGCTAGATCATAGTTCGCTTGGGTATGCTGTGGACGAATGTTTCTCTTATATGTATGATTACGGGGCGGGAGCCTATGACGACTCATGTTTATTTTGGAACATTGGTCATGTACTCACTTTTGAAAGTTATGAATGGTTGGGATGATATTTACATTTCCTGGAATTGTGGTTTCTCGCTCATGCGAATGCATGCATATTTATATATTGTGCTTCCGCGATACGTACGAAGTAATGCTTTGGGGTCCGATAAAGAAAAAAAATGCCCATAAATTAAGGATCGGATCTCGGGGTGTTAAAGTGTGTGTGTGTGCTGCAGTGGCAGCGTCTTGGGGCCGGGCCCCGTGTGTGTGAATTGCTGCAGATGCAGCGTGTGTTGTGTTGGGGCTCGTCCCCGTGTTTGCTACATCTGTTGCGTGTTAGTGAAGCCTCACCGGGTTTCAGTGAGGAGTGGACGTAGAGAGCCCGTTGTGGTCCCGAACCACCTAAAAATCTCATGTTCTTTGTGGCATGCCAATGTGATTATCCATTTCTTCTATCTCCATTCACAGGTTAATATATAGATTTTTATTCACTGCACCACTACACACTGCTTCATCTGCTATTCGTGTTTGACGTAGGCTCAATCGATCAGTGCTTAGATTATTCGAGTGAGATTGGAAAGATAGAGTGAACTTAAATCTCACCTTAGTTTAGTTTAAGCTAATTAACACTGATAATTTTGATTCCACTGTAATTAGTTTAGATTGTTTTTAAAATCCGCCATCTTGACTGGGGGACAATTTAACCCCCCTTCTTGTCCGCCATCTACTCTGTGCCAACAATTGGTATCAGTGCCTAGTCTCTGATTTTCATTAGCGGACCCCACGGTCTAGGAGAAAAGATCTGCTCATGATGGCTAGTGTGAATTTGGTTCCTGTCTTTGATGGTTTTGATTATATATCATGTATTGGAAAACTCTGTATTTGGATTTCTTGTATTGATCCGAAGCTTATGAACTTAATTACTCATGCTCCTCATGTTCTACCAAGAGATAAGTCAGGGTGGACCGATGAGGATAAGAAAAATAATTCTGATAATTTGTTTGTTTTGAATGCTCTTAAGGCTGCTGCGGACACTAATCAATTTACTCTTGTCTCATCTTGTAGGTCAGCCAAAGAGATCTGGGATGGGCTAAGCAAAGCCCAAGAAGAAAGTTGGAAAAGTGAGTGTCTCATGGCAAACAATGAGATTGAGCGTCAAAGCAAGAAGAGTTCTAAGGTAAACTCCGATTCTGATGAAGAAGAAGAGCTTAGCTATGATGAATTGATGAATGCCTATGATGAATTGTTTGAAAGATTTAAAATAATGAAATCAAAAAATCAAAAATTGAAAAAGAAAATTGAAAACTCTTGTATTTATAATTCTTCATGTGAAAAATGCACTGAGCTTGAAAAATTAGTTGAATCTCACATGCATGATGTTGATGTTCACAAAGAAACAATTGCTTGTCTAAGAAATAAAAATTCTGCTCTAAAAAATGAGATTACTTAATTGGAGAAAATTGAATGTGAGCTAAGAAGCAAAATTGAATTGAATTCTATTGATCATGATTTGTGCAATGAATTGATTTTGAATGATGAACTTGCTAAGGAGAATGAAGAGTTGATGCATTTAAAAACAGCTATATCTGAAAAATTGCTTGCCCTTGAAAAGGGAAATGCATGTCTGTTGATGAATTCGAGAAAGTGCATGTATTGTTAAAAGAAATTGAAAGCCACAAAAGTGTTAATCTCTTGTTGAATGAGAAAATTACATCATGTGAAAAAGAGATTACTAATCTCGAATTGCACATTTCATCTTTGGAAAATGAAATCATGAGTTTGAATGAGTCTTTGTATCTGTGTGATAAAGAAAATCAGAAACAGAAAAATGTCAATGATCATTCTTGTATGTATGTAGCACCCTCAATTGTTAAACATGTTCATGCATCTGGAAAAAGAATGAATGTTTCATACTTTTATTGTGGGAAATTTAGCCATGAAATGTATGATTGCCATTTGATGAAACTTGATGATGATGAAGCATCGAAATCAAGAGTGAATACAGTTGATAGCTCAAAATATTGTAAGAAACCCACAAAGAGAAATCTCAACACTCATTGTTTCTATTGTGGGTTACATGGTCATGTTTTTAAAAATTGTCTCACAAAGAAAAATGATGATGAATGGTCTGTCAAAAAGAAATTTTCATGTCATTACTGTGGTGAAGTAGGCCACACTACGTACACATGCTCCTTGATGGAACGTGATGATGATTGGTTTAATAAAAGAAATGTTGCTTGTCATTATTGTGGTAAAAATGGTCATTCAATTAATGATTGTGCTACAATGAGATTCGATGATGAATGGTATGAAAGGAAGAACAGAAAATCTTATGTTCGAAATCGAACTAACCCCTCTGGACCCAAGATGGCTTGGGTACCCAAAACTTCAAAATGAGAATTTATTTTACAGGGCACCTTGAGGACAAGGAAAGTCAATAAATAAAGGACTCTCAAGGCGATAAAGAAAAATGGTTTGGTTTTGAAATTCATTCTGCTTAGATTCTCCTTGAAAAGTCTGAAAAGGCAAGAATAGAGTTTTGAAGAAAAATATTCGCATTTAAACAATTGCATTCTGGTTTCGTTGATTTTGGCAATTATAGAAGTGTTGAAATTTTGTGAGTTTGATGATTAGTTGACTTGAACACATTTCACTGCACATTTTGTGAACACTCTTAGTTTTTAATTGCTCAACACTGCACATAAACACCTTTACATTTTCACTCATTTTCTTGCAAATAACAATTTAGTATTGCACATATGGAAAACACACAAAACTTCAGGATGCATAATGCACATATCATGCATATATTTGCATACTTGTAAATAAAGAAAGTCTTTGATCATTTCCATTTACATGCATATACTTGTATATACTTGACATATCTGTGTGCTTGATGGCCATGATTATCCGGTATATCAAATGACGATAGTGGAAGGTTGGACTTTATCCAACTGGAAGCCTTCCCCATACTTGATGGTGATCTTCGGACCTACATTCTCAGCCAAGTACCAGTAATCAACTCGTGTGAATATTTTATCTTGATGGATGTATGAGTGTATATATCATATCACCCTTCCTTGAATACATCCTATGACCTTTTTCCCTTGCTAGATAAAATTTCTTTGATCTGAACATGTTTGTTTCATGGCACATATTAAGGGAGAGTTTTTGCTCATAACTGTTCATACACTTAGGGGGAGACATAACTGTGATTAGACTAATTCATGTCTTACAATCAATACAACCACCCATACACTTTGCACCTTTTTGAGATAAATGATTCAATCTAATAAGGATTACAATTATTCTACTCAACACTCCAAAGGGCTCTTGAATCTATACATGGAAATCAGATGTCTCGTGAGTTAAAAGTTATTTGCCCCACCAAAAATCTGTATAAGTGGAACGTGAATCCGAGTAGCCAGGAATCTTCCATGAAACAAAGGAGGAAACTCGCGTCAAAAAGTGAAGCAAATCCACTATTAAAAATAAGTGGGATTTGGCACCGAGTAGCTGAGAAGTGCCCCTGAGACAAAGGGTACAACTCGCACTAAAAAGTGATAATATCTACAGTTAAGATAAGTGATGAAACCGAGTAACCGAAAAATGCCCGTGAGATAAAGGGTACTTTGGGTTTGATTGTGTGAATGTACTTTATGAATATGTCAACTTTCATGGTTTATGTAGTACCGTCTTTTTGTAAGTACAACCTTCTTAGTATTACTCATGCACATCATGCTCCATAATCAATCGCATTATTCTTAAGCTTATCCCTAAGGGACTTGCTTGCTCTTATATCTTATTATCCATGCTTGAGTGCCTGATTACTTGATCCTTTTCATACATATCATACTTCATTTCACTTTGATGCATCTTTAGATTATACATGTAAATAACAGGTTAAATAATCCCATTGTCAGTCAGTTTTTGTTCATGACAATAGGGGGAGAATAATGTGCTCTTTAGCTTAACACTTGCATATAGTTCAAGTTAGTCATACTTTCTGTGCATAGTTTGGTCATACTTTTTGAACATATCTCAAAAGTTGAGTGTCTGGACATATTTCAAACATCTTGCATATTGCACTTCAAAATTTTATTTTCTTGCTTAGTGTTCATGGTTCACACACCTTCCTTCCTTGGTAAGTTTATTGCTAGGTTCGTCCGCCATTGACTTTATATCTCTGTCTCATTCATTTTTGAAATCTCAACATTTGATCCTCTTGTCCACCACTTTTTGATAATGCCAAAGGGGGAGAGAGTTTGGTGGCCACAATATTTTGTCATCATCAAAAAGGGGGAGATTGTTGGGTTCGTTACTCTCCCTCTTTATCTTTGATAGTGGTTTTGATGATTACAAAATACTGTGGGGTTTGCGTATGCATTAAAGTGAAAATATTGTGTGCATTGGGTGTTACAAGTTTTGTGGTAAATTAGCTCATAAGTTGATATCTTATTTTGCATGTTCAGCTACAGGGTTGGAATGGATGGTATTTCATGCATGTTTTAGTATGTAATTGTTGAGATTAATGTTCTTACATTAATGCCCATACTAGTTTGGAATGGCTGAGTATTTGTAGATATGAAATTGGTTGCATGGCATTGTGTAAATACATTGCCATTTCATTCTGTGAAAAATCATGCCTCATTGTTAAATAAGTTTTTAGGTGCTTAATGTGGTCATCATCCACTTTTCAGATCTTGCAGGTGAGGTGTCGACCCCTGGGGTCAACCCTCCCTAGGCCATGGGCTGTCTGCACAACAGACAGTCCAGGCAGTCAAGAGTGTCGACACTAAGTGTCGACACTTCTGCTTCTGCTGGTTCATCCTTGATATTTGCTTATGGTTGGTAATAATGAAATTTTGATATATCGGTTACTTATATTGCATGGGTGAGTGGGTTGTTCAACTTGTTCTCAATTTGATCAAACTGGGTTTTCTAGTGTCGATACCTTCTGGTGCTTTTTGATATCAAGGATTACATGTTGAATGATCAAGCATTTTCATCATGTGGATTGACCTATTTCAGGCTGCTTCAAATGTGCACCGACCTGTGTAGACTTGTTCAATACATGCATCGACCTTGGGCTTGAGTGCATCGACCTATCAGAATGTGCATCGACCTGTTATAGGTCGTTTCTTCAATGTGCATGGACCTATCAAGGTTGTTTCTTTAATGTGCATCGACCTGTTAAGGTCGGTTCTTCAATGTGCATCGACCTATCAAGGTCATTTCTTCAATGTGCATCGACCTGTGTGAGTGTTTTACAAATGTGCACCAACCTATCCTTTGTGTTTTACAAATGTGCACCGACTTGTCATAGTGTTTTACAAATGTGCACCGACCTGTGTAAGCTTGTTCAGTATATGCATCAACCTGAATTCATAATGTGCACTGACCTGTGTAAGCTTGTTCAATATATGCATCGACTTGCTTCAAATGTGCACTGACCTGTGTTAGCTTGCATTGGACTGAACTGACTGAACTTGGAAGTTTTGAACTGAACATGCAGTTATGAATGGCTTGAATGGTGAATTGACTTGTTATCTAGGATTGGTGGCCAAGGTATTAATGAATTGTTGATTGGCTTCTCATGCATGAATTAACTTGGAATTGGGTTTTCAATGTGCCTCCATGCTCATTTCTCATGGCTTTTTGAGTTGGACTAAATTTGCATTTCATGAATGGCTTGGTTGAATACAATTTGGAGATGGCCAATAGTATTTGATTTGTGAGCTTGTGTAAAAAATTGGTAAGAAGCTTGTAATACTCTCGTGTAAATTGATTCTATATCAAAGTGGTCAAGGCATGATTTGAATTGGAAATGTCTCTTACATATATGAAGCAAGTTTTGCTTTTCAAAGCTTGTGCACTAAATTGGCTGATATATGAGAATCAAATTCATATATGTGATTCCATTTCAATATAAATACATGCAGGTTAAACAAGCTATGACAATATGATCAAGTATTAAGTTGCATTGCTTTAAGACTGACATGAGTGATTTGTCTATAACAGTGCAGGTTCATGTTGCTTTCAGACCTTTGAATGTATGGTAATACTCTTCTAATCTTGAGTTGGGAAAAATGGTTTTTCAAGTGTCCTTCATGCATGTTATTCACTTGATTAAATCAGTTTTTGATTGAGGTTGAAAGGCCCTTTAATGGTTGTGCTTGCTTTGGACTGCCATAGGCTGTTTCTGTCTTGGATAGTGCAAGTGTCGACTCTATGAGTCGACAGTTGGTGTCCAGGGGCCCTTTTTGCTGTAGGCAGAATGTGTGGCAAAAAGTGTCAACTCTAAGAGTCGACACTTTCGCATGTGTGTTGGGTTTCTGTTTGCTGGCAGAACACCCGCGAACAAGTGTCGACTCTGAGAGTCGACACTTGTCCTGGGCGGTCCGAATCGTGTCTGTCGTAAAGGGTTCGAACCCTATGGCTTCATACCCATTTGGATTGCTCTTGTACACCCTTACCCTTAGGGTTCCTATACATATCTAAGGGTTGTTTTGAGAGGGTTTTGAAAGGGGTTTTGTGGTCTTTCATTCATCCTTTTGCTACTATATATATTTCCTTGTAATTTTCACAAAGGAAGTAATCGAGGGGCTAATACTTTCTAATCTGTTGCAAAGGAAGAAAGAAGAAGTGTGGCCACAAGGTGGAGAGGAGAGGGCTTTGAGAGGTTTACCATTTTCTGATGCTTGCAAGTGCGATTGGAGCTAGGATTTGAAGGATACATCCTGTACGAGCTACTTAAGTTCTAGACAAGCCCGGATCTTCAAGAAGGAGAACCGGCTGCTCCATCCTACTGTAGTTTCAACTCCCTCCGACCTGAACTTCAAAGAAGTTCTTCAAACGGCCATTAGAAAAATGAAGGGGAAACATTCTACATCCTTTACCCATTTATTTGTGATGCTCTTTTTGATCTACATTTTGCTGGTAGCATATATTGTATATCCTCTTATGTTTCTGAACATCGGAATATCTGTGTGTGGTGTACGGAGCTGCATCTCCATGTGATGTTTTAGTGCGGGGTAAGTTCCCCGAGTTTGTGTGTGTGTGTGTGTGTTGCAGTGGCATCGTCTTGGGGCCAGGCCCCGTGTGTGTGAATTGCTGCAGATGTAGCGTGTGTGGTGTTGGGGCTCATCCTCGTGTTTGCTACATCTGTTGCATGTTAGTGAAGCCTCACCGGGTTTCAGTGAGGGGTGGACGTAGGGAGCTCGTCGTGGTCCCGAACCACCTAAAAATCTCATGTTCTTTGTGACATGCTTGTGTGATTGTCCATTTCTTCTATCTCCATTCACAGGTTAATGTATAGATTTTTATTCACTGCACCACTACACACTGCTTCATCTGCTATTCGTGTTTGACGTAGGCTCAATCGATCAGTCTTAGATTATTCGAGTGAGATCGAAAAGATTGAGTGAACTTAAATCTCACCTCAGTTTAGTTTAAGCTACTTAACACTGCTAATTTTGATTCCGCTGTAATTAGTTTAGATTATTTTTAAAATCTGCCATCTCGATTGGGGGACAATTCAACCCCCCTTCTTGTCTACCATCTACTCTGGGCCTACATTATGTGGTTGGTCCTTTACCAGCATCCTCTGTCGAGTGCAAATATATCTTGGCGGCGACCGACTATTTCTCCAGGTGGTCGGAAGCCGTAGCTCTCAGAGAAGTGACTGCAGAATTGGTGGCCAGATTTATCAAGCAAAACATCATATTCCGGTTTGGTGTTCCCAACCGAATCATATCAGACAATGGAAGTCACTTCAAAAACCAGAAAATTTATCAACTGTCTGACAAATATAAAATTGATGGGAGAACTTCCACCCCATACTACCCAGAAGCAAACGGGTTGGCAGAAGCCTTTAACAAAACATTGTGCACCCTCCTATCCAAGACAGTCAGTTCTCATAGAAAAGATTGGGAGGAAAAGATGTATGAAACTTTGTAGGCATATCAAACCGTCTACAAGACTCCCACAGGCTGCTCACCTTTCTCTCTTGTATATGGCTCGGAGGTTGTGATCCCCATCGAGCTGGAAGTGCCATCATTAAGGGTCGCCATTCAACATAGTATGGTTCCTGACGAACAAACAAATGTCGAAAGGAGGTTGGAGGAATTAGCTAACCTAGAAGGGAAGCGTCTTCGAGCGCAACAGAATATTCAAATATATCAACCCCGCATGGCGTGCGCCTTCAACAAGCTCGTCAAAGGTCGAGAATTTAAAAAGGGAGACCTGGTCATGGTGCAGAAAAAGGAAGTCATGACTTCTAACCATAAGGGCAAATTTTCCAAAAATTGGTTGGGCCCGTATGTGGTCCAGCGTGTATATGAGGGCAGAGCCTACGTCGTCGTCAACCATTGGGGAGAGGTGCAGTTCCCGCCGCTCAACGGTAGACATCTGAAGCTATACCATGCACCACCACCCCCTTTAGGTGGAATGGTGAATAATTAAATTAGTCCCCCAGGCTTGTGCTTCTAAAACCCATTTTCGGAGAACGGCTTCGTGCCTAAGCCACCGCAATTATATTTTCATCGATTCAGACCTTTCATTTGAATCAATGCTTTAAACATTTCTTTCCTTGCGTTGACGTCAACCCCACGTCAACGAAAACATATTTCAGGAGAACGGCCTCATGCCTAAGCCGCTGCATTTACACTCTCATCGATTCAGACCCTTCGTCTTAGGTCGATGCTTAAACCTTTCTTTCCTTGCACTGACATCAACCCCACGTCAACGAAAACACATTTCAGGTGAACGGCCTCGTGCCTGAGCCACTGCATTTACACTCTCATCGATTTGGACCCTTCGTCTAGGATCGATGCTTAAACCCTTCTTCTCTTGCATTGACGTTAAACCCACATCAACGAAAACATATTTTCGGTGAATGACCCTAGGCTTAAGCCGCTACACTTATACTCACACATGGATTGACTCCTCCCTCGGGTTCAAGCACTACACTTCAACCCGCAACCATTCTGTCAAAAAAAATGGGGCTGAAAATAGAGATGCCCCGCCAGACTTGCTCAAGCATCCTGCCGAGCAAGGGTAAAAATGGCTATAACCCGACTGTGGCGAAAACCCAAAAGGGCGGTGCAGGAATAATTGGGCACCCTACCATGTTAAAACCCGTAAGGGCGCATGGGCAAAAGCAAGAAGGGGCTGGCTCCGGCGAAAACCTGAAAGGGCGCCTGGGTCAATAATGTGGTAATATATATATATGTATACATACATCACCACCACTCTTTTCTCAACCCCTACCATGGAAATTCCCGGCATAACATTCATCATATGTCCCACCGGGAAATCCACAACCGCCATTGATCCATGGACATCATCATCAGGATCGATGCTTAAGCCCGCCGGCATAGGCCTTACGGCTATACTACTGAAACCCTGCTTTGCTCCGGCATCCACCCCATGCGATGAACAAATCGTCGTTGATCCATTGACATCATCATCAAGATCGATGCTTTAACCCACCGGCAAAGGCCTTATACCTATACTGCTGAAACGTTTCTTTGCTCCGGCATCCACCCCATACCAATGAACAAACCACCGTTGATCCATTGACATCATCGTCAAGATCGAGGCTTAAACCCACCGGCATAGGCCTTACGCCTGTACTGCTGAAACCCTTCTTTGCTCCGGCATCCACCGCATGCGGATGAACAAACCGCCATTGATCTGTTGAAATCATCATCAGGATCGATGCTTAAACCCGCCGACATAGGCCTTACACCTATACCGCTAAAACCCTTCTTTGCTCCGACATCCACCCTATGCCGATGAACATACCACCATTGATTCGTTGACATCATCGTCAGGATCGATGCTTAAACCCGTCGGTATAGACCTTACGCCTATACTGCTAGAACTCTCCTTTGCTCTGGTATCCACCCAATGCCGATGAACAGACGACCATTGGTCTATTGACATCATCGTCGGGATCGATGCTTAAACCCGTCGGTATAGGCCTTACGCCTATACTACTAAAACTCTCCTTTGCTCCGACATCTACCCAATGCCTATTAACACACTACCATTGACCTATTGACATCATCATCAGAGTCGCTGCCCGAAGCTTTTCATCCCGTTGCATTGACGTCAACCCCACGACAATGAACACTCACCATCCAATGAATGGCCCCATGCCCAAGTTGCTATACCTATACTTGTGCACCATCTATCCCCTCTTCGAGCTCAAACGCTATGCTTCCACCCGAACATATCTCTCTCTCAAAAAAAATGGGGCTTAAAATAGAGGTGCCCTGCCAGACCTGCTCAAGCATCCTGCCGAGCAAGGGCAAAAACGGCTATAGCCCGGTTGTGGCGAAAACGTGAAAGGCATTGCAAGAAAAATTGGGTACCATGTCACGTAAAAACCCTCAAGGGCACGTGGGCAAAAGCAAGAAGGGGCTGACTCTAGCGAAAACCCAAAAGGGCACTTGGGTGAGTAATGTTAAAAAAATAAATAAATAAAGAAAACATAGAAAGGAAAAAATGGCGTGTCATTATGTTCATCTCCTCAAACCATGCCATGGGAACTCCCAACATTCCCTATATGTCCCACCTGGAAATATAAACTACCCTCGATTCCTTGACATCATCGTCAGGACCGATGCTAAACCCCCTGGTATAGACCTTAAGCATATACTGCTAAAACAAAACCTTCTTTGCTTTGGCATTTATCCCATGCCGATGAGCAGGCTACCGTCGATTCCTCAACATCATCGTTAGGATCGATGCTAAAACCCTCCGGTATAGACCTTAAGCCTATATTGCAACAAAACCTTATTTGCTTTGGCATTTATCCCATGCCGATGAACAAACTACCATTGTATCCTCGACATCACCGTTAGGATCGATGCTAAAACCCTCCAGTGTAGGCCTTACATCTATGCTGCTAAAACAAAACCTTCTTTGCTTCGACATTTACCTCATGCCGATGAACAGACTACCATCATTTCCTCGACATCATCATCAGGATCGATGCTAAAACCCTCCTGTGTAGGCCTTACGCCTATGCTGCTAAAGCAAAACCTTTCCTTGCTTCGACATTTACCCCATGCCTACGAACATGCTACCGTCGATTCCTCGGCATCATCGTCAGGATCGATGCTAAAACCCTCCAGTGTAGGCCTTACGCTTATACTGTTAGAACCAAACCCTCTTTTCTCCAGCATCTACCTCGTGCCGATGAACAAACTACCATCATTTCCTCGACATCATCATTGGGATCGATGCTAAAATCCTCCGGTGTGAGCCTTATGGCTATGCCACTAAAGCAAAGCACCCCTTGCTAACCCTCGTGCCCATGCTTCCCCTGTCCCGGAACCCCTAGCCGCTTAAACAAATAGTTTCTTTCATATCCGCACTTTGGACTTCTGAGGCACTCGCGGCGCGGTGGAGCGAACCCCTCACCCTTTCTTTGAAAGAGTGAGCGCTCTCTTGCGTTTTACGTGTAGTACCCCTCGAAAAGTAACAGAGTCCTTGACACTTTGCCGTCAGGGCAAGAAGGCGACAAGAAAGCACATGAAGAAAGCCCAGAGGCTGCAATAGAATAAATTTCTGATTTCCATTACAATGAAAGGAAATTACAAAAGACCAATCTTTGGAGGAGAAGAACTACATAAGTGCGGCTATTGCCGACGCAAGATGTCTTCAAAATCCAAAAGCCCAATAGAAGGGGCTACCTCTTGCTCACGAAGATGAATCTCCTCCTCTTGAAGTCGAGCCAGCTCGCTGCGTAGTGAAGCCACCCGGCCCTCCAGCACGGCAGCCTCCTTAGCACTTTCCACATCCATATCCTCTGCGAGATGCAGCTCCGCCTGAATAGAGACCATCTCTACTTGCGATTCCTCTAGCCTGCCCCGCAATGATTGAATGCGTGAAGATAAGGTTGCAGCAAGAGCATGACGCTCTTGAAGGTCCGGCTCTAGAGGTTCTAGAGCCGCTTGGCAATCGGCTTTCTACACTTTAAGCACGGCAAGTCTGTCGCTATTAATACGCCCCAGAAAGTCTAGGTGGTTTGAAAATTTCAACAAATGAATCACCCTCTGAGTCCATAGCTCCATGGGGAATCCCAACGCCTGAACACCAATAGATAGCTGCTCGGTAATTCCCCGCTGCTTAAGTCAGGGTCGACTGAGATAAGACTATCTGCCGCAGCGTCTCCAGATGGTGCCAGACCAACTCATCTGAAGAAGTAATACCGAAAGATGTCATTGGCGGCAAATAGAACTCAACTTCACTATCAACATTGGCCCATAGGTCGGCGTCCGTGGTTGAAGAAGAGGGCGGCAAGGCTGGTACAATGGTAGTGCTTGGCACCTCAATAGCTTTGTCCTATCCCAACAGATTCTCTCATGTCCAGGAAGGCTCTTCTAATGTGGCCGCGTTGGGAAGTGCTAGAATTGTCTCAGTGTAACGACCCAAGATCCAGATATTGGGAAGAACCCGATACCATTCGAATCCTGGCCCACCGCCCACGAGCCGGAGGGATCGGAAGAGCTAAAAGGAGTGTGGAGGTACAAGGAAATCGGAAATAAAGTAGGATAATTCAAAAATTAACAGAAATAAATAATTTAACTACAATAGAGTCCAGTCCAACAAAAGTACAGTCTAAGGTAGAAAAGCGTACCCAACACCGAGGGAACACTCGGCCCGGCGAGCTGGCAACTAAGAACCTTCGCACATCACCCTCGAACCTCGAGGAAGAACCGCCACACCTGAAAAGTAGGGGTGATTCTCCTATCACTAGCTCAGTAGGGGTCCCGCGGAACCCCAATCGTAAACAACGGCGCTAGTGGAAAGCAGCAACAACAACAGGAACAACAAACTCGGTGGCCGATAAAAACTCGGCGCTACAGCTACTCCAACTGTACCAAAAAATACGCCCTGCTCTCACAGTCGGGGGACTACCGAACTAATGGAAAAACCTCTAGCTATGCCGCCAAAAAACACACCACGACAACTGGTGCGGACACCAGAACGAGCGAGTAGCATGAACCGGCGAGCCGATGGTGCCATATGCGGAGTGTTGGGTTAGGTGCAGTATTCAGAGGGGGGGGTGAATGAATATAACCTATTTAAAAGCCTTCACCCAATTAAAAATATGATGCTCACTAACTATCTAGAATGCTAACTAGACAGATATATCAAATCTGAAAGACTAATTAGCAGTAGCGAAATTCAACAAACAGACAGTGAGCAACCAAAGCAAAGCGCACCTAAGTATTCATTCAAACCATTCTTTCACTCAAATAAACTTTCGCTCACTCAACAGATTAAACACTCAGAACAAGATCTGATTAAATCATTTAATGAGCCTGTGATCAAACACTTGGAGCGCCCCTATGCAAACATCTAGCGGAAGCAAAAACATATAGAGAAATCAAACCACTGCACAGAGGTGTTTAGGTGGTTCGGTCCAGCAGACCTACATCCACCCCACACTCAATCCGAGTGTGGCTTCCACTAGCTCACGCTAGAAACTGCAGACTCAGTCTGCAACAGGTGCTGCCACACAGCTTGACCAGGGGAACAACCTCCCCTCTTCCTCCCAACCGGAGGGAACCACTAGTGACACCAGTCACTAGCAAACCAGAGACACACGGTCTCTCTTCCTCCAGACCCGGAGGGAAACCCCTGGACTTGAATCCACAAGCCCAGAACCGGAGACAAGTCTCCCTTCCTCCAAACCGGAGGGAACCCACAAGTAGCTCCCAGCTACTTGCAACCGGAGATCAGATCTCCCTTCTCCTGATCCACAGGAGGAACCCCGACCTCTCTACAGAGTATCGGAAAGCACAGCAAGCCAGAACACAAAGGAAAAAGCAATAAACGAAAATAACTTCAGCACACAAAAGCTGAAACATGAAATACACAATGTGGCTCTCAACGGAGCTGACTGGCCTGGATTTGATCCACGGCCCAGTAGACGGATCTTCAGGTAAGCTTTTCTTCCTCTTCTCTTCTCTTCTTCTTCTTCTGTTTCACTCTCTCAATCTCTGCTCTTCTATTCTCTTCGGCTCACTCTTCTATCTCTCTCTCTCTTTTCTTCTCCTTCTGCTCTACTTCTTTCTCTTTTCTTTTTCTATCTGGATCGTGGCTCTCTGTATGAGCTTTTCTTCTTTCCAACTCGATCACCTTCATCTGTGGACGAAGGTCTCATATATATAGCAGCAGCAGCATCAGCCACGACGTGTGACCTCCACATTTCCAGCCCTAATTATTCGGACCATGTGGCAGTCTCTCAGCAGGCTTCATTCCAACCTCGGATCACGTGCCCTCCTTAAGCTTCACGATCAAAGCACCTGTAAAACAGAGTATCGGATAAGTCATCAGTTTAAAGAACAACTCTGTATAGACTTATCAGAAGAACAACGTTTTAGAAGAAACCTGGACGAGGTTAGAACGAAACAACACGAGCTAACAAACGGCAACAACACGGAGACAACACGAAGACAGAATAAGGAAACGACACGAAGTCACTGTAACAAAACAAGCACTACAAAAGGAACGACACGAGGTACATACGAAGACAAAACAGAAACCAATCATGAAGTATGGTTTCAACAAACGAAAGACACAAGGTCTAGGAAGAACAACACGAAGACAGAATAAGAAAACGACACGAAGTGAAATGATAAAAACCATCACGAGTTGAAAACAACACGAAGACGAACACAGAAGTTGACACGGGGTTGAACAAGTAGACGTAAAAGATGACACGAGATTCACTGGGAAACGACACGAGGTGGTATACAGAAAGCAACACGAGGTGCTGCAATGTTCTGCACGCAGTGGAACAAAAATGACACGAAGACACAGAAACAACAGTAACCGACACGAAGTACATGAGAGGAAAAACGACACGAAGTCATGAAAATAGAAAAGTAATTTGACACGAAGTCAAAATGACAAGAAGTAAAACGACACGACGTCGTGAACATAAATCAACACGAAGTGTGATTACAACATAAGAAAGACACGGACTGATAACGACACGAAGTCGAAACAGTATTTGACACGGGGTAACACTACACGAGGTAAGACGACACGAAGACGAAATACAAAGAGACGACACGAAGTGAAAACAACACTATGTGAAAAACAACACTAAGTGAAACAGTAATCGACACGCGGTGAAAACAACACGACGACAGTGAGAACAACACGAGGTGAAATGACACGAGGTGTAGAAAACCAAGAATCGACACGAAGTGTGGTCAAGGCGAGAAAGACACTAAGTCAAAACCGAAAGACCAACACTAAGACAGAAACATAAAAATAACACGGAGACGTAGACACTAAAACAACACGAAGATGAAGACAAGGGAAACGACACGAAGTCTAACCTCATACAAGCTTTCCTGTCACGCATGGAAATCAACATGAGGTGTTGTAAGCTCATACGACACGAGATCTTTTCGTGTTAGTGAGGGGAAACAACACG
Source organism: Amorphophallus konjac (assembly GCA_022559845.1). Taxonomy (NCBI): domain Eukaryota; kingdom Viridiplantae; phylum Streptophyta; class Magnoliopsida; order Alismatales; family Araceae; genus Amorphophallus; species Amorphophallus konjac. Next base: position 278,128,059 of record CM040124.1, on the reverse strand, counting down.
AAAACTCAAGTACAGAAACAACACGAAGATGATGTACAATCTGATGTACAGACATGAAGAACAGTCCAAAGTATAGACTTGCACGAGCGAGCTACAGTGCCAAAGTATAGACTTCACGCTGTACAGACTTGGAAGACCAGTGTTGATTGTACTTGACGATGTAAACACTTAGCCTATGCAGACCAATGTACAGACTTTGGCGAAGCAAAAGGCTGTATAGACTTGGAGACCCAAAGCCATTGTATAGACTTTTGTCTAAGACAAGGCATGAGCTGACATTGTATATACTTAGCCAATGCAAACCAGTCTGATGTATAGACTTTAAGGAAATGCATGCTATAGTGCAATGTCTAGACTTGCGATGTGTTCGCCAAATGCACACTACAGTCCAATGTATGGACTTAGACGAATGATGCATGAGACGCTCAATGTATCGACTTTGAGCTTGCTGTGCAGTGAATAGACTTAGGGCATAAACCCCACGAAGCACTGTATAGACTATGCACATAACATAAGTCTAACATAAACAATATATCAATTGTACCAGTCACAGTCATGATGCAATCATCAAGGCACAATGTCATGAAAACACTATATCATTGCTATCATCAAAATACAATATCAATCATCAAAACCACAGCAATGAATGAATGCTTTATGCATCAGTTTAACATGTAACAAGACTGAACATCAAATATCTAAACTGAGCAGCAAGATGACTGAACATTTGATTGAACATTTGATTAACTCACATCAACAATCAATCACCAAAACCATCATCAAAACCACAAGGGCACAACAATCTCCCCCTTTTTGATGATGGCAACACTTTCAATATATTGAGTCATTCTGATGATGTGAGGCATTCTGAGGCATTCTGAAGACTCAAATTATTCTCCCCCTTTGACTTCATCAAAAAGAAAAATAATTTGAGAAATTATAGCATATATAAGAGTTCAGTCAAGTTCTCCCCCTTGGAGAAGGAATATGAACATGATTCAGCATGACAAGGAATGCTCCCCCTGAAGAGATGCCAATTGATATGCAAGTGATGCATGACATGGAAGCTCCCCCTCAATCAGTGGAATCTTATGAGATAGGAGAAGTTCAGGTCATTTAGCCAAGGACATGAGCAGAAGAAATTCAGTTACCAGATTTTTCAAGGATGCTCCAAACATAAGAAATTCTGCCATATTTTCAAAGAGATATCAATCTCATAATTCTAAAGCATAAGTTTTTCAAAGTCTTCTATCATAAGGGCTTATGAATGACATTTATTGAACATCATGGTTTAAACATGATGTATGCAGAGTTTATCAATAAAATTCTGTAATGATATCTAAAACCATGGTTTAATAAAAATGAACCAAGCCCTCATATTTATCTTGATTATCCTCCCTTTGTCTTACACAATCAAATCTATTGACTTCTTTCAGAATTACATGTACTAGTATTGAAATCAAGCAATTATGAAGTCATATGATTTTGTCTAGGGTGGTAGCAAATTGATTTTAGCATCAATATTCAGATATTTCAATTTATTCAACAATTTTCCTTGCTACAAATTTTACGTGCTTTCTAGTTCAGTACACACCTTGTAACTAGAGGATATACCTTGATCAGAGGCCAATATCCCTAAGTCCTTAGTGTGACTAACTGTCATGCCTTATGTAAACAGAGTTAGCATTTACACATCATGACACACTACAGCTCAATTTTTAATGAGTGAATTGTATTTCTCAGTGTGCATGCCATTGCTCTGCCTGATTTTCAATGAATTCTCATTTTACAGAGTTAACTAAGGCACCTCATGACACAGTCCTTTGGACTTTTGTTTCTCAGTGACCAATGTCATTGCTCTGACAGATATTACCCTTTAGACATTTCAGAAACATTCATTTGCTTCAAAACAATATTAATCTCATGTACTTAACCAATTAAAGTTATGTATTCAAAAGTGCAGATTTCAGGAGTTTTCACAAGACATAGCATGAAACAGGTGGTTAAGGTTTATTAAACATGCTTCAGATATTTTTAAGAGATTTTAAAGCCAAACTCATTGAATACATTAAACTTAAACCACATGAGTTATTTCAGTCATTCATAAAAACGTATAATAGAAGATTTCTAGTTCAAGATTTTCAGCTTTATGATCTAGATAGCCCATTGAAATCTTCATGAAAGACTGATAGAATTCTGAAGCCAAATGATACCAATTGATAGGAGAATTACCAATTGTTAAGAGAGATTTTGAAGCATAAAGTTTTTAGAATATGATCAAGGTTTGTCAACAAAATCAATAAGAAATGATATGCTATGAAATCTGACAAATGTATGCATTTGACAACCTATATGCAATGCATTGACTCCCCCTTACAATATGCATTTAAACATACATGCAAATCACATATATGCACTTCAGATGAGTAGAGTTCAGAGGTATCAATTCAGACAATGCTGATGAGGAATGATTATGCAAACACAGAATTAACTTGCTATGCAACATACTGTCCTACATGCAGGCTATGCACCAAGAATACATTAAACAAGTATGCAATCAATTCAGGTTTATGCATCCAATTCATGAGCATTTTTATCCTTTTTCAGATTTTTCAACATATGATGTAGTTCACTGTTTTACATGAAGACTAGACCCATGGTACTAGGCGAGGACTTGGTCCAAGGACCACCTCACACATGTCAGTAGCATCCAGACATACTCCATATGCCCTTCAACTTGTTCCATTTAATATACCATGATGATCATGTATGACAATGCAACATAAAGCAGTCCTTCATGCATTGAACAGCATCATTGACACATGTAATGACAAACAGTCTATACACAATCAGTCCAAGCGTGCATTCAATAACAAGCATGCAATGCATTAACACAAAACACATGCATGGACGCAGAGTCTGTATAGTGCATCAACCGTATATACTAAAGAAGCATTCAAATTCAGTTCAACATATAGTACGAGAAGAGCATCAGATATGCAGAGTTAAATTCAATAGCTGAGTCTGGAATGCAGACTGATCAACTAGACAAGAGAAGATCATACAACAAACAAGTAAATCAACATGTAATTCTCATTTTTTATACTCACAAGTTCAAATAATGAATTTAAAACAGATTTTAGAACTGGCCTGAATTGAATCATGGGGTTTTCTTTTTGAGTGCCTTGGTTGACCCCTTTTATTTCTCCTTCCAAGGCACACCTGCAGCAAGTCAATCAAGTTGATCCTGTAGAGACCCAAGCAGTCTTGGGTCCTGCACTACCCCTATCAGGTTTGTTAGCAGGGTAGTCATCAAATTCCATCAGATAGCAATTATTCATGGAATGACCAAGCCTTCCACAATATCTACATGACACCGCCGAATTAGCTGAAGTATGATGCCTATGTAGATGAGCATGAGTATTTCTTTGATTATCATGAAAATTTTTCTTTCCATAATCAGCTAGCCAACAGTTGGCAGCTTTGTGGCCTAGCTTACCACATTCAGAACATGTAAAAATCTTTCTTTTATATGCAACTTTATTTCTTCCAAAGTCATTTTTCTTTGTAGGAAATTTAGCATATTTGAAATTCTCATTCCTACCCTGGATATGCCAACAGTCTTTGACTGTGTGGCCATGCTTTCTACAATGAGAACATTGAAGGGAGTTTCTTCTAAACGACCCTGACCAGCATTGTGCAGCAACATGTCCTATTTTTCCACAGTTATAACAATCAATTTTCTTATCCCACGGGACATGCTTTCTAGCCTGATTGTTTTGAGCAGCTGCTAGGTCATCCTTTTCCATCAAATTACAATCATGCATCAAATGTCCGTGTTTGTGACAGTAGTGACAGATCTTTTTCTTTCTAGATGTATGCGAGTGTGGGTGAGGACTGTGATCAATATGCATAGAGGAGTTCTTTCTATATGTTTTCTGTTTTTCATTCTCTTTCTGATTTTTGTATTGAGGTGAGAATGAGGTAAAGGGATTTTCTTGTTCTGAACTTTTAACGAAAACAGTCTTCAATTTTTCTCCAAAAGCCTTCTCAGTCTTCTTCATGTCTGGACTGTAACCCAGTCCCTCCTTCTGAAAATTCACATTCGCACCAAGGAGCTTATTCAAATTGTCTCTTCCCTTAACAAATTTTGACAGGAAGTTTCTTAGATCTTCAATTTCTCTTTCCAAAGACACAATGTGGTCCTCACACAAAATGAGTTGATTTTGCAATTCATCATTCAGACTCTTCAGAGTCTCATTTTCTTGTGTCAATGTGAATTCAATACTCACTTCATTTTCTTTCAGAATAGATTTCCCTCTTTCAACTGTCAGCCATTTTTTCAGAAAAGATAGTATTAAGAACCATTAGCTTTTTGTTTTGTTCCTTCAGATGAAGGTTTTCTTCAATCAGCTTATCTTGTAATTTATCGGTTTCCTTCTTCTGACTCAGTAGTGAATCATTTTCTTCCTTCAAGGAAGTGATTAGTTTCTTCTGTATATTATCATTAGAGTCTAAATCTTCAATCAATTCTTTCAAGAATGCACATTCATTGCAAGCAGAATTATCAGAGCATTTTGTTTGAGCCTGAAGTTTTTCACATTGTTTCTTAAGGCATTCATTTTTGGATTTCACAATATCCAATTCAGAGCTAACACATTCAAGTTTTTTCATCAATTTTTCATTCTGGTTTTTATGCATATGGAAATCAGATAAATAGGCGTCATGAGATTTCTGCATATTTGAACAATTTTCACATTGTGGAGTAGAACTACTTCGATCACTTTTATTTTTCAATTTCTTGTATTGTTTTCTTAATTGTTCATGAGACTCGAACAACTCAGCGTATGCATTCTCCCAATCATTTAAAGAGAAGTTTTCGAAGATGTTTACCTCCTCATCATTATCCTCTTCCTGATCATTTGAGCTTGCCTTGCCATTATCATCTTCTGGATTATGGCTGTCACTATAGTCTCCTCCATTTCCGACTAAGCACAGTCCACCTTTTTCCTCATGTATGGCTTTCACTTGAGCCATGATTTCTTTTCCTGTTGAGCAACCTGCAATACAAGGAAACATGTCAATATTTACTAAGTCTCTCAGAATATTAAAGACTTCAGTATTCTCTTTAAACTTCCTCATGTCCCTCCTAGACCATCTGGCCTCATCCTGAGGCACTTTGTGTGGGCCCTTTGATATGAGATTCCATAATTTACGATTAATGGAACTCAGGTGAATGCCAATGCCGCCCAACCAACTACTGTAATTTGAACCATCAAATATCACAAGAGAAGACATTTAAACAAACAATTTTAGAACAGTAGTTGTTCGATGAGAGATCCAAGCAGCAGGACAGACACACACAGATAAGAAACTTCACACGATGGCAGGATCCCCTTCAGATCGTTGGATCTGTTGAGCTAGGAACCCGCTCTGATACCAATTGTTGGGTTAGGTGCAGTATTCAGAGGGGGGGGTGAATGAATATAACCTATTTAAAAGCCTTCACCCAATTAAAAATATGATGCTCACTAACTATCTAGAATGCTAACTAGACAGATATATCAAATCTGAAAGACTAATTAGCAGTAGCGGAATTCAACAAACAGACAGTGAGCAACCAAAGCAAAGCGCACCTAAGTATTCATTCAAACCATTCTTTCACTCAAATAAACTTTCGCTCACTCAACAGATTAAACACTCAGAACAAGATCTGATTAAATCATTTAATGAGCCAGTGATCAAACACTTGGAGCGCCCCTATGCAAACATCTAGCGGAAGCAAAAACATATAGAGAAATCAAACCGCTGCACAGAGGTGTTTAGGTGGTTCGGTCCAGCAGACCTACATCCACCCCACACTCAATCCGAGTGTGGCTTCCACTAGCTCACGCTAGAAACTGCAGACTCAGTCTGCAACAGGTGCTGCCACACAGCTTGACCAGGGGAACAACCTCCCCTCTTCCTCCCAACCAGAGGGAACCACTAGTGACACCAGTCACTAGCAAACCAGAGACACACGGTCTCTCTTCCTCCATACCCGGAGGGAAACCCCTGGACTTGAATCCACAAGCCCAGAACCAGAGACAAGTCTCCCTTCCTCCAAACCGGAGGGAACCCACAAGTAGCTCCCAGCTACTTGCAACCGGAGATCAGATCTCCCTTCTCCTGATCCACAGGAGGAACCCCGACCTCTCTACAGAGTATCGGAAAGCACAGCAAGCCAGAACACAAAGGAAAAAGCAATAAACGAAAATAACGTCAGCACACAAAAGCTGAAACACGAAATACACAATGTGGCTCTCAACGGAGCTGACTGGCCTGGATTTGATCCACGGTCCAGTAGACGGATCTTCAGGTAAGCTTTTCTTCCTCTTCTCTTCTCTTCTTCTTCTTCTGTTTCACTCTCTCAATCTCTGCTCTTCTATTCTCTTCGGCTCACTCTTCTATCTCTCTCTCTCTTTTCTTCTCCTTCTGCTCTACTTCTTTCTCTTTTCTTTTTCTATCTGGATCGTGGCTCTCTGTATGAGCTTTTCTTCTTGCCAACTCGATCACCTTCATCTGTGGACGAAGGTCTCATATATATAGCAGCAGCAGCATCAGCCACGACGTGTGACCTCCACATTTCCAGCCCTAATTATTCGGACCACGTGGCAGTCTCTCAGCAGGCTTCATTCCAGCCTCGGATCACGTGCCCTCCTTAAGCTTCACGATCAAAGCACCTGTAAAACAGAGTATCGGATAAGTCATCAGTTTAAAGAACAACTCTGTATAGACTTCTCAGAAGAACAGCATTTTAGAAGAAACCTGGACGAGGTTAGAACGAAACAACACGAGCTAACAAACGGCAACAACACGGAGACAACACGAAGACAGAATAAGGAAACGACACGAAGTCACTGTAACAAAACAAGCACTACAAAAGGAACGACACGAGGTACATACGAAGACAAAACAGAAACCAATCATGAAGTATGGTTTCAACAAACGAAAGACACAAGGTCTAGGAAGAACAACACGAAGACAGAATAAGAAAACGACACGAAGTGAAATGATAAAAACCATCACGAGTTAAAACAACACGAAGACGAACACAGAAGTTGACACGGGGTTGAACAAGTAGACGTAAAAGATGACACGAGATTCACTGGGAAACGACACGAGGTGGTATACAGAAAGCAACACGAGGTGCTGCAATGTTCTGCACGCAGTGGAACAAAAACGACACGAAGACACAGAAACAACAGTAACCGACACGAAGTACATGAGAGGAAAAACGACACGAAGTCATGAAAATAGAAAAGTAATTTGACACGAAGTCAAAATGACAAGAAGTAAAACGACACGACGTCGTGAACATAAATCAACACGAAGTGTGATTACAACATAAGAAAGACACGGACTGATAACGACACGAAGTCGAAACAGTATTTGACACGGGGTAACACTACACGAGGTAAGACGACACGAAGACGAAATACAAAGAGACGACACGAAGTGAAAACAACACTAAGTGAAAAACAACACTAAGTGAAACAGTAATCGACACGCGGTGAAAACAACACGACGACAGTGAGAACAACACGAGGTGAAATGACACGAGGTGTAGAAAACCAAGAATCGACACGAAGTGTGGTCAAGGCGAGAAGACACTAAGTCAAAACCGAAAGACCAACACTAAGACAGAAACATAAAAATAACACGGAGACGTAGACACTAAAACAACACGAAGATGAAGACAAGGGAAACGACACGAAGTCTAACCTCATACAAGCTTTCCTGTCACGCATGGAAATCAACATGAGGTGTTGTAAGCTCATACGACACGAGATCTTTTCGTGTTAGTGAGGGGAAACAACACGAAAACTCAAGTACAGAAACAACACGAAGATGATGTACAATCTGATGTACAGACATGAAGAACAGTCCAAAGTATAGACTTGCACGAGCGAGCTACAGTGCCAAAGTATAGACTTCACGCTGTACAGACTTGGAAGACCAGTGTTGATTGTACTTGACGATGTAAACACTTAGCCTATGCAGACCAATGTACAGACTTTGGCGAAGCAAAAGGCTGTATAGACTTGGAGACTCAAAGCCATTGTATAGACTTTTGTCTAAGACAAGGCATGAGCTGACGTTGTATATACTTAGCCAATGCAAACCAGTCCGATGTATAGACTTTAAGGAAATGCATGCTACAGTGCAATGTCTAGACTTGCGATGTGTTCGCCAAATGCACACTACAGTCCAATGTATGGACTTAGACGAATGATGCATGAGACGCTCAATGTATCGACTTTGAGCTTGCTGTGCAGTGAATAGACTTAGGGCATAAACCCCACGAAGCACTGTATAGACTATGCACATAACATAAGTCTAACATAAACAATATATCAATTGTACCAGTCACAGTCATGATGCAATCATCAAGGCACAATGTCATGAAAACACTATATCATTGCTATCATCAAAATACAATATCAATCATCAAAACCACAGCAATGAATGAATGCTTTATGCATCAGTTTAACATGTAACAAGACTGAACATCAAATATCTAAACTGAGCAGCAAGATGACTGAACATTTGATTGAACATTTGATTAACTCACATCAACAATCAATCACCAAAACCATCATCAAAATCACAAGGGCACAACGATCTCCCCCTTTTTGATGATGGCAACACTTTCAATATATTGAGTCATTCTGATGATGTGAGGCATTCTGAGGTATTCTGAAGACTCAAATTATTCTCCCCCTTTGACTTCATCAAAAAGAAAAATAATTTGAGAAATTATAGCATATATAAGAGTTCAGTCAAGTTCTCCCCCTTGGAGAAGGAATATGAACATGATTCAGCATGACAAGGAATGCTCCCCCTGAAGAGATGCCAATTGATATGCAAGTGATGCATGACATGGAAGCTCCCCCTCAATCAGTGGAATCTTATGAGATAGGAGAAGTTCAGGTCATTTAGCCAAGGACATGAGCAGAAGAAATTCAGTTACCAGATTTTTCAAGGATGCTCCAAACATAAGAAATTCTGCCATATTTTCAAAGAGATATCAATCTCATAATTCTAAAGCATAAGTTTTTCAAAGTCTTCTATCATAAGGGCTTATGAATGACATTTATTGAACATCATGGTTTAAACATGATGTATGCAGAGTTTATCAATAAAATTCTGTAATGATATCTAAAACCATGGTTTAATAAAAATGAACCAAGCCCTCATATTTATCTTGATTATCCTCCCTTTGTCTTACACAATCAAATCTATTGACTTCTTTCAGAATTACATGTACTAGTATTGAAATCAAGCAATTATGAAGTCATATGATTTTGTCTAGGGTGGTAGCAAATTGATTTTAGCATCAATATTCAGATATTTCAATTTATTCAACAATTTTCCTTGCTACAAATTTTACGTGCTTTCTAGTTCAGTACACACCTTGTAACTAGAGGATATACCTTGATCAGAGGCTAATATCCCTAAGTCCTTAGTGTGACTAACTGTCATGCCTTATGTAAACAGAGTTAGCATTTACACATCATGACACACTACAGCTCAATTTTTAATGAGTGAATTGTATTTCTCAGTGTGCATGCCATTGCTCTGCCTGATTTTCAATGAATTCTCATTTTACAGAGTTAACTAAGGCACCTCATGACACAGTCCTTTGGACTTTTGTTTCTCAGTGACCAATGTCATTGCTCTGACAGATATTACCCTTTAGACATTTCAGAAACATTCATTTGCTTCAAAACAATATTAATCTCATGTACTTAACCAATTAAAGTTATGTATTCAAAAGTGCAGATTTCAGGAGTTTTCACAAGACATAGCATGAAACAGGTGGTTAAGGTTTATTAAACATGCTTCAGATATTTTTAAGAGATTTTAAAGCCAAACTCATTGAATACATTAAACTTAAACCACATGAGTTATTTCAGTCATTCATAAAAACGTATAATAGAAGATTTCTAGTTCAAGATTTTCAGATTTATGATCTAGATAGCCCATTGAAATCTTCATGAAAGACTGATAGAATTCTGAAGCCAAATGATACCAATTGATAGGAGAATTACCAATTGTTAAGAGAGATTTTGAAGCATAAAGTTTTTAGAATATGATCAAGGTTTGTCAACAAAATCAATAAGAAATGATATGCTATGAAATCTGACAAATGTATGCATTTGACAACCTATATGCAATGCATTGACTCCCCCTTACAATATGCATTTAAACATACATGCAAATCACATATATGCACTTCAGATGAGTAGAGTTCAGAGGTATCAATTCAGACAATGCTGATGAGGAATGATTATGCAAACACAGAATTAACTTGCTATGCAACATACTGTCCTACATGCAGGCTATGCACCAAGAATACATTAAACAAGTATGCAATCAATTCAGGTTTATGCATCCAATTCATGAGCATTTTTATCCTTTTTCAGATTTTTCAACATATGATGTAGTTCACTGTTTTACATGAAGACTAGACCCATGGTACTAGGCGGAGGACTTGGTCCAAGGACCACCTCACACATGTCAGTAGCATCCAGACATACTCCATATGCCCTTCAACTTGTTCCATTTAATATACCATGATGATCATGTATGACAATGCAACATAAAGCAGTCCTTCATGCATTGAACAGCATCATTGACACATGTAATGACAAACAGTCTATACACAATCAGTCCAAGCGTGCATTCAATAACAAGCATGCAATGCATTAACACAAAACACATGCATGGACGCAGAGTCTGTATAGTGCATCAACCGTATATACTAAAGAAGCATTCAAATTCAGTTCAACATATAGTACGAGAAGAGCATCAGATATGCAGAGTTAAATTCAATAGCTGAGTCTGGAATGCAGACTGATCAACTAGACAAGAGAAGATCATACAACAAACAAGTAAATCAACATGGAATTCTCATTTTTTATACTCACAAGTTCAAATAATGAATTTAAAACAGATTTTAGAACTGGCCTGAATTGAATCATGGGGTTTTCTTTTTGAGTGCCTTGGTTGACCCCTTTTATTTCTCCTTCCAAGGCACACCTGCAGCAAGTCAATCAAGTTGATCCTGTAGAGACCCAAGCAGTCTTGGGTCCTGCACTACCCCTATCAGGTTTCTTAGCAGGGTAGTCATCAAATTCCATCAGATAGCAATTATTCATGGAATGACCAAGCCTTCCACAATATCTACATGACACCGCCGAATTAGCTGAAGTATGATGCCTATGTAGATGAGCATGAGTATTTCTTTGATTATCATGAAAATTTTTCTTTCCATAATCAGCTAGCCAACAGTTGGCAGCTTTGTGGCCTAGCTTACCACATTCAGAACATGTAAAAATCTTTCTTTTATATGCAACTTTATTTCTTCCAAAGTCATTTTTCTTTGTAGGAAATTTAGCATATTTGAAATTCTCATTCCTACCCTGGATATGCCAACAGTCTTTGACTGTGTGGCCATGCTTTCTACAATGAGAACATTGAAGGGAGTTTCTTCTAAACGACCCTGACCAGCATTGTGCAGCAACATGTCCTATTTTTCCACAGTTATAACAATCAATTTTCTTATCCCACGGGACATGCTTTCTAGCCTGATTGTTTTGAGCAGCTGCTAGGTCATCCTTTTCCATCAAATTACAATCATGCATCAAATGTCCGTGTTTGTGACAGTAGTGACAGATCTTTTTCTTTCTAGATGTATGCGAGTGTGGGTGAGGACTGTGATCAATATGCATAGAGGAGTTCTTTCTATATGTTTTCTGTTTTTCATTCTCTTTCTGATTTTTGTATTGAGGTGAGAATGAGGTAAAGGGATTTTCTTGTTCTGAACTTTTAACGAAAACAGTCTTCAATTTTTCTCCAAAAGCCTTCTCAGTCTTCTTCATGTCTGGACTGTAACCCAGTCCCTCCTTCTGAAAATTCACATTCGCACCAAGGAGCTTATTCAAATTGTCTCTTCCCTTAACAAATTTTGACAGGAAGTTTCTTAGATCTTCAATTTCTCTTTCCAAAGACACAATGTGGTCCTCACACAAAATGAGTTGATTTTGCAATTCATCATTCAGACTCTTCAGAGTCTCATTTTCTTGTGTCAATGTGAATTCAATACTCACTTCATTTTCTTTCAGAATAGATTTCCCTCTTTCAACTGTCAGCCATTTTTTCAGAAAAGATAGTATTAAGAACCATTAGCTTTTTGTTTTGTTCCTTCAGATGAAGGTTTTCTTCAATCAGCTTATCTTGTAATTTATCGGTTTCCTTCTTCTGACTCAGTAGTGAATCATTTTCTTCCTTCAAGGAAGTGATTAGTTTCTTCTGTATATTATCATTAGAGTCTAAATCTTCAATCAATTCTTTCAAGAATGCACATTCATTGCAAGCAGAATTATCAGAGCATTTTGTTTGAGCCTGAAGTTTTTCACATTGTTTCTTAAGGCATTCATTTTTGGATTTCACAATATCCAATTCAGAGCTAACACATTCAAGTTTTTTCATCAATTTTTCATTCTGGTTTTTATGCATATGGAAATCAGATAAATAGGCGTCATGAGATTTCTGCATATTTGAACAATTTTCACATTGTGGAGTAGAACTACTTCGATCACTTTTATTTTTCAATTTCTTGTATTGTTTTCTTAATTGTTCATGAGACTCGAACAACTCAGCGTATGCATTCTCCCAATCATTTAAAGAGAAGTTTTCGAAGATGTTTACCTCCTCATCATTATCCTCTTCCTGATCATTTGAGCTTGCCTTGCCATTATCATCTTCTGGATTATGGCTGTCACTATAGTCTCCTCCATTTCCGACTAAGCACAGTCCACCTTTTTCCTCATGTATGGCTTTCACTTGAGCCATGATTTCTTTTCCTGTTGAGCAACCTGCAATACAAGGAAACATGTCAATATTTACTGAGTCTCTCAGAATATTAAAGACTTCAGTATTCTCTTTAAACTTCCTCATGTCCCTCCTAGACCATCTGGCCTCATCCTGAGGCACTTTGTGTGGGCCCTTTGATATGAGATTCCATAATTTACGATTAATGGAACTCAGGTGAATGCCAATGCCGCCCAACCAACTACTGTAATTTGAACCATCAAATATCACAAGAGAAGACATTTAAACAAACAATTTTAGAACAGTAGTTGTTCGATGAGAGATCCAAGCAGCAGGACAGACACACACACAGATAAGAAACTTCACACGATGGCAGGATCCCCTTCAAATCGTTGGATCTGTTGAGCTAGGAACCCGCTCTGATACCAATTGTTGGGTTAGGTGCAGTATTCAGAGGGGGGGGTGAATGAATATAACCTATTTAAAAGCCTTCACCCAATTAAAAATATGATGCTCACTAACTATCTAGAATGCTAACTAGACAGATATATCAAATCTGAAAGACTAATTAGCAGTAGCGGAATTCAACAAACAGACAGTGAGCAACCAAAGCAAAGCGCACCTAAGTATTCATTCAAACCATTCTTTCACTCAAATAAACTTTCGCTCACTCAACAGATTAAACACTCAGAACAAGATCTGATTAAATCATTTAATGAGCCTGTGATCAAACACTTGGAGCGCCCCTATGCAAACATCTAGCGGAAGCAAAAACATATAGAGAAATCAAACCACTGCACAGAGGTGTTTAGGTGGTTCGGTCCAGCAGACCTACATCCACCCCACACTCAATCCGAGTGTGGCTTCCACTAGCTCACGCTAGAAACTGCAGACTCAGTCTGCAACAGGTGCTGCCACACAGCTTGACCAGGGGAACAACCTCCCCTCTTCCTCCCAACCAGAGGGAACCACTAGTGACACCAGTCACTAGCAAACCAGAGACACACGGTCTCTCTTCCTCCATACCCGGAGGGAAACCCCTGGACTTGAATCCACAAGCCCAGAACCGGAGACAAGTCTCCCTTCCTCCAAACCGGAGGGAACCCACAAGTAGCTCCCAGCTACTTGCAACCGGAGATCAGATCTCCCTTCTCCTGATCCACAGGAGGAACCCCGACCTCTCTACAGAGTATCGGAAAGCACAGCAAGCCAGAACACAAAGGAAAAAGCAATAAACGAAAATAACGTCAGCACACAAAAGCTGAAACACGAAATACACAATGTGGCTCTCAACGGAGCTGACTGGCCTGGATTTGATCCACGGTCCAGTAGACGGATCTTCAGGTAAGCTTTTCTTCCTCTTCTCTTCTCTTCTTCTTCTTCTGTTTCACTCTCTCAATCTCTGCTCTTCTATTCTCTTCGGCTCACTCTTCTATCTCTCTCTCTCTTTTCTTCTCCTTCTGCTCTACTTCTTTCTCTTTTCTTTTTCTATCTGGATCGTGGCTCTCTGTATGAGCTTTTCTTCTTGCCAACTCGATCACCTTCATCTGTGGACGAAGGTCTCATATATATAGCAGCAGCATCATCAGCCACGACGTGTGACCTCCACATTTCCAGCCCTAATTATTCGGACCACGTGGCAGTCTCTCAGCAGGCTTCATTCCAGCCTCGGATCACGTGCCCTCCTTAAGCTTCACGATCAAAGCACCTGTAAAACAGAGTATCGGATAAGTCATCAGTTTAAAGAACAACTCTGTATAGACTTCTCAGAAGAACAGCATTTTAGAAGAAACCTGGACGAGGTTAGAACGAAACAACACGAGCTAACAAACGGCAACAACACGGAGACAACACGAAGACAGAATAAGGAAACGACACGAAGTCACTGTAACAAAACAAGCACTACAAAAGGAACGACACGAGGTACATACGAAGACAAAACAGAAACCAATCATGAAGTATGGTTTCAACAAACGAAAGACACAAGGTCTAGGAAGAACAACACGAAGACAGAATAAGAAAACGACACGAAGTGAAATGATAAAAACCATCACGAGTTGAAAACAACACGAAGACGAACACAGAAGTTGACACGGGGTTGAACAAGTAGACGTAAAAGATGACACGAGATTCACTGGGAAACGACACGAGGTGGTATATAGAAAGCAACACGAGGTGCTGCAATGTTCTGCACGCAGTGGAACAAAAATGACACGAAGACACAGAAACAACAGTAACCGACACGAAGTACATGAGAGGAAAAACGACACGAAGTCATGAAAATAGAAAAGTAATTTGACACGAAGTCAAAATGACAAGAAGTAAAACGACACGACGTCGTGAACATAAATCAACACGAAGTGTGATTACAACATAAGAAAGACACGGACTGATAACGACACGAAGTCGAAACAGTATTTGACACGGGGTAACACTACACGAGGTAAGACGACACGAAGACGAAATACAAAGAGACGACACGAAGTGAAGTTGACACGAAGTGAAAACAACACTAAGTGAAAAATAACACTAAGTGAAACAGTAATCGACATGCGGTGAAAACAACACGACGACGGTGAGAACAACACGAGGTGAAATGACACGAGGTGTAGAAAACCAAGAATCGACACGAAGTGTGGTCAAGGCGAGAAAGACACTAAGTCAAAACCGAAAGACCAACACTAAGATAGAAACATAAAAATAACACGGAGACGTAGACACTAAAACAACACGAAGATGAAGACAAGGGAAACGACACGAAGTCTAACCTCATACAAGCTTTCCTGTCACGCATGGAAATCAACATGAAGTGTTGTAAGCTCATACGACATGAGATCTTTTCGTGTTAGTGAGGGGAAACAACACGAAAACTCAAGTACAGAAACAGCACGAAGATGATGTACAATCTGATGTACAGACATGAAGAACAGTCCAAAGTATAGACTTGCACGAGCGAGCTACAGTGCCAAAGTATAGACTTCACGCTGTACAGACTTGGAAGACCAGTGTTGATTGTACTTGACGATGTAAACACTTAGCCTATGCAGACCAATGTACAGACTTTGGCGAAGCAAAAGGCTGTATAGACTTGGAGACCCAAAGCCATTGTATAGACTTTTGTCTAAGATAAGGCATGAGCTGACGTTGTATATACTTAGCCAATGCAAACCAGTCCGATGTATAGACTTTAAGGAAATGCATGCTACAGTGCAATGTCTAGACTTGCGATGTGTTCGCCAAATGCACACTACAGTCCAATGTATGGACTTAGACGAATGATGCATGAGACGCTCAATGTATCGACTTTGAGCTTGCTGTGCAGTGAATAGACTTAGGGCATAAACCCCACGAAGCACTGTATAGACTATGCACATACCATAAGTCTAACATAAACAATATATCAGTTGTACCAGTCACAGTCATGATGCAATCATCAAGGCACAATGTCATGAAAACACTATATCATTGCTATCATCAAAATACAATATCAATCATCAAAACCACAGCAATGAATGAATGCTTTATGCATCAGTTTAACATGTAACAAGACTGAACATCAAATATCTAAACTGAGCAGCAAGATGACTAAACATTTGATTGAACATTTGATTAACTCACATCAACAATCAATCACCAAAACCATCATCAAAACCACAGGGGCACAACACGGAGCACCAATCGGACTACATCGGCTTTCCTTTGAAATGGAGATAGTTTGACTTGAGTTTGGATACTTTTAGCCTTTGTTTGTATTACATTTGGGCTTGTAATATGTCTTTTCACTTGGGTTTTAATTTTGGGCTGATTGTAAGGCTCTTAAAAGGCCATTTGGTTTCAAGCCCTTTAGAATCCATTAAGGAGGAGTGGCCCTTAGGCTTCATGATGGATCCATAAGCCATGTAAGGCCCAATTGGGCCTCCTTCTTTCATGGGCCATCTAGATGGGAAAGACCATAAGCCATGCTTGATTGAATGGGCTTAAGGGTGGCCTTGGACCAAACTTGGCCCATTCTTGGCCCATGAAGGGGGCGCCCCCTTCTTTGGATGTATTAGGCTAGTTTTTTTTATTTTCTTTTCTTCCCTCCCTTATTTACCATTAGGGAATATGGAGAAGGCTGCTGGTCCAAAAGAATGGCTGCCACCTACCCCCGCTCCCCTTTGAATTTCAAAGGTAGGTGAAAGTAGGTGAGTCCATGTCCCCTTGTCTCCCCCTCTCTCCCTCTCATTGTCAAAGGGGTGCACCCCCCTCCATTCCCATTGGTTCCATCGAACCTCCCAGCCCCCTCCCCTTGCCAAACCCCTATTTAAACACTTGTATAATGTTAGTGCAAAGGTTAATGAAGTTTTTGTGAAGGAATTCTGAGTTAAGAGAGTGATTCTCTTTCCCCCCCCCATGGGTGTGATGCCCTGCCCAATCCTGTGACGGGATTAATGTTGGGCGTGTTACTCGCCCCCCTATTCCCCCCATCATCTTATTATCTGGTTCCATGAAAATTATCAGTAATACTTCATCAAGTCAGGAAGATTTCAAAGGTGGTTTCACGTCGATCGGAGTTCTGGACCGTCGGCAGCAATTCTTCTCGTGACGGCGCGTAAATCTGCCCGAGCCTGCTGTCCAGATATGGAGTTTACTGATTACAAATTTCCCCAGATCTCCTCTCAAGCCATCGGGAGTTGCCTTTAGGAATGATTGTAGGATTTTGAGTCCTCTTCGTGCTGCCGGCAATCTCGTCTCGATCCGAAATCTGTGCTGATCGTGGCAACGATTCTCATGTGGATCATGCAAGTTGATCTGTGCAGACCCGACTCAGAACCAGAGTCTGCCCCGCCTCATCCTATCCAGATCTGTGCGAGCTCTTTTGACTACGTCTTCCTCTGGACGTCGCCAACGAGCTCCCACAAACGGCGCCTCGATCCGACATCGGCAACCAATTTTCCTATAATTAATTGTCTTCCTGTGGAGTTCTGGGTGCATAAAACCAGAAGCCGAGTTCAGTCGCTGTTGCGCCCAGATCTGAAAGGATCTGCTCACGCCCTTCGGAGTACACAAACTACGTCATGTCACCGACGTTCTCCAACAAATGGCACTCTGATCCGCCATTGGATATTGGCGTACAGGCCTTCGCAAGTTTGCTGCGCAGGGTGACCCGCGCGGGCGGAACCGAGTCGACTTCCATTCGGCTCACCCGATCGGCTTCGACTCGCGTCCCTCGCCTCCTGCAAGTGCGGCCCGTAAACCCAGGTTCCAGCAACCCCAACTTTAGTGTTTGTAGCCCTTTACCTCCCTGCGTGGAGTGGGCATCAGGTTCTGAAATTGTAAATTTAACAATTGTGTGTATTGGGGTTGTTTGGATTCGGCCGGGAATTCTTCCCCACGCCTAGTCGTGGACGTATGCGCTCATTCCTCTCTCACATTGCTGATTTAGTATATGTTCTATCATGCTGCGTCTGTGAGATTAGGGCCATTATCTAGCTACAAATCACCGTGAATGTGAGTTGAGAGTGTCCGTTCCTTAGCTCCAGTCGAGCACCGAGCTCGGACTACACCACCCTAGGCGACAGTGGTTCCTTAACCTCTGCGATCCCCATGTTTCCCTCGTAAGAGATGATCATCGGGCTAGTTAGAGTGCTGTTGAGAGACGTCTCCACCCGGAGAACACCACGGTGGTCAGCCGCCCAGCTTGCCTTTAGCGTGTTAGTGCTGGCCGCACATCAAGTCCGTCGTACATCTTAGCCCGGTCGTCATCCATCCTGCATCAACAACCCTATCATAAAGGCCTGTCTCACAGACGAAGGCCCAACCCAAAACCACGCGGTCTAGGTAGACACGATCATGAACTCACAATCGTGACGCCAACACAGTCTAGGGAAAACTCTCGGTGATGCTCACTGGAAACCCTAGACCTCTACCGCAGGAAACCACCCGAAAACTATGAGTAAAACCACGTCTCGTAGACGTGAAACAAAAACTTGAATCACGAGTATCTCAGATCACATGATGGGAGTACTTGCTCACCAGAAGTAAGGTCGGATGCATCCACTAACGACTTAGACCGCAGCCTCAGGCGTCTCCTTGCGATGCCCCAAGCGGAGATAGAGACACCGTACAGTAACCAGGAACATAAAATAAGGACTAGCTGGGGTCATGCTCGTCAGCGCGGGTCTGATGCCCCCAACCAAGTGTGCACACACAGACCATGCACCCTAGGTCAGATCCTCTATCTGGCTCTTCCCCCAAGCCCAGACTTAGGCTGCGCGAAGGGGCCCTACGGTAACCAGCCTAAAAACCGTCTCTCTCGGGTAAGCTGCTCCACCACTCCCTGGTGGGTCACCACACGCGTGCTGTAAGAAGGCTACGACTAGTGGGGAGTCACTAACATGAACACGGAAAGCCACGCATGAACCCATCGTGAGTAATGCAGAGTAACAGGTGGCTCGGGGCCACCAGACTATGGACAGTCCAATAGACCTAATAAACCCAATGGTCCTTGAGTCACGTGACTCGGGTCAAGACGGCTGCACATGACGGCACAGCATCGTTAATCTAGCCTAATCCCTAGGTCTGAAACCACGGTAGCACGATTTACAAGGCATCTCAAAAGCCACCGAGTCGATCCCCTATCCAAGGGAAAAGCGGGCAACCTCTAGCCCTAGGCTGGGTGACTGGACTTGCAGTCCAAGGGCCAAACTCACGGCCCACTTGGAAAACACTTACCGGAATGCCAATGACGTGCGGGGATAGCCCTCCGTACACACGCCAACTCACCGAGACTCGATCTAGCGAAAACACGAAAGCTCGGAATACATGGGGTCACCCAGACCCTCCAAACCCACGGGCAAGCTAATCGAGGTAACATGGTATCTCCGGACACCTAAAAACATGATCACGGAACCCAAGGGGTGCCCAGGACATCAACGAGACCAAAGGTCGATCACTGGGTCACAACCGGGTCGACCGGGGGCCAAAACAACGTAAACGGATCACGGCTAGCACGGAAAACTGAGTTGCGGTCCTCCCTGGACTGTCACATCAAGTGGCACACATTGGACCGCAAGCCACAAATAGCGGTCCACTCTGGGCCACTACCCTCCAAGTGGCGGTCTCTATAGGACCGCTACTTCCTAGGAATACCTGGAATAAGGCAGCCATCCTCGGGTCGTAACCAGCAAATGGCGGCCATCTCCCTGGCCACAACTCAGGGGAAACGGTCAGACACTTGACCGTCTTAACCGGGAATCACGAAGTGGCGGTCCTGGCCTAAAAGCTACTATCAAGTAGAGGTCAGTCGCGAGGCCGCTACTTCGAACCGACTTAATGGGATGAGTGGCGGTCCCCAGAGGGCCACCTCATATAGTGACGGTCTCTGGTATGATCGCTACTTCATTCCAAACCCAAAACTAGCGAACTCCACAAAAAACCCCATTCCACGCCCCATTTACACCCATGTGAAGGGGAAAACAAGGGGAAACCATTCCCCAACCTCTCTAGCACCGAGAGGACCCATTTAAACCCTAAAAATGCGATCAAAACACTAAATCCGACTCACATCCCAAAATCATGCATTTTAACCCCGGCGGGAATGTTAGTTTATGCCAGCGTCTCCCTTAGGGATTTGGTGTGTACCACGTGGGGTATGGGACCCACGTGGACCATCGGTGCTTGGCAGCCCAACCCGCTGCATAGATTATGGGATCCATGTGCGAAGCCCCACATGTCTGCCCGTAGCACGATAGTGTGGGGCTTTGCGCTGCCATAAGGAAATACAGTTGTGCCTTCGCTACCAGCTCGAGCTTTTAGTGCAACGGTAGGGGCTTGATCCTATATACTAGTATCAGAGCGAGGTCGCGGGTTCAAATCCCCCAGGTGCCGCTGGGGGGGAGATTGTTGGTTTATGCCAGCATCTCCCTTAGGGATTTGGTGTGTACCACGTGGGGTATGGGACCCACATGGACCATCGGTGCTTGGCAGCCCAATCTGTCGCATGGATAATGGTGTCCATGTGTGAAGCCCCTCATGTTCGCCCACAGCACGATAGTGTGGGGCTCTGCGTTGCCATAAGGAAATACGGTTCTGCCTTCGCTACCAGCTCGAGCTTTTAGCTCAACGGTAGGGGCTTGATCCTATAAATGTTGGGTCTCCTCTAAGATGGTATGAGGGGGAAGAATGCCGAATCTCCTCTGGATTGATAAGCAGTATGTGTACTACTTTGGGCTGAATTATTTTAAATGATTGGAAACTTGATGAATAGTTTTGAGTGATGGCAACAATCTAGCTTGACCTGGTTGACTAAAGTGTTGACTTTGTCAACTTTATCTTGACATGATGATATGTGTATTTTGATATGCATTTTGATGACTCTTTTATGTCAGTTGATCATAAATGTTGTTGGCATTTTATATGTAGTCTTTGCATAAGAATAGAGTCAGTGCAACACTTAGTTCATTCTATATTAAGTCCGTGCATAGGGTGCATCTCATGCGTATAAGATCTGTGCAATTCACTATTCCAATCGATGCTAGTTCAGCTTTAGGCTGACTAAGGTCGGTGCATATCGACGCAAGGGTCGGTGCATGTCTTGTCTTAGGTAGTACAAGGTCGGTGCAGTTTTTTCTGCTGCACGCTTGCACACAGTCGGTGCACGTTCTGCCTTACATTCATGGGACCTCGGTGCATCTCTCTGTTAGTCCATGTCTAGATCAGGTAATAGTTAAGTCGGTGCAATCTTCGTTGATAGACGCGACTAAGTCCGTGCATGTTGAGCTCTAGGCACAGCAAGTCGGTGCAATAATTACTGTCGCACGCCATCAAGTCGGTGCAACCTTTGCACCGTGCACATAAAGTCTGTACACACTTCGTTGGCTTGTCTGTGCATGAGTAGTCTGTGAGTCATAAGTCTGTGCAAGGTTGCTCACGGCACATTTAGTCAGTACAGTGTTTGTGCTTCACACACACGTAGTATGTGGACTTTGTAGTCCTGCGTTGGGATCATGTCTGTGCATATGTTTGCTACGTGTACATTAAGTCCGTGGACATATAATCAAATTCTGTGTTGAGTCTGTGCACTTTAGTTCTGACTATATTTCAACTCCGTGCAATCTCTTTATCTCTTATAAAATTGTCATACGCTGAAATTGAGTCTGATACTTTGACAGGATACTTGTTCGAGGAAGTTAAGAAAGGCACGTGATCCAAGAATGGAAGATGTGCCAGGATTGTGACACGTGGAAAGTAGTCGAGCTGGGATGCTGCCATGTGGCCTAGGAATGTCAGATCTGGATAAGGCAATTGGGCAGGAACCGTGGTGAGCACGCGCCCTACCTCTCTGCTGCTGCCCATGAATAAGGAGATGCTCGTTCAAAAGACGAACTGATCACGACAGAATAGTTGAGTGAAATATTGGGTAAAGAAGCTGAGTGAGAACAAGAGTAAGCCCTATCCAGATTGATAGAGAGCAAATCTGAGAAGATAAAAGGGAAGAGATTTTGGAGAGACGACTTTTAGAGAGTGTCTGTCATCAGTCTCTAGGTTCAGAACTGGAGCTGATCTTGCTCATTGTTGAGCTACATTCCTGTTTGGGTTTCTTGATTTTTGCTTTGTTTCATTTCATTTTTGAAACTCTTGTTCAAGCTGTGTGTCAGCAGAGGTTAAGCTGTAATCCTCAGTGTGTAGAGGTGGATTTCTATGGATAGGTTAAGTTATAATCCTCAGCGGTTGCAGAGGAGGATTCCTCTGGACAGTAAGCTGTGAAGCTCAGCAGGTTGTAGGGATCCGTCCACGAAGCTGTGGATCTGCGGCAAGCTATGAGTCAGCAGTGAAGCCACACTCTGGTTTGAGTGTGGGGTGGACGTAAACCTCTGGATTGAGGTTGAACCACCTAAAACCCCTTTTCTTCTATGCGATTGCTTTGTGACTTGTGTTCATCATGGCATTCTGATCATCACTCAGTAGATGGTTGTTAAGGATCGCATAAGGACTGATCTACTTGATTAGGTATATTTTGGTTGCGATTGAGTGCTTTAAGACTGTCTTATAGTAGCTTGTTTTAATTCCGCACTAGTAGCTGCTGTGGTAATTTTTATTGGGTGATTGATCTATTCACCCCCCTCTAGATCACTCTTCAGTTGGTATCAGAGTCTAACACTTTTCTTGGGATCAACATCCTAAAGAGGAAACGGCCATGGACGCTAGAGGGATGACGGCGGAGGGACATTCTACCACCAAGCCCCCATACTTCGATGGATATAACTATGCATACTAGAAGAACCGTATGCAAGTCTTTCTGAGGGCGAAGGACTATGAAATCTGGAAGGTGGTAAGCAAAGGACCGTTCGAGCTGCACCCGAATAAGGATGTTTGGACGAGAGAGGAAATTAGAAAGTCCATTCTCAACTGGAGCGCCATCAACGCAATTCAATGCGCTCTTTACCCCACAGAGTTCTCCATGATTTCGTCATACTCGACTACAAAGGAAATGTGGGATAAACTAGAGGCTATATACGGAGGAACCTCGCAGGTGAGGGAGACCAGGGCGAATCTGCTGGTCTCGAAATATGAAGCATTCAGAATGAAGCCCAGCGAGACCATTGCAGAAATGTACACACGTCTCACGATAATCACCAATGGTCTCAGAAGCTTGGGAAAAAATCATTCTAATTATGAGATAGTGAGAAAGATACTGCGATCTCTAACTCCAATTTGGCACACCAAAGCAACTGTGATTGAAGAGTCCAGAGATCTTCAGAACACCAAGGTAGACGAGCTTATTGGTTCATTGATGACTTACGAGATGAATCTGCCCAAGGCCGAAGAGTTGGAGAAGAAGAAGAAGCCTATAGCGCTGAAGGCTAGTTCTAGTCGATCTAGTTACAGTGGATTATCAAGCAATCAGAGTCTCTATGGGTCAGAGTTCGAAGGAGATCAATTAGCAATGCTGACTAGAAAGTTCAGAAGGTTTTTGAGAAAGGAAGGAAGAAATTTCAGCCGAAGACAGTATGGTGGCCGAAGGCAAACCAGGTATAAATCTAATCCTGCAAATAAAATTGATACTAATGTTTACTATCACTGCAGGAAGGCGGGCCATAGAAAGGCAGACTGTCCGGAGCTCCAGAAGGTTAAGGAGAAAGCCAAGAAGAAGAATCCTAAAAGGAAAGCCATGGGGAGTACCTGGAGTGATGAGGACGAGGGCACCTTGAGCTGTACCTCGGAAAGTGAAGATGAAGAAAAGCCAATCTGCCTGATGGCTAAAGATGGTGACAATGAAGAAGAAGCTGATGAGGTATCCTCTCTCTTTGAACATTATACTATTGCTGATTGGGAAGATGCATATGGTGATTTGTTAGATAAAGCTGATGACATCAGAAAAGAAAATAGACATTTAAAAAAGAAAGTTAATTCTCTCATGAATGATACTACTTTGTCTGATAGAGTTGCCTATCTTGAAGCTGAGAATGACATGCTAAAGAAAACTTATGTTGAATCTAATGACATGAAAATTGCCTTGACTGGTGCTAGAGAAGAAAATGAAATGCTGAAAAATGACATTGATGAATTGAAACTTAAACTGCAGAAATGTGAGAATGAAATGAATGTTGTAAATGAGAAATATGATGCATTGTTGTGTGTTAATGGTGAATTGAAGAAAATGATAGAAAAATCTGAAAAAGATAATCAGGACAAATAGAAAATCATTGAAAGCATGACCCAAGGTACAGAAAATTTGAATGCTCTGTTGGGGTCTAAAGTTAATTACAGGAAAGAGGGTCTCGGCTTTAATCCCACAGCCAAGAAAAGCATTGAACTGAAAACAATCTCATTTGTGGCTGAGAAGGAGAAGAGACCTCTTATTAAGATGAGCTGTGGAAATTCTTCAATTAAAAATGCTAATTCCAAAATACCCAGTGCCAAAGACAAGGGCAAGCAGAAAGTTGGTGAGTCTAGCCATGTTAGTACACACAGTCCCACTCCTCAGGGAAGGGCTCATATTACGGGTCAATCGAGTCAGTTCTACCAACCCAGAGTTCAGACCTATCACACCCATTATCATGCACAATCACATCATATCAATAAGTCTGGATGGAACAAAATACAAGGAGCTCTGAATTTCATCTATATCCGACTTAGAGTTACAGACCTCAAACCATGAACTGGGTTAGGAAGTCTAGGACATGGGCTCCTAGCAGACAAACTCCTTTCGGTCAACCTAGGACCAACACTAGCCACAACTTTCTGAATGCTCATTGGCCTAGGCACTGGCACAAACAAACTTACAATGCTAATAACCATGGTGCCAAGACACAAAAGAAGAAAGGAAAAACTCAATTTGTCAATGCTGAAAGGAAGAGAAACAATAAAAAGAATGTTGAAAAATATCCCAAACAAACAAGGTTTCAATAGATGTGGATTCCAAGGAATTTGTTGTCTTATTTGAATAGCTCTGCATCTGCTCTGGAGCCCAAACATTTTTGGGTTCCAAACTTGTCTCTGTGATTGTGATTGCAGGTATGCCTAGCAGCCAAGCACAACATGTGGTACCTGGATAGTGGTTGCTCTAGGCATATGATAGGAGACAAGGCTAAATTTTGCATGTTGACTGAGAAGAATGGAGGCCTTGTCACCTTCGGAGAAAATACTAAGGGTAAAATCATCGGGTCAGGTAAGATAGGTAAGTGTACTACATGCTGCATTAAGGAGGTGTTGCTGGTTGATGGTCTTGCATACAATTCACTTAGTATCAGCCAGCTATGTGATAAAGGACATAAGGTAGTCTTCGATTCTCATAATTGTAAAATTTTTGAACCAGATTCCAATGTAGTTAAGTTTTTTGGAAAAAGAGTAAATACCATCTACTTGGTAGATTTAGATGACATTGCTCACTCTAATCTGTGCCTCACTAAAAATAAAGATGATTTATCATATTTGTGGCATCGCAGATTAGGCCATGCTAGCTATACTGTTTTGCATAAATTGAATAAACATAGCATGGTTAGAGGACTCCTTGAAATTTCATTCAAAAAGGAAAATAAAGTTTGTGATGCATGCACACAGTCCAAGCAAAATAGGAAGTCATTTAAATCTAGAACTGAAAACATGTTTTCCAAACCATATGAGCTGATTCATATGGACCTTTTTGGACCCACAAGATCTGTCAGCTTGTCAGGTAGAGGATATGGATATGTACTTGTTGATGACTTCTCTAGGTTTACTTGGGTATTTTTCCTTACTCATAAAAATGATGTATTCACAGAATTTTAGGAGTTCTATTTGAAAATTAAACAGAAAAATGAAAATCCAATTGAAAATATTTTATCTGATCATGGCGGTGAGTTTGAAAACTCACAATTTGATGATTTTTGCAGGGACAATGGCATCACTCATCGGTTCTCCTCCTCTAGAACACCAGAGCAAAATGGAGTAGTGGAGAGGAGGAACCAGACTCTTGTGGAGATGGCCCGTACTCTGCTAGTGGAAAGTAGCCTACCAAGGAAGTTTTGGGCAGAGGCAGTCAATATTGCATGACATGTAATTAACAGAGCCATGGTAAGGCTGTTTACCCAGAAAACTCCATATGAAATCCTCAAGGGTAAGAAACCTTCACTTGCTCACTTCAAGGTCTTTGGTTGTAGGTGTTTTATTCATGTCAATGATAAAAGAGACCTTGATAAGTTTGAACCTAAAAGTGATCCAAGAATTTTCTTAGACTATTCTAAAACTACTAGAGCATATAGGGTATACAATCTAAATTCCAAAACTGTTGAAGAGTCTCCACGTGTAGAGTCCCAGAATTTATCAGTAATTTCTGGATTATTTATAGAATTTTATAGAATTTATAAAGGGCAAATTGGATTAACAAATGAATTAATATTGGGATTATAAGGCCCGATTATGTTAAATAACTAATCCAGCTTTTATAATTAAAACCCAATAAGTTTATGGACCAAGCCCATTAAGTTTGACCCATATTTTAGAAGGTTATTTACCCTATTCACAAATTTTAAGGATAAATATCATTTTATTAAATAATTTAGTGGATAATTAACCAAAGAGTTTGAATTAAGATGAATATCCATGCCCAGTTGATGTAACGGTCTATCGGGCGACCGCTACAGTCACGTAACGCACCAGTGTTGGTCCGTTACACTCAGCGGATTCCGTGAGAAGAAGAAGTTGCAAAAAGATTGGAACTTTGGGATTCCCTTGGCTAGAGACCAACTTAGGAGAACTTATAACATTGCTAAGGACTCTTAGAGATTAGGTTATTGCCAATTAAGGACTCTAAAATCGTTCAAATCCTTGAACCCTAGCCAAAACTCTATAAATAGGACCCAGTTTTGAACTGAGCGACCCTTACATTTGGCTCGTGAAGAAACAAGGTAAGGAGATAGAATATCGGGTAAGTCCTTTGGAACTTTTTGTTTCTAATACTAAGGTCTGACAAGTCTCAAAATTTCATATTAGGAGGTCGAGTATCCAAGGAGTTAGGATCTTCCAAAGTTGCTGGTTTCATCACGCCAACCCAGGAAACTGTGCGATAGGGTGCTGAAGATCAGGAAATTAGAGAGTCTAAACGAGGTAATTAGAGTTAGATGCTTTAGAACTTTTTGTTCCTCTTAGTTTCATCTTCCTAACCTCCAAATTTCACATCTTTAGGTCAAGAGATTGGAGAGATAGGGCAACGTGAAGTTGTTAAAAAATCACAGGAAGAGAAGAACTAGGGCGACCCTTGAAGACTCAAATTAGAAGTTTAAAGCCCAGTTAAGAGGTAGGTTATCTTATGAACGGAAAAAATACCTTGTTAGGGATAAAAGCCCTCTAGTTTTATTGGATTTCATGAATCATGGTTTATCGATTTCATGTTTTGATAGTCCTATGCATACATGCACAATCCTTAGCCTAAATCCAAAATAAAAGATATTTTCTTGTTAATTCCATGTCACTTATGCATCAAGATAGCCCTTTTCTCATTTTAACATGATTAGAATAGTTAGCATGCCATGAATTAATCATAGATTTCTATAATTTCTATTTCCTATCAACAGAGGACTTAACGGTCTATCGTAAGACCGCCGGGGACGTGTAACGGACCTACCTTGATCCGTCACACCTCTGTAAACGATTGCAGGGTTCTGAGAACTCTCACGGACCTACAGTGGACCGGTACCATATTGTGAGGCGCCCATACAAGTCCGTTACACAACACTGTGTTCTGTTAACTTAAGGCAGAATTAAGATTGCCTCAAATAGGTTTTATATATATATGCCTAGTTAAATAGATCTTAACCTATTTTCATGATTTTTAAGTTCAGGTGTTGATTCATGATAAAAATTGCATGATTTATGGTACTTTCGAGTTATTTTCAAGCAGATGATAATTTCAAGCCCAAAGCACTATAATTTTGTATTTAAACCTTTGATTTAGAAAAGATGTTGATGAGTTTTATCATGATTTTATATCGTTACACATTCCTTCTGTCTATAGAGTCAATTCTCTAAGTACATGGCATATATTCCGGTATATGGCCATTAGTTTACACTTTGCACTATAGAAACATATTCTTGAATATGAGGACCTCTCTATTGGGTATTCCTTCCAATGGAGTAGGAAATCTTGTTTCAAGGCCTCCGTAATTCTCTACGAGTCGGGGATTCCCACTAGGACGTCGAGTTGGTTGTACCATGAAAGCCCAATTGTTAGAAAGCACAATCAATGTTTTCGGATTCTGGATATGTAACGGATCTATATTCGACCGTCATGCACATATAACGGTCCAATATATGACCGTCACGTTGTTTGAGTCCATATCTATTTTCTTCTGGATTCAACCTTTCTAACGGCCCAACACTCGACCGTTATGTTCATGTAACGGCTCAGTATTAGACCATCACAGTTCTAAATTCTTTAACCCGAGGTTTGACCAAAGGGTTGATATTCTAAGTTCCTGGATGGAGTATTGATGGTCTAGGACTTGGCATATTGTCTAAACATACTTAACTTAAATTATGAATGATAATAAATGTACTGTTATGCTGCCGAATTATTTCCATGAGCATGACATCATCTTAAATCATCCTTGATCTCTCATGTCCTAAGTTGAAGCGTTCATTGTTGATTATTGTTATCAAGAACTTATTTACATTCTTGGCCATATTTTATTACTTGAAATGTGGAAATAGCTTGATTTATACTTGAAGATGTTCAAGGGCTCTATGCTAGTCCCCTCGACTAATTGTCGGAAACATACTGTGAACCATGGGGTATGATGCTACTGGCGTCGCATTGCGCTGGGAGTACTTTCTCTATAAATAAGTGAAAATCCATGGCACGACGATACACGTACATGACTTTCTTGCTTGTTACATGATATTCCACAGAAATTCACCAAATACTTGCTCATAAGTAAAAGATGTTTGGGTGATGAGTATGTGACTTGCTAGTACATTCTTGTTCATGAAAGATCATTCTTGTTACATTCTTGCTAGTTCATACTTGTTCATTCTATCTTACATGATCATCTTGTTACTTTGGTTACTTGTGATTTATCGCATTCGCATGATTTTACCTTATTCCTCTAGAGCAAAAATGTTAATTACTTTAATAGTGCCTTCATATTGATGCAAAGATACCTACTAGGCAAGTGTGCTAATTACCTATTTCCAATCTTTTCAGGAGATGGAAGTGAGTCAGGATCGGATTCAGAATATTCAAATAGCGGGTCCAAGAGTGAATGAAGAATGAGTGAAGACTTAGGAAGTCTACATGTTTAGATTGAGTCTATATAATTTTCTCATTTCTTGAGTCTAGTATGATGAAGAAAGTTGAAATAGTGATTGTAATTGAGTATTTGATTTGATTATTAATGAAATAAGTTGAAGTTTGAGTAAATATTATGCAATTACATTCTTATGTGTGATTGTCTTGCGCTCTGATCATTCTTGCTTGCAATAGGCTTACCATGCCAGCTGTTCGCGCTCCCTAAGTTAGTCTTTAGCCGTAAATAAAGGCTCGGGGCGTGACACCACATGTAGTCTTCGATGAAACCTTGACTAAATCTGATAATGGTCTGTGCAGAAAAGAACATGATGGAGAAATTCTTAAGGAAGGAAAGTCTGCAGACCAATCAGATCAGGAAGATGAACCTGAAGATAACAATGCAGAGGAGCCTGCAATTCAGGGGGAGGTAAATGAAGGTCAAGGTAACCACGTTATCAATTTTAGATTTCTTAGAGACCATCCTGTAGATAATGTCATTGGTAACTTGCATGAACCCCTTAGGACCAGAGGTTACTTTCGAGCTCAAAATGAATTGAATGCCTTTGCATTAGTTTCTCATGTAGAACCCAAGACCATTGACAGTGCCCTAAATGATGTGCATTGGATCAATGCCATGCACAAGGAGCTGAATAAATTTGACAGGAACAAGGTGTGGCACCTAGTGCCACCTCATGATCATGGGACTATCATTGGGAATAAATGAGTTTTTAGAAATAAAACTGATGAGCAGGGAAATGTGGTTAAGAATAAAGCGAGACTTGTAGCTCAGGGGTACAATCAAGAATTTAGAATTGACTTCGAAGAGTCTTTTGCCCCTGTAGCTAGGTGAGAGGCAATTAGGATTTTACTTGCTTATGCATGCTCTCTAGGAATAACTCTCCAGCAGATGGATGTGAAATCTGCCTTCTTAAATGGGGAAATAAAAGAGGATGTCTATGTAAGATAACCTCCTGGTTTTGAATGTTTAGATTTCTCTAGTCATGTTTATAAATTCAATAAAGCTCTCTATGGTTTGAAGCAAGCTCCTAGAGCATGGTGTGACAGGCTTAGCAAATTCCTTACTGAAAAGAAAATTTCAAGAGGTGAGATTGACCAAACACTGTTTACCAAGGTATGTCATCTAGACATTCTCATAGTAAAAATATATGTGGATGATATTATTTTCGGTTTAACTAACCCGAAGATATGTAAGGAATTTTCTGATTTGATGACACAAGAATTTGAGATGAGCTCAATAGGTGAGCTAAAATTATTTCTTGGACTGCAGGTGACACAAACCAATGATGGAACATTCATCACCCAGTCTAAGTACATAAGGGACATGCTGAATAATTTCAAATTTGAAAACCTCAAGGAAATTGCAACACCAATGGCTACTTCAACAAGTCTTGATGAAGACTCCAAAGGTAAAATAGTTGATAACAAGCTGTATAGAGGTATGATCGGATCCCTTCCTTACCTTACTACATCTAGGCCTGATATACAGTTTGCAGTGTGTTTATGTGCTAGATTTCAGGCTAGTTTTAAGGAGTCTCACTTTAGTGCAGTGAAAAACATTTTTAGGTATCTATCAGGCACTCGAGAGCTTGGGCTTTGGTACCCTGCTAAGTGTGAGCTAGAGCTTCTAGCATACACTGATGCTGACTATGCAGGGTGTCGGGAAGATAGGCAAAGCACTAGTGGCTACTGCCAATTTCTAGGTGGTTGCCTAGTATCCTGGGCTTCCAAGAAGCAACACACAGTTGCCTTGTCCACTGTAGAGGCAGAATATGTCGCTACAGGGAATTGTACAGCTTAGGTACTATGGATCAAGCACCAACTTTCATATTATCAGATAAATTTTGGATGTATTCCAATTTTATGTGATAATACTAGTGCTATTTACCTTACCAAAAATCATGTTCATCACTCTAGGACTAAGCACATTGAAATCAAACACCATTTTCTTAGAGATGCAGTAAGCAAGAATGAAATTGAATTATATTTTGTTGAAACCGAAAAATAGATTGCTGACATTTTTACTAAGCCTCTTGGAAATGAAAGATTTAAATATCTAAGAAGAGAATTGGGGCTATGTAAATTTCAGTATGAAGATGATTTTTAATTTCACTCTTGACTTGACTTGAATTGCTTTGGGAATAATTTTGTGTCAACCTGTTTCTGAATTTTGAATAAACAGTTTCTGATGTCTTAACAATTGCTTCGCATAGTTGAAATGTCATATGCTTACCTTGCACTGTTGAGTTTTTAAGTTCAATGCATACTCTTGCATGGAGTATAAGTCGTTGCATATTTTGCACATAGTTTACGCATAATGTGAGTTTTCTGCATAGAAGGTTGGTGAATCATGTGTTTAAGCCACATGAAAGTCCGTGCACCTCGTGTCTTCACATGTCATAGTCGATGCATCTTCACATCATTCGCATACATATTCGGTGCATTGTCTATGTCCTGCTTGTTAAGGTCGATGTAAGGTCTAATTTTTGCATATCAAAGTCGATGCATCATGATGTCAGGGGGAGTTAAGTAGAGTCTGATCTGAGTTCAACCCTTTCTACTCTCTTCTAATTCTCAGAAGCTATTATCACATGGCATTATGTACATTTGCTATCAATAGGCCTTGCATGGAACTTCTCTCTCCTTGAAATTCCCATGAGTTGATTCTGCACTTTATCGTCTACTTCTCTCACTCAGAATGGATGATAGTCTAGTAATTGGTTCATTGTCATGAGCATGAATTATTTCAAGTCTTCTGTTATAAAAATCTCATTTACTCCTTAAATGAACTAAAGGTTTAATTTTAATAGACTGTAAAGTCAAAAGACTATTCCTCAGAAAATAAGGTGATAGAAAAAATTTATAGATCTTAACCTTTCTTCCATGATTTTAATAGGAAAGATCTTTACAATATCTGAACATTACAATTTTAGTGATGTCTAGATTGGGTCGACTAGAATGGGTATTATTTTTAAACAAGTCACTTTGAAAAGTAAAAAATGGCAGCAAAAATGAAATCTGTAATGAAAGAGATGAACAAAGTGGCAGAGCAATGACTGAACTGCACTAAGAAACTGAACCCTCCATCAAATAAGTGGAGAGGACTTCATTTCATGAAGTGCTTCATGTTATCTCTGATTACATGGTCAAATCTATAGGGCTAGTTTCACTGAGAAACTGGGGGGGCTGGCGTCTAATAAACGTGTACCCTTAATGTCAAAGGTGCAACTCATCTTGGTAGTTTTTGATCAGAGGCAGATATAGTAGTTTATATTTAGTAACTAGGGGTACTTGCGTCTAACACACATGTACCCTTAATGTCAACGGCATAAATGACACTTGTCTATTCACCGAGTTCAGATTAAAAA
The DNA here is from genome assembly GCA_022559845.1 of Amorphophallus konjac. Classification (NCBI taxonomy): domain Eukaryota; kingdom Viridiplantae; phylum Streptophyta; class Magnoliopsida; order Alismatales; family Araceae; genus Amorphophallus; species Amorphophallus konjac. The sequence goes on along the minus strand of CM040124.1, from coordinate 278,095,047 downwards.
TCAAAAGTGAAATAGTATGTTGTAACCCTTCAAGTTCAAATTGTTATGAAGTGTCAACTGTTTAACATCAATACAAATTCAGTTAACTCCTCTTGATATTCATTGATTCTGAAATCAGTAAGATATAGTCTTGAACTAGTCTATTATGGTTATGTGACTTAGGTTCTTTGCTATAAACGGATGCTATAGCCCTATTTCAGAGAGTCAGTGAATTCACTCTACTTTCTATAACTGTTAAACCTGAATGATATCAAAAATGCACATTGCTTGATTCGTATACATGAAGAACTGTTCCATAATTTGCTCATATTCTGAACCTTTAAATAGAATGTTGTTCAGTCTTCTTCTATCCTCCTTATTTGATGATGGCAAAGAGGGAGAGTTTATTGTCTCTTTCTTTTTTCTAATGGAGAGGATTGAAAATATTACGTTCTGATGGCAGAGGGGGAGAGTCTATGCAGTTAGGGGGGCGTTCAAAGAGTTCTTAATGGAAATAGGTACGAGAAGGGAAGAGAAAGAGTTCAGGCTATTTTGATTAAGGAGGAGGAGCATCTTAATAGAGTCGGCATCATATCATTGGACTATGCTTCATGTCTCATCACAATGTATCATCTTTATGGCGTTTATTTTTGGATTGCCATTGGGGACATTAGGGTTGCCATCATTAAAAAGGGGGAGAATGTTGGGTCTCCTCTAAGATGGTATGATGGGGAAGAATGTTGAATCTCCTCTAGATTGATAAGCAGTATGTGTACTGCTTTAGGCTGAATTATTTTAAATGATTGGCAACATGATGAATAGTTTTGAGTGATGGCAACAGTCTAGCTTGACCTGGTTGACTAAAGTGTTGACTTTGTCAACTTTATCTTGACACGATGATATGTGTATTTTGATATGCATTTTGATGACTCTTTTATGTCAGTTGATCATAAATGTTGTTGGCATTTTATACGTAGTCTTTGCATAAGAACAGAGGCAGTGCAACACTTAGTTCATTCTGTATTAAGTCCGTGCATAGGGTGCATCTCATGTGTATATGATCTGTGCAATTCACTGTTCCAATCGATGCTAGTTCAGCTTTAGGCTGACTAAGGTCAGTGCATATCGACGCAAGGGTCAGTGCATGTCTTGTCTTAGGCAGTACAAGGTCGGCGCAGTTTTTGCTGCTGCACGCTTGCACACAATTGATGCACGTTCTGCCTTACATTCATGGCACCTCGGTGCATGTTTTTGTTAGTCCATATCTAGATCAGTGCACTAGTTAAGTCGGTGCAATGTTCGTTGATAGATGTTACTGAGTCCGTGCATGTTGAGCTCTAGGCATAGCAAGTCGGTGCAACAATTGCTGTCGCACGCCATCAAGTCGGTGCAACCTTTGCACCGTGCACATAAAGTCTGTACACACTTCGTTGGCTTATCTGTGCATGAGTAGCTTGTGAGTCGTAAGTCTGTGCAAGGTTGCTCACTGCACATTTAGTCAGTACAGTGTTTGTGCTTCGCACACACGTAGTATGTGCACTTTGGAGTCCTACGCTGGGATCATGTCTGTGCATATGTTTGCTGCGTGTACATTAAGTCCGTGCACATATAATCAAATGATGTGTTGAGTCTGTGCACTTCAGTTCTGACTATATTTCAACTCTGTGCAATCTCTTTATCTCTTATAAAACTGTCATAAGCTGACATTGAGTCTGATACTTTGACAGGATACTTGTTCAAGGAAGTTAAGAAAGGCACGTGATCCAAGAATGGAAGATGTGCCAAGATCATGACACGTGGAAAGTAGTTGAGCTAGGATGCTGCCACGTGGCCTAGGAACGTCAGATCTAGATAAGGTAATTGGGCGGAGACCATGGTGAGCACGCGCCCTACCTCTCTACTGCTGCCCATGAATAAAGAGATGCTCGTTCAAAAGAAGAATTGATCGCGGTAGAAGAGTTGAGTGAAATATTGGGAGAAGAAGCTGAGTGAGAACAAGAGCAAGCCCGATCCAGATTGATAGAGAGCAAATCTGAGAAGAGAAAAAGGAAGAGAGTTTGGAGAGAAGACTTTTAGAGCGTGTCTGCCATCAGTCTCCAGGTTTAGAATCGGAGCTGATCCTGCTTGTTGTTGAGCTACATTCCCGTTTGGGTTTCCTAATTTTTGCTTTGTTTCATTTCATTTTTGAAACTCGTGTTCAAGCTGTGTGTCAGCAGAGGTTAAGCTGTAATCCTTAGTGGGCAGAGGTGGATTCCTCTGGACAGGTTAAGCTGTAATCCTCAGTGGTTGCAGAGGAGGATTCATCTGGACAGCAAGCTATGAAGCTCAGCGGGTTGTAGGGATCCGTCCCCGAAGCTGTGGATCAGCGGCAAGCTGTGAGTCAGTAGTGAAGCCACACTCTAGTTTGAGTGTGGGGTGGACGTAGACCTCTGGATTGAGGTTGAACCACCTAAAACCCCTTGTCTTCTGTGTGATTGCTTTGTGACTTGTGTTCATCGTGGCATTCTGATCATCGCTTAGTAGATGGTTGTTTAGGAACGCATAAGGACCGATCTACTTGATTAGGTATATTTTGGTTGCGATTGAGTGCTTTCAGACCGTCCTACAGTAGCTTGTTTTAATTCCACACTAGTAGCTGCTGTGGTAATTTTTATTGGGTGATTGATCTATTCACCCCCCTCTAGATCACTCTTCAGGGAATATAAACCCTCTCGGCTCACCACGGGCTACCAAACTCATAGAAATTGAAGTACAGGGGTTAAGGATCCATCCCCCTACATCCATCGAAAATTCCGCGCACCGAGGACGCCAATCAGCAAAGAAAATGCCGCACGAACGCCGCGGTGCCCCGAACTCACAGTCGAGCTTCGCTGCGCCTCCATCACCTCAATCATCATCCCGTCTGTGCCCGCTCCTCGCCCCCGACACCTCCGCCTCGACCCGCCTCGCTCCGTCGGCCACCGGAGAAGAGAGGGGAGAAAGAGAGGGCGTGAGAGAAGAGAGAGGAAGAGAGTGAGAAATGAGAGGTGGGGAGAGAAAAGGGGGGGTTTATATAGAAAATCTAAAATTTTCAAAAAATACAAAAAATAGGGAAAAATACTCCCCACGATCCTCAGAGAACGCACAACGCGCCGGTAATGTCCCGAAGTCGGAGAACGTAACGGTTCGTCCTACGCGGGGTTCCAAATGTCCGACAGACAAAAACACACGTAAACCGTAAAACTCAATCCGGGACCCACAAAAGCGATCTGAAACCCACGGATCCTGATCCACAAAATAGCCAAAAAACCCCGGGCATTACACTCAGACCACTATTCAACGCCCCGCTCTTCAGGAGTTGGAAGCACCGGAATAAATACTTGCACCGTCATGGAGGTAAAGGTCAATGCTCGGGTTTCAGGCCTTAATTCAGGAGCACGGGCCGGCCCTAGAGACTCCCCTGATGTATCCAGCTCAACTGGCATTACATCGGACCCAGGCTGAGCTCTAACAGGCATGACTTCTTCAGAGGCTGAAGGCATAATAGAGGGAGGACGTAGTGCTTCGATTGAGGGAATACTACTGATAATAGGAGCTGCGACCTGACTTAAGATGATTGGCACCTAAAGAGGGGGAAACAAGTAAACGAATGTTAGACGGTTTGAATGACCAATGATTGAACAGAAAGGAGCATCAAAAGCATAACACTCACTTTGATTGCCGCGGGTTCAGGAGTTGACAGCTCAAGGGCCGACTGAGTAGGTGGTTCTTCCATTGATGATTCAGCTACGGAAGAGGTTGGATACTCCTCTACGCCAGTCCCAACAGCCACTTCCGGCAGGGTCTCTTCAGGAGTTCTGATAATAAGCCGTGGGGGGCTGAATATGGACAATCCCTCTATTAAGGGGTAGGAAGTTGAGGCCCCACCTCCATCGGCGTTGGAAGCTCCCTCATCATCAGAGCAACCGTAGTCCACCTGTTCTTCGGACAGGGACGGGGAACTTTCAGAAGAACTCTCCACTTCAATGCTTGGCTTCGAAGTTGCTTCTGCCTCTCGACGGATAGTTTAGCGAGTGGCTATGCGTCGTAATGGGGCCACTGTTGAGGAGAGGTTTGTGGGAAGAATGCATGTCTTTTCTGAATAATGACTCTCCGTATTCTATGTGTTTTGATGCTGGCAATAGTTCACATTGTGCTAAATTTTGATTATATCTTGTTACTGGCAATAGTCCATTCAGTGCTTAATTTTGATATTCATAACCTGGCATTGTAGCATAAAGGTCAGTAGATTTTATGCTATTGCATCTATCAGGATGATGCACCTCTTGCCTACCCACAAGCAAGAGTCGACTCATAGAGTCGACACACTAGGCCGTGCATAGTCTCATCAGTCATCATATAGGTCGGTGCACATTGTGGTTTGTTCTTTGTTAAGGTCCGTGCACGTTATGCCTTAGCCAAACAGAGGTCAGTGCATGTTATCGCCTAAGTCCGTGCACTTCACTGTAGCAAAGTCAGTGCATATCAATTATGGATTGCATCAACTAAGGTCGATGCTAGCTCTGAGTCGGTGCAACTCATAGTTCATCTCGGTGCACATTTACATTCCTTCGTAGAAAGTTGATGCACATCACTGTAGTGTGCACATTTGAAGTCGGTGCAGGATTGCATTATGCGTAGAATAAAGTTGGTGCACATCTTGTGTCACCACATATAACGTCGGTGCACATTCTGCTAATCAGCGTCTAAGGTCTGTGCAACATTGCTTGGTTTGCACATAAGGTCAGCTCTGAGTCGGTGCACATTTTACTTCATGCACATGCACACATAGTCGATGCTATTTCCTATAGCACACTAGTCAAGGTTGGTGCTAGTTTTTGTCTGAGGCACATCTGAGGTCGATGCACATTTGCATTCGACTGATCTAAAGTCTGCACATTTCACTATAGCAGGTCAGTGCATATCCATCACATGTTCATAGGAAGGTCGGTGCAAGTTTTCCTTGAAGCATATAGTCGGTGCACATTTTTGCATAACATGCATTCAGGTCTGAGCACATCTTCTTAAGGACTTACACATCCAGGTTGGTGCAGATGTTGAGTCGGTGCAAGTTTTCATCTAAAGCATATAAGGTTTGTGCATCTTTATCTCACGCACATAAAGTCTGTGTACATCTTGCATGACTGCACTCTAGGTCGGTGCATGTTATGCATCACGCACGTTTAACATTGGTGCATCTTTTGTTTCATACCATATATAGTCGGTGCACATTTTGCCTTACACGCATATAAGGTCCGTGTAGTTCACTGTTCATACCTTCACATAGCTCGGTGCATATCTTGCTAGCACAGAGCCTACGTCCGTGCATATCCTGTTGGACTGCATTCTAGGTCAATGCTAGCTTAGCAACAAACATTCTATGGTTTGGGTATATTGTTATTGACTTTGATCACATAGTATTGACTTATTGCTTTCTCTTTACAGGAACTTAAGCACGGTATGCCTCTCGCTCGGAAATGAATAAGTGAAGCACGTACTCCAGGAATTCTCTGATGGGCTCAAGATCCCAGGAACCAATGATTGGGCACGTGGACAGCAACTCTCACAACTTGACACGTGGACCCCAAAGGAGCACTGCTTTTCAAATTCATTAGGAGGGAAACGTGGTTTCCACGCGCCCATCTCTCGGAAGAATCTATATATAGTGACTGGTTGCTCAGAAGACTTGGGAGAGAAAATAAAAAATAGAGAGAACAGAAGATTAGAGGGAATATATAAGTCTCAAGAGAGAAAGAGAGAAGAGAAGAGAAGAGAGCTGAGAAAAGCATTCGGAGAGGCTTGAAGAGGCTGTGCTGTGAGAGAAGGTCTGAGAGAGTAGAAGGAGATCCGTGAGAGCAGCTGAAGAGGATTTGGAGGAGAAACAGAGTGTTGTTTTGTGAGGTTGGTCTTCGACTGCTGGATCAAATCCAGAGTCGAATTACTCATTGAGAGCTACAGATTTTATGTCTATTCTTGCATCTTTGTTTCGTTCATTTTACTCTTTCCTATTATACTTTTGTAAGCTGTGAATCAGCGGACGAGGGTGTGTCCTCGATGAGCAAGCTTTGAGGCTAAGCAGTCTGGGATTGTATTCCCCGAAGCTGTAGATCAGCGATCTGTAGGGATTTGATCCCCGAAGCTGTGGATCAGTAGATTTAAGCTGTGTATCAGCAGTGAAGCCACACTTGGTTAAGTGTGGGGTGGACGTAGATCTCTGGACAGAGATCGAACCACCTAAAAATACTTTGCCTCGTGGTTGATTGTCTTTCACTCTGCTATTCATTTAGATGAATGCTTAAGGGTCGAATTTCTTTCTGATAACAGTAACTCTTGATTTCATTATTCATCTTCATCTAATCGAGTTACTAGCTCCTTAGATCAAGTATATTAAAAGCTGTGACTGGAAGGGTTGGCTACGCCAATCTGGAACGTTGCTTTTTGCGTGAGAGATCATCTGTCCGTAACTCCGCCTAGTACTTGGTTTATGGACATCTAACCTCGCTAAGATGATGATTAGCGAAATCATCTGATTACTGTAGTTATGATCTGTTATGTGTCTGTTTGATCTTAATCAGAATTATATTGTTGACCTTCTTATACTTAGTGCTTTAATTGCATTCCTTCAAATTTGTTGGTAGTTGCCTCGAACTATATTTCCGCACTCTCTAGTTCTTTTAAATGGCAATAATTTTTGGGGTAGATCTATTCACCCCCCTCTAGATCTATATCACGTGGTATCAGAGCATAACTCTTCTGTAGGGACTAACATCCTAAAGAGATAGACATTATGGAGACTAGAGGAATGACAGTTGAAGGACATTCTACAACCAAGCCTCCGTACTTCGATGGGTCAAACTATGCATACTAGAAGAACCGTATGTAAGTCTTCTTAAGGGCGAAAGATTATGAGATTTGGAGAGTTGTTAGCAAGGGTCCCCTCAATTTGTCTGAGAATGAGGATTTATGGACCCGAGAAGAGATCAGGAAGTCAACTCTGAACTGGAGCGCCGTCAATGCCATCCAGTGTGCCCTTCATCCAACAGAGTTCTCTAGGATATCATTTTGTTCTACAGCTAAGGAGATGTGGGATAAACTAGAAGTTATATACGAAGGGACATCTCAGGTGAGAGAGACTAAAGCCAGCATGTTAGTCTCTAAGTATGAGGCATTTAGGATGAAGAAGAACGAGCCCATTAAAGAGATGTATGCTCGTCTCATGATTATCACCAACAATCTTAGCAGTCTTGGGAAGATCTATTCTGAATATGAGTTGGTGAAAAAAATTCTGTGTTCCCTGACTCCGGTTTGGCACACCAAGGCTACAGTGATTGAGGAGTCTAAGGACTTGAAGAATACCAAGGTCGATGAGTTGATTGGTTCACTCATGACATATGAGATGAACCTGCGAAAGCCACATTAGCTGGAGAAAAGGAAGAAACCCATTGCATTGAAGGAAACATCTAGTAGCAAGGAGTCATCCAGTGAAAGTAGCTCCTCTAGAACATAAATTGAGAATGATGAGTTTGCTATGTTGACCCGCAAATTTAGAAGATTCTTGAGAAAAGAAGGTAGGCAATTTAGAAGGAAGAACTCGACTGGCAAAAGAAATTCAAGGTATAAATCTAACTCTGGCAAAAAGAATGATACTAATGTTTGTTATCATTGCAGGAGATCCGGTCACCTGAAGGTAGATTGTCCAGAGCTTCAAAAAGAAAAGCAAAAATTGAAGAACAATAAAGGAAGGGCTATGATTAGCACTTGGAGCGACGAGAATGAAGGCAGTCACAACTGCACATCTGAAAGTGAAGAGGAAAGAAGCCAAATCTATCTAATGGAAAGAGCAGTGAAAATGATGAAGATGATCAAGTAACCTCTCCCTTTGAGAATTACACTATTCCTGATTGGGAGGATGCATATGCTGAACTGCTTGATAAGTTTGATGATGCTAAGAAGAAAAATAGGCACTTAAAAAGGAAAGTTAATTCTCTCATGAATGATACTACACTGTCTGATAAAATCACCTATCTTCAAACTAAAAATGATGTTTTAAAGAAATCTTGTGCTGAATCTGATGAAATAAACTCTGCTTTGATTGATGCTAGGAAAGAAAATGAATCACTAAAAAATGTTATTGATGATCTGAAGCTTAGACTACAGAATTTTGAAAAGGAAATGAAAATTGTGAATGAGAAGTATGAAGCTATGTTAGGAGTGAACACAAAGCTGAAAAAGAGTGTAGAGAACCTAGAAAAACAAAATAAGGACAAACTCCAAATTATTGAGAGCAAGACCCAAGAGACTTAAAATTTGAATGCTCTTTTGGGGACTAAGGTTAACTTTAGAAAAGAGGGGCTAGGTTTTAATCCCACTGCTTAAGAAGAGTTTTGAAATCAAGACTGTTTCATTTGTAGATAAAAAGGGAAAAGGACCTCTCATTAAAATGAGCAATGGAAATACTACAGAAAACTCTACTAATTTCAAAATGCCTAGTGCCAAGGACAAGGGTAAACAAAAAATTAATGTGTTAAATAGCACACACTGTCCCACACCTCAGGGCAGATTTCAGGTTAGAGGTCAACCTTCATATACACCAAAACTCCAGGCTAGGTTCACCAAGTCTCCACAGAAAAATCATAGAAAAATCCAATCCGCACCCATGCACACTCAAAGTAGGCCTAAGGTGTCCAGGAGACAAGACTCAGCCAGGGGTACATCAAGTCAATTCTACTATTCCAGAGTTCCAACTTACACTCCATACCAATCTACATATTCTCATCAATTCAGAAGGTCTGGCAGGGATAGAGCTAGCTTAAGGATAGAATATCATTCATACCCCAATCAGAATTTTAGACTTCATGATGGGAAGTGGTTTGGGTAGGTCAAGTATAGAAGTCCAAGAAACCACAACTACTATGTTCAGCCTAGGACCACCACTAGCTACACCACACTGAATGCTCATTGGCCTAGGCACTAGCACAAACATGCTCAATTTGCTAATAATAATGATGTCAGGACACAGAATAGAACTGAAAAGATTCAAATTGTTAATGTTGAAAAGAAGAACAACAACAACAAGAAAATAAACAAATCCATCAAACGAACAATTCCTAAATAGATGTAGATCCCAAAGAAGTTGTTGTCATGTCTGGGCAATGTTACTCCTGTTCTGGAGCCCAATCATTCTTGGGTTCCAAACTCTTTTGCTTAATTATTTTTGCGGGTATGCCTGGCAGCCAAGCACAATATGTGGTACTTGGACAATGGCTGCTCCAGGCACATGACTGGGGACAAGGCAAAATTCTGTATGCTGGTCGAAAAGAGTTCAGGACAGGTCACCTTTGGAGGTAATACCAAAGGAAGAATCATTGGGTCAGCTAAGGTAGGTAAGTGTACTACCTGTTGTATTGATGAAGTATTGCTAGTTGAAGGACTTACTTATAATCTGTTTAGCATTAGCCAGCTTTGTGATAAAGGTCATAGAGTTATTTTTGATTCTCATGGTTGCAATATCTATGAACCTAATTCTGACATTGTTAAGTTTTCTGGTAAGAGAGTGAATAATATCTACTTGGTAGATTTAGATGACATTGCACATTCTAATCTTTGTCTTACTGTAAATAAAGATGACTTGGCATATCTTTGGCATCGTAGACTAGGTCATGCCAGTTATACCGTTCTTCATAAATTGAATAAACACTGCATGGTTAGAGGTATTCCTGAAGTCTCTTTCAAAAAGGAAAAAAAAATATGTGATGCATGCACCCAGTCCAAGCAAACTAGGAAGTCATTCAGATCCCGAACTGAGAACCTGTCTTCTAGACCTTATGAGCTTATTCATATGGATCTTTTTGGTCCTACAAGATCAGTAAGTTTATCAGGAAGAAGATATAGATTTGTACTTGTTGATGACTTTTCTAGATACACTTGGGTGTTTTTCCTTACACACAAAAATGAGGCTTTTACTGAATTTCAGGAATTCTTCTGAAAATTAGACAGCAAAATGTTAATTTTATTATGAATATTCTGTCTGATCATGGTGGTGAGTTTGAAAACTCACAGTTTGATATATTTTGTAGGAAAAATGGTATCACACATAGGTTCTCCTCACCTAGAACACCCGATAAAAATGGAGTAGTGGAAAGGAGGAATCAAACTGTTGTGGAGATGGCTCGGACCATGCTAATGGAAGGTAACCTACCTCGAAAATTCCAGGCTGAAATAGTTAACACTGCATGTCACATTGTCAAGAGAGCCCTGGTAAGGCCATCTACCCAGAAAATCCCTTATGAAATTCTTAAGGATAAGAAACCTTCATTAGCCTATTTCAAGATTTTTGCATGTAAATATTTTGTGCATGTTAACTCTAAAAGAGACATTGACAAATTTGAACCTAAAAGTGATCCTGGAATATTTCTAGGATATTCAGAAACATCTAAAGCTTATAGGGTCTACAATTTGAATTCTAAAATAGTAGAAGAATCTCCACATGTGGTTTTTGATGAAACTTTGACTAAATCTGATAATATCTGTGCAGGGAAAAGAATGATGGAAAAATTCTGAAAAATGAGGACCATGAAGACCAATCTGAAGAAAGTTATGGCCGGCGTGGTGGGGGTCCCCTCGACCTCGGCAGGGGTTACTCAAGCTCCTCCTGAGGCTGTTTCTTCTTCTACTGGTGAAGTTACTCGACGGACTTTCGCTCAAGTTATCATGGAATCTAAGAGGTGTTCGTCTATCTCAATTCCGATCAAGAAACCTGCTTTCACAGACAAAGGAGAGCCTGCTGTATATTTTTCCAAGGCTGATATCCAAGCTTCCATCCAATTCTTATCATTCGCTATTGTGCCTAAATGTTCTTACGGTAGGCCTTCTTTTGCTGAGGTAAAGTCTTGTTTGATGCAACGTTTAGCTATCTCTTTTGGTTTTGTCATAAGCAAGTTAAACCCTCGGCATCTCCTCCTTAGATTTGATAGAGAGGAGGAGTTTATGAAACTTCTCCTACAGAAAAATTTGTACATAAAATGTTTTCTGTTTCGATTCTTCCGGTGGACTTCTGATTTTATCTATGAAGCTGATCCGCCGACTGTGCCAGTTTGGGTTGGATTTCTTGCCCTTCCGGCAAATCTGTATCAAGAAGATTATTTGCAATCCATAGCTGGAAATTTTGGAACAGTTCTGCGAATCCATGAGAGATCTTTAGCCTTGATAGATACTTCTGAGGCTCTTGTTGGTATTGAAATGGATCTATTAGCTCCGCGTCAGGAGAGATTGTGGATAGATCTTGATGGTAAAGGCTATTGGCAATCTGTCAATTATCATCGAGCTCTGATTCTTTGTTCGTATTGCCACAAGCTTGGTCATGCTGAAAATGTTTGTAAGAAGAAGCTAGCGAAGACTAACAGTACTCTGGCTTCTCAGATTCCAACATCCAAGATCCCCCGTCAGGCCTTTAGGCCTCGGCCTGTTGAATCTCCAGTTTTGCCTAAAATCCAAAACAAGATCATAAAGGAAACAAACAAGCCTCCCCAAGTCAATCTGCAACCTGTTCGACAATTGGTCATTCAGGAGAACAGATTTGCAACCTTACAATTAGCGGACGATGTAGTTGGCACCGACCTTATTGGTCTTAGTCAGAAAAGGAAGGATAATTTCCGGGACTAGCCTTGTAGTAATAAACAAAATTCTGATCAGTTGGAGTCAAAGATTCCTCCCTCAGAATTTTCCCAGCTCCAAATGCCCCTAGAGGGGACTGTTTCTTGCCTAGAAGGTGGCATGTTGTCTTGCTCTGATGGTGATTTTCAGCCCTCTGTAGAGGAACTCCTTTTAAGCCAAAATGAGACAGTAATTTCCAGGGACAACCAGCCTAAAATGATTGTCTCAATGGACAGCACAAAAGCTCCAGATGTAAGCGGTACTTTTGGGATGGTGTCCAATTCTGGCTCTGAAGGAGCAGTTCTTGATCTTGCAGGAAATCTTCAAGTTCAGTGGCAAGGGGTCAAGGAACTGTTAGATCCGTAGAAGTTACTAGAAGTAGGAAATTATGTTGCTGAGAAGGCCAAAAGTGACAACTCCCTTATGCAAATAGTTCACTTTGGAAGGGGAGCTTAAACTGGACGGGTCCTTACTGCAAGGGGGATTGTAACACGATCTAGAGCTAGATCGGTGGAAGCTCAAAAGCAGGAAAGCTTATGATAAGTTCCACTCTTGTATGGAATATCAGAGGTGTAGGGAATCTTGGTTCCCGGAGATATCTAAAGAGACTTATCCAATTCCATAAAGTCTACATGGTAGCAATTAGTGAGCCTATGCTGGATGCTGAGAAAGCTCTGAGGCTAGGAAGATTTATAAAATTGCAAAGTTTTACTGTTAATTCTTTTGATGACTCAAAAATTTGGGTGTTTTGGCATGATAGTTACAGATTGGAGGTTCTTTCTTCAGCATATCAGCAAATTACTTTAGGCCTCAAAGAGGGTGACAGATACTCAAGTTTTTATTCTTTTGTATATGCCTCCTGTGTTCCTCACCTTAGACTAGATTTGTTCAATGAACTAGCTAATTTTGTTGGATCTGTTTCAGTCCCTTGGGTGGCCAGTGGAGATTTTAATTGTGTAATGAGGCCCTCGGAAAAATTGGGTGGAACCTCTCCCCATTTGGCCACTATGGCAGAGTTTTCTGCTTTTGTTTGCTCGGCAGGGCTAATGGACGCAGGATATTTGGGGAAGCCTATGACTTGAAATAACAACCGTACAGGAGCTCCTAACATAAAAGCAAGATTGGATAGAATCTTTATTAACAACTATTGCCAATCTGAATTCCCCCAGCTGGTAGTTAAGCACTTGGCCAGAGGCCCTTCTGATCACTCTCCATTGTTTCTGTCATCAACAAATCTCTCCCCTGGTCCCTCTAGATTCATTTTTCAAAAAATGTCGTGTACACACACTTCTTTTCACCAAGTAATAGCTGATGCTTGGAACCAATATACAGTTCTGCACCCCAATGCCATGGTCGGATTATCTGCCAAGTTAAAGGCTGTTAAAATGTCTCTTAGCAAGTGGAACACGGATGTTTTTGGAGATGTTACTAAGAATGTTAGATTAGCAGAAATTGATGTGGAACAGAAACAAAGAGATTTTGATCTTATTCCGTCAACTGAGAACATATGCAATCTTAATGTTGCAACTGCTAATCTTCACCAGGCTTTACATAGGAAAGAATTATTTTGGCATCAGAAATCTTGCACTAATTGGTTAGAAAGTGGGGACAGAAACACCACATATTATCACTCTCTTGCTCAAAGCAATCAGAGAAGGGGCTTTATTAGAAGGTTAAAACTGGGTGATTCTAATAATTGGTGTGAAGACCAAGAAATACTTCGTTGTCAGGCAGAGCTGTACTTTCAAAAGCTTTTTTCTTCAGAAGATCATACTATTGACTTGTCCATGCTAGATTGTATCCCTCATTTAATTAATGATGAACAGAATTGTCTCTTATGCTCATTTCCAGATGACAATGAGATTAAAGAAGCAGTGTGGTCTCTCAAATGCTCCAGCTCCCCTAGACCTGATGGGTTCTCAGGTGAATTTTACAAATCAGTATGGGATATCATAAGTATAGATGTTATAAATGCAGTGCAAAGTTTCTTTAAGGGATTTCCTATCCCCAGAGATATGGCCTCTTCTGTCATTGCCTTAGTTCCTAAGGTGCAGGAACCTAAGACCTTTAATGATTTTTGGCCTATAAGTGTTTGTAATTTTTTCTAAAAAATTATTTCTTCCATCATCTCTAAGTGTTTGGCCCCAATTCTGCCAACCATTATTTCTAAGGAACAAGGGGCTTTTGTTCAAGGCCGTAATATCTTGGACAATGTAGCTATAGCAAGACAACTTATGATGGACATTGAAAGGAAAGTGAGGGGTCACAATGCCATTGTCAAACTAGATATGGCAAAGGCTTATGATAGAATCGAATGGGATTTTCTTTTGGCAGTCCTGAGGAAATTTGGGTTCAACTCAAGATTTACCTCTTATATTGGCATGATCCTGACCAATTGTTGGTTTTCAATTAACTTCAATGGGATAATGGCTGGTTTCTTCAAGTCTAGTAGAGGTATCCGACAAGGTGACCCCCTTGCTTCTTATCTTTTTATATTAGCCTCGGAAGTGCTTAGCAGGGGGCTGACAGCTCTTTTCCAATCAAGTATTCTGAGGGGCTATTATGGGCCTAAAAATCTTATTCAAATTACTCACCTTCTATATGCGGATGATACTCTTATATTCATGCATGCCTGTAAGCAAAACTTAGTATTATTTCAGTAGTTTATTGCAAGATATGAGAATAGTTCTGGACATAAAATTAATGTCGGAAAGAGTAGCATTATTGTTTCTGACAAAGCCCCTCTTTCTCCTAAGCACTCTATGCATATTCAGACAGGCTTCAGGATCATGTCTACCAGTTTCAACTATCTTGGAGTCCCAGTAAAGAAAGGAAGGTATAAATGTCTGGATTTCAAATATATTGTGGATAGAATTCAACAGAAGCTAGAGGGTTGGCAATCTAAGCTTCTCTCCCAGGCTGGGAGGGCCATTCTTATCAATTCAGTGCTTCGAAGCATTCCTATATACCTGGCATTGGCTTGTTTCATTCCAAAGTCTATTATATATGCCATTGACAGACTATGTGCTAATTTCTATTGGCAGGGTTCTGAAAATTTAAGACGTCGCCACTGGATTCCCTGGATAAGCATTCGAAAGCCTAAACTGGAAGGGGGCCTTGGTATCAGAGACCTTAATCAAGTCCAGTTATCCTTGGCAACAAAAAGCCTGTGGACAATAATTCAGGGATCTTCACTGTGGTCTCGGTATGAAAGGCAGAGGTTTATCAAAACATGTCTTTTTGACTACATTAGACCTTTTCCAGCTGGAATGCCCTCAAGTATGTTTCAGCAGGCTAAGAAACTTATCATCTATAATGCTAGGTGGATGATTGGGGATGGTAGTGGTACAGATTTCTGGAAAGATAATTGGACAGGTAGTGGGCCTCTTATAAATACTGTCCAGTCTGATGTCTTTAACAGAATTCAGGAGCTGCCCAGGCAGACAGTCAGGGAGGTTCTTCTTGATCCACATCATCTAGCATGGTCTTTCTTCAGTAGTACTTCATCATTACCTAATATTCAGTTGAGCAGTAAACCAGATTATTGTATATGGACTGGTATTGTTGGAGTTGAATTCAGCGTTCAGTCTTCCTGTAAACTTATGAGATCTTGTGGTATGATTAGGCTACCATGGGCCAAATTATGGCATTCATGTATAGTTCCCAAGGTAGCTAATTTCTTCTGGAATCTGATTCATAGAGCAGTACCAGTTGATTGTAGAGTGGCTGAATGTGGTATCCCATTAGTTTCTAAATGTTGGTGCTGCCAATCTCCATCTCTAGAGGACCTTGATCACCTTTTCATAAAATGTGAGTTAGCCGCAATTCTATGGAGTTGGGTTTCCCCCTTGATAAGTGTTAAAATCTACCTCAGTGAGCATATTACCAGTCGTTGTTGGAATATCTTGGCTGGTTCCAATCTGCGCTCTGCATTCAGCTATTCCAGAATGTATGCAGTTATCTTGATGATATGGGAAATTTGGAAGGCTAGATGCTCTGCCAAGTATAAAAATTCTGCCATTAGTGTAGTCTGCATCAAGAAGAAAATAGTGGCTGTCCTCTCTCATGCGTTGAATAAACTGTCTTTTTCTTTCACTATCTCTGCAGAACAAATGGAAACTCTGACTCAATTCCAATTGTTCCCCAAGATCAATCCAAGGAGGCCATTGCTAGTAATTTGCAGGCTTGCCCCTCTCCATTTCACCCTGCATGTTCATGGTGCTTCTAAAGGAAACCCGAGAAAGTGTGGTGGTGGAGGTTGTGTTAGAGACTCTGCTGGCAATATGATTATCAGTTTTGCTTTCAATTATGGAATTGTAAGCAATATTTAAGCAGAAGCGAGGGCTCTCTATGATGGGCTGTCAATTGTCAATAATGGAGGCCTCAAAGTGGCTGTAATATTATCTGATTGTGCTCTCCTTGTGGAGTCCATCCAAAAGAAAAAAGCTCCCAGCTGGGTTGTCCTTCCTTGGTGGAATGAAATCCTAGATTTAATAACTCTAATGGGCTATTCGGTGCAACATGTCTACAGGGAAGGCAACCAAGTGGCCGACACCTTGGCTTCCTATGCTAGTTTAAGTCATTCTAATTCCATTTTTTCTCATGTAAATGAACTCCCGAAAATGGTGAGGGGAGTGTTTAGGATGGATAGAGGAGGTTTACCTTCTCTTCGCCTTTGTAATTAGGTAGTTTCAGATTCTTTGGGCTTTATTTTGGGCTACTTGTATACATAGGGGTATGCCCCGAAGAGATTGTATTCTTTCACAAAATTAATAAAAAAAATTAGCCACAGCATCATCCTGGGGGAGTGAGAACATGTTCTCCTTCTGGGGGGACATGCACTCGACCAGACCATGATACTGGGGGCTGGTGCTGATTGAAAAAAAAAACTGAAGAAAGCAATGAAGAGCAACCTAATGCTCAGGAGGAGGTAATAGGAAACCAAGGTAATCAAATTATCAATGTCATATTTCATAAAGATCATCCCATAGAAAATATAATTGGTAATTTGCATGACCCACCTAGGACCAGATCACACTTTAGAGCTGAAAATGAATTGAATTCTTTTGCACTGATTTTTCATAAAGAACCCAAAAATATTGACAGTGCTCTTAAAGACGTGCATTGGATCAATGCCATGCACGAGGAGCTGAATCAATTTGAAAGGAACAAGGTATGGGACCTAGTTCCTCCTCCTGACCATGGCATTGTCATAGGAACCAAGTGGGTTTTTAGGAATAAAACAGACGAGTAGGGAAATGTGATTGGGAGTAAGGCTAGACTAGTAGCTCCGGGTTATAACCAAGAATATGGTATTGATTTGGAAGAATCTTATGCCCCTGTAGCTAGGTTGGAGGCCATCATAATTCTTTTGGCATATGCATGCTCATTAGAAATAAAATTGCGGCAGATGGATGTAAAATCTGCCTTTCTAAATGGAGAAATAAAAGAGGATGTGTTTGTTAGGCAGGCTCCGGGTTTTGAATGCATTGACTATCATAACCATGTCTATAAATTGAATAAGGCTCTCTATGGATTGAAACAAGCTCCCAGAGCTTGGTATGATCGGCTTAGTAAGTTTCTCAGTGGAATGGAGTTCACAAGAGGTGAGGTTGACCAAACGTTATTTACTAAGGTATGCACTTCTGACATCATCATTGTGCAAATTTATGTAGATGATATTGTCTTTGGTTCAACTAACCCAACTTTATGTGAGGAATTTGCTGATTTAATGACACACGAATTTGAGATGAGTTCAACGGGTGAGCTAAAACTGTTTCTTCGACTGCAGGTCACTCAGACTAAGGAAGGCATATTCATAACTCAGTCCAAGTACGTCAAGAACCTGTTGAAGAAATTCAACTTGGAAAATCTGAAGGAAATCTCAGCACCCATGGGTACATTAATTAATCTTGATGATGACCCAAAAGGTAAAAGTGTAGATCTCAAATTATACAGAGGTATGATCGGATCTCTTCTTTACCTTATAGCTTCTAGGCTAGATATTCAATTCTCTGTGTGTTTGTGTGCTAGGTTTCAAGCTAGTCCTAAAGAGTCACACTTGAGTGATGTTAAGAGGATTTTTAGATATCTATCTAGCACCCTAGACCTAGGACTTTGGTATCCTGCTAAGTGTGAGCTAGATCTCAAAGCCTACACTTATACAGATTATGCAGGGTACAAGGTAGATAGGAAAAACACTAGTGGGAACTGCCATTATCTAGGTGGTTGTCTGGTGTCATGGGCTTCTAAAAAGCAACACACGGTTGCTTTATCTACAGCTGAAGCAGAATATGTTGCAGCTGGGAACTGTGCAGCCCAGGTACTTTGGATCAAGCACCAACTCATTGATTATCAGATAAAATTGGGATGCATTCTAATTTTATGTGATAATACTAGTGATATATCTCTCACTAAAAATCATGTTCATCACTCTAGGACTAAGCATATAGAAATCAAACACTATTTCCTTAGGGATGAAGTGAATAAAAATGAAATTGAATTGCACTTCATTGAATCTGAAAAATAGTTAGCTGATATATTTACTAAACCTTTGGGCAATGAAAGATTCAAATTTTTTAGAAGAGAATTAGGTTTATGTAAATTTCAGCTTGCTGATTAATTTCAATTTCATTCATGATTTTGTAATAATATCCTAGCTCATGCTCTGAGAATGATTGTTTGTTTGTCAGAAAACCCATTTTTGTATAAATCCTCTGAATAGATTAACATAAATTCATTGAACTGATAAACTGATCTGATCAGTTTGAGAATGTTTTTATGATTGTTTGAATAAAGACTCAGACATTGTCTTGAGCATTCTACATTGATAACATACATAATTGAATGCTTGAAAATACATGCATATAGACAGGGGGAGTTGTTGATTGGAATATGGCTACCCGTCTATGCTGCATTGTTCTGTAAGGGGGAGTCCAATAAAGTCATGTCTAGGTATGATCATATGGTTGTTTTGTCATATTCTCTCTTATCCACAAAAATTCAAATCATATGGTGTCATCCCCACTTCTTGACATCCCTTAAGCCAGTGCTTCAATGTCCATTCCCTATTCTGAATGGATGACAGTCTTGCAATCGTTCATTGTATTAAGCAACAATAATTACATGTCTTCTACTATAAGAATCAGATTTGCTTCATGCATGAACTGATGGTTTATTTTAAATAAACTGTAGAGTTTAAAGACTGGTTTTCAGAAAATAAAGTTGGTGGAAAATAATTTATAGTTCTCTACCTCCTTCTCATGTTGTGATAGATAAGGTCTTTAATGTATCTGAAAATGACAGACTTAGTGATATCTAGGTTGAGAAACTCAGATAGTGTATTATCCTTAAACAAGTCACTTTGAAAAAGTGAAAAGGGCAGCAAAACTAAATGAATTAAGAAAAGAATGTCTAATTAACCTGGCAGAGCAATGACTAAACTGTACTGAGAAATTGAATACTCCATCAATGAAATGGAGAAAAATTCATGTTATGAAGTGTTTCATTTCAACTCTGTTCTAATGATTAAATCTGTGAAATTGGTTTCACTAAGTAGCTGGGGGTACTGGCGTCTGATAAACGTGTACCCTTATGCAAAAATGTGTAATCATGACTAGGGATGTCAAAAATACCCGCAAATCTGATTACCCGCATTACCCGACCCGTGATGGGTCGGGTAATACCCGAATAAACGGATATGGATTCAAGTTCGGGTACGTTTAAAATACCCGTTTCATATTCGGATAGGGTATGGATTTAGTGCACTCAAACCCGTACCCAATCCGAACCCGCTCTTAATAACTCATTGTGCATGTTAGGCCTATGATTTTAACATGAACCCAATCCATTGCCCGTCTTGTTGAGTTTGTGAGTTTAGACTTCATGCTAAAATTATAAGGACATTTTTATAAAACATAAAAATTACTTTAGAAATGAAAGAATTGATCGGATTTATTTTTTTCTAATTCTCATATATCTCACATTTCTTTGGATGTGAATGTGGACTCATGATTTATGGATGGATACGGCTATCCGCGGATATATCCATACCCGTGACGGATATACCCGTATCCATATCCGCGAAAATAATAGGGTACTATCCGGGTATGGTATTAGTAAAATTTTCACGGATACGGTATGGTATTGGTCTACCTGAGCCGAACCCAATCCATTGACATCCCTAATCATGACTGCTATTTTTAATCAGAGACAGATATGATAATCTATGTTTAGTAACTGGGGGTACTGATGTCTAACCCACGTTTACCCTTAATGTCAAAACCATATGAAGGGGCATGATCTCACGCGGCTCCTGAGCTGGGAGAATGATCACCGAACAGTGAACTATAGAGAAAGGGAAACGGATCAGGGGGCCGAGGGGAGATTCCCTGGGGGAAACCCTCTGATGCCTAAGTCAGTAGAGCAATGGTGAAAGAAAGGGAGAGAGGTAGAAAGAGGTTCACGAGATCCCCCTACACCAAGGTGGTGAAGTGGTTCCTGCTCAGCGGATTTTAGGTGTGTATTTCCCTTACTTTTCACTGGAGGGAGTCCCTGGTTTATATAGTGTGCTCACCTTATGAGTCCCGTAAGCTGAGGAGTTTTAGGCGGGAGTTACGTCCTCATCGTGGGATCTTTACGTCCTCATCGTGGGATCTTCATAGCCTTGAGGGATCATGGGTCTCTTATCCTCATAAACTCATGCTCATAAAGGGCTCTCAACGGTAGCGTGGATAAGCAGTCGTCGGTCGATCCGAGCATAAAAGGTGCCAACCCTGTCCGGGCGATAGGCATAGCTCGGATGAAGATAGGTCGGAGTGGGCGCTGAGCGTTTGCCTCTATCCCGATGACGGGATAACTTGGGCATGGGTCTTCCTCCGTTCTGACCGTCGCTCGGGCCTTTCGAGCGTAAGGGCCGCCGAGGAAGGATGAGATCCTGAGTAATCTTATTGGGGTTTTTAGCCTAAGTGGGCCCTATGGGGCTGTCACTTGGATGAGCTGAGCCTCGTTTGGTCCTGATGGACCTAGTTTGGCTGCTCTTAGATGGGCTACAGAAATCCCCCTCTCCACTTGTCCCCCTCCTACTCCCCAGCTTTAGTAAGCTCGGAAGAGTATCTGTTGGGGTTTTAGACCAGCGTGGCTCAGGTGGGTGGAGATACGGCGGTGTTAGGAAGCCACGTGCCGTGGTCACCTAGGCCCGTAATAATGATGATCCTGACGGATTTGAACTGAAGGGGCCCCCTTTTCTCGGAGGTCAGAATGACACGTCGCCTCCCGCGTGGGGATATAGGCGTTGGGATCTTTGCTGTCTTTCCAGACTTCCTCTGTCTTTAGGGTTTTGGCTCTCCTCCGTTCTTACTTTTGGGCTCTTCGATGCGTCATCAGGGCATGACGGAAGAGCAGAGGCTTGAAGCGGCATTCGTGGAGTTGGCGAAGATAACTGCGGAGGCAGTCCGGCGGCTTCCTCCTCCCCCGGAATCTTCGGGGTCCCGAGATCGCCTTTCCTCAAACTCTTCTCCGGTCTCCATGCTGGACCAGCGTTCGGATGCAGAGGAGTGGGAGGATGAGCCAGTGGTGAAGGCGTTGGTTCCAAAATACAGTGAACTGGGGGAGGCGGATGTGAGAAGGCTGGAGCACCAGTATCGCCTGCCCCACAAGTTCCGCTTTATCGCGGCTTCCCCCCACGAGATGAGCCTAGACTCTCGTACAGGCCACATATGTACCTTCCTTCTGTCGTGGAAGGGTGGGTTCTGCCTTCCCTTCGAACCTTTCATTCTTAAGCTTCTCAATTTTTTTCTGTTGGCGCCCATTAAGTTGGTAGCCAACTCTTATCTTCTCCTTTCCGCCTTCCGCATTCTCTGCCGCCAGTGCAGAGTTCCTCCTTCCTTGGACCTCTTTCACTATTTCTTTGAGTTGAAAGCACATCCTTCGGCCGGGAAGGGTTTCTATTTCATCCAGGCGAGGCGGAACAGGTGCTGCATCTCCTTGGCGGCAAAGGATTCTTCGCATAAGGGGTGGAAAACTCAATTCTTCTAGGTGGGGCTTTGTTCAGTGGAGGAAACCTGGAGGTGTCTAGTAACCCCCAATTTTCACCCGAATATCCCTCCCAGGCAGGATGAGTTCCCTCCACATGTGAAGAAATATACGACAATCTTGCTGAAGCATCGCCAATCCACCGAAGAGCAGGTTACTCCAGAGAATATCGAGCGTTGTCTTCTTACGCGGCTGCATCCGTCGGGCTCAGGTGCCACAAACTAGGTTCTCCTTTGGATGTTGGGATCATTTTTCTTGTCTTGAATATGTCTTCTTCTTCGTGCAGACACCAGGTGGGAGGCCTTGAAGGAGGCCACAGAGGTGATCGAGCTTGGCGATGACTCGGCTGCTGATGAATCGGCTGCTCCCACGGGTCGCTCCCGAACAAGAGATAAGGGCAAGGGGGTGGCCCAGCGCGAATCCTCCAGGCCGCGGGGGTCCAAGCACAAGGACCCCGTGGAAGGCATGATCTGGGCCGCTGCGAGGGCCAGGAAGCGGGCCAAGAAGGCCGGGGTCGTACCCGCAGTCGGAGGTGACCTTACCGTGACTCGCCCCTACGCCGAGCATGATGGGGCCGACCCTATCGGGCGAGCTCTCCCACCCGCCGAGCAAGAGGGGGCAGAGGAGGTTGGGGCTGCTCCTGTGGGTGGCGACGATGCATGTTCGGCTCTTCCTTCGACCGGAGCCGAGGGGGCCGGGGCTACTCTTGCGACTGGCAACGGTGCTGGCTCGGCTCTCTTCTCTGTAGGAGCCGAGGGGGACGTGGCCGAGGCGGGGGATGCTGGGGCCGTGGCCGATGCTGGCGCTTCAGGCGGTGGTGTAGGTGCCAAGCCGGTCCAGGTTGGGGGCCCGCAAGAAAATCCGGCCGAGGCACGAGAGGCGACAGAGCCTGGGGCTTGGTCCGAGCAACTCAGTGGGGCATCAGGCTATGGGGGGTTCTCTGTTTCGGCGGCCTTCGAGTGGCTTGGTATTTCGGGCCCTCGACACCGGGTATGCCGCGATATATCTGCAAAGGTGAGGGGGGGAGGTAGGCAGTACTCTCCGTCCACGGCCCTTGCTGGGGTTATGGAGGGCGGCCTGGCCCTGGCCCAGATGGGGGCCACTCTGGCAAAAGCGTACGCTCGGTCTGAGTGGGTGATAAGTATGTATTTTTGATGAGGACATCAAGAGCTTATGAGTTGTATTTTGTGTATTGGCTTGGATTGGTGTGTATTATGGGTTGTATTGGCTTGAAGTGTATGTAATTTTTGATTTCTTTCATTTGGGCCATCCTTGTAAGGCTTATATCAAGCCAATGGGCCATTTGTTATGTCAAGTCCAAGGCTAGGTTGCCATTAGTAGAGTCCATTAGGGAGCTTATGCCATATTGGGTCATTAGGTTGTTAATGGGTCATTAATGCACTTAAGGCCCAAATTGGGTTACACTCCTTCATGGGCCAACTAAGTTGGAAGGGTCTAGCATGGTTGGTGGGCTGGTTACATGGCCTTTAACCACACTTGGCGCAAGAAGAGGCCCATGAATGGGGCGCCCCCTCTTTTGGCCATATTAGGCTTGGTAGGTGGTGTTTGAATAGCTTTAGTCCAAGGTTGAATAAGCATGGTCAAATTAGATTAAACTAATGTATTAAATGTGTGATTCACATTGTATCCTAGCCCTTCAATCCAAACCCCTAGATCCAAGGGTTGAGGTTGAGTTTGGTTGGCATCCTATATAAGGTTGTATTTTTCATATTGAAGGAATTAATGAAGGAAAAAAAGGCATTTGCCCCCTTGGAGATTTGCGCCCCTCCCCTCTCTCTCCCTGGTTCCTCCACCCCCTCGCCCCTTTCTAGAGTGTAATCCCTTCCCCCTTGATCCCCCCCAGCATCTGAAGCAACTCCGGTGATCGCCGCCGCCATCGTCTCGCCGCCGACGCGTCGTTGCCAACGGTTTCGGTGGTTCTGTCCACTCAGGACAGGTTCCTCTTCTCCGAATTTCTGCTATCACTCCCTTCATCTTCTGAAGCTCAAAATTTCAGGGTTGGTTCCCCTCTAGAACCCTTATCCCCACAAAAACAATCACGTCAAAATTCATCATTTAGCTATTTTTTGATTTTCGTCCAAGTCAAAGTTCCAGATCTATCCTGGTTTTGTTTACTGTTCATCAGCTCTGAGTTTACCCCATTCGAACCATCTTTTTATTTTTGTTGGGTCGTCCAAATTTATTGGGAGTTCTGTCCACATATATCGACCATCAGGAATTTTCTTAATTTTTGATAAGGTCTCTAGGTATTTTTCAAATTTCGTCCAAGTTCCCAAGAACAGTCTACCCACAGTTTCCCAGATCCGACCCAGGTCTAGTAAAAACATCCCAAAAAATCCATTTATTATCCAATCAAAAAACCAAAAATAGTCCCGGATTCCTCTCTCAGAGACCTTCAACTTTTCTGAAGAAATCATTTCTAGATTCGGAGGTCTTCTCCCCGGTCAACATCGATCTTCAGAGAAGTCAGAACTTGCCCCTGCAGTTCTGGCCAGATTCCAGCAAGCTTGTAAAATACATGATCAGAAATACAGATCTGATTATTTTTTTTGAAGACACCTACGTCGAAGTATTCTGAGTCAGCTTTCCAACGGCGCTAATCTCGTCGCATTCCGACGACGGGGCTGATCGCAACAGCAGTTTTCTCCAAGTCGCGCGCCTGCAAACAGAACTTTCAGGTTCGTGGCCGAGTTCCCAGCGAGTGTCGTCCGAGGGCCGCCCGGCGTCCGGCGGTCGTTCCAGCAGCTCGCCATCCCAGGGGAACGCTTTCCAGGTGTCTCCACAATAGAGGAGTCATCAGGCCCCGCACGACCCCTCCGGTCAATACGTGGGCCCCCACTAGCACGAGTACGCGTGAAGCCGAAGCATTGCCCGAAACCGCCCGTCAACCCGAACTTGGTCCTCCCGGGCCCACTTGTGTCGCCCTTTACCTCCCTGCGTGGAGTGGGCTTATTTTTACTGCTGTAAACATAATGTACTAAGTTCCCGGGAGTACGAGCTTTGGCCGGGTGCCGTCTTCGCCACGCCGAGAGCGTGGAGGTATCGCCTTCACCCTTACACTTGGCATTAGCTTAATTCTTTATATGCTTTATATGCCGCTACTAGAGAGCATGTGTAGGGATACCTAGCTCACCTTCAATTTATAATATCACTACTGCGAGAGAGAGCGAAGCCGTCCCGTGACCCGATCCGGGTGCAAAAGAGAGCCGACCACCCTAGCTCATTGCCGGTTTCTCAACTGCGCACATCCGACGCTTCCCTCGTTAAGGGATGATCGCGAGCTTGTCGTGTCCGTGGTCCCGTCCCGCATCAATTTGGTATCAGAGCGAGTTTGAGTCTAGGGTGTTAAAAAGAAAAAAAAGTGTCATTCATTAGTCATTTACGTCTAGTCATTAGTCATAGTCTACGTCGTGTTTAGGGTCATCATTGTTTTAAAACAAAAAAAAAGTGCCTTTTGGGTCACATTTGCATACCATTAGTCGGTATATAAAAAGGTGTTGTCCGACCGTTAGGTTACGCCTATCGGAAAGGCCGCACACTTGTGCGAGTGACCTTCGGGTCGATTATCTCCGCCGCGTACCGAGTTTTGGTTAAGTCTAGGCGCATCATTTTGCATTAGTGTGTTTTGCTTTAGTCGGTGCCTTCTAGTCGGTGTGTTTGCATGCCCACTCGTCGGGGTACTCAGTACTCACCCCCACCCCCACCTATGGCCAACCCACGGGATACCTCGGGAGACTTCCACTCCCTACAAGAGGCGATGATGGCCATTATGACTAGGTTGGACCAATCCGATGCTAACTTTCGGACTTTCTCTGATAATATGAATGGTCGCCTTAGGGCCATGGAGGGACGCTTGGAGACCTCCGATAGGTCGGTCCAAGACCTCGTTGGGCGGTTAGATAGGATGTCACACGGGGACCCTCTTGGGACAGCCCAAGGTCCACCCGCACCTCCTCCCGCGGTGGCCCAAGTCCAACCCGCTCCCATGGCCCAAGTCCAAGCCACTCCCGCGGCCCAAAACCAGCCACCACTGGTTCCTCCACCCGCCCCTCCTCGGGTTCCCCAACTACCGCACCGTGACCTTGGTCTCGAGGACTATGGGTCCGACAATGCCTACGAGGGGTATGGTCAACGCCGTCGTGGTTTTCAGCCACAACAAGATGAGGATGATGATCGGGTCCTTAAGACCGTGCGAGCGGATCCTCCCGCTTTTTACGGGTCTTTGGATCCGAAAGTCTACCTAGATTGGGAGTTTGGCATGGACCGTTATTTTGAATGGTATGATATGTCGGAGCGTCGAAGGGTCCGATTTGCCACCATGAAACTTATGGGGCAGGCACAAACTTATTGGAAGAATGTGGAGAGCCTGCTACTTCAGCGGCTAGAACCCCCGATCGACACATGGGCCGAGATGAAGAATAAACTTCGGCAAAAGTACCTTCCTCCCACATACCGCCAGCGACTCATCGATAGATGGCAAAGTCTTAGCCAGGGAGACCGGTCCGTCTCCGAATACATCGCAGAGTTTGATGAGTACTTTCTACGATGTGGTGTCACGGAGGAGAGTACCATGCCCGTGTCCCGCTTTCGACGTGGTTTGCGGCCACACTACCAGTATGAGCTTTTCCGCCGCAATGCCAAGACGTTGGAAGAGGCATACCAGGTTGCTCTCGAGATGGAGCAATTTGAGGGAGAGTTCGAGTCTAGCCATCGGTTGGGCCCCACCCCTCTCCGTAGTACCGAGCCCCGTCACTCTATAGGCCCACATCAGCGGCCTCCCATGGCTCGACCTCAGGAGCCCACCCGGCAGGAGCACTTCGCTCCACGGCCTCGCCCTCCTCCACCCCGGGATCTATTTCCATCCCAACCACCGGCACCCTTTGCCCGTCCCCCAGCTCCTATAGCCCGTCCTCTGGCACCGGCACCCCCTCCACTCTTGTCCAAGGCACCTACACCTCCCCCATTGTTGCCTACACCCCCTACCCGGCGGGATGATAAGGGTAAGGCCCCTCTTATCGGGGAGAGTAGTCGATCGCGAATACAGTGTTTCCACTGTCACGGGTATGGCCACATTGCTAGTGAGTGTCCCGCTCGCACCACCCTAGCCTTAGGTGTTGGCGGATCCGCACCTCCCGAGCTTGAGCATGTCGATTACGAGGCCGATGAGGCACTGGCCGATGAATACTATGCCATGGGGGAAGAGCTGGGCGACCCTTCGGCCACCCAGGATGTCGCCACCTAGTGGGTTTGATGCTACCACCTTAGTCTAGAGTCGTGCATGAGTCAGTGTGCTTTCTTTGTGTGGTTTGTTTGTGTGGTGATTTTGAGTCGATTGTTTGCGTGGTTTGCATTCATGTGTCTGTGCATGGTGAGTCTGCATGTGTCTTGTGCAAGCTCGTTGTCGGTCTCTTACGAGTAAGAGGCGAGTGGACTCACTTGATGAGTATGGGATCGGTTTTACTTCTATATCCGGATCAGTCACCGATAGGGACTCAGCGGTGATTCCTAGTGAGTCTTCGAGCTGTCTCCTTCCTTTTGAGAGTGCCCCTTCGGAATGACCACCTTTAGCCATAGCAGTTCGCATATCGAGTATATATGGAATGAGCAGGTTACATGGCCTTTAACCACACTTGGCGCAAGAAGAGGCCCATGAATGGGGCGCCCCCTCTTTTGGCCATATTAGGCTTGGTAGGTGGTGTTTGAATAGCTTTAGTCCAAGGTTGAATAAGCATGGTCAAATTAGATTAAACTAATGTATTAAATGTGTGATTCACATTGTATCCCAGCCCTTCAATCTAAACCCTAGATCCAAGGGTTGAGGTTGAGTTTGGTTGGCATCCTATATAAGGTTGTATTTTTCATATTGAAGGAATTAATGAAGGAAAAAAAGGCATTTGCCCCCTTGGAGATTTGTGCCCCTCCCCTCTCTCTCCCTAGTTCCTCCACCCCCTCTCCCCTTTCTAGAGTGTAATCCCTTCCCCCTTGATCCCCTCCAGCATCTGAAGCAACTCCGGTGATCGCCGCCGCCATCGTCTCGCCGCCGACGCGTCGTTGCCAACGGTTTCAGTGGTTCTGTCCACTCAGGATAGGTTCCTCTTCTCCGAATTTCTGCTATCACTCCCTTCATCTTATGAAGCTCAAAATTTCAGAGTTAGTTCCCCTCTAAAACCCTTATCCCCACAAAAAAAATCACGTCAAAATTCATCCTTTAGCTATTTTTTGATTTTCGTCCAAGTCCAAGTTAAAGGATCTGTCCTGGTTCTGTTTACTGTTCATCAGCTCTGAGTTTATCCTATTCGAACCATCTTTTTATTTTTGTTGGGTCGTCCAAATTTATTGGGAGTTCTGTCCACATATATCTACCATCAGGAATTTTCTTAATTTTTGATAAGGTCTCTAGGTATTTTTTAAATTTCGTCCAAGTTCCCAAGAACAGTCTGCCCACAGTTTCCCAGATCCGACCCAGGTCTAGTAAAAACATCCCCGAAAATCCATTTCTTATCCAATCAAAAAACCAAAAATAGTCCCGGATTCGTCTCTCAGAGACCTTCAACTTTGCTGAAGAAATCATTTCCAGATTCGGAGGTCTTCTCCCCGGTCAACGTCGATCTTCAGAGAAGTCAGAACCTGCCCCTACAGTTCTGGCCAGATTCCAGCAAGCTTGCAAAATACATGATCAGAAATACAAATCTGATTATTTTTTTTGAAGACCCCTACGTCGAAGTATTCTGAGTCAGCTTTCCAACGGCGCTAATCTCGTCACATTCCGACGACGGGGCTGATCGCAACAGCAGTTTTCTCCAAGTCGCGTGCCTGCAAACAGAACTTTCAGGTTCGTGGCCGAGTTCCCAGCGAGCGTCGTCCGAGGGCCGCCCAGCGTCCGGCGGTCGTTCCAGCAGCTCGCCATCCCAGGGGAACGCTTTCCAGGTGTCTCCACAACAGAGGAGTCATCAGGCCCCACACGACCCCTCCGGTCAATACGTGGGCCCCCACTAGCACGAGTACGCGTGAAGCCGAAGCATTGCCCGAAACCGCCCGTCAACCCGAACTTGGTCCTCCCGGGCCCACTTGTGTCGCCCTTTACCTCCCTGCGTGGAGTGGGCTTATTTGTACTGCTGTAAACATAATGTACTAAGTTCCCGGGAGTACGAGCTTTGGCCGGGTGCCGTCTTCGCCACGCCGAGAGCGTGGAGGTATCGCCTTCACCCTTACACTTGGCATTAGCTTAATTCTTTATATGCTTTATATGCCGCTGCTAGAGAGCATGTGTAGGGATACCTAGCTCGCCTTCAATTTATAATATCACTGCTGCGAGAGAGAGCGAAGCCGTCCCGTGACCCGATCCGGGCGCAAAAGAGAGCCGACCACCCTAGCTCATTGCCAGTTTCTCAACCGCGCACATCCGACGCTTCCCTCGTTAAGGGACAATCGCGAGCTTGTCGTGTCCGTGGTCCCGTCCCGCATCAATTTTCCTTCTTAATTCATAATTATCCACATTTTTATGAGATTAAATTATGATCAATAGGCACTTCTCACACTTACTGTTGATTTAAACTCAAATATTTAATTTTTTGAAATTAAATAAATTTTAATGATAATTTTTATGTATTTATGTAGGCACGTAATACGAGGAAAGCTTCAAGAAAAAGAAAAAAAGAAAATAAAAGTTATATGTTAAACTAAGCCAAAAGCTCAGGCAGTTGTTCAAAAAGAATAGAAAAAAATTAGAAAAAAAATAAAATTATTTGAGTATTTTTTAGAATTTTCTACTTATATATACTAGATAGATATATATATATATTATATATATATAATTAAAAAAAATATTCAAACCCCACCCCCCCCTTCTCGCCTTCGTCGCCCGCACGGGCGACGAGGCGAGAAGGCGAAGGCGGGAGCAGGGGTCGTGGCGGGCTCGTGGCCGGCGCGAAGGCAACAGTGGCGGGGGGTCGTGGCGCGCGAAGGTGGGGGGAGACGCGGGCGCACGCGCCCGCGTGCGACACGCAGACGGCAGGCGATGGCGGGCGCACGGCAGGCCCACGGGCGGGCGGCCTAAGCCGTTCGGCGCCGGTCGGTGCAACGTGCCGGCAGAGAGAGGAAGTGAGCGAAATAGAGAAAAAGAAGGCCAAAAAAATGCCAGAAAAATCCTAAAAAATCAGAAAAAATTGGCAAAATGTGCAGCACATTCCAGCCTACCAATTTCGATCAAAATTAGGTGCACTTGAGTTGTTTCACATGAGAGGGGGTGTTATGTGTTGCCCTATATAAAGGGCCTTCATGTGTAATGGAACTAGTTAGTGGTTAGGGATAGTTAGAAGGAGGGATAGCATAGAGATTGTGAAGGTTTTCCATTGTATTCTTGAAGTTATTCATTGTAAGTCTTAGTATAGCTCCATAGGAGGGTTGGATCTTGATGTTTTACAAGCTTTTGGTGTCACCTTTGTAACTTGATTTGATATTAATGCAAGGTTCTTTTTAAGCATTCAGTCTATTCTTGGTTCAATTATTTATTGTTGTGATCCCCATTTCAAATTCTTGTCTTCATGAAAGTTGTTCGTTTTCAAGTGTTCTTTAACATCTCTGTTTAGCATTTCTTCAAATTCGTCCAAATTCATAGAGTTAATACCCATTTTCTTAAGTGCTATCCTGTGCATTTACTGTTCATCCGTGGTGATATCTTCTTCCATTTCTTCATTTTGAAGTCTTTCTAGTCCTCACATAACTCTGAGTTCTTCATAAGAGTTATTTCTTTCTTGTAGATATAAGTTTTATTCTTCTTGCACTTTGTTAAATTCCTCTTCGTTTGAGCTCTAGAATTAAGTTTTCAAGGTGCTATTTTTTTATCAATTATTGTTCATCCGAACCAATAGGTCATAGTTTTTCAAGTTTTTCCTTATCTTCCTTTCATTTTCTATTTCTGTGTTTTTCATAACAGTTCTTCATCTTTTCATTCTCTACAACTTTCATGTTTTCCATTTTATCTAATTCCTTCTAGATTTCAAATTATTCTTTACCTTCCAAACCTCTATTTCAATAGATTTCTGTTATAATTGTCACTTGTGTTTTCACTTGTGTTTTGTTTCAATTTCAATCTAAACCTTTTCTTCACGGTTTCATCACACATACCCAAAGTGGTAATTCTTCTTCAAATCCTCTCATGGCGTCGACTTCCTAGGCGGAGCAATCTTCATCAAAGGCTCGGCGTGGAAACGACGTCATTCTTCACTCAATTGGCTAAATTTCCTTTACTTATCTCTTGTCATTTAAAGTTGCAATTTTAATTCCACTTAGTGATAATCGCACTCAAAACATAAATTTTGCTTTTCCAAACATAAAGGTATCTCCAACATGAACTAAAATCAAACTTCTCTCCTCGTGGGATCGACCCGTATTCACCACTGTACTCATATTTTCAACAACATTCGAGTGAGTGAGTGCGGTTATGAATTTTGAAATTTGTGTGGCACGGCATTTTTAAACGACGACTGTCGAGCGCATCAAATTTTTGGCGCCGTTGTCGGGGAGTGAATTATGTTGATAGTTGGATATTCTTGTGTTTGGTGTATATATATGAATATTAATTTTACTCTTTTTACTTGTGCAGGAAAAAGAAAAAAATTCGAAAAGCAAAGAAAGAGGAAGATCGGACCTGAAATCCTCAGAAAATGTAGCGTCATTAAAAGCTTGGAAGCATCGCTAAAGGGCAGAAACGTCGGAACAGGTTCTATTTTTCTAATTTCTGAAAAATCTAGAAAAATTTGAAAAATTCTTCAAAACTCTATAAAAATCATAAAACATCAAAACAAAAGAAATTTTAATGTTGGTTAGATAGGTTCATTAATGAAAAATAAAAAAAATACTTGCACCAAAATAACAAAAAAAAATTTATTTCCAGATTAGAAACCACACAACATGTTCTAGGTCATGCATCATTTAGCATAGAATTTTTTCTTTGTTTAATTCCTGTATTGCATTTTGAAGATTGCGAGGGGCAAGGTACGTTCTACTCACCATATTCTGGCATTCATTTTGCATAAAGAACCCCTTGTTTAAAATTGTGGTGTGCATTGCATTTCAAAATATTCTAAGGGCACTACCTTTAATAAACATAAGGTGGGGATTTCATCACCCTTCCTTAGCCCACAAACCACATTTCCCTTGCATCTTTACATGACCTACGCCATAAATAAAAGTCAGTAAACGTTGGCCCTAGGATCACACTGTGATTCTTGTGTTATTTGGGTTTACTCTCATATGAAAACCGGTGCCTAAGGCAAGACGGTCGGACGGTAAACGCCTTAAGCGGGTTAGTGATTTGGCATAATAAGGTCCCTACGAAAGTAGGGGGAACCTCCCACTTCCCCACCCTTTACCTGGCTGGTGGTCATATTGAGGGTAAACTTACGTTTCACTTTAATCACTTTGTGAAACCCTATTAGTAGGTCTAAGTCACATCTAGATCATTAGATAATTTGTGTTAAGTTGTTTGTGGTTGCATAAAAAAAATTAAAAAAATAAAATCACAAATCCACGCCTATGCAGGAGCACTTTTATCCTTTTACTTACAAGCCCTCGACCTATATTCAACTCCCTGACATTCTCATCGATCAATATGAGATTCGTCCAAGTCTCATCCAGATGCTCCCATCTTTTTATGGAAATCTCAATGAAAATCCTTATAGGCATCTAGATGATTTTCTAGAAATTTACTCCCTAATCAAAATTCAGAATTTTAATGATGATGCCCTTAAGTTGATCTTATTTCCATTCTCATTGAAAGATAAATCAAAATGTTGTTTAAGGAGTTTTAGAAAAACTATCAGGACTTGGGATGCTATGCAGTTAGAATTTTTGAAAAGATTTTACCCCATAGGCCGAACCAACATGATGAGAAGGGCGATTACAGGATTTAATCAACGTCCGGGAGAGCAAATTCATGAATCATGGGCCAGACTGAAGGATTTAATAGGTCAATGTCCACATCATGGGTTGCCCAAATGGCAAATTATATTTACATTTTATGAGGGGTTATCCGATTATGATAGGTAAATGGTGGATATATATTGTGGAGGGGCATTTTTGAGCAAAAGTGAAGATGAGGCGTATGATCTATTTGAGATTTTGAGTTGAATCGATAAATCGTGCCTCCATCTCATCTCATCAACAACTCGTAGGACATGTCAAACAGGCGGAAAACCCAACCCACACTGGCATGGAAGTCTGTGAATTCTGTGCCAGTCTCACTCACCATGTGAGTCAGTGTCCTACTATAGCCCGACTCTCTCCAGTCATCCAAGCACAGGTCCAAAATGCCCTAGGATTCTCTCAGCCCAAGCCTGCTACATTTTCAGATTACAATCTTGGCTGGAGTAATCACACAAATTTGTCTTGGATGGAACCACCATTTCAAGCCCATATGTCTGAATTTTCACCCCAAGCAACCTACGAGCGGCCCATGTGTACTCAACCTCCGCTCAACTCATCTCACCCAAATTTTGGATTCAACATGGATACTAGGGGTGATTCACCGGGCCACTGCTTTGACCCTCAAAGCGTGTACTCTCAGTCTACCTATCAACCCTCTCCTTCAACCTTACACCAACCCCCTCAATATGTGAACGATGATGACGATGACAGTCTTCTGCCTGTCATTTTGGCTCAAGATATCACTATTGAGAGTGAGGGGGTGTGTGCACGTAATACCATGATAAAGGAAGGAAAGGAAGTAGGGGGTGAATTGACGGATAATGATGCTCATAATGATGATCATATCACCTCATTCTCTGAATGTTTTAAGATTGAGAATACTACGGTAAAGGATTACGTTGTAAGTAATAAAATTGTTGAATTAATGGAACCAAATTCTCAATATCCTCCTTCTCTGGAAGAACATGATGATGGGGCCTTATTAGAAAAGTTTACGTTTCATCTACCGACCCCATTTCTGAAAAATTTGAGTGATAATTCTCAGTTGAGTACGGAGTGTGATGAGTGGCCCGTCTTCGAGAACTTCACATTTGATATGACCTCTGATGAAAGGGTCGGGCTAGAATCATTTACATTTCCTCTATCCACCCCATTAGTGGGCAATTCGGTTAAAAATCCTCAGATGAGTGAGGAGTGTGATGAAGGGGTTTCATTTGAAACTTTTCTATTTGATCTAACCCCTAAAGCCTCTCCAATGACGTCTGAATCTGTGGATGAGTTAGTGCTTCCTTATACTTTGATTCCACTGTCAGTCGAGCCTCTCCAATTTGAGATTCTAGGACCTGAGGGGGATGTGCCAACCACATTCACATTTGATTTGACTTTCTCTCAAGCAGACAAGTTGATCAATGCTCTTAAAGCTCATGAGGTTGTTACTGACATGAAAGTGGCTTAGGCTAACAATCTTATTCCTAAACTACCAGGGCCTGAACAAGTTATCATGAAGGAAGCCGTACCTGAAAAGCTCGTCAGAAAGGACGATATAGTACAAGGGGACCCCTGGGTAGATACTCCTACAAAGCTTGTCAGGAGGGACTATAGGACAAGGAAAAATTTCAATAAAGTGCGCAACCTGCATATTTCTAGCCCTAATCCATACATGATTACTCTTGTCTTCCAATGGCAAAAAGGCTGGAGTTTATCAGAGGACAAGATCACGTGGTGGCTCATTCTGAATGCCACGCGTTGGTTAATGATCTACCTGGTGTCTGGCTGACGACATAAAACTTAGCGCTTCTTGGGAGGCAACCCAAACCTTTCATAGTTTCGTGTGAGAATAAATGGCTTCTTGGGAGGTAACCCAAGTTTTTATTATGGTTTTGTGTTTATTTTACAGGTTTGAATAAATGATAAGTTGGGGGGGGGGGGGGGAGAGCTGATTGCTTACTCTGTTTCTCCGATTTTCAAAGCCAAATACCACCTCTCAACACGCCAAAGCTGTCGAAGTACACATCAGGTTGTCCCGTTCTTTAACAAGCTATCATGTTTACATTGTTCTATTATTCTCTATTGTTTATGTCATTGAGGACAATGTCATTTAAGTTGGGGGGACATGACATCATGTTGCACATTCTACATTCATATATACAACCTCTAAACTTTTCGCCCAAACGTTTCGCCCAAATTTTTCGCCCAAATTTTTTTTAACCCTTACCCTTACAGTACATCCCCAGTTAGAGTTTCTTGATTCATGTCTCATGAAAAGTGATTCTGAAAAGAAAAGACTAGGGAAAAGGATGATGGATAATTTATTTAATCTAGCCATGGAAAATTGATTTAAGAATCTCTTTAAAGTTCATGTGCACTTTAGAAAAATACAATCACTTTACACGCTAATGAAACAAGAAGGACAAGCCTTCTGCTATTTTAGAAAGACTGTCTGATATTCTGCACTTTCTGAAGAAGAGATCTTTTAGAAGCTTTCTGCCATACAAAAGTATGAGAAAAAAAAACACACACCATGAAAAATGCTCCGATTCTGAGTAACCGGGCCTACTTCACTTAAGACGTGTTGAGGTTCGCGTCAAAAGGAAAAGGGAACTTTGATCTGTGGCACCGGGCCTACTTCACCTAAGACGTGTTGAGGTTCGCGTAAAACAGTGATGGGTAGTGCAGCATCATGTGTGTATAGAAAAAAAAAGAGAAAAAGAAAAAAAAAGTAAAAGAGATCCCAAAAGGGACAAATGAAATAAGGCAGATAAAAAGCTATTATGCTTAAAGCTCTGAATAAGAAGTGCAGAATTGAAAGGCATTTGTTCGGAATAGCAACTGGAGGATGCAATTATCTCTACTGTGAATTTAGTATTCCACTTGCACAAGTGCTACTGAATTTTGATTAGAATTCTTGATCATATTCTTAAGGCTAGTCGGTGGTAATTATTCCAGATTCCTGATCTTTAGTTGACTCTATGAAAGATGATCTAGCAATGAGGCGTTGATAATTTTAACTCTTGTTGGTCCGGAAATTTTTCATTAATTGCATTGCTAAGGGACTAGCAATGAGTAAGTTGGGGGGTGTGATAAGTGTGTATTTTTCCTTCTTAATTCATAATTATCCACATTTTTATGAGCTTAAATTATGATCAATAGACACTTCTCACACTTACTGTTGATTTAGACTCAAATATTTAATTTTTTTAAATTAAATAAATTTTAATGATACTTTTTATGTATTTATGCAGACACGCAATACGAGAAAAGCTCCAAGAAAAAGAAAAAAAAGAAAATAAAAGTTATATGTTAAACTGAGCCAAAAGCTCAGGGAGTTGTTCAAAAAGAATAGAAAAAAATTAAAAAAAAATAAAATTATTTGAGTATTTTTTAGAATTTTCTACTTATATATACTAGATATATATATATATTATATATATATAATTAAAAAAAATTCAAACCCCGCCCCCCCATTCCCGCCTTCGTCGCCCGCACGGGCGACGAGGCGAGAAGGCGAAGGCGGGAGCGGGGGTCGTGGCGGGCTCGTGGCCGGCGCGAAGGCAACAGCGGCGGGGGGTCGTGGCGCGCGAAGGCGGGGGGAGACGCGGGCGCACGCGCCCGCGTGCGACACGCAGACGGCAGGCAACGGCAGGCCCACCGGCGGGCGGCCTAACCCGTTCGGCGCCGGTCGGCACAACGTGCCGGCAGAGAGAGGAAGTGAGAGAAATAGAGAAAAAGAAGGCCAAAAAAATGCCAGAAAAATCTGAAAAAATCAGAAAAAATTGGCAAAATGTGCAGCACATTCCAGCCTACCAATTTAGGTCAAAATTAGGTGCACTTGAGTTGTTTCACATGAGAGGGGGTGTTATGTGTTGCCCTATATAAAGGGCCTTCATGTGTAATGGAACTAGTTAGTGGTTAGGGATAGTTAGAAGGAGAGATAGCATAGAGATTGTGAAGGTTTTCCATTGTATTCTTGAAGTTCTTCATTGTAAGTCTTAGTAGAGCTCCATAGGAGGGTTGGATCTTGATGTTTTACAAGCTTTTGGTGTCACCTTTGTAAGTTGATTTGATATTAATGTAAGGTTCTTTTTAAGCATTCAGTCTATTCTTGGTTCAATTACTTATTGTTTGGTTCCCCATTTCAAATTCTTGTCTTCATGAAAGTTGTTCATTTTCAAGTGTTCTTTAACTTCTCTGTTTAGCATTTCTTCAAATTCGTCCAAATTCATAGAGTTAATACCTATTTTCTTAAGTGTTGTCCTGTGCATTTACTGTTCATCCGTGGTGATACCTTCTTTCATTTCTTCATTTTGAAGTCTTTCTAGTCCTCAAATAACTCTGAGTTCTTCATAAGAGTTGTTTCTCTCTTGTAGATATAAGTTTTATTCTTCTTGCACTTTGTTAAACTGCTCTTCGCTTGAGCTCTAGAATTAAGTTTTCAAGGTGCTGTTTTTCTGTCAATTACTGTTCATCCGAACCAATAGGTCATAGTTTTTCAAGATTTTACTTATCTTTCTTTCATTTTCTGTTTCTGTGTTCTTCATAAAAGTTCTTCATCTTTTCATTCTCTACAACTTTCATGTTTTTCATTTTATCTAATTCCTTCTAGATTTCAAATTATTCTTTACCTTCCAAACCTCTATTTTAATAGATTTCTGTTATAATTGTCACTTGTGTTTTGTTTCAATTTCAATCTAAACCTTTTTTTCACGGTTTCATCACACATACCCAAAGCGGTAATTCTTCTTCAAATCCTCTCACGGCGTCGACTTCCTAGGCGGAGCGATCTTCATCAAAGGCTCAGCGTGGAAACGACGGCATTCTTCACTCAATTGGCTAAATTTCCTTTACTTATCTCTGTCATTTAAAGTTGCAATTTCAATTCCACTTAGTGATAATCGCACTCAAAACATAAAATTTGCTTTTCCAAACATAAAGGTATCTCCAACTTGAACTAAAATCAAACTTCTCTCCCCGTGGGATCGACCCGTATTCACCACTGTACTCATATTTTCAACAACATTCGAGTGAGTGAGTGCGGTTATAAATTTTGAAATTTGTGTGGCACGGCATTTTTAAACGACGACTGTCGAGCGCATCAGTGGGAGCGAGCGAACCTGACCTGGACCCTTGGTGAGTCTGACAGGAGGTTGGCTCGGCTTGCCGAGGAGCGTGATGGGCTTCGGCTGGAGCTTTCCTCAGTCAGGGAGCTGGTGCGGTCAAGCCAGGTGGTGACTCGGTCAATAACCGAGCAGCTAGGTAAGGCCCGTGAATTGCTCTAGAGGAAGAACATGCTTCTTGAAGAGGAGCGCCTTGCACGCGTTGAGCTGGATGGCAGGTGGGAGACCGAACGTGCAGAGTGGGTAGACCGAGCGGAGGAAGCCGAGCGCCTTCGGCAGGAGGCCGAGGCTGATCGGGCTGAGGCGGAGAAGTAGGCTGCGGAGGCCAAAAAGCGGACGGCTGAAGCCGAGCGGAAGTCAACCGAGGCGGAGCGGGAGAAGGCCGAGCTCGCTGGTAGGGTGGGATCGGCCGGGGCAGAGGCTCTCGAGCAGTACAAAAGCTCAGAGGCCTACCAGGTCGACCTTAAGGAGGCTGCCCTCCCCTACTACGAGTTAGCACTTCGTCGGGGCATCCGAAAGGGGTTCAAGCAGGGCTACGACCGGGCCGTCTCCTATGTCGAGGAGCAGGTGTCCAGGTTAGTTGACTTACCGTCCGGGTAATGTTATGACTCGGACTTGTCATCCTCAAGTTCGTCAGCTTCTGCACAGGATGAAGAGGATCCCGGGGGCTCTTCGTTCCAGTGGTCGCCAACTCCGGATGCCTCAGGAGGGCACGCAACCGAGGTAGTTCCCACGCCGATAGGGTCAATGCCAGGGTCGGTCGTCGCCGAAGATGCCGGGGGCAGACCGTTTGAGCCCTCCACTTCCTGGCTTCAAGGTGGGCCGGAGGCCTGATGTATCTGCTTTGCTTCCTCTTTTTGTATGGCCTTTTCCTTTTTGAAGAAAAAAAACTTCCTCTTTTGTGTAGAGAAATAGATAGGGCAGTAGCATTATGATGAAGACTTATCTGTTCCGTATCGCCATTGCCGTATTTTGTTCAGCGTTTCTGCAGTGGTTGGAAAGAGCCGATACTTTCTGCGTGGATCTCGCCTGATGGTTGGGTGAGCGTCTGACAGGGTGTCTTTCCGTTTTCTCATGCTTTGAATGCCTGGCCGCTTCGTGTACCCCGCTGGGGCAGAAAATGAGAAGTTTGAGGTGACCGTTTGTAGGGAGAGATCCTTTTGGCATGTTTTCAAGGAGAGAATCATTTAAGGCAAATAGCCTCCCTTCGCCTATAAAAGGTCTGAAGGGCGTCCCTTCCTCTCCACCGCTTAGGGGTTTCCCTGACAGTCTTTCCTCATTTTTTCTTCACGTAGCGTTGTGCCGTTGTATTTGGAGCATGGAAGACGCTCCGAAAGATGAGGATGCCGACGACGGGGGGCAGATAGTTCTTGCTACTTCGGGTTTAAAGAGGGTTCAATGACCGACGGACAGACTTAAAGAGGGTTCGACGTGTGGAGGCACGTCATCTTCTTTTTATCAGTTCTGGCGGCGCTTGCAGGGGGGGTGAGATGGTGGACGGATGGGGGCATTAGGCATCCCTGCCGCCCATCTCTCCTTGCTCGCTCCATGGAGGGGGGAAGAAGCCAGCTAAGCTCCCTCCTTTTCGGGCTTTCCCCTACCTCCTCATCCAGCTCTGCTAGTTTCTTTCTCCCCCCCGCAGCCTCTTTTTCCCTCTTCTGCTCTTCTCATCATTTCTTTCACTCTTCGGAGGGTGCCTACACTCTCTTTCTTCCAAAGAGTTGGCAGGTTGGCGGGGAGGATGCTTTCATATGCATTCCCTCTCCCCCTTCTCTTCCAAGTTCAACTTGGAAGGTAGCCTTCTCCTTCCTAATCCCTCTGTCACCTTTGTCCCGAGCTGCCCGAGCCAACGGGGTCGACTATCCTTTATCCGAGCCAGTTTCTACACGAGGCAGAGTCAGTGGCTGGACGTAGGAAGGTCACCCGAGTCAGCTTAGCGATGGGCTCATACGGCGGCGCCAGATGGATTTTTTACTTTTTTTGACATGTATTTTCCTGGCTTCGGCCTTCCTAATGTACAAGTGAGTTGTTTGAATAACAGAAAAGGAGCCTTTTTATCTCATGTCGGTTGCACAATGCTCAGTATTCAGAAGTAGAACTTGTGTAATGTAGTCATGTTCCAGGTCCGAGGGATGAGCTCTCCTTCCATCGTGGATAGACGGTATGCTCCTTTTTTGAGCGTCTCGACCACTCGGTAGGGGCCTTCCCAATTAAGGGATAACTTGCCCGCCGCCTCAAGTGGTCGAGAGGCTTCGGCTTTCCTGAGGACGAAGTCTCCCGGTTGAAAGTGTCTATCTCAGACTTTGGCGTTGTAGTATCGAGTGAGGCGGCGTCGGTATTCCGTTGCTCGGATGCCAGCCATCTCTCGGACTTCATCTGCTAGGTTGAGGTTTTTGAGCAGTTTCTAGTCGTTTGCCTCAGACGAGAAGCAGATGACTCGAAGGTAGGGGTTGCCAATCTCCAATGGGATCACGGCCTCGGTACCGTATACCAGCTGAAAGGCACTTTCACCGGTTGCCGTTCTGGGAGTCGTTTTGTGTGACCAAAGTACGTTCGGCAATTCCTCAAGCCAGCTGCCCTTGGCTTTGCCGAGCCTAGTCTAGATGCCTTTTAAGATAGTCTTATTGACATTTTTGACTAGCCCGTTAGCCTGAGGGTGGGCGACCGAGGTGAAGTGATTGCGAATGCCTAGGTCGGCACATCTGTCTCGGAAATAACGAGAATCAAATTACCGACCATTATCGCTTACTATCACCCGAGGGATGCCGTAACGACAGATGATCGACTTCCAGATGAAATTCCAGATGACTGTCTCGGTGATCCTTGCTGTGGATTCGGCCTCGATCCACTTAGTGAAGTAATCGATGGCGACGATAATGAACTTCTTCTGGGCCTGGGCCATGGGGAATGGCCCGAGGATGTCGATCCCCTAGTGAGCGAAAGGATAAGGCTCGGCTAGGGTGATGAGCTCCGTTGCTGGCTGATGGACCAAGTGGTCAAATCGTTGGCACCGGTTGCAGTGTTGTGTGTAGGTCGAGCAGTCGCGCTGCAGAGTGGGCCACCAGTAACCTAGCTGTAGCAAGATCCTGGCGAGCGACGTACCTCCTAAATGCGCTCCGCACAGACCTTCGTGAACTTCTTTGATCACTCGGTTGGCTTTGTCGGTGCTGAGGCACTTCAAGAGAGGATCGGAGAAGGATCTCCGGTAGAGAGCGCCATCCAGAGTGACGAATCGCCGAGCTTGGTACTTCAATCTTCGGGCTTCTTGAGGGTCGGGAGGTTCCTGAGAATCTTGGAGCCACGACAGGTATAGGGTACGCCAGTCGCTTGGGGAGGCCGAGTCAACAGCTTGGAGCTCCGAATCTATGCTCGGCTGCTCTAGCTCTTCGAGAAGGACCGGTCGAGTACCCTCAGGGTCAAGAGAGGAGGCCAGCCGAGAGAGGGCGTCCACTCGGGAGTTTTCCTCCCGAGCTATTTGGACTACCTCAAAACTCTTGAACTGTTGAGCCACGGTCTTGACCAGCTGGAGGTAATTGATCATCGGTGCTTCTCGAGCTTCATAACTACCGTTGACCTGGCTAGCGACCAGTTGGGAGTCAGTGTGAATCCTGACTCGCTCAGCCCCTAACCGCCGGGCCATGCGGGCTCCCGATATGAGGGCCTCATACTCGGAAGCGTTGTTAGATGCTTGGAAGTTGAACTTCAGGGCATACTGTAGCTCTGATCCTTCGGGGAACTTCAGGAGTATCCCGGTGCCGCTCCCGACTGAATTGGAGGATCCATCGATGAACAGTTCCCAGGTCGGCCCGGGCGCGGGCGGAGATCTTTCTTCAGTCGGGATGGTGCTCTCGGCACTGAAGTCAGCGAGCACCTGGCCTTTGATAGCCGAGCGAGGCCGATACGATATATCGTAGGCCCCGAGCATGATGGCCCACTTGACGAGGCATCCCGAGGCTTTAGGGTGAGCGAGGATCCTCTTCAACGGTTCGTCGGTTAGCACGGTGATGGAGTGCCCTTGGAAATAGGGTCGGAGGCGATTGGCCAAGGTAACCAACGCTAGCACGAGTCTCTCGGTTACGGGGTACCTTCTTTCAGCCTCATTGAGCACCTTGCTAGTGTAGTAGACCGGTCTCTCGACTCCCGAGTCATTTCTGACTAGGACTGAGCTAATTGTAGATGGAGTCACCGAGAGATATAGATGTAAGGTTTCACCTAGGACAGGCTTGGAAAGCACCAGGGGCGAAGCCAGGAACTCTTTAAGCTTGGCGAACGCTTTCTGGCATTCCTCGTCTCATGCGAACGTAGCAGATGCCAACTTGGGCCCCCTCAATAACTTGAAGAAGGGCAGGCATCGTTCGGCCGCACGGGACAGGAATTTGCTGAGCGTTGCAATGCGTCCAGTTAGGCGTTGAATGTCTTTGACGCAGGTGGGTGGGCGCATGTCCAGGATGGCCTGGACCTTGTCAGGGTTGGCCTCGATCCCACGCTGGGTGACTAAGAAGCCCAAGAATTTCCCGGACCTTACTCCGAAGGCGCACTTGGCATGATTTAGCTTCAAGTTGTACTTAAGGAGGGTATCGAAGGTTTCCGCTAGGTCGGCGAAGTGGTCCTCGGCCTTGGGGGTCTTCACGAGCGTGTCGTCAATGTAAGCATCGACGTTCTGATCGAGTTGTCCCTCAAACATATGATTGACCAACCTCTGGTACGTGGCTCCAGCGTTCTTCAACCCGAAAGGCATCCAGGTGTAGCAGTGTACGCCGAAGTCGGTGATAAAGGCGGTCTTGTCGATGTCTTCTAGATTCATTCTGATCCGATGGTAACCTGAATAGGCATCCAGGAAGCTGAGTATTTTGTTGCCCGAGGTTGAGTCAACCAGTTGGTCGATGCTCGGTAATGGATAGCAGTCCTTCGGAGTAGCCTTGTTCAAGTCGGTGAAGTCCACGCACATTCGCCACTTTCCCGAAGCTTTTGACACCTGGACGACGTTAGCCAGCCACGTCAGGTATAGGACCGGTCTAAAAAGACCAGTCTTTTGCCCCTTGGTGACTTGCTCCTTGATAATTGCCTGCTTCTCTGGCACGTGCTTCCTTCTGCGTTGTTGTACGGGCTTCATGGTTGGGTCGAGGTTGAGCTTATGCATCACCGTTTCTCCTGGTATCCCAGGGAGTTGATCATCAGACCATGCGAAGACCCGGATGTACGCGGAAAGAAACTCTTTGTATTACTGTTGGACTCCATATGTTAGGTCAGCTCTGATCTTTACTCCTAGGGTTGGGTCGTCGTTTAGAAAAACCGCTAGCAATTCGCCTCCAGGCTCTGCGGTTGCGGATTTTTCCTCGACTTCCCGGGGGCCCTTATTCTTCCCGTCCGACCTTGTGGCTTCAACTGAGATATTGTAGCACCTTCTGGCCATGCCCTGGTTGCCTCGGACTTCCCCCAACCCATTTTTGGTGGGGAACTTCATCTTTTGGTGATAGGTAGAAGGCACCGCTTTCGTTCGGCTGAGGATTCCCCGGCCGAAGATTGCGTTGTATGCTATCATACCTTTGATCACTATGAAGTCCACCATGACCGTAACGATTTTGGGTGGGGTGCCGAGAGTAACCGGCAGGCTTAGGGCTCCCTCGGGATAAGTGGCCTGGCCAATGAACCCACAAAGAGGGGTTCGGATCGGGAAGAGTCTAGACGGATCCTCCCCCATCTTAAGGAAACATTCATAGGATAACACATCAGGGGCACTTCCATTGTCAACTATAATCCTGTCTACGTTACAATGGTTTATTGTGGCTGATATGACTAGGGCGTCGTCATGCGGGGTGCTTAGCCCTTCCAGGTCTTGGTCGGAGAATACTATGACCTGGGGCTCACTCGGCGGGGCCCTAGGAGGCTCGATGGCATGGCTCGCCCGCTCAGCACGACGCTTCCTTCCTCGGTCGATGTCTCCTCCTGATGCAGCTCCTCCGGCGATGACGTTGATGTGGACCCCTCGGGGGGCGTTGTCGATTTCCTCTGGGGCGCCTCGGTCTTCTTTGTGCCTGGCCACGAACCGGGAGAGGTGCCCTTGATGAATGAGACGCTCGATCTCATCCTGGAGCTGATGGCAATCGCCGGTGTGATGTCCGTGGTCGTTGTGGAACAAGCAATGCTTGCTGCGACTGCGGTTCTTCGACCTCATTTGCTCGGGTTGGCGGAGGAGGCCCGAGCCTTTTATGTCCTCGTAGATCTCGTAAATCGGAGTGGTTAAGGGGGTGTACCGCTCGTACTTCCGTGACGATTCCTTGCATTCCCCATCTTGGTTCTGCCTTTTCCCCGGACCCTAGTTTGGCTCGGGTGCTCGCTTCTTGTCCCCCTCCCGACCCTAGCCGATTGCGTCTCGGCATGCGCTGAGCACTTCTTCGCACTCGCATGGTGCAATGCCAGAGTCACTAGCGCAGCAAGGGTTGAGGGAGGGTGGAGGACAAGCTCGCAGTGGAGGTTCTCATCGTGGGTGCCCCCGGTCAGCGCGGTTATGGCCCAGGCGACGTCCAAGCGGGGGATCCTCAGGGCTTCCGATTTGAATCGGATAATGTAAGCCCGAAGTTTCTCCCCTTACACCTGTTTGAGGACCAAAAGCCCCGCTACTGACCTTGGGGGACTGCTGTCGGCGAAACTCTCCTTGA
The DNA here is from genome assembly GCA_022559845.1 of Amorphophallus konjac. Classification (NCBI taxonomy): domain Eukaryota; kingdom Viridiplantae; phylum Streptophyta; class Magnoliopsida; order Alismatales; family Araceae; genus Amorphophallus; species Amorphophallus konjac. The sequence continues at coordinate 278,050,646 of CM040124.1, read as the reverse complement.
ATACTCGCCCAAATTGCTTGAAGTCCGGGATGGATCCGGGGGCGAGGGCCCGAAACCATGCTTGGGCGCCTTGACCAAGGTGGTCACAAAGGCTCGGCATTTGATGGCATCGGACGCTCCATGAAAGGTCATCAGGGCGTCGAAGCTGTCGAAGTGATCGGCCGAGTCACCCTGGCCGTCATAGAGCGTGAAGGTCGGGATGGAGGTTCTAGAAGATATCTCTGCCTTCAATATATAGTCGGAGAACGGGGATTTCTCCTCGTCCTCCGCAGAGGAGTCTTTCTGCAGCGCGCGTAGGGCGAGCTCCTGCTCTGCGAAACGCCTCTCGAATTCTCATAGTCAGAGGGATAGCTCCGGCTGCCGCTGCGCCATCGGGCTGGGGGGGCTGTATTGGCGTTCCCCAGGGACTTCGGTCTCTGGGTTCGGACGGCGTGCCCCAAGTTTTCCCTTCTTCGATGTGGACGATGCTTCCTACTCCGGAGGGGGGGCTTGTGAAGGTCCTCCTAACCTGTTACGGATGATCTGTCGGCCCCAGAGGGTGAAGCGGCCTCCGGCGGTGTGTTGGGACACGTTCTCACGGGGAGGGCTCTCCGGAGGGGCGCGTGACCTTCCATCCCTGGCCGCCTGGGTCCTCATGAGTTCCACGAGGATGTCCAATTTTACGTTGAGGGCTTGGAAGGCGTCAGCGCCGCCGTTAAGCGGCAGCCCTACCGCCGCGGGAGGAGAGGGCGGTAGCCCTGCCGCGGGGGGAGGAGGCGGTAGCCCTATCGCGGGGGGAGGGGGCGGTCCATCGGCGGGAGTGCTGGCATTAGAGGGGGGATTTTGTGAGGCTTGAGAATGGCCTTCTCCCGCCGCCACCATGGTCTTTCCCCAGTAGCCGGCGGACCTCCTCCCTGAACTTCTTCGCACCATACTGGCTCTTCGGTCATTTCTCACAGACGGCGCCAGATGAAGGTGCGTGATCTCGCGCGGCTCCTGAGCTGGGAGAATGATCACCGAACAGTGAACTGTAGAGAAAGGGAAACGGATCAGGGGGCCCAGGGGAGATTCCTTGGGGAAAACCCTCCGATGCCTAAGTCAGTAAAGCAGTGGTGGAAGATAGGGAGGGAGGTAGAAAGAGGTGCACGAGATCCCCCTACACCAAGGTGGTGAAGTGGTTCATGCTTAGGGGATTTTAGGTGTGTATTGCCCTTACCTTTCACTGGAGGGAGTCCCTGGTTTATATAGTGTGCTCACCTTATGAGTCCCGTAAGCTGAGGAGTTTCAGGCGGGAGTTACGTCCTCATCATGGGATCTTTATGTCCTCATCGTGGGATCTTCATAGCCTTGAGGGATCATGGGTCTCTTATCCTCATAAACACCTGCTCATAAAGGGCTCTCAACGGTAGCGTGGATAAGCAGTCGTCGGTCGGTCCGAGCATAAAAGGTGCCAACCCTGTCCGGGCGATAGGCATAGCTCGGATGAAGATAGGTCGAAGTGGGCGCTGAGCGCTTGCCTCTATCCCGATGAGGGGATAACTCGAGAATGGGTCTTCCTCCGTTCTGACCGTCGCTCGGGCCTTCCGAGCCTAAGGGCCGCCAAGGAAAGATGAGATCCCGAGTAATCTTATTGGGCTTTTTAGCCTAAGTGGGCCCTATGGGGCTGTCACTTGGATGAGCTAAGCCTCGTTTGGTCCTGATGGACCTAGTTTGGCTGCTCTTAGATGGGCTACAGAAATCCCCCTCTCCACTTTTCTCCCTCCTACTCCCCAGCTTTAGTAAGCTCGGAAGAGTAGTTGTTGGGGTTTTAGACCAGCGTGGCTCAGGTGGGTGGAGATCTGGTGGTGTTAGGAAGCCACGTGACGTGGTCACCTGGGCCCGTAATAATGATGATCCTGACAGATTTGAACTGAAGGGGCCCCCTTTTCTCGGAGGTCGGAACAACGCGCCACCTCCCGCGTGGGGATATAGGGATTGGGCGCTTGCTATCTTTCCAGACTTCCTATGTCTTTAGGGTTTTGGCTCTCCTCCGTTCTTGCTTTTGGGCACTTCGATGCGTCGTGAGGGCACGACGAAAGAGCAGAGGCTTGAAGCGGCGTTCATGGAGTTGGCGGAGATAACTACGAACGCAGTCCGGCGGCTTCCTCCTCCCCCGGAATCTTTGGGGTCCCGAGATCACCTTTCCTCAAACTCTTCTATGGTCTCCATGGAGGACCAGCGTTCAGATACCGAGGAGTGGGAGGATGAGCCAGTGGTGAAGGCGCCGGTTCCAAACTGTAGTGAACTGGGGGAGGCGGATGTGAGAAGGCTGGAGCACTAGTATCGCCAGCCCCACAAGTTCCGCTTTGTCGTGGCTTCCCCCCACGAGATGAGCTTGGACTCTCGTACGGGCCACATCTGTACCTTCCTTCTGTCGTGGAAGGGTGGGTTCCGCTTTCCCTTCGAACCTTTCATTTTTCAGCTTCTCAATTTTTTCCTGTTGGCGCCCATTCAGTTGGTAGCCAACTCTTATCTTCTCCTTTCCGCCTTCTGCATTCTCTGCTGCCAGTGTGGAGTTCCTCCTTCCTTGGACCTCTTTCACTATTTCTTTGAGTTGAAAGCACATCCTTCGGCCGGGAAGGGTTTCTATTTCATCCAGGCGAGGCGGAACAGGAGCTGCATCTCCATGACGGTGAAGGATTCTTCGCATAAGGGGTGAAAAACTGAATTCTTCTGGGTGGGGATTTGTTCAGTGGAGGAAACCTAGAGGTGTCTAGTAACCCCAATTTCCACCCGAATATCCCTCCAGGCAGGATGAGTTCCCTCCACATGGGGAGAAATATGCGGCCATCTTGCTGAAGCACCGCCAATCCACCGAAGAGCTGGTAACTCCAGAGAATATCGAGCGGTGTCTTCTTACGTGGCTGCATCCGTCGGGCTCAGGTGCCACAAACTAGGTTCTCCTTTGGATGTTGGGATCATTTTTCTTTTCTTGAATATGTCTTCTTCTTCGTGCGGACATCAGGCAGGAGGCTTTGAAGGAGGCCGCAGAGGTGATCGAGTTTGGCGATGACTCGGCTGCTGATGAATCGGCTGCTCCCACGGGTCACTCCCGAACCAGAGATAAGGGCAAGGGGGCGGCCCAGGGCGAATCCTCCAGGCCGTGGGGGTCCAAGCGCAAGGACCCCGTGGAAGGCATGAGCCGGGCCGCTGGGAGGGCCAGGAAGCGGGTCAAGAAGGCTAGGGTCATTCCCGCAGTTAAAGGTGACCTTGCCACGGCTCGCCCCTCCGCCAAGCATGATGGGGCCGACCCTACCGAGCGAGCTCTCCCACCCGCCAAGCAAGAGGGTGCCGAGGAGGTTGGGGCTGCTCCTGCGGGCGGTGACGATGCGGGCCCGGCTCTTCCTTCGGCCGGAGCCGAGGGCGCCAGGGCTGCTCTTGCGACTGGCAACAGTGCTGGCCCGGCTCTCCCATCTGTAGGAGCCGAGGGGGCCGTGGCCGAGGGTGGCGCTTCAGGCGGTGGTGCAGGTGCCGAACCGGTCCAGGTTGAGGGGCCGCAAGAAAATCCGTCTGAGGCACGAGAGGCGACCGAGGCCGGGGCTTGGTCTGAGCAACTCGGTGGGGCGCCGGGCGATGGGGGGTTTTCTATTCCGGCGGCCTTGGAGCGGCTTGGTATCTCGGGCCCTCTGCACCGGGTATGCCGCGATATATCCGCGAAGGTGAGGGGGGGAGGTAGGTAGTACTCTCCGTCCATGGCCCTCGCTAGGGTTATGGAGGGCGGCCTGGCCCTGGCCCAGATGGGGGCCACTCTGGCAGAAGCATACGCTCGGTCTGAGTGGGAGCGAGCGAACCTGGCCTGGACCCTTGGTGGGTCTGACAGGAGGTTGGCTCGACTTTTCGAGGAGCATGATGGGCTTCGGCGGGAGCTTTCCTCAGTCAGGGAGCTGGTGCGGTCGATCCAGGTGGAGACCTGATCGATAACCGAGAAGCTAGCTAAGGCCCGTGAATCGCTGGAGAGGAAGAACATGCTTCTTGAAGAGGAGCGCCTTGCACGCGTTGAGCTGGATGGCCGGTGGGAGACCGAACGTGTAGATCTGGTAGACCAAGCGGAGGAAGCCGAGCACCTTCGGCGGGAGGCCGAGGTTGATCGGGCCGAGGTAGAGAAGCAGGCGGCGGAGGCCAAAAAGTGGACGACTGAGGCCGAGCGGAAGTCAACCGAGGTAGAGCGGGAGAAGGCCGAGCTCGTTGGTAGGGTGAGATCGGCCGGGGCGGAGGCTCTCGAGCAGTACAAAAGCTAAGAGGCCTACCGGGTCGACCTTAAGGAGGTTGCCCTCCCCTACTACGAGTTAGCACTTCGCCGGGGCATCCTCCAGGGGTTCAAGCAAGGCTACCACCGGGCCGTCTCTTATGCTGAGGAGCAGGCGTCCGGGGTAGTTGACTTCCCGTCCGGGCAACGTTATGACTCGGACTTGTCATCCTCCAGTTCCTCTGCTTTGGCACAGGATGAAGAGGATCCTGGGGGCTCTTCATTCGAGGGGACGCCAACTCCGGATGCCTCGGGAGGGCAAGTAACTGAGGCAGTTCCCACGCCGGTGGGGTCAGTGCCAGGGTCGGCAGTCACCGAAGATGCCGGGGGCAGACCGTTTGAGCCCTCTACTTCCGAGCTTCAAGGTGGGCCGGAGGCCTGATGTATCTGCTTTGCTTCCTCTTTTTGTATGTCTTTTTTCTTTTTTGAAGAAAAAAACGTCCTCTTTTGTGAAGAGAAATAGACAAGGAAGTAGCGTTATGATGAAGACTTATCAGTTCCGTATCGCCATTGCCGTATTTTGTTCAGCGTATCTGCAGTGGTTGGAAAGAGCCGATACTTTCTGCGTGGATCTCGCCTGATGGTTGGGTGAGCGTCTGACAGGGTGTCTTTCCATTTTCTCGTGCTTTGAATGCCTGGCCGCTTCGTGTATCCCACTGGGGCGGAAAATGAAATGTTTGAGGTGACCGTTAGTAGGGAGAGATCCCTTTGGCGTGTTTTTGATGAGAGAATCATTTAAGGCAAATAGCCTCCCTTCGCCTATAAAAGGTCTGAAGGGCGTCCCTTCCTATCCACCGCTTAGGGGTTTCCCTGACAGTCTTTCCTCATTCTTTCTTCACGTAGCGTTTTGCCGTTGTATTTGGAGCATGGAAGACGCTCCGGAAGATGAGGCTGCCGACGACGGGGGGCAGAGAGTTCTTGCTGCTTTGGGTTTAAAGAGGGTTCGACGGCCGGTGGACAGACTTAAAGAGGGTTCGACGTGTGGAGGCACGTCATCTTCTTTTTATCAGTTCTGGCGGCGCTTGCAGCGGGGCGAGATGGTGGACGGATGGGGGCATTAGGCATCCCTGCCGCACGTCTCTCCTTGCTCGCTCCATGGAGGGGGGAGGAAGCCAACTAAGCTCCCTCCTTTCCGGGCTTTCCCCTGCCTCCTCGTCCAGCTCTGCTGGTTTCTTTCTCCCCCCCCGCAGCCTCTTTTTCCCTCTTCTGCTCTTCTCATCATTTCTTTCACTCTTCGGAGGGTGCCTGCACTCTATTTCTTCCAAAGAGTTGGCAGGTTGGTGGGGAGGATGCTTTCATATGCATTCCCTCTCCCCCTTCTCTTCCAAATTCAACTTGGAAGGTAGCCTTCTTCTTCCTAATCCCTCTGTCAGCTTTGTCCCGAGCTGCCCGAGCCAACGGGGTCGACTATCCTTTATCCGAGCCAGTTTCTACACGAGGCAGAGTCAGTGGCTGGACGTAGGAAGGTCACCCGAGTCAGCCGAGCGATGGGCTCACACGGCTGTGCCAGATGGATTTTTTACTTTTTTTGACATGTATTTTCTTGGCTTCGGCCTTCCTAATGTACAATCGAGTTGTTTGAATAAAAGAAAAGGAGCCTTTTTATCTGATGTCATTTGCACAATGCTCAGTATTCAGAAGTAGAACTTGTGTAATGTAGTCGGGTTCCAAGTCCGAGGGATGAGCTCTCCTTACATTGTGGATAGATGGTATGCTCCTTTTCCGAGTGTCTCGACCACTCGGTAGGGGACTTCCCAATTAGGGGATAACATGCCCGCCGCCTCAAGTGGTCGAGAGGCTTCGGCTTTCCTGGGGACGAAGTCTCCCGGTTGAAAGTGTCTATCTCGGACTTTGGCATTGTAGTATCGAGTGAGGCGGCGTCGGCATCCCGTTGCTCGGATGCTGGCAATCTCTCGGACTTCATCTTCGAGGTCGAGGTTTTCGAGTAGTTTCTGGTTGTTTACCTCGGACTAGTAGCAGATGACTCGGAGGGAGGGGTTGCCAATCTCCAACGGGATCACGGCCTCGGTACCGTATACCAACTGAAAGGGACTTTCACCGGTTGTCGTTTTGGGAGTCGTTCTGTGTGACCAAAGTACATTCGGTAATTCTTTAAGCCAGCTGCCCTTGGCTTTGACGAGCCTAGTCTTGATGCCTTTTAAGATAGTCTTATTGGCATTTTCGACCAGCCCGTTAGCCTGAGGGTGGGCGACCGAGGTGAAGTGATTGCGAATGCCTAGGTCGGCACATCTGTCTCGGAAATAACGAGAATCAAATTGCCTACCAATATCGCTTACTATCACCCGAGGGATGCCATAACGACAGATGATCAACTTCCAGATGAAATTCCAGACGACTGTCTCGGTGATCCTTGTTGTGGCTTCGGCCTCGATCCACTTAGTGAAGTAATCGATGGCGACGATAATGAACTTCTTCTGGGCCTGGGCCGTGGGGAATGGCCAGAGGATGTCGATTTCCCATCGAGCGAAAGGATAAGGCTCAGCTAGGGTGATGAGCTCCGTTGCTGGCTGATGGATCAAGTGGTCAAATCGCTGGCACTAGTCGCAGTGTTGTGTGTAGGTCGAGTAGTCGTGCTACAGAGTGGGCCACCAGTAACCTAGCCGTAGCAAGATCCTGGCGAGCAACCTAATTCCTAAATGCGCTCCGCACAGACCTTCGTGAACTTCTTCGATCGCTCGGTTGGCTTCATCGAACTTTGGATAGATGACACCTGACTATTTAATAGGTTATATTTTAAAAGCAAAAGTGGCAAAGGTTTGCTGTAACCCTGGCAACTCAAGTTTCAATGAGTGTCAATTTGTTTAATCTCAATACATTTCCTAGTCACTCCCATAGATATTTATTGGATCTGACATCAGAAGGATATCTTTTTGATTAAGTCTATTATGGATATGTGACCTAGGTTCATTGCTATAAATAGTTACTGCAACCTTATATCTGATATTCAGTGCATATACTCTACCTTTTATAACCATTAAACCAGACATTTATCAAGAATGCGTAATTTTGACTCTTATGACTGAAGACATTTCCTATAATCTACTTATTTTCTAAACCTTTTGCATAGTATGTCACTCCGTTCCCTTATTCCTTTCTTCTACATTCCTCATTCCTTGTTTGTTGATGGCAAAGGGGGAGAGAAATAGAGATTGTGGTATTACGGGAGAGTTATATAGAGGGGGAGATTATAAAGGGGGAGACTATCTTCAGGGGGTAGAGAAGTTCATTTGGTGTCATTTTGCTCATGTCTGCATCTGTGTATTCATTCCATGCATCATGAATTTAACATTGCCATCAAAATTTAGAATTGTTTTTTTGTTGGTTGCCATCATCAAAAAGGGAGAGAATGTTAGAGGAGAGGTTTGTGGGAAGAATGCATGTCTTTTCTGAATAATGACTCTCCGTATTCTATGTGTTTTGAAGCTGGTAATAGTTCACATTGTGCTAAATTTGGATTATATCTTGTTACTGGCAATAGTTCATTCAGTGCTTAATTTTGATATTCATAACCTGGCATTGTAGCATAAAGGTTAGTGGATTTCATGCTATTGCATCTATCAGGACGATGCTCCTCTTGCTTACCCACAAGCAAGAGTCAACTCATAGAGTCGACACACTAGGCCGTGCATAGTCTCATCAGTCATCATATTGGTCTGTGCACATTGTGGTTTGTTCTTTGTTAAGGTCCGTACATGTTATGCCTTAGCCAAACAGACGTCAGTGCATGTTATCACCTAAGTCCGTGCACTTCACTGTAGCAAAGTCAGTGTATATCAGTTATGGATTGCATCAACTAAGGTCGATGCTAGCTCTGAGTCGGTGCAACTCACCGTTCATCTCGGAGCACATTTATGTTCCTTCATAGAAAGTCGATGCACATCACTGTAGTGTGCACATTTGAAGTCGGTGCAGGATTACATTATGCGTAGAATAAAGTCGGTGTACATCCTGTGTCACCACATAGACCGTCGGTGCACATTCTGTTGGTCAGCGTCTAAGGTCTGTGTAACATTGCTTGGTTTGCACATAAGGTCAGCTCTGAGTCGGTGCACGTTTTACTTCATGCACATGCACACATAGTCGATGCTATTTCTTGTAGCACACTAGTCAAGGTCGGTGCTAGTTTTTGTCTGAGGAACATTAGAGGTCGATGCACATCTGCATCAGACCAGACTGAGGTCGATGCACATTTGCATTCGACTGATCTAAAGTCTGCACATTTCACTGTAGCAGGTCAGTGCATATCCATCACATGTTCATAGGAAGGTCGGTGCAAGTTTTCCTTGAAGCATATAGTCGGTGCACATTTTTGCATAACATGCATTCAGGTCTAAGCACATCTTCTTAAGGACTTACACATCCAGGTTGGTGCAGATGTTGAGTCGGTGCAAGTTTTCATCTGAAGCATATAAGGTCTGTGCATCTTTATCTCACGTACATAAAGTCTGTGCACATCTTGCATGACTGCACTATAGGTCGGTGCATGTTATGCATCACACACGTTTAACGTCGGTTCATCTTTTGTTTCATACCATATATAGTTGGTGCACATTTTTCCTTACACGCATATAAGGTTCATGCAGTTCACTGTTCATACCTTCACATAGCTCGGTGCATATCTTGCTAGCACAGAGCCTAGGTCCGTGCATATCCTGTTGGACTGCATTCTAGGTCAATGCTAGCTTAGCAATAAGCATTCTACGGTCTGGGTATATTGTTATTGACTTTGATCACATAGTATTGACATATTGCTTTCTCTTTACAGGAACTTAAGCACGGTATGCCTCTCGCTCGCAAATGAATAAGTGAAGCACGTGCTCCAGGAATTCTCTGATGGGATCGAGATCCCAAGAACCAATGATTGGGCACATGGACAGCAACTCTCACAACCTGACACGTGGACCCCAAAGGAGCGCTGCTTTTCAAATTCATTGGGTGGTTTCCACGGGCCCATCTCTCGGAAGAATCTATATATAGTGACTGGTTGCTCAGAAGACTTGGGAGAGAAAATAAAAAATAGAGAGAACAGAAGATCAGAGGGAATATAGAAGTCTCAAGAGAGAAAGAGAGAATAGAAGAGAAGAGAGCTGAGAAAAGCATTCGGAGAGGCTTGAAGAGGATGTGCTGTGAGAGAAGGTTTGAGAGAGTAGAAGGAGATCTGTGAGAGCAGCTGAAGAGGATTTGCAGGAGAAACAGAGTGTTGTTTCGTGAGGTTGGTCTTCGACTGCTGGATCAAATCCAGAGTCGAATTGCTCATTGAGAGCTACATATTTTATGTTTATTCTTGCATTTTGTTTCGTTCATTTTACTCTTTCCTATTATACTTTTGTAAGCTGTGAATCAGTGGACGAGGGTGTGTCCTCGGTGAGCAAGCTTTGAGGCTAAGCGGTCTGGGATTGTATTCCCCGAAGATGTGGATCAGCGGTCTATAGGGATTTGATCCCCGAAGCGGTGGATCAGTGGGTTTAAGCTGTGTATCAGCAGTGAAGCCACACTTGGTTAAGTGTGGGGTGGACATAGATCTCTGGACAGAGATCGAACCACCTAAAAATACTTTACCTCGTGGTTGATTATCTTTCCTCTGCTATTCGTTTAGATGAGTGCTTAAGGGTCGAATTTCTTTCTGATAACAGTAACACTTGATTTCATTATTCATCTTCATCTAATCGAGTTACTAGCTCCTTAGATCAAGTATATTAAAAGCTGTGACTGGAAGGGTTGGCTACGCCAATCTGGAACGTTGCTTTTTACGTGAGAGATCATCTATCCGTAACTCCGCCCAGTACTTGGTTTATGGACATCTAACCTCGCTAAGATGATGATTAGCGAAATCATCTGATTACTGTAGTTATGATCTGTTATGTGCTTGTTTGATCTTAATCAGAATTATATTGTTGACCTGCTTATACTTAGTGCTTTAATTGCATTCCTTCTAATTTGCTGGTAGTTGCCTTGAACTATATTTCCGCACTCTCTAGTTCTTTTAATTGGCAATAATTTGTGGGGTAGATCTATTCACCCCCCTCTAGATCTATATCACGTGGTATCAAAGCCTAACTCTTCTATACGGACTAACATCCTGAAGAGATAGACATTATGGATACTAGAGGAATGACAGCTGAAGGACAATCTACAACCAAGCCTCCGTACTTCGATGGGTCAAACTATGCATATTGGAAGAACCGTATGCAAGTCTTCTTGAGGGTGAAAGATTATGAGATTTGGAGAGTTGTTAGCAAGGGTCCCTTCAATTTGTCTGAGAATGAGGATTTATGGACCCGAGAAGAGATCAGGAACTCAACTCTGAACTGGAGTGCCATCAACGCCATCCAGTGTGCCCTTCATCCAACAGAGTTCTCTAGGATATCATCTTGTTCTACTGCTAAGGAGATGTGGGATAAACTAGAAGTTATATACGAAGGGACATCTCAGGTGAGGGAGACTAAAGCCAACATGCTAGTCTCTGAGTATGAGGCATTTAGGATGAAGTAGAACGAGTCCATTAAAGAGATGTATGATCGTCTCATGATTATCACCAACCTATTTTTCTTCTTAGCATCATCAAACTTATCAAGCAGTTCAGCATATGCATCCTCCCAATCAGGAATAGTGTAATTCTCAAAGGGAGAGGTTACCTGATCATCTTCATCATTTTCCCTGCTCCTTGCCATTAGACAGATTTGGCTTCTTTCCTCTTCACTTTCAGATGTGCAGCTGTGACTGCCTTCATCCTCGTCACTCCAAGTGCTAATCATATCCCTTCCTTTATTGTTCTTCATTTTTTGCTTTTCTTTTTGAAGCTTTGGACAATCTGCCTTCAGGTGACCGGATCTCCTGCAATGATAACAAACATTAGTATCATTCTTTTTGCCAAAGTTAGATTTATACCTTGAATTTCTTCTGCGAGCTGAGTTCTTCCTTCTAAATTGCCTACCTTCTTTTCTCAAGAATCTTCTAAATTTGCGGGTCAGCATAGCAAACTCATCATTCTCAATTTCTGTTCCAGAGGAAGAAACCCATTGCAGCCACCACCATTTTAAATGACGTTCGGCGTCCTTTTAATGCTGCAGAAGGACCCAAAGATGAGACCCCCCATTTTAGGCAAAGTCTCAGGAAGCCCTAAGGCAGATCATGAGATGCACGATAAGATAAAGAGGGCATGAACTCTAGAATATGAAGCATTAGAAGCAATTATACTCTATTTACCTGTTGCCTCACTGGTTGGAGTGGGGGAAGGGAGAGTTTCTCTCTCAGGGCTGCCGACAAATGCTCCTGCCACTGTTGCAATAGATACACTGACATCTAGCTCAATAGTCAGAGCCGACGCATCATTCGATGCTGCTACAAGATGGAAAAGCACAAAATAAGCCTAGAGAAGCCATTTAAAGAAGTATCACCATAGTAATAATGGTGCAAAATTACCCTCATCCCTAGCCGGTGGACCTTGGGAAGCAGCATATTCTTCAAATGATAGTACTTGAGGCGGAGCCACCTCAGTAGCAGGAGCTGCAGAAGCTGCTTGCACAATTGCAACTTTACAAGCTCTTTTAACCCCCGCCATGGCAACCTTCACCAGAGATGCTGCTTTCCTCTTTTGACTTCCCCGAGGCAGAGGAGTAGTAGTGGGAGCTAGTGCACGGATATCGAAAGAATAAGGCTTCTGATCCTGCATGATTAGCTTGCGATAATCCCCTTGATGCCGTACGTCTGGTCTATCTGCAAGTAGAGGAGAAAAGAGGATATAAGCCGAAGCATAAAAGCAATACGAAGACACAGGTCCATGTCAAAGCATGAGAACATACATGTTGGCCCTTTGTATAAAGGGGAAAGAGGCCAAAACTACAAAGCCACTTCCTTGTCTCGAGAAGCAGCTTCACGAAGTAGCCAGCATACATCTCCAATCTTCTCACACTGGTCGGCTAGCTGAGCCAGATCTGGATGCTCGTGGGAAGCAAGACAATGAAACAGGCCCAGGTGGTCTAGACCCCAGCCATCTACATAATTGAAGGATATAAACAGTTTATGGGCCAAAATAGCTTCGGCAAGAGTGCTGAGTTCCAGGCCATGAATTTTTAGCAGAGCAAAGAGCCAAGAAGTATGTCGATAATATATGGCAGTCATGTCCTCCCTTCGTACAAAAGTCTGATACAGACTGTGGCGATCTTGCTCCGAGTGCCAAGAGATTGCCGGGGGTATTGGTTCTTCTACTGGAAAGGGGAATTGCTGTAGCTCAAGTCAGGCACTGCCCACTTGGCTCAACTCCATCAAAGATTTCATAAAATCATTCTCTTTCACCTCTAGCAGCACTGGCAGCAGTTGTTGGGATTCCTTCTTTATTGCTTTACGTGCCTCGAGATATTCGCGCACCTCCTTAGGGCGTGGTGACAAAAGTCTCCTTAAATGGGATTCATCGATGTCAAACACAGGTCCGGGCTGACGGCTCAAGAAAGTACGCTCTGCTGCATCCCATCAACTAGCCTTCATATTTCTGTAGAAGCTAGTGCCGGCATTCCACCATTTAATATACTTGGGGGTGACTCGAGGAATATGCCCAAGCACCGGAACCCTGAAAGTGCTAGCCTCTCGGCGATGGAAGAAATCCCACCAGGAGTGACCTTCTGCAGCAACCATTGCACCTTGTTTTGTCCGACCGTCAAGAGGAAATTGGGCAGATAAAGGCGGAATATGTTGCTCATAGCCAAAGTTACGACCGAAACGGAAGGGGTAGTATGGTTCCAAAAAGATACTACCACCCTTCTTGAATACTAATACACTTGGGCAGATGGCTAGCGCCCATTCAACCAGCTCAGGTTCCAAGATGGGCTGAGTTGTAGGTGCACCCGAAACGTGATGGGAATATGCTTCAGTGACTTCCATCTAAAATTCGCACTGGCGATTGACCAGAGGGCTGGAGTGGGCAGCTAAACTCCAAAAATGAATGGTGCTCGAGAAATCTACTGGGACCTTTGTCAACTGACCCCGAATGGAGAAGAGCTACTGCGTGGTCATATCTAGCTCTACACTGGCAAATTCAAGAATTCTTGGACACAATATTGGTGCTTGGAGTGTTCTTGGGGCAAACTCTCGGAACAATGTGCACACCCAAGCATTGAAGAAATGGATAGGTCCTATGGTCCTGAGACTTCACGGTGTGCGGGACTTGCGCAACTCCCCCATCATCTTATAGATCAAGCAGAGTGCCACTGGACATAACGATAATTTCATACCTCAGGCCATTTGACATGTCAGGTAAATTGCCTCTGGGCGTATGACTATTTCATCTCCTTGAGGAAGGGCAAAAGAACAAATCCAGAATGTCAGGAAGGTCGCGCAATGTGTCACAGCATCAATTCCCGCCGGGTTCGGCCCGCCCCGATATGCTTGGCGAAGGGAAGACGACAAGCTTGCTTTGAAACGGGCTCATTTCGCCTGCTGGGTGGCAACCGGGACTACAGATGGATAGTCAGTGTACTTCAAGTTGCCCTGGAAGAAATATTGAATCCACAGCCCCATCCAAACTTTCTTGCGGTCTCCCTTCTTTCCGCTCCGAGACAAGGAAGCCTTCGATGAGTCTTCATAATAGGACAAGCATAGCATCCTATATACCTTCATCAGGTAGCGATATGAGAAGCCAATGAAGTATCGACCTTCGCCATTGGACTCATCCTTCAAGAAGTTGGCAAGATAAACTTCTTCATGCGGCACGCCATCAATGGGCAGGCCGCTGAGTTGCGAAATGCTCCATAGATCTAATGAGGTCTCACCTTCGACTGTATAGAAGGTGATAAATTCAGTATTAAAGACCTCGATCATACAGCAGCATAAACCCTTTGAGATAGGGTATAAGAACCGGGATGCGCACACACTGTGAAAAACTCCCGCACTAATTAAAATCGGGGCATATTCTTCAGGACAATCCGTAAATTCCACCATCCCAGTACAGAAGGAATGTGCATCAACAACCTTCAGGTATGCAAACCAGCCGACAGCAAGCTGATATTTGAAATGTACCGCCAGACAGTTCAAGATAAAATGCTCTTTCCGGTATCCCACTTGATCGGCACTAAGAAGAGACCATAGCTTGATGTCTCTTTATGTACACGCCCTACAGCGTTGTCCCATCTAGCCAGAATGAATTCAGGAGCCCGAGTCAGCATGTTCTGTGCAGGCACTAGCATAGAGACCCCCAGGACTGCTTTCCATTGACGCGGCTCCTCTGGAAGATAAATAGCCTCATGGCGATGAACCACTCCTCACAGGCTATCTCGCTCCACGAGAATAGCTTGTTCTACTCTACGAGCCAGTAGTACATCTCTCCTTCTAGCAATGTTGAAGCGACAGATGAAGAGAAGGAGGTGCTTTTCCTTTCGAAAATCTTGGCGATATCCCTCGTCGCGGCGGTAGCCGAAGGTGCCAATCGTAGTTAAAAGATGGGAAGGGGCCACAGTATCGGTCTTAGAATCCGAAGTCTCATGGACCACCTGTTGACACCCATTTTTTTCCTATGAGTTGAGTCATTCCTCTTACCATCATTTGTTGATCCCTCGAGTTGTCTATTGCTCATTGGGTTATTTTCAGGCACGTCTTTGGGCTTATTTTATGGGTACCTCCCTCCCTGGCTAGGTTTGCTCTCAAATTAGGGTTTGATGGGCCTTGATTTCAATTGGTTTTGGGTTAAGTGGGCTCATTTATTCCATTTTATCAATTTCAATCATCCAGGCTTTACACAGTCTAACGACGGGCCGTTCAGTGACTGGGCGGTCTTGCTGGAACCTTTTACAGATTTATTGGATATTTATTTGATTTTTTGAATTTCCACTGACAAGCCTTTGAACGGTCTTGGTTTAACCGTTTACATTCGTTGAACGGCCAGACTTTAGAGCGTCCCGTTCCCCAGAGTCCTAAGTCAGTCAGTTTTTTAGATAATTATTCATTTATCCTATTTTTATGGATTTATCACCGACATGTGTACACGGCCTATCATTGGACCGTTCTATTGATTGAGTGGTCTAGCTGTAGACCGTTTTATCCAGAAGAGTCCAACACCGTGATGGCCGGTCAGTTCGGTGGATAATTGGATAATTTCCATTTTTATTTATTTATCACCGACAGCATTGGACGGTCTGGAAATAGACCGTTTACTTGTCTGAGCGGTCTATCGCGAGACCGTGTACATGTGCGAAACCTATGGATTGTTTGGATTTTCTCTCTCCGTCCATGGTTAAACCCCCACCTTCCTCCACCATTTTCTCTGTGGTTTCCCAACCAAATGGGGTGACGTTCGATCTTGGTGGAAGATTGGACTATTATCCACAGATTTTGTTTGATAATCTCAGGTTAATTTCCACTAAAAACCCTAATTTCGAGGTTGGACTTTCAAGGGTCTATAAATAGAACCCTTAGTCCAAGCTTGAAAAAGGGGGAGATCCGATGTCGACAGCGAAGCTCTGTCGAACTTTTGAGCAAACTATAGCAAGGGAGGGAGGCTTTCTATGTCACGCCCCGAACCGATAGCAGCGGAATGTGTCGTTTGCTCGGAACGTGGCAGTTAAACAGTCGTGAATAATCAAGAGCAGTCGCATAAGACCAAATAATTTGGGGAAATAATAAAATTTATTTCAAATATAAGTCTCTTACAATTTAAATTTCAAAACTTGAAGACTCAACTACGTCACTATGAAAGAAAAGGAGATGACGCACAAATAGACTTAGACAAGATAACTAAATAAGAGACATCATGCTAGACTCAAGACAGATAAAAGACTCGGGTTCACTAATTTCCAAAGCTTGCTTGCACACTTGTTCCTCCCATGTGAGTCTCGATCTCGCTAGCCACCTGATTACCTGAAAAATATTGGAATAAAATTGGGTGAGCGAACGCTCAGTAGGAATTATATCTCAAGAACAAGCGATTGGTTTAAGTAATTACATTTTTGCATGCAAATGCAAGTAAGGCTATGCTTGTGGAAATAACCGAGCAAGTGAACAAAACTAGCAATAGTTTAATCAACGGCATGCAAAACTTCCAAGCAAGTAAGAGATATTCATGAGAGAACTTATAGATTATTGGCTATTTCATGCAAGTACTTTGCCCATTTTGGGCCACGCTAGTAAAGTCACGCAAGTCAAGTCACGCACGCAAGTCACGAGAGAAAGAGAGAGTGAGTGTGGAATGCCAAAGATCAAGAGAGACAAGTACTACGGTGCAATGCCAGACACCGCGATCATTAAAACTCCCATGGGCACTAGTACTTTCGGGTGCTCCTCCTAGGACTAGATCGGGCCGTATATGCACAACATTTAAAGATAGATTTAGACATCCACGATAGTTCATAGCCAATAAGGAGTTCCAAAGAACAAGCTTTAATAGAATGATAAGATAAGATTCTATGGAATTCAAGGGCAAGGCCCTTGAGTAAGGACAGACTTGCGATAAAATCTACGTGAAAGCATAGAAACTATGACATGTCGAAAAAATTGGGTGGAATTGGCACCTAGATAGGTTGCCATGAATAACTTGAATAGATGACTAGCAAGATAGTCACCAGTTCAATGGACATGATGCAAGCTGAATAATTGGTACTTAGCAATTCAACGTATCACCTAGTGGAATGATCACTCATTCCACCGGCTAAGAGAATTTCTCTCATGGGCCAAGAATAGCACCAAGAAAGGGCCGGGTTACCACGTTTCCAGAGTGACGTGGCACTAAAATGGGTACAAGGTGTTTAAGGTACAACCAGCTCAGTCGGCCTTGAGGGAATCCAAGGCTACGAGGAGACTTATGAAGGTCCCAATTGTTGTGTCCCTGAGGTCATTTGAGTCATTCTGTGGTCTCTTGGGTCATTCGACATCATGCTATAGTCATATGAGTTCTAATGTATTCTTGGTTTTGATAATGGCTTAACACTATGAGTCATTGTTGTTTATCACTCTCCATGTATTTAGTTTCATGATGCCCATTCACAACTTGCATTATGTGTTCTCACATTGCATTAATACCAAGGAACATGTGGTTCTTGAATGGTTCTTGAATGCTCACATCAATCTTGAAACTTTGGGTTACATGATGATCATCCATTCGTTTAAATTCATTGTCATATGAACTTGATCTTTTGATATGGATGGTTAATTTGAGAATGATCTTTTCTATCCTTCTTGTTATTGAGATTCCATGAGTGTGTTTCATGGATATTTTACTTGGGGTGGTTGAGCTCTTATCTCTTGATCTTTAGCCCAGAACACTTGTGATTCAAAGTGTTCACATATAACTAATTCATGAGATTTCATGTGTATTTCATACATTTATTATATGGATTATTGAGCTAAAGTTCTAATCCTTTTTATATGATTTTGCAGGCCAAAACACTCAATAAATATTCCCCAAGATCAAAGGAGTTTGATGCCACAGAGTTCGAAGGGTTACAATGGCATTTGGGGCTGAATTGTGTTAATCTGGAATTTACTGTAGCTAGGTCGACCGGCGGCACTGTAGCTAGGTCGACTGAAATTCCCAGAACCAAAAGGTTCGAGGTCTGTAACATTTAGGTCGACCGGCCCATGAATTCCGGTCGACCGGTTTTCCCAGAACTGAAATGTTGACATTGTTACAGGTTTCAGTCGACCGCCCCCAGGCGTCCGGTCGACCGGTTTTGCCAGAGCCGAAAAGTTCTGGCTGCAGCAGGTTCCGGTCGACCGGCCCATGAATTCCGGTCGACCGCCAGCCCCGAGCCAACCTTGTTTGACCTCAAAATCCACCTCGTGGCCAGCCCCTTTCCATGGATTTGTTTAATCAAACCCTACCTAATCTTCCCATGATTTGTGGATCTGGTCTGGGGCTTATTTATAGACCATTCAAAGTCTATAAAACCATTACAAGAGGGTTAGAAACCCTAGTTTGATGGAGTTGATGAAGTGAATCAAGAGAGGC
Organism: Amorphophallus konjac; assembly: GCA_022559845.1. NCBI lineage: Eukaryota > Viridiplantae > Streptophyta > Magnoliopsida > Alismatales > Araceae > Amorphophallus > Amorphophallus konjac. The sequence goes on along the minus strand of CM040124.1, from coordinate 278,032,431 downwards.
CATTTCGAAGGTACTGTAGCACCTCCGTGAACAGTACTACGGGCTGGAGTTCTTCATCCTTCCAAGGTGATTCAAGCTCAGATCTGAAGCCAAGCAACCTCCAACCAAGCAAGAAGCATTCAAGGCTATCAAAGGTGATCAAAGCTACATCCATACACCTCTTCATCAACTCAAGGGGATTCAAGAGAAGATCAAGCTACATCCAATATCCTCTCCATCAACTCAAGGTGATTCAAGCTTATATCTCAATCCAGCAACCTCCAAGGAAGAGTAGAATCAAGCAAGGCTAACAAGGGAGATCAAAGGAGGCTGCAAGGGTGTGCTCAAGCAAGAGGAGTTCGAGTTACTGTTCACATGAACAGTACTCCGTGAAGAACATCTTCATCCAATCCAAGGCATTCAAGCTCATATCAAAGTGATCATCTTCCAAGATCTGTGAAGAAGGAAGCAAGGATCAAGGTAGTATCTATTCACTTCTTCATCCATTCAAAGAGATCAAAGAGAGAAGATCAAGAGAGGAGATTGGAAGAACAGTTACTGTTCACATGAACAGTACTCCGTGAAGAACAATCATCCATTCAAGGGTGATTACAAGAAGATTGATTTGCAAGAAGAAGAGATCCCTGCTGCTGATCAACAAAGCATATCGATACAAGGGCCAATTCCTTCTTACTCAATCTCTTGTTTTAATTCCTTCACATCTGTTTTACTTTCAATATTGTTAAACATTGAAGTTGTGATTCGTCCCTACTAGGTGGTTAGTAGGAAGGCAATTGGAGGGTGTTCCAATTTGCGGTTGACGTCCCTACCGGTGGTTAGTTGGAAGGCAATCGGGAGTTATCCGATTTGCGGTGTAGCCGTCCCTGCCGGCTTTGTGTGTAGGAAGACAGAAAGAGGGGTTTCTCTGTTCTGTGATTTGGGGCGTGTCCCCGGGTCAAGCTGTGTGTCAGCAAGGAAGCCTCACCGGGTTTTGGTGAGGGGTGGACGTAGGTTGCGGGGTTGCAACCGAACCACCTTAAAAATCCCTGTGTTGTGGGTTGTTTATTTTGTGTGATTGCTCTATATCTTCTAAACCCATTCGCAGGTTCGTGTGCTTCCACACTTGGTTATATTGCTCACACACATATGCACTTTGAGTGATCAACATAGCATACACACACACACACACACGGTTGTTGCAAGCTATTGCATGTTCATCTATGTGTTATGCTTTGTAATTCACTTAAAGAAGTGTGGACGTTTCATAGCTTACAATTCAAGTCTTTTCATTTGAGCCACTCTACTTAATTCCGCTGTGCATCGTGCCTAAGTGATTCATTCACTTAATAAGAGTGGTTTAAGCTTCCGCTAGCTAAGAGTTTTAAATAGGCCAAAGTTTCTGATATGATCTATTCAACCCCCCCTTCTAGATCCGTTTACACCTCACGGGACCCAACAAGTGGTATCAGAGCTAAGCTCTGTCATTCCCAGATCCAACGATCTGCAGGGAAAGATCCCGGTGTTTATTATTTAGATGGATTCACATGCTGCACTTGATTCGATGGTTTCTCCGCCCATTTATGATGGTTCAGATTTTTCTACATGGGTTGGAAGAATGTTCATCTATGTTAGCTCCATAGATCCACAATTGTGGAATCTTATATACAATGGTCCTCATGAGCTGCCATCAAATTCAATTGATTGGACAGCCGAACATGAGACCAAACACAATGATAATCTTACTGCATATAACTTAATTATAGCTACAATTGATATTAGACTAACTCACATTGTGTCTTCCTGCAGCACAGCCAAGCAAGTACTGGACAAGTTGGTGAAAATCCATGAAAGAAAAGAACAAGAACAAGAATGCTTCATGGCCGACCGTGCAGAAGAGTCAAGCAAACCATCCTCATCAAAGGTAAATTCTGATTCCGAGGAATTCACTTTTGAAGAACTTATGGAATCCTATGATGAGTTGTTTACACAATACAAAAAGGCAATATCAGAAAATAAAAAGTTGAAAAAGGATCTCAAGAAAATTAACCAACATGAAATCTTGATTTGTAAAAAGTGTTCTGCGTTTGAAGAACTCTCTTTTGATCTAGACACACATAAACAAAGCATTGCATGTCTAAGAGATGAAAATGAAAATCTTCATGATGAAATCACTAGGTTGGAAGAAATTGTAATAAAACTTCAAAACCAACCTAAGGTAATCTCTAATGATCAAACTATGGCCGATGGGCTTATTCATGATGAGAGGTTGATTGAAGAAAATAAAAATTCTGTTTCATGCTCTGCTAATTTTGCATGTGAAAAATGTTCATTCTTGAGAAACATAAATGTTGGTCTTCATGATGATCTTGAATGGCAACAAAATCTGATTGATTCTCTGAAAGAAGAGAATAGAGAATTATTGGAAAAGAAAATTGAACTTGAACAAGCTGAAGAAGAGTTGCATGAAAAACTAGCTGTACATGAAAAAGGCAAATCTGTCATTGATGATCACTCTGAAACTTTGCATGCTTTAGAACAACAAAAGCAAAATCTTAAAGCAGTAAATGCCATGCTCAATGAGCAATTGGCAGCATGCGAAGAGGGCCTTGTTGAATCTAAACAGCACATTTCCTCACTTGAAAATGAAATTCAAGGTTTGAATGATTTCCTGTCAATGTTTGCCCAAATCCAAGATTCTAGCTCACCGGAAGCCACCACTTCCTGTGGTCACCAACAAGGGCATATTGCTCGAAAGAAAAGCAAAACTCAGCATGCTCATCCAAACATGCACCATAACATGTCCAATGCTAAATACCATGCCTTCCACAAAATGAATGTCAGTTGTTATTATTATGGTAAACATGGTCACACTGTGCATGATTGTTTTATCTTGAGAAATGATGAGCTTAGAGCAGGACAACAAGTGAAAGAACAAGGAAAGAAAGAAAGACACCACCCTCATACCATGAAAGGTAAGAATCATGCTCGCCTACAAAAGCATAGTCCACATGCACACGCACATGAACATAAAAAGAAAAATCAATCTTTTATGTGTTGTTTCTATTGTGGGAAAAATGGGCATGAGATATATGATTGCCTCACAATGAAGGAGGATGATGTGATTGCCCTGAAAAAGATGGGCCAAGATGTTAAACATGTTGCTAACCCACAAGGACCCAAGCAAGCTTGGGTACCTAAAAATTCAAAATGAGATTTTTGGGTGCAGGATGCCTTAGAGCTGAGAAATGAATCCTAAGGTAAATAAAAGCTCAAGGCACAGGTATGTACATAAACCTTTTAATTTCAATCATCTTGCATGTTCAGTCTTGACATGTAGATAGTGAATCATATGTCTGCCCAATGTCATTAGATTATGCAAACTGAACTGCTCTTTGAAATACAAAACCCCCAAGGTGTGAGATGAACTTTTGAGTTTGATAACTTGTTTACACCATGCTTGATTTCAGCTATTTAATTCATGAAAAATTTGTTATGCTGATGAAGTTGATGTGATAATGAGTTGCACAAGTCTTGCTATCAGCCACATGAAATGCTTGGACTTTAGTTTTGATGATGCAAACCATGGTTGCATTTTCAACTCGTTATTCATATTAGCATTGTTCAAAGGGGGAGTCTAGCAATTGGCATCATCATGTTGCATTCAGTTCAAAATCAATTGTGAATGATTTGTGTTTGCATCATCCTGTAATCACACATGCCTTAATGCACATCATGTTTAGAAGACAAATGATAATGCATAATCATTTTGCAGCATCTTAATTGCATTGTGCATTCATATAAATCTTAGGCTGCATAGTTCATTGCCAACCCTTGCATGTATTCAGGGGGAGTCAACATCAACCTAGCTTGAATCATTTTACATCATATCATTCGTGCATGGCCAGGGTATATCAAATGTTGATGTATGGAAGGGCAGGTTATGCTTGCCTCGAAGCACTCAACATGCGTGAGGTTTCACCTCCGCCAAGTACCATGCGTCACTTTTGCATATAGGCCATATAGCTAGGGGGAGCTGTCTCTTTGCAGCATTCATGCATATGTTTCATATTCATTATGTTACATTTCATAAGTGTAAAATCATGCATTATGTTGGTTAAAGCATTTCATATTTCATAGGGTCAAGTAAACCTCTCATTGACATTCGTCATTCTATGTGACTGCAAACATCACTCCTTGCATGCTTTCATTGCATATTCATAGGGGGAGTCGTGTTGTTCTTCTTGGTTCATTCGTCCTTTTTGCATCTGAACCTCAATGGCCTCCAATGTAATAATAAGTTCAAGAGACAGACATCACTACAGTGTAAGAGCTTTCTATTATATGAACTGATGATTGTCCATTCAATGAAAATGGTTCAGATTTAATGATTTCCTTGAAGTTTTGATATATCTTTTGAAATCATCCATATTTTGTGGTTTTAATAGACCTTAACTAGAGATTGCATGTTGTGCCTTGAATAACTATTCTGAAATCTGAAAATCCAAATGTCTTGACAACTTTGGTGATACTCTAGAGCTTAGTATTGTTTCTAAACATCTTGATGAGCTGGAATTCTTGAAAATCAATTTACAGAGCAATGATAGTGTTGCACGGAGAAATATGTCCCGTCATCAAATCAAGTGACGAATGATATGTCATGATGTGCCTCTGTTATCTCTGTCTTAATTCATTTGGACTCTAGGTAGAGCAATGGCATAATTGCTGAGAAATATATCTTCTCATCAAAGAAATGAGTTTGGATATGTCATGACGTGATGTTGCTATCTCTGTTCATTCTGAAGCATAACAGTCAGTCTTGCCAAATACCTAGGGATACTAGTGTCTAAACAACGTGTATTCTTACGGCTAGGAGGCATGTACTAGACTTGATTGCTCGTAACATATGAGTCATGTGCCTTCAAATTCAAACGATATTGAAAATCAAATTTGTTAAACTCATAAAATTCCATGCTTTAGTCATGCTTGTTTAGCCTCAATACTAGTTTTTGTGTTATTCCCTTTGTGGTTATTGAATATGGATGTATAAGACAAGGGAAGGTTAAACACTGTCAAGATATGTGCTTCTGGTTCATTTCTATTAAACCATGGATGTCGATGCTTTTTAAACTCTATTGATGATCTTGGTTTTCATTAGCTTTGAACCATATATATATTGCTCCCGGCATGTTTCTAATTTCCATATAATGGCTTGCTCTTCCACTACCATTCCACTCTGATCTCTAGGACCTTTGTCAACCACTGTGCCGTATCCCTTTTTTTTTGCTATTGGCAAAGGGGGAGAATGTCTTGTTGTGAGTCCTTGATGTGGACTTGGGAGAAAGGGGGAGATGTTGTCTAATGTTGCCTTTGTGCGTTGTCAAAGGGGGAGAGTGCATTGTGGATATGGGAGAATCCAAGGGGGAGAGAACCTTCATTTAGCATGAGGGTTAATGCATAGCATTCATACACTTTTCTTCTCCATGCATTTGTATATCCATGCATACATATTTGCATTCACATGCTTCACTATCATGGATCTTGAGCTGCACATGTTACATAAACTTTGTTGTTTGCCTTCATCTGCCATATCTACATAAATCATTCAGGCTGCCATGATTACATCATCATACTAAACAAGTGGTATCATCTAACAAGTGGTATCATCTTGATGCACCTTTCTAGTCGCATCCACAATCATTGGTGTCCTCTGTCAAGTGATATCATATTGCTTTCTCATTCATTGGCATGTGGCATAAGTTCTAGCATCATTGGCATCATGTTTTCATGCATTATGGTGGCATGCATGTCTTGACTTCATACAATTGTAGCTTGCATTTGTCATTTCCATGCATTGCATAGAAAATCCAAAAAAAATCTGAAAACTAGAAAACCACTAAAAATCTGCAAAATTTGAAATAAAAATTTGCTCCTTGGTTGCTCTATCCATCTCCTATTTGAGAAATTGAATCATGCTGCTGTGGCTCTACCTCTCACACTTACTTTGTCTTTGCCAAGTCACGGGACACCACCATGTTCGATGCCTCCATATCATTCATTGGTATCGGTCCTATAACTGGCTTTCCATAATTGGTTGTTCTCTCTCGTTATTTTGTCAATCTTATTAAGTGTACAACCATTGGTATGTATTTCCACATCATCTTCTGGAATGTTGCCTGCAATGACATGTTTCTCCACATTATGGTTTCTTGTAATGATGTCACAGGAGATCCCGAGCATTATGTAAGTCATTTTGTGTGCGTCCTTAATGTGAGTATCTCTTTCTCTTTCCTGGCTCTTTTTGATGTTGTCAAAGGGGGAGAAGTATTCATGTGAGTCATTATATGGCAAGGTGTATGACATTTGTGTGTCAAAGGGGGTGAGAACCATGTGAGTGACTCATAGTTGCCATATGAATTTATAATGACTCATAGTTCAGAATGCCTCATAGTTGCCATCATCAAAAAGGGGGAGAATGTTGTGTCCCTGAGGTCATTTGAGTCATTCTGTGGTCTCTTGGGTCATTCGACATCATGCTATAGTCATATGAGTTCTAATGTATTCTTGGTTTTGATAATGGCTTAACACTATGAGTCATTGTTGTTTATCACTCTCCATGTATTTGGTTTCATGATGCCCATTCACAACTTGCATTATGTGTTCTCACATTGCATTAATACCAAGGAACATGTGGTTCTTGAATGGTTCTTGAATGCTCACATCAATCTTGAAACTTTGGGTTACATGATGATCATCCATTCGTTTAAATTCATTGTCATATGAACTTGATCTTTTGATATGGATGGTTAATTTGAGAATGATCTTTTCTATCCTTCTTGTTATTGAGATTCCATGAGTGTGTTTCATGGATATTTTACTTGGGGTGGTTGAGCTCTTATCTCTTGATCTTTAGCCCAGAACACTTGTGATTCAAAGTGTTCACATATAACTAATTCATGAGATTTCATGTGTATTTCATACATTTATTATATGGATTATTGAGCTAAAGTTCTAATCCTTTTTACATGATTTTGCAGGCCAAAACACTCAATAAATATTCCCCAAGATCAAAGGAGTTTGATGCCACAGAGTTCGGAAGGGTTACAATGGCATTTGGGGCTGAATTGTGTTAATCTGGAATTTACTGTAGCTAGGTCGACCGGCGGCACTGTAGCTAGGTCGACCGAAATTCCCAGAACCAAAAGGTTCGAGGTCTGTGACATTTAGGTCGACCGGCCCATGAATTCTGGTCGACGGTTTTCCCAGAACTGAAATGTTGACATTGTTACAGGTTTCGGTCGACCGCCCCCAGGCGTCCGGTCGACCGGTTTTGCCAGAGCCGAAAAGTTCTGGCTGTAGCAGGTTCCGGTCGACCGGCCCATGAATTCCGGTCGACCGCCAGCCCCGAGCCAACCTTGTTTGACCTCGAAATCCACCTCGTGGCCAGCCCCTTTCCATGGATTTGTTTAATCAAACCCTACCTAATCTTCCCATGATTTGTGGATCTGGTCTGGGGCTTGTTTATAGACCATTCAAAGTCTATAAAACCATTACAAGAGGGTTAGAAACCCTAGTTTGATGGAGTTGATGAAGTGAATCAAGAGAGGCCATTTCGAAGGTACTGTAGCACCTCCGTGAACAGTACTACGGGCTGGAGTTCTTCATCCTTCCAAGGTGATTCAAGCTCAGATCTGAAGCCAAGCAACCTCCAACCAAGCAAGAAGCATTCAAGGCTATCAAAGGTGATCAAAGCTACATTCATACACCTCTTCATCAACTCAAGGGGATTCAAGAGAAGATCAAGCTACATCCAATATCCTCTCCATCAACTCAAGGTGATTCAAGCTTATATCTCAATCCAGCAACCTCCAAGGAAGAGTAGAATCAAGCAAGGCTAACAAGGGAGATCAAAGGAGGCTGCAAGGGTGTGCTCAAGCAAGAGGAGTTCGAGTTACTGTTCACGTGAACAGTACTCCGTGAAGAACATCTTCATCCAATCCAATGCATTCAAGCTCATATCAAAGTGATCATCTTCCAAGATCTGTGAAGAAGGAAGCAAGGATCAAGGTAGTATCTATTCACTTCTTCATCCATTCAAAGAGATCAAAGAGAGAAGATCAAGAGAGGAGATTGGAAGAACAGTTACTGTTCACATGAACAGTACTCCGTGAAGAACAATCATCCATTCAAGGGTGATTACAAGAAGATTGATTTGCAAGAAGAAGAGATCCCTCCTGCTGATCAACAAAGCATATCGATACAAGGGCCAATTCCTTCTTACTCAATCTCTTGTTTTAATTCCTTCACATCTGTTTTACTTTCAATATTGTTAAACATTGAAGTTGTGATTCGTCCCTACCAGGTGGTTAGTAGGAAGGCAATTGGAGGGTGTTCCAATTTGCGGTTGACGTCCCTACCGGTGGTTAGTAGGAAGGCAATCGGGAGTTATCCGATTTGCGGTGTAGCCGTCCCTGCCGGCTTTGTGTGTAGGAAGACAGAAAGAGGGGTTTCTCTGTTCTGTGATTTGGGGCGTGTCCCCGGGTCAAGCTGTGTGTCAGCAAGGAAGCCTCACCGGGTTTTGGTGAGGGGTGGATGTAGGTTGCGGGGTTGCAACCGAACCACCTTAAAAATCCCTGTGTTGTGGGTTGTTTATTTTGTGTGATTGCTCTATATCTTCTAAACCCATTCGCAGGTTCGTGTGCTTCCACACTTGGTTATATTGCTCACACACATATGCACTTTGAGTGATCAACATAGCACACACACACACACACACACACGGTTGTTGCAAGCTATTGCATGTTCATCTATGTGTTATGCTTTGCAATTCACTTAAAGAAGTGTGGACGTTTCATAGCTTACAATTCAAGTCTTTTCATTTGAGCCACTCTACTTAATTCCGCTGTGCATCGTGCCTAAGTGATTCATTCACTTAATAAGAGTGGTTTAAGCTTCCGCTAGCTAAGAGTTTTAAATAGGCCAAAGTTTCTGATATGATCTATTCAACCCCCCCTTCTAGATCCGTTTACACCTCACGGGACCCAACACCAATGACTAACTTGCCAGTCCGAAGGAACGGAATATCCAACGGAGGGCTCGTATGTCACCGAGAGTTGAGGTGTATTCGTGAACCAATCATGAAACAGAGACTCCATCTACGGGCATGAGATGAGAGTGCCAGAAGACCCGCGGTATGGGTGAAAATCGGAAGAAAACGGTGAGAACATGGATGCGTTAATTATAGAATTCATGTCCATCCAATTCTATAATTAACTATAGCTAAATAAATGTATATTATTTGATGCCCGTGGGTGGCGTCATTTATTAATTAGTGTCCTCTTGGAGGGACGTTAATTTTATGATTTTTAACTTAATTTATTTAACAAGAATTCCCATTTATATCTATTTAATTGAATAATTTTAAAAATATACACTCAATAACATATTTATTTATATAAAATAATTTTAAAAAATAGAATATATGATAATTAGGAGAAGATTTCAAGGATTCCAAAAATATATTCTTTCATAATTTTATGTTGCATAGTTTAGTATATATGGATTTTCCAAGATATAATTACAAGTTATATATATATATATATTAAATAATTCGACGCCTTTGCACGATGGCGTCAAAAGAATTTGATGACATCTAGCTTGTCGTCATTTCAATAAAGTGTCAATGTTCAACCCTCCGGTTCTCGACGTACACATGTCGGAATCACGAGTTCTATATATCGAAATGACGGGCTCGAAAAACTCTACCTAACTGGACGTTCAAAATAATTTTTCGTTGAGAGATGGGAGATCTTGAGATAGAGGGCACGAAAAATGGTGCAACCACTCTCACTACCTCGGTCACCTCCCCAACAACACACTCATAAAATTTCATAGCCAAAGGATGCTCTGGTGATTAGAAACAAGTCGTCAAAAGAAAAAAAATCTATAACTAACATGTTACAGTAACCTTTAGAATTTACCGAGTAACGTGATTATATATTTTAATTTATTTAAGCTTATAGTAAATACACCATATTGGGTATGGAAATTTAGGAATAATCGTGAGGATTTTAGTCACGTATTTTTTTGTGATTTTAGTTATATGATTGCATGGATAAAAAAATATTTAAACATGTTGTAATTATTTAATTAATTGAAATAAACATGCAAACCGTAGACTATAGAATGCAAACATGTAATGCAACTTAATTATTATTATCTTGGGCTTCAATTCTTGAGAAAACCTACCTGTTGCTTGACGGAGAACAACGGTTGGAAAGGAATATACGAAGAACAGCCGCAGCAATAGCAACTACACTACACCCGTTCAGTAGCAGGAGGAAGTAAGAAAAGGAGGAGAAGAAGACGTCCACGTCCAATGTTGGAAGAAGAAAACGCCTTGCGAGAGGAAGAAGGATGAATACTTCCACGGATCAGCAGGATGTAGGTGGAAGAAGAGGATCGTCCTTCTTCTTGTGCAGGCGGTTGGCAGGATGAAGGAGAGGAAGGAGATGCTCATCCTTCTCGTCAACAGGAAGAAGATGGAAGAAGGGGATGAAGCCTTTCTTCACGTTCACAGCACGGAAACGAGAACGGCAGGAGGAAGAACGCAGTTAGCAGCATGAGGACGTTTGGATCAATATTGTCGACAGGGAGTTCGACGGAAGGGTGGGTATTTATAGGCAAAGAAGTCCTAATAGATTCTAGGAGTTCGATTGGAACTAAAACTTACTAGGTAGATTTGTTACTAAATTTAAAATATCCACATGTTGATCCTTTCCCTAAACATACTTACTCAGATAACATCCCTGTTCGAACCAAACACCTACTGTCCTTGAAAATGACGCCTCAGGTTGAGGCGTTATTTCAATAAATGACGCTTGTATACACAGTCGTCAATTCTTTAAATGACGACTTGCTCGGAGGCGTCATTCACCTTTCCTTATTTGTTAATTTAAGGTGTAACGGTCTTTCTTGATTTTTATCTTTTTTTTTCTTGATGTGATCTTGTTGGGATATTTTAGGGGTATGAGTTTTCCATTTTTCTCTATTTTTTCATAATTAGTTTTCCAAAATTCTTTAATTCAAAAATTGGCACTATTCATTTTAGAATAAAATAATGACTTTGTTTAAGTCGTTTCATATGAAATCAACGCCTACGGTCATAGCGTCATTTGATTTTGGCCATTTCTCCTTAACCTCCAAAAGATCGATATTGTATAAATATCCCTATTATTGTATAATACCCTTAACTATATACTTTATTTGACTTTTACTAATTTGTAAATAACGACTTGCATTAAGTCGTCTTTCACGTTAGATACGCCTGTACCAAGAGACGTCAATTGAGTTTTTGGCATTTTCTCAATGCCCTTGAAAGAACCAAAATTACATATATGCTCATTCTTTTATCTTTTACATATCTTTAATATAATTAAATCTAATATATATCATTCTCCCTTCTAAAAAGATTATAATGAAATAAATGTGGAATATTGAATTTTCTAAAGTAATAAAATATAAATTGATATTTTCTTTGAGATTTAATGATTCTTAATTCAATTAGAAATATGTTGTGCATTAAATGCTTACCTAAAAATAACATGTCATTCTTAAATTTATTATAATACAATAGTAGTGTCCATTGTCAGACATTTTAGGATGTCAGGGGGTTATGTACAGAGTTTGGCCTTGATTATTTACGTTGTATTATATTTATTTATATTGCATTATATATATATGCACAGATATATGGATGAGTGGGTTGAGACTTAAGGGCCCTTATTTGTGTCAATATGTTGTTATCTATTTTTCCCAAAGCTTGTTATTTGTCATATACGTATTCTAAAGGCCCTTACAATGTGTGTGGGTTTCATACATCTTGATATATATATATATATATAAACCTATTTGTTATTTACTAACCCTCATATACCTATTAATAATTTGTATGTATATAGGGATTTTATTCCTCATAATTTCTTTAACTTTTATTAGTCCTTGTCCTAGGTATCAGAGGCAGGTTCGATCCTAGATAAATTTTTACATCCATTCCAAAAGGTAATATTAACTAGTCTTTTATAAATTCTAGGAACCTTATTAACTATTTATAGAGATATGTAGATATCATCATGTATAGGTTATTTTCCTTTTCAAACCGTAAATATATTTATTCCTATTTCAAAATTATCGGGCGTTACATTCTACATCCTTCTAAGCCTCCGGTTCAGGGAGTAGTTACTTTTTTGGTGTTTGGTCTAGGTTTTAATAGTTCTTTCACCCATTGCATACTTCTTTTCACCATCTTCTTCACACGTTTTTGCACCATTTCACATCATTTCCACACCATTCCTATTGTTTTGACGCCCTATAGGGGTTTAAAAACATCCCAGGTATCGCCCATTCCATGTTATTATGTTTATTATCCATTCTTTTCTATAGTTACTACACTTCCTAGGGCTATTTTGGGTTGCATTTTTGTGTTCTCCACGTTGTCTTGCAGGTCAGCATCAGCATAGCACGAGGCCCATCCCCTCTAGCCGGCTGGAAGGGGTGGAGGATCGAGTCCCACCACTTGGGGTCTGGCGGCATTGCGCGGTCTTATTCCGTCCGTCTGCAGAGGAGAGCGGTCATGCTTTAACCGTTCTAGTCCTGTCAGCGGCCTTTATTGAACCGTTCTGTCGCCAGTGAAGCTTTGTCCCGCTTTCCTTTTCAACATTGGAGCGGTGTATCGAGAGGCCGTGCTATCCATAGAGCGGCCCGTCCTAGACCGTGTACCAACGTTGCTTCTTCCAGGCGAGTGTCCTCCCTTTTCCAAGGCACATTGTGCTGTCTTGTAGCATATGTGTGTCTTGGTGGCGATCACATACACACACCTTCTTCTACCCCTTTAGTATCACTTTTCATTCATTCTTCACACTAGAAAGGTAGGAGAGGTACAAAGGGGAAAGTTAATGTCTACACCATTTTTGGCAATCACGGTGGGACACCTAGTGCCAATCGTGTTAGTGATGTGCTGACTAGTTCTTGTCCTTGGTTAGGTTTGTGTTTTAAGTTGTTTCAGGTTGTCATCTTGTTTACCCTGTGTTTCTACCTTCGGAGGTGTCCACGGTTCTCCCAGAACCGTTCACGTATTAACGCGGTCAGATGATAGGCCTTACTGTTCCAGCCTCAAGTGCGTTCTTGTTCCAATCTCTGTTACGTTACTATTGATTACACAGTCAGCTTTCGGCCGCTCTTCAGTTTCCACAGTCTGTCGATAGACCGATCATTTGCTTCTCACGAGCGTTTGTATTTTGGTGAGCCTTCTAGTCCCAGCGGTCTATAAGGGACCGTGCATCAGTTTTCACGGTCTGTCCACTAGCCGTGCACGTCTGTTGGCTCAGGTACGTCATTGTTCTATGTACTCTTGTGGGTTTTATTGACTTTCTGGAGTCTGTTCAGGGCCCTTCCACAAGTTTCATAGTCGATCGATTGACTGTCTAGATAGGTACGCATTTCTCAGTTCCTTTCAGTCTTTTTTTTTTAAGTTCCTTTTGTTACTCCCTGTCGTTACACGGCCCTGACCTGGGCCGTTCACCTCCTCGAGTGGTCTACATCATACCATGTTTTTATGCTACAGTGCACCCGAGGTTATACCTTTGAGGATTATTGCATATCATTTCATATCTATTTGGTGCTATTTTGATCGCCCCTATTTGTCATTTAATTTTGCATGAGTATTGTCATATTTCTCATCTTTGTTGATCATTGATTGTTAGATTTAGATTAGATTTTGCAGGCACTCCGGTGCACATAGGATTCATTCATACTTTCCATATTAGTTGCATTCCTACCTTGGTAAGGGATCCTCTAGTCTCCATATTCTTTGGAGCCGACTAGGTGACCTTACCTGGGACCTCCGTAAGCCCCCGTGAGCCATGGAGTCCCACACGGACGCTGGGCAGGTTGTGTCTTGCCAGACCAGTCTACGGTTGCATTCGTGAGAGAGAGTCCTTTAGAGTCAACCAAGTTGTCCATTCCACCCCTGTTAGGCACCTTTGTTGTTGTGAGAATTGTCATTTTAATTAATCCACTAAGGATCTAAAAGGGGGAATTTCTAAAATCTGTCGTGCATTATTTAAACTTGGTTGGTCAATTGATTGCCTCTTCTCTCCTCTCTTTCCGTGTGCATTTGATTGCTAGTTAGGCTGTTTAGAAGCTCACTAGGTTTGCTATTTTGTGTCTGTGAGTGTTGCATGTGGAGTTGCTTCACACCCTCAGGATCTTCTCCTAGGGACAGCTCTCATTTCTTTTCCTATTTCAATCCTATGTTTCATTCTTCACCCACAATGTCTTGTTACAATTTCTCCCACTCCCATGAGGACTCTCTCCCTCAGGGACATCTGGAGGACCCGCCTAGGCTCGCGCATGTGCAGGGAAGAGAGGGGATTGCCCCTCCTCTCCCAACCATTGTTGTTGAGGGTGCTCAACCCTCCCATTCTGATTCTTCCTCTCTGAACTCGGCCAATCAAATCCTTCACATGATGGCCCAGCTAGATCCAACTCAGCTTCACCTCGTTCGGCAAGCTCTGCAGGGGCCGGATGCCCCATCTTCAGTTCCCTCTCATGGCGTGTCTGTTGTCGCCACTTCATCTCCTATTGTTAGTTTAGGGGCTGCTTCTACTGCGCCCATTGATCTCACTCCTGTCCATCCTCGGACCCTCCTATTTCCTGGCATGGAGGCGGGCCAAGCCTCTACCTTAGTCCACCAACCTCTTGACAAGGGGAAGACCCAGATCCCCTTTAGTTCTTATGTTGATCCTTATACCACTGTCTCACCTGCACCGCAGGCCCTTGTGGCCCCAGCTGATTTTATTCGTCTTCAACCAGGGGCCGCCCAATTGGCTCATGCGGATACGGGCCCTTCCTTGGCCCATTATCCATCGTATGGGCTTCCCTCTCAGTCGGTTTATCCATCAGCTCTGCATACTGATTCTGTTCTTCCTGCTTTGTCTCCTCCTTCCTGGGAACGGGAGCTTCTCGATGAATGGGCTGCCATGTAGTAGCAAATTGACCTCCTCCACAAGCAGGTCGGCCCGCAATCTCTCGCTGATGTCCCCGTTCCTAACTTCCGGGACATTTGCTTCCCTCCCCAGTCGGAGCTCCCTACATACCGTAAGTACGATGGGAATGGCAACCCGTTCATTCACATAAGGGAGTTTTTATATGAATCGGCACAGTTCCAGCATGACGATCGCCTCATGGCGTATCTCTTCCGCCGGTCATTGGACGGGGTGGCGTTAGAATGGTTTTATACCTTGCCTTTGGAGGAGGCAAAAAGTTTCAAGGTTGTCAAAAAGAAGTTCATACAAAGATTTCAAGACCGGGCAGGCCCGGAGTACTCATTCACAGACCTGGTAGTAGAAAAGATGAAGACAGATGAGGATTTCGCCACTTATGCAGATAGATGGAGGCAGATGACCTCACGTGTGCCCGGGCAGATCCCGGAAGAAGAGAAAGTCAAATTATTGATCTCAAATGCTACCCCTATGTTTTGGAACATTCTGGCAATGAATGATATATCAAATATGCACCAGTTATATAGCAGCGCCTGGTTTATCCAGACCCAATTCAAGGACTCCTTCATCCATTCCTTATTTGAGGCCCAGAAATCCAAAACAACAAGAAAATCCCAGGGCCCTGTTACTGACGGAGTTCAAACTAATGAGCAGGTGCAGGCTGTTCAGTTCCCAAATGATGTGACACAAACTAGGACCTAAATTACAAGCAACGCAATGACTTGGCAATGTCACACAAGCGGACTCACTCGCGTTTGGCACACTCGGGTCCGTAGCTGGACCGATAATGGGGTGAGGGTCCGAGGTTGGACCGGATGTTTCCAAGGATATGGCTGGCATGGGGAGGACTCCTAAGGGCCAGGGGTTGCCCAAATTCACGGGCGGTCAGCACACCGAAGGCATGGGTTGAAGGGTCACTCTCATAACTCACCCGCTGTAGCCACTCAAATATAAGCAAATTCGGAACGGGCACTCACTCACCGTCCGACGGAGTTAAGAAGCAATACTAATTAAGCAAGATTAACTAGCAAAGGGAGGGGGGGCCAGAAGCTCACCTGATCAGCGTGAAGACGCCGATCCCGGCCGGAGACGATGGCAAGTGGGGAGGCGTGGGTATGCACCCGCACGCCGTGCCCATGAAGCTTCAACCAGATTAAATCAAATTACATGCACTACGCCCCTTGCAAGGGGGTTGGACTCGGGGTGGGGAATTGGATTACAACCAAAATATACCTCCAAGCAGGGAGGGGCGCTCAGCCGGCCAGGCGGGGAGGGGAAAGGCTAAAATAGAAGCTAAACGATGGAGGTTACCGACTCTGCCATTTCTCAGGAACCAGGGACAGACAGTTGAACTTGAGGCAGCTGAAGCCACTCCCGAATTTTGTTGGTGATGAGACCAGCTGGAGAATTTTCGTAGGTGACCCTGGAAGACGTCCAAATTTTGTGGAATTTCCTCGATGACTGTGCTGGTCGCGGCAGAGGCGCGAACAGGTACCCTGAGTTCTGGTTCTGATTGTCGCAACACCACTGCAGCTAGACACTACGGGTGCTCCAGAGCTCGGAATCAGGCGTTGTTGGAGTCGTTGGAGCCGTTGTTGAGTCCTCTTCGAAACGAGATCAACGGGGAGGCCAGAGGATGTCGGTGATGACGGGGAAAGCTCGAATAGTGGATAGGGTCGGTTCTATTCAAGAGGAGACAGAACTGCGCACCTGGAGGATAAAATTGATAAATCTTAGCTCCAGATGCCGAACGAGGTTCCGCTTCTTGTTCCTCGAAGTAGGCTCGTTGTAGAATCTCCCAACCAAGTCCTGCCTCCAGATCCTCAAGAGGATGGCCGTGGCAGTCTCTGAACGTTGCTTTAGGTTGACTTTCAGGAGGAAGAAGTGCAGTCCGGCGAAGATGGCTCCTCCGGGCAGCTACAAACTCGGACAGGGACGAGACCACCACGGTTACAAAGCTGACTTGACGATCTTTCCAGAAATATAGAACTTGACACCAGGTTCTTTGAGGAGATGATGGGATAGCCTCTGCAATATGTAGCTTTTCTGCTTCCTCCGAACAGAGAACTGCAGGTTGAAGATGATGGGGGGAAATGGGGTATATGGGAGGGGAAATGAGGTGGATGTGTATGGGGGAAACCTCTAGGTGTGAGGGGGTCTTGGAGGGGGTGTTCCAAGATTTGGGAAGGGGAGAATGGGGGCCGGAATGAATTGTTTACAGTGGGTGAGAGAGGAGCTGCGTATATGGGATGGTGGGTGAGAGGGAAATGATATTTGGAAATGGGTTTAAGGGTGGGATTAGTTTTTTTGTCCTGGAGATGGTAGGGGCTATGTTGGGGAAGGGAAGGGGTGCTTGGGGAGTGGAGAATTCTCCCTTGGGAGATGAGAGGGTGCTTAGGGAAGGGGATTGGATAGTTGGTGGTTGGTGGTGGAGTATGGATTGGTGGAGGGTCTCTTGGGACTAGGGGTGGAGTAATGAGGGTTTGGGGTAGTTGGGAGGACGAATAATGAGAGGGAGAGAGAGGGTTGATGATGTGGAGGAGAGAGAGGGAGGGGAGGAGAGAGAGAGGGGGGCGCCCTCCTCTTCTTGGAGAGAGAGAGTGAGAGTGAGAGAGAGAGAGGAGAGAGATAGGGGAGGGGAGCTTCTCACTCCACTCTAATGGCTTCTCACCACAAGAACCATTAGGTTGGACTAAATTCTCAGATTTCATTCATTGATTGATTAGCTTCAAATGGGAAGATGGGGGTCCTATATATAGGCAACCCACATTTTACAAAAAGTCCCTGACTCTAGACACAATGACAAATAACTAAGGGGTAGGGGGTGCCCATGGGCCTATCCCAATGGATTGGGCCCATTAGCTAGCCTAATCAACCTAATGACAAACATTCTTAGGTAAATGACTCATTAACCTAGGTACATGACTCAAATAAAAGGAAAATTACAATGATATGACTCAAATAAAATAAGAAAATTACATGACTCGACTCAGAAAAATGTGACGGACACAATGAAACCATGCCGTTGAACAATCGGAGCTGTGGAAAAATGTGAAGGACGAGAGATGCCCCCACCATACCCCCGGGGTGCGAAGAACTCGACTCCGTCGAGTATAGGTCCGCTGGAGAAGAGGTCCTCCAATGCAGCTCCGGGCGACCCACAACCACCAAACGCAACCTCGCGTCCTTAGCCAGGGGACTGCTCTTCATCCTCTCAAGGTGGCACGGGCACACCCTCTTGCTGGCGATGGTATCCTCCTTACCTAGTATTGCCTCCGTGTGCATACGTCGGACTCTCAAGTTGATATGAGGAGGCTCTCCGAGGGTGTCACTCACAAAGGTGGGGGTAGGCTCAAGGTGCTCATTGGGATCCACCGCGGTGCCCTTAGAGGGTGCTAGATCCACCACGTGAAAAGTGGGGTATATCCCAAAATCCCATCGGTAAATCCAACCCGTAAGCCAGGTTGCCAAAGCCACTCAGAACATGGAAGGTCCAAGTCCTCGTGCCCCCGATTTGGAGGTGACCCTATGGTAGAGCCATTCCAAAGCCACCATTGTAAGGTTGCCTACTTGGAATCCAAAGTGGCACTCGCGAGTTTTTACCCGTTCATTATGAACCTCACCGCCCGTTGCTAGATGCTTGCTTGAATGAGTATGCCATGAGTTACGGTGCGGTGTGGGTGGGAAGTGTGTGGTATGCAAAGGGGGACCGGGGCAACCATAAGTGGACCTATCATGCAATGCGGCTATATAAACCTTGATGGACCTAGGAGGGCCGGGGCACCCATAGGTGAATCTATCATGCATGGGTGAAGCAAATGCTGGGGAACCAGGGCAGCCATGTATTACCCTATCATGCAATGATGCCGTGTAGACTTTGGTCGGCCTAGGTGGGCCGGGACACCCGTAGGTGAACCTATCATGCAAAGTGGTGGTAAATATTGGGGGACTGATGCGGGACGAGACGCGGACACGGCAAGCTTGCGATCGTCCCTTGATGAGGGAAGCGTCGGACGTGCACGGTTGAGAAACCGGCAAGAGCTAGGGTGGTCGGCTCGCACTTTCGTGCCCGGATCGGGTCACGGGACGGTCTCGCTCACTCTCTCGCAGCAACGGTGATATGAAATTATAACAAGCTAGGTCCTAAAACATGCTCTCTAGCAGTGGCATAAACAAGCATATATGAAATAAGCGAAATGCCAAGTGTAGGAGCGAAGACGATACCTCCACGCGCTCGGCGTGGGGACGACGGACCCAGCCGAAACTCGTACTCCCGGAACAATATTACACAATATTACAGAAATGCAAGCCGCTGCCCACTCCACGCAGGGAGGTAAAGGGCTACACAATGGGGTCCGGGAGGACCGAATTCGGGTTGACGGGCGGCTTCTCGCGTTGATTCGGCAACGCCCGAACTAATGACGGTGGGGCCCACGTGCTGTCCTGAGGGGCCGTGTGGGACCCGGGTCACCGCTGTGGTGGGGGACACTGATGGAAGCGATCCCCGGGCTGGCGGCACGCTGGAACGATGATCGGAGGCCGGGCGCCTCCGGCCGGCGCCCGTCGGGAAAACTTCCCACGGATCTGCAGTTTCTGGTTTTCAGCGCGCTGTCCGGCGAGAACGGACGCTGCGGTCAGATCTGATGTCGGATTGACACAAAATTAGCGCCGTTGGAAAGCTGACTCGAAGTACTTCAATGTAGCCCCAGAGATCTGGCCTGGATCTTCGCTGATCTGGACTTGTGGAATTTACAACCTCCTGTTGTACAATAACTGAACACTCAGATCTGTAGAGCTGATCTCTGATAACTGCCGTTGACCGCTAGGAGGACCTTGGATTCAGACTTCGACTTCTTCATGAACGTTGTAGGATTATGAGTTGGGAAGATGGCAAAGTTGGTTTGGACACGTTTAGATATGTCTATGAATTTCTATGATTTGTTTACTGGAAGAAGGTCGAATCTGAGATCTGGCTGGAGGTACTGTAGCTCCGGTAGAACATGAATTTTGAAAAATAGGTAAAAGACTCAACAAAAATTAATAAAAATGGTGGTGGTAGGAAAAAATGGACAGAAACCCCAGTTAAATTGGGAGGGCAAAAGAAATTCAAAATGGGGGTAGAAGGGGACGAACTCAAAGGTTCTGTCACTGTAGATAGAGACAGATCTGATTTGAGTTTGGGGAATGAACGAAGTGGAAATAATATGAAATGAGGGAATTTGGAGCTGAATTGTTTTGTGGGGAAGGGTCTATAAGGTAGGAACCAACCCTCAAAATTGGAAGTCGATCTGAACTCGTGGCTGACTTGAGGAATTTCCGAGCTTCACCTCTGTCCAGTAAGACAGAACACCGAAATTGATCCCGTGGCGGCTCGAAGGCGGCACGAACGGCGGCGGCGGCGGCACCGGTGATGATCAGAGGTTGAGAGGGGATGAAGGGAGGTAGAACCACTCTAGATCTGGGGTTGAAGGTGGAAGAACAGCAGGGGGAGGAGAGAGGGGCGCACCAAGCTCCAAGAGACTCAACAATTTTCTGAATTTTTCATTGATTTTCATATGAAAATACAAGGTTTTATGCTAGGTTTCTAATCCATTCTAGGCCCTTGGATCAAGGGTTGATGAGTGAATGGCTGAGATACAATGTGAATAACACACTTAATACATTTGTTTAATCTAATTTGACCATCTCCATTCAACCATGGACTAATTCCATTCAAACACCACCTAACTAGCCTAATAAGGCCAAAAGAGGGGGCGCCCCCTTCATGGGCCTCTCTTGGGCCTAGGCTGGTCCAAGGGCAGCCAACCCAACCCATTAACTCAAGTCTAGACTTGGGCCTTCCAAGTCTTGGTGGCCCATGAGAGGGAGTGGCCCAATTGGGCCTTAAATGACTAATAAGGTCCATAAGGGTGGCACTTGGTCCAATATGAACTAGGCTTTCTAATGGACTCTACTAATAGCAATCTAACCTTGGACTTAACATAACAAATGGCCCATTGGCCTGATATAAGCCTTACAAGGAGCCCAAAAGAAAGAAAATACACAATTACAATCTCATACAAGCCATAACTCACAAATACACTTCACCCGTGTAATGAAATCGCCTTTGATGCCCCATCAATTCTCCCCGGGTGGGAGGAACTCGACCCCGTCGAGTAGGGGTATGGCTGCTCCGGTACTCCGGCGGATCCGTCACCGTGCCACGTAGCGCGGGTATGCTCCACTCCAAGTGATCGTCACCTGCTCATTCCATATATACTCGATATGCGAACTGCTATGGCTAAAGGTGGTCACTCCGAAGGGCACTCTCAAAGGAAGGAAACAGCTCGAAGACTCACTAGGAATCACCGCTGAGTCCCTATAGGTGACTGATCCGGATATAGAAGTAAAACTGATCCCATACTCATCAAGTGAGTCCACTCGCTTCACACTCATAAGAGAACGACACGAGCTTGCATAAGACACATGCAGACTCACCATGCACTGACACACGAATGCAAACCATGCAAACAATCGACTCAAAATCACCACACAAACAAACCACACAAAGAAAGCACACTGACTCTTGCACGACTCTAGACTAAGGTGGTAGCATCAAACCCACTAGGTGGCGACATCCTGGGTGGCCGAAGGGTCGCCCAGCTCTTCCCCCATGGCATAGTATTCATCGGCCAGTGCCTCGTCGGCCTCGTAATCGACATGCTCAAGCTCGGGAGGCGCGGATCCTCCAACACCTAAGGCTAGGGTGGTGCGAGCGGGACACTCACTAGCAATGTGGCCGTACCCGTGACAGTGGAAACATTGTATTCGCGATCGACTACTCTCCCCGATAAGAGGGGCCTTACCCTTATCATCCCGCCGGGTAGGGGGTGTAGGCAACAATGGGGGAGGTGTAGGTGCCTTGGACAAGAGTGGAGGGGGTGCCGGTGCCAGAGGACGGGCTATAGGAGCTGGGGGACGGGCAAAGGGTGCCGGTGGTTGGGATGGAAATAGATCCCGGGGTGGAGGAGGGCGAGGTCGTGGAGCGAAGTGCTCCTGACGGGTGGGCTCCTGAGGTCGAGCCATGGGAGGCCGCTGATGTGGGCCTATAGAGTGACGGGGCTCGGTACTACGGAGAGGGGTGGGGCCCAACCGATGGCTAGACTCGAACTCTCCCTCAAATTGCTCCATCTCGAGAGCAACCTGATATGCCTCTTCCAACGTCTTGGCATTGCGGCGGAAAAGCTCATACTGGTAGTGTGGCCGCAAAGCACGTCGAAAGCGGGACACGGGCATGGTACTCTCCTCCGTGACACCACATCGGAGAAAGTACTCATCAAACTCCGCGATGTATTCGGAGATGGACCGGTCTCCCTGGCTAAGACTTTGCCATCTATCGATGAGTCGCTGGCGGTATGTGGGAGGAAGGTACTTTTGCCGAAGTTTATTCTTCATCTCGGCCCATGCGTCGATCGGGGGTTCTAGCCGCTGAAGTAGCAGGCTCTCCACATTCTTCCAATAGGTTTGTGCCTGCCCCATGAGTTTCATGGTGGCAAATCGGACCCTTCGACGCTCCGACATATCATACCATTCAAAATAACGGTCCATGCCAAACTCCCAATCTAGGTAGACTTTCGGATCCAAAGACCCGTAAAAAGCGGGAGGATCCGCTCGCACGGTCTTAAGGACCCGATCATCATCCTCAGCTCGTTGTGGCTGAAAACCACGACGGTGTTGACCATACCCCTCGTAGGCATTGTCAGACCCATAGTCCTCGAGACCAAGGTCACGGTGTGGTAGTTGGGGAACCCGAGGAGGGGCGGGTGGAGGAACCAGTGGTGGCTGGTTTTGGGCCGAGGGAGCGGCCTGGACTTGGGCCATGGGAGCGGGTGGGACTTGGGCCCCCGCGGGAGGAGGTGCGGGTGGACCTTGGGCTGCCCCAGGAGGGTCCCCGTGTGACATCCTATCTAACCGCCCAACGAGGTCTTGGACCGACCTATCGGAGTTTTCCATGCGTCCCTCCATGGCCCTAAGGCGACCATCCATATTCTCGGAGAAGGTCCGAAAGTTAGCATCGGATTGGTCCAACCTAGCCATAATGGCCATCATCGCCTCTTGTAGGGAGTGGAAGTCTCCCGAGGTATCCCGTGGGTTGGCCATAGGTGGGGGTGGGGGTGAGCACTGAGTACCCCGACGAGTGGGCATGCAAACACACCGACTAGAGCAAAACACACTAATGCAAAATGATGCGCCTAGACTTAACCAAAACTCGGTACGCGGCGGAGATAATCGACCCGAAGGTCACTCGCACAAGTGTGCGGCCTTCCCGATAGGCGTAACCTAACGGCCGGACAACACCTTTCTATATACCGAGTAAAGGGATGTATGCGAAAAGACACTATTTTTTGTGTTTTAAAACAATGATGACCCTAAACACGACTTAGACCGACTGATGACTAGACGTAAATGACACTCTTTTTTTTTTTTGACACCCTAGACTCAACTCGCTCTGATACCAAATTGATGCGGGACGAGACGCGGACACGGCAAGCTTGCGATCGTCCCTTGATGAGGGAAGCGTCAGACGTGCGCGGTTGAGAAACCGGCAAGAGCTAGGGTGGTCGGCTCGCACTTTCGTGCCCGGATCGGGTCACGGGACGGTCTCGCTCACTCTCTCGCAGCAACGGTGATATGAAATTATAACGAGCTAGGTCCTAAAACATGCTCTCTAGCAGTGGCATAAACAAGCATATATGAAATAAGCGAAATGCCAAGTGTAGGAGCGAAGATGATACCTCCACGCACTCGGCGTGGGGACGACGGACCCGGCCGAAACTCGTACTCCCGGAACAATATTACACAATATTACAGAAATGCAAGCCGCTTCCCACTCCACGCAGGGAGGTAAAGGGCTACACAATGGGGTCCGGGAGGACCGAATTCGGGTTGACGGGCGGCTTCTCGCGTTGATTCGGCAACGCCCGAACTAATGACGGTGGGGCCCACGTGCTGTCCTGAGGGGCCGTGTGGGACCCGGGTCACCGCTGTGGTGGGGGACACTGATGGAAGCGATCCCCGGGCTGGCGGCACGCTGGAACGATGATCGGAGGCCGGGCGGCTCCGGCCGGCGCCCGTCGGGAAAACTTCCCACGGATCTGCAGTTTCTGGTTTTCAGCGCGCTGTCCGGCGAGAACGGACGCTGCGGTCAGATCCGATGTCGGATTGACACGAAATTAGCGCCGTTGGAAAGCTAACTCGAAGTACTTCAATGTAGGCCTAGAGATCTGGCCTGGATCTTCACTGATCTAGACTTGTGGAATTTACAACCTCCTGTTGTACAGTAACTGAACACTCAGATCTGTAGAGCTGATCTCTGATAACTGCCGTTGACCGCTAGGAGGACCTTGGATTCAGACTTTGACTTCTTCATGAAAGTTGTAGGATTTGGAGTTGGGAAGATGGAAAAGTTGGTTTGGACACGTTTGGATATGCTTATGAATTTCTATGATTTGTTTACTGGAAGAAGGTCGAATCTGAGATCTGGCTGGAGGTACTGTAGCTCCGGTAGAACATGAATTTTGAAAAATAGGTAAAAGACTCAACAAAAATTAATAAAAATGGTGGTGGTAGGGAAAAATGGACAGAAACCCCAGTTAAATTGGGATGGCAAAAGGAATTCAAAAGGGGGGTAGAAGGGGACGAACTCAAAGGTTCTGTCACTATAGATAGAGACAGATCTGATTTGAGTTTGGGGAATGAACGAAGTGGAAACAATATAAAACGGGGGAATTTGGAGCTGAATTGTTTTGTGGGGAAGGGTCTGTAAGGTAGGAACCAACCCTCAAAATTGGAAGTCGATCTGAACTTGTGGCTGACTTGAGGAATTTCCGAGCTTCACCTCTGTCCAGCAAGACAGAACACCGAAATTGATCCCGTGGCGGCTCGAAGGCGGCACGAACGGCGGCGGCGGCGGCACCGGTGATGATCAGAGGTTGAGAGGGGATGAAGGGAGGTAGAACCACTCTAGATCTGGGGTTGAAGGTGTAAGAACAGCAGGGGGAGGAGAGAGGGGCGCACCAAGCTCCAAGAGACTCAACAATTTTCTGAATTTTTCATTGATTTTCATATGAAAATACAAGGTTTTATGCTAGGTTTCTAATCCATTCTAGGCCCTTGGATCAAGGGTTGATGAGTGAATGGCTGAGATACAATGTGAATAACAAACTTAATACATTTGTTTAATCTAATTTGACCATCTCCATTCAACCATGGACTAATTCCATTCAAACACCACCTAACTAGCCTAATAAGGCCAAAAGAGGGGGCGCCCCCTTCATGGGCCTCTCTTGGGCCTAGGCTGGTCCAAGGGCAGCCAACCCAACCCATTAACTCAAGTCTAGACTTGGGCCTTCCAAGTCTTGGTGGCCCATGAGAGGGAGTGGCCCAATTGGGCCTTAAATGACTAATAAGGTCCATAAGGGTGGCACTTGGTCCAATATGAACTAGGCTTTCTAATGGACTCTACTAATAGCAATCTAACCTTGGACTTAACATAACAAATGGCCCATTGGCTTGATATAAGCCTTACAAGGAGCCCAAAAGAAAGAAAATACACAATTACAATCTCATACAAGCCATAACTCACAAATACACTTCACCCGTGTAATGAAATCGCCTTTGATGCCCCATCAGGGACCCAGACATCCATAGATATTTTTGACATGCTTAAGACCCATGATGAATGAAGGTGGACCATTACATCAGAATATGGACAACTCATGTTTCCTACTTGACATGTGTGTGATATGAATGAATGTACCCGACTTATGAATCATGTCAAGTGGTTTTGTATGCCAACACTTATGCATTCTTGTGCCAAAGATGTCTCCTATGTGTGGGCTTTTGGACTTCCATTGGAATGGGTCAAAGGGGTCTAGGAAGGTGGATATCATGAAGTGGGGCACTTTCTTGATCCCAAGGTGTATATTATCCATAGTCATGGCTCCCATGGTGTAACCCGGGTCTAGGATGGGGTAGATTGGGTCAAACACTGTGGGTTGGGGTAGGGAAAGGTGGGTGGTGGATAAGGTGGTTGGGTCACACGGGTTCCTTGATTCCCATTGGAATGGATCATAGGGATCATAAAATAATTTACCAAGGGGGAGGAGCTCCATGTCCTCAAGGTCCTCAAATGGTGGTGGGTCATCCTCCTTTAATGAAACATATGGGCCGAAGTTCTTGGTGGGTGGATCGGCCATGAAGGGAGGTTTTGGCTTTCTACCAGATATAATAAACTCCAAATTGAGGAGAAGGTCGGGCTCATCGGTGGTGGGGAGGAATAGTAGGAGGTCACTAGTGTAGCACCCAATGGTGTATACCGAGGTGGTCGACCCGATGCATAGGTGTAGGAGGTGAAGGCTCCTAGGTTGTTCGACTATTGGGATCAACATACTGGTCAACTCTAATTGCCATGCTAAGCCCTTGAGAAGGTCCCCTAAGGTTTTCACTTGGTAAGATGATTGGATGGTGGTATGATAGAAGAAGAAGGGTACTATCGGAAGGTTTTGCTTCATGGGAGGGAAATTGTGGGCTGTGATCTCTCTTATTGGGCTCTCATTTAGCAAACTAATAAGGGGTTCTCCTAAGATAAGCTCAGCCCCAACTAGAGAGGGTGGTGTAAGGTGAAGGCCACCATGTGAGGTTTCTTCTTCCACTTGGACATGGGTGGTCTCCGTGGTGGGGATAGGATCCAGAGTGTTCACCACTATGGGGTCGGGAATGGGTTCCTCCTCCAAGGAGGTGAGAGGGTCTTTTGGTGTCAGGGTGATGATGGTTGGTGCATGGCGCACCCGGGGTGGTGGGCAAGGTTGGACTCGAGTTGGGATTGGTAAGGGAAGTAGTGGAGGCCTGGGACATGGGAGTTTTGGGGGAGGGAGTGGGAGATGGGTTGGTTGGGGTGGCTTGGGTTGGTCGATCTTTGGGGAAGTGTCCCTTATAGGGGAAGATGAAGGGGTAGTGGTGGGGACCAAGGGGGCTTGTGGAGTACAGGTTTTGTGGGGAATTGTGGGTTGGGGGATGGTTGCCATCGTGGGCCTAGGTGGAGGGGTGGACACGGGGTCCACGTGGGTTTGAATGGTGAGAATGGGGTGAGTGGTGGTCCTTATTGGGGAAACCAGGTCAGTTAGGGGTCTCTTCCCCTTGGGATCGGCCGGTTGTGGAGGGGTGGAAGTGGGGGCCAATTGGGTTTGGATAGTGAGGTTTGTGGAAGGGGGTTTTGGTTGGGGTGTGGGGATCCTCATGGGGTTAGGTGGGGAGGTGGATGCTTGGATTAGTTGGGTCGTAAGGGATAGGAATTGGTGGCGAAGTGTAGTGGTGATGGTTGAGAGGGAATTTGTTGGGAGTGGTGGGGGAGGAGGCCTAAAGGTGGTCTCAAGTTGGCCGGGTGGGGATGGAGAAGTGGTAGTGCTCCACGGGCTAGGGGTGTTTGAGTAGGAGGGGTGGGAACATTTGGGGATGTAGATCTTACTAAGTTCCTCCTTGATATCATCCCATGAAGAACTGAGCTCTTGCCTCCTAACCCTTCTTAATCCCTTTGTGTTCCCACTTACTCTTGGCTTGATCCCGAAATCGTCCCTTGGCCTTGCGGACTCTTGCGGGTCCATATACCCAAGTCTTTTCAAAGTACCTTTCTATGGTAGCCTCCCACCTAACATAATCACTAGAACATGATCCATCAAAGATAATATCGTCATCTAGAATGTAGTCCATGGGTGGCGAGTAGGTTAAGTAGGAAGTGGCCATGATGATCGGGGGGATAAATGCAAGGGCCGGACTGATGATGACTTCAATGCAAGCGTGCCCTAGGACTTGACTTGTAGAGAAAAGTCAATGACTTGCTCTGATACCAATTTGATATAACACAAACTAGGACCTAAATTGCAAGCAACGCAACGACTTGGCAATGTCACACAAGCGGACTCACTCGCATTTGGCACACTCGGGTCCGTAGCTGGACCGGTAATGGGGTGAGGGTCCGAGGTTGGACCGGAGGTTTCCAAGGATATGGCTGGCTTGGGGAGGACCCCTAAGGGCCAGGGGTTGCCCAAATTTACGGGCGGTCAGCACGCCGAAGGCATGGGTTGAAGGGTCACTCTCACAACTCAGCCGCGGTAGCCACTCAAATATAAGCAAATTCGGAACGGGCACTCACTCACCGTCCGACAGAGTTAAGAAGCAATACTAATTAAGCAAGATTAACCAGCAAAGGGAGGGGTGGCCAGAAGCTCACCTGATCAGCGTGAAGACACCGATCCCAGCCGGAGACGATGGTGAGCGGGGAGGCGTGGGTATGCACCCGCACGCCGTGCCCATGAAGCTTCATCCTGATTAAATCAAATTACATGCACTACGTCCCTTGCAAGGGGGTTGGACTAGGGGTGGGGAATTGGATTACAACCAAAATATACCTCCACGCAGGGAGGGGCGCTCAGCCGGCTAGGCGGGGAGGGGAAAGACTAAAATAGAAGCTAAACGATGGAGATTACCGACTCTGCCAGTTCTCAGAAACTTGGGACAGATAGTTGAAGTGGACACCGCTGAAGCTACTCCCGAATTTTGTTGGTGATGAGACCAGCTGGAGAATCTTCGTAGGTGACCCCGCAAGACATCCGAATTTTATGGAATTTCCTCGTTGATTATGCTGGTCGGGGCAGAGGTGTGAACAGGTACCCTGAGTTCTGGTTGTGACTGTCGCAGCACCACTGCAGCTGGAAGACGAAGACACTACGGGTGCTCCAGAGCTCGGAATCAGGCGTGGTCAGAGTCGTTGGAACCGTCTTAGCTCCGTATGCCGAATGGGGTTCCACTTCTTGTTCCTCGAAGTAGGATCGTTGTAGAAGCTTCCAGCCAAGTCCCGCTTCCAGATCCTCAAGAGGATGGCCATGACAGTCTCTGAACGTTGCTTCAGGTTGACTGTCATGAGGAAGAAGTGCATTCCGGCGTAGATGGCTCCTTCGGGCAGCTACAAACTCGGACAGGGACGAGACCACCACGGTTGTGAAGCTGACTTGACGATCTTTCCAGCAATATAGAACTTTCCACCAGGTTCTTTGTGGAGACGATAGGACAGCCTCTGCAATCCTCAGCTTCTCTACTTCCTTCGAACTGAGAACTGCAAGTTGAATATGATGGGGGGAAATGGGGTATATGGGAGAGGAAATGAGGTGGATGTGTATGAGGGCAACCTCTAGGTGTGAGGAGGTCTGGGAGGGGGTGTTCCAAGATTTGGGAAGGGGAGAATGGGGGCTGGAATGAGGTGTTTACAGTGGGTGAGAGAGGAGCTATGAATTTGGGATGGTGGGTGAGAGGGAAAGGATATTTGGAAATGGGTTTAAGGGTGGGATTAATTTTTTTGTCTTGGGGATGGGAGGGGTTGTGTTGGAGAAGGGAAAGGGTGCTTGGGGAGTGGGGAATTCTCCCTTGGGAGATGAGACGGTGCTTAGGGAAGGGGATTGGATAGTTGGTGGTTGGGTGGTGGAGTGTGGATTGGTGGAGGGTCTCTTGGGACTAGGGGTGGAGTAATGAGGGTTGGGGGTAGTTGGGAGGATGAATAATGAGGGGGAGAGAGAGGGTTGATGATGTGGAGGAGAGAGAGGGAGGGGAGGAGAGAGAGAGGGGGGTGCCCTCCTCTTCTTGGAGAGAGAGAGTGAGAGAGAGAGAGAGAGAGAGGAGAGAGATAGGGGAGGGGAGCTTCTCACTCCACTCTAATGGCTTCTCACCACAAGAACAAATAGGTTGGACTAAATTCTCAGATTTCATTCATTGATTGATTTACTTCAAATGGGGAGATGGGGGTCCTATATATAGGCAACCCACATTTTACAAAAAGTCCTTGACTCTAGACACAATGACAAATAACTAAGCGGTAGGGGGTGCCCATGGGCCTATCCCAATGGATTGGGCCCATTCGCAAGCCTAATCAACCTAATGACAATCATTCTTAGGTAAATGACTCATTAACCTAGGCACATGACTCAAATAAAAGAAATTTTACAATGATATCACTTAAATAAAATAAGAAAATTACATGACTCGACTCAGAAAAATGTGATGGACACAATGGAACCATGTCGTTGAACAATCGGAGCTGTGGAAAAATGTGAAGGATGAGAGATGCACCCATCATACCCCCGGGGTGCGAAGAACTCGACTCCGTCGAGTATAGGTCCACCGGGGAAGAGGTCCTCCAATGCAGTTTCGGGCGACCCACAACCTCCAAACGCAACCTCGCGTCCATAGCCGAGGGACTGCTCTTCATCCTCTCAACGTGGCTCGGGCACACCCTCTTGCTGGCGATGGTACCCTGCGGTGCACACGTCGTACTCTTAAGCTGATATGAGGAGGCTCTCCAAGGGTGTCACTCACAAAGGTGGGGGTAGGCTCAAGGTGCTCACTGGTATCCACCGCGGTGCCCTTAGAGGGTGCTAGATCCGCCACGTGAAAAGTGGGGTATATCCCAAAATCCCATCGGTAAATCCAACCCGTAAGCAAGGTTGCCAAAGCCACTCGGAACATGGAAGGTCCAAGTCCTCGTGCCCTCGATTTGGAGTTGACTCTATGGTAGAGTCATTCCAAAGCCACCATTGTAAAGTTGCCTACTTGGAATCCAAAGTGGCACTCGCGAGTTTTTGCCCGTTCATTATGAACCTCACCGCCCGTTGCCAGATGCTTGCTTGAATGAGTATGCCATGAGCCACGGTGCGGTGTGGGTGGGAAGTGTGTGGTATGCAAAGGTGGACCGGGGCAACAATAAGTGGACCTATCATGCAATGCAGCTATGTAAACCTTGATGGACCTAGGAGGGCTGGGGCACCCATAGGTGAATCTATCATGCATGGGTGAAGCAAATGTCGAGGAACCAGGGCAGCCATGTATGACCATATCACGCAATGATCGATGCCGTGTAGACTTTGGTCGGCCTACGTGGGTCGGGACACCCATAGGTGAACCTATCATACAAAGTGGTGGTAAATATTGGGGGACCCAGACATCCGTAGATGTTTTTGACATGCTTAAGACCCATGGTGAATGAAGGTGGACCATTACATCCGAATATGGACTACTCATGTTTCCTACTTGACATGTGAGTGATATGAATGAATATACCCGACTTATGAATCATGTCAAGTGGTTTTGTATGCCAACACTTATGCATTCTTGTGCCAAAGATGTCTCCTATGTGTGGGCTTTTGGACTTCCATTGGAATGGGTCAAAGGGGTCTAGGAAGGTGGATATCATGAAGTAGGGCACTTCCTTGATCCCTAGGTGTATATTATCAATAGTCATGGCTCCCATGGTGTAACCCGGGTCTAGGATGGGGTGGATTGGGTCTAACACTGTGGGTTGGGGTAGGGAAAGGTGGGTGGTGGATAAGGTGGTTGGGTCACACGGGTTCCTTGACTCCTATTGGAATGGATCATAGGGATCACAAAATGGGTTACCAAGGGGGAAGAGCTCCATGTCCTCAAAGTCCTCAAATGGTGGTGGGTCATCCTCCTTTAATGAAACAATTGGACCGATGTTCTTGGTGGGTGGATCGGCCATGAAGCGAGGTTTTGGCTTTCTACCCGATATAGTAAACTCCAAATTGAGGAGAAGATCGGGCTCATCGGTGGTGGGGAGGAATAGTAGGAGGTCACTAGTGTAGCAACCAATGGTGTATACCGAGGTGGTCGACCCGATGCATAGGTGTGGGAGGTTAAGGCTCCTAGTGTGACGGCCCGAGAATCCGAATACCGGGAAGGCCCGATAACCTGAGACTCGCACCGCCGCCCACGAGCCGGGAGGGCTCGGAAGGGCTAAAAGGAGTGTGGAGGCACAAAGAAATAGGAAATAAAACAGGACAATTAATAGAAATAAATAAATAACTACAACAGAGTCCAGTCCAACAGAAAGTACAGTCTAAAGCAGTAAAACGTACCACATGCCAAGTGAACACTCGGCCCGGCAAGCTGGCACCTGAGAACCTCCGCCCCGCACCCTCGAACCGCGAGGAAGAACCGCTACACCTGAAAAGCAGAGAATGAGTCTCCAAAACAGAGACTCAGCAGGGATCCCGCGGAACCCCAACCGGAAACGACGGCGGTAGCAGAAAGGAACACTACAACTACAGCAGGAACAGCAAACCGGTGGCCGGTCAAAAAAACTCGGCACTACAGCTACTCCTACTGTACCAGAAAACACGACTCAGTCTCCCGTCGGGGGACAACCAAGCCACGCGCCCGACCACCCGATCCCACGATTGGGGACCACCAGACACAAACCGCCCTAGCCATGCTACTAGGAAAACGCCACGCTACCTCTGTAGCGGAGGCCTGCCCTCCGAAAAAGGGCCTGAGCCAAAACCACACGGTCAAGGAACACGGTCACGACCTCACCGTCATAAACACAACGCTGCCTGGGGAAAGGCCCTCGGTGAAGCTCACCAGAAACCCCAAATCTCGACTCCGGGAACACTCCCGAAACCACTCACGAAATCCCATCCGGCGGACGGACACAGAACCCGGTACACAACAACTCACGTCACGTGACAGGAGCACCACCCACTAGAAGAACGACCGGATGCGTCCCCTGACGTCTTACACCGCGTCACAAGTGTCTAGCTACGACGCCCCGGGCGTGAGACTCAGACACGCAACAACTACCACAACAAGGACTAGCTGGGGTCACGCTCGTCAGCGCATGTCCTAAGCCCCCAACTACGGTTGCACACACAGACCATCTGCTCTAGGTCGGGTCCTCTAGCTGGTTTTCCCCCCCACCAGACTCTGGTGGCAAAGGCAAGGGGCCCTACGGAAACCAGCCTGAAAACTGCGTCACACTGGGTCTCGCTCGATCTCCACCACTCCCAGGTGGGTCCACACACGCGTGCGCATGAAGCTACGACTAGTAGACGTGTCACAGAACGTGGACATAGAAAACCACACCCACACCCATTGCGAGTATCACGAAGTAACAGGTGGCACGATGCCACCATACTCTAGATGGTCCACTAGACCTACTAAACTCAACGGTGTTTGAGTCACACGACTCAGAGTCGAGACCGTTGCACATGACAGCACTAAGCCGTCAATCTGGCCTAATCCCTAGGTCTAAAACCACGGTAGCATGAATACCGAGACAACTCACGAGCCGCCAAGACCACTCCCTCGGGAAGGGAATGCAAAGGACTTAAGGCCACCCACACGGGCCACATGGAAAACACGGAAGCACGATTCCCAAGGTAGCACACACGTCACCATGTCGATTTCCCATCTTGAAGCAAGCGGGAAACCTCTAGCCCCAAGCCAGATAACTGGACTCGCAGTCCAAGGCCAAACACGTGGCCCACATGGGAATCGCTGACCAAAGAAACCCACGATATGCGGGGGAGACCCCACCGCACACCCACCGATGCACGGTGACTCGATCATGGGTGACACGGAAGCCCGGAACACGTGGGGTCACCTGGACCCACCACACCTATGGGCACGCTAATCGAGGCAACATGATCCCTCCCGACACCCCAAAAACATAGACACAGAACCCATGGGGTGTCCGGGATACTCACAAGGCCGGAGGTCGACCACTGGGTCACAACCGGGTCGACCAAAGACCAAAACAACACAATCGGGATGCTAAAAGATCACCCGGACCCTTAAGCTCACGGCACGCAAAATGAGGTAAGTGGGACAACCTCTGGACACCCAAAGACATGGTCACGGAACTCCACGGGGTGTCCGAGACACTCACGAGACCTAAAGTCAACCACTGGGTCATAACCGGGTTGACCGGAGGTCAAAACAGCGCAAACAGGAACCAGAACGTGGTAGTGGTCACCTGGTGACCGCGACCAGATAGTGGTCGACCGGGGACCGCGACCAGATGGTAGCGGTCGACCGGAGACCGTGACCATGCTGTCACGGTCACCTCACGACCGCAACCAGCCAGACGCAACCCCGATGGTAGCAGTCACCAAAGGACCGCGACCAAACAGTAGGGGTCATCCCATGACCGCGACTAGACCAAAGCGGTCTATCGCACGACCGCGACGCTCGAAGGCCTCCTCGACCAAAACACAAAGGATGAACGCGGTTCTCTCAACACCGCGACCAATGAATGCGGTTACTGGTAGACCGCGATCATTTTGGAAAACCGAGAACGGCGGGAAAACCCCAAAAATCCACGCCACGCCCCCAAACATCCACGGATGAGGGGGAAAACATAAGGGAAGCCCCCAAATAACCCCTAGCATGCATCTACGGCCTCGGATCGACCAGAAACGCAATGAATCGCTAGATCGGGCGATCACTCCCCGAAACATGAATTTTCCCCAAAACGCCCCAAACGACCCGCTCGGCTCACCACGACCTACGAAACTTGCGGGAAAGGAAGTGCACGAGCTGGGGGTCCATCACCCTACCTCCACCGAAGATTTCGCGCACCGTGGATGCCGATCCACGAAGAAAACGCCGTTGAAGCCTCGCCGTTCCATGAACTCACGGCCGAGCTTCACCACGCCTCCACCGCCTCGATCCTCATCCATCCTCGCCCGCGCCGTCCCCGCCTCGCCCGTACTCCGCCCCATCGGCCGCCGGAGAGAGCGTGAGAAGAGAGAGGGAGAGAAGAGAGAAACGAGAGGAAGAGAGATGGTGGGTTAATATATAAGAAAATCTGAAAATTTGGAAAAATCTCGAAAAATAGAAAATCACACCCTCGCGATCCTCGGAACGCACCGATCGCAACGGTACCACACTCGCCTAGGTGAACGGCCTGGTTCACCCACAACGAGGTTCCGAAGGGAAAGCCGAAACCCACGTCGGGAATCGGAAAACACATGCGAAAAAAGCCGCAGAACGCCTCCGGGCCTCCGAAACGACTCCGGATCGCGCCGATCCGAACACGAAAGATGTCCGAAACGAAATTTCAGACACAACGGAGTTGGACACTTCGAGAAACTAGATACGAGACCCGAGAAGAAAGATCCAAAAATTCCGGGGCATTACAGCCCTCCCCCCTTAAAGAAATTTCATCCTCAAAATTCAGGACAAGCATAGGAACAGGGGAAGAACGCCGTAACCCACTGACAACGCCGTCAGAACCCCAGCATAGAAAAACCTTGATTCTCGCAAAAGCACCAATTATGAGGGATACAGCCATACCATAATCACGAACAATGCCATGCTCCGCACACCGCGCACACACTGGCCACCAGAGCAGGCATAACACAAGGGCACAAGTCTGGTATCACCTCGGACACAACGGAAACCACTCACGGCAACGCTGCCACCCTCTCGCTCACCGAGGGAACGCAATCCTCGCCCCAAGAACCAAGCCACCGGTCAACGCCCATGCTCGGCAGACCAACCACCCGCCAGCTTCACAACCCGCTGATCGATCTCACACCCTGCACCAGAGGTGACCAATCACTGAGCTTCCACCAACTCACACCTCAGAAACGGCCACCAGCGGCCTCATATGCACACGGCTCTCGCCGTTCTTGATGCACAACCACCAGCATCTTCTGTCTGTGAAAGACCATCCACTGGTCACCAGACATTCGCCAACCGGAAACCGCCACCGGCCCAGCAGGCCCGATCCAACACACGATAGGCCTGCCGCTGACACTCGCACAGACCACCACCACCTCCAATCTCGAACCTCACGCCAACCCTACCCTCTCAGGGGAGCACGGCGAAACCACATGACTCCATCTCCACACGGTCCTCACGTCACTCGACTCAGACTTACGGGGAATCCTCCCTTGCTGGCCACAGACTGAGGATCAATATCCCACGCCAACGTCTCATCAGAGACCTCCACACACAGGCATCAACCACCATCCTGTCTCATCAAAGCCTATCTCATCAAAACCTCCATCGCAAGAATAGGGTACTCATGCGGCAACCTCGCCAGCACATTTCCCCAACTCACCACCAGCCAGTGCCATGAACGACAAGATCTCAAGCAACGGCATGGCAACAACACATCTCACACAACTGGAGACAGAGCACATCGATAAACCAATCCTCCGCTGCTCTACACTTCCTCAGAAATCCACCCGCAACAACCAACGCTACGATCCGCGCACTCTGATCCAAACGCACAGTCACCACAACGCCAACTCGGGATCCACCAACTCGACAACCATCTTCAACCTCGCAGACTCCGATCCTCCGTACATCAGAAACCACAACACCAACCGCAATTCTCGCGAACACCGCGCAGCCGACACCCGTCCTTCCGGAATAGCGCCAACACCCTTACACATCAGGGAACGGGCAACACTTCTCACAGGCAACCACCTTGCCAAAACACGGAACACGTCTCGCACGGATTTCACGGCGCACAAAGGCCAACCAATCCGGACGCATAGTGCAAGACGATGAACCTTGGCTAAATGCAATCTCTCCAACCAGAGGAGAGACCAATCGCACCTCCGACCAACGGAAGGAAAACTCCGCACTCGACCTGACCTCGAGCCTCACGCATGCTGGGAATAGCACCTTCCAGCACCAAGAAAACCATCACTTCCGTCAGGTCAACTCCTCCGACAACTCTTACCAAGTGTCCCGTCGGACCATGATCACAACATCTCTCGATGCACCACCGCTACAATTTCTCGAACTACAACACACCACGGCAAGAGCCGTAACATGAGCCATAACAACAACCACCGACGCTCGTCCTCAAGTCCCGAACTCACCGCGGAGCCTTCACATCTCAAACCAACTCCAGGGCGAACGCACCCCATTCACACACAAGAGCGCTGGAGCAAGACTTACTGAGACACCACAGCCCAATCCTGCCTCGAAATCCACAAAACAACCGGGACCGACACGTCATTTCTGATGCCACAGAGCATGACAAGATCATCAGGCTCGACGAAACAGCAGCTCACCGAGAAGATCCTCCGCTCTCCCGAGCACACTTCTCGATCAGAACACCCGCTCTGCCACCTTAAACCACGACCTGAAAACCTCAGGGGCTGGATAAACCTCAAGCTGGAGTGGCCAAAACCGACAGCAGCTCCCTCAGAGCGCGCTCACGGCCACATAACCACGAAAATCCGATCCAGCCACCTGACCATGCTGTAGGTTCCTCGAACGCAGCACCACGAGCTCACGCCTGCCAGCAACCACTGCCCAACGCAGCAAAACCAGGGCCACCACCGATGTGGGAGAAAGCTCTCAACCTCGATCCTTAGACCCCATGCTGGCACGAAAGTCGTGGACAGCAACCACCTTCACAGCGCCGTACAGCGCACTCAAGCTCTCAAGCGAGAAACAAGGCGGAAAGCGAACATAAAACCAAAAGCCAGCTGCCGACTGTACTGGACCTTACGAACTCTGATCATTGCATTATTTTGAATTCCTATGTACGTTCACAACCACCGCTCTGATACCAGCTGTGACGGCCCGAGAATCTGATTACCGGGAAGGCCCGATGACCCGAGACTCGCACCGCCGCCCACGAGCCGGGAGGGCTCGGAAGGGCTAAAAGAGTGTAGAGGCACAAAGAAATAGGAAATAAAACAGGACAATTAACAGAAATAAATAAACAACTACAACAGAGTCCAGTCCAACAGAAAGTACAGTCTAAAGCAGTAAAACGTACCACATGCCAAGTGAACACTCGGCCCGGCAAGCTGGCACCTGAGAACCTCCGCCCCGCACCCTTGAACCGCGAGGAAGAACTGCTACACCTGAAAAGCAGGGAATGAGTCTCCAAAACAGAGACTCAGCAGGGATCCCGCGGAACCCCAACCGGAAAGGAACGCGGTAGCGGAAAGGAACGCTACAACTACAGCAGGAACAGCAAACCGGTGGCTGGTCAAAAAAACTCGGCACTACAGCTACTCCTACTGTACCAGAAAACACGACCCAGTCTCCCGTCGGGGGACAACCAAGCCACGCGCCCGACCACCCGATCCCACGATCGGGGACCACCAGACACGAACCGCCCTAGCCATGCTACTAGGAAAACGCCACACTACCTCTGTAGCGGAGGCCTACCCTCCGAAAAAGGGCCTGAGCCAAAACCACACGGTCAAGGAACACGGTCACGACCTCACCGTCATAAACACAACGCTGCCTGGGGAAAGGCCCTCGGTGAAGCTCACCGGAAACCCCAAATCTCGACTCCGGGAACACTCCCGAAACCACTCACGAAATCCCATCCCGCGGACAGACACAGAACCCGGTACACAACAACTCACGTCACGTGACAGGAGCACCACCCACTAGAAGAACGACCGGATGCATCCCCTGACGTCTTACACTGCGTCACAAGTGTCTAGCTACGACGCCCCGGGCGTGAGACTCAGACACGCAACAAGTACCACAACAAGGACTAGCTGGGGTCACGCTCGTCAGCGCGTGTCCTAAGCCCCTAACTACGTGTGCACAGACAGACCATCTGCTCTAGGTCGGGTCCTCTAGCTGGTTTTCCCCCCCACCGGACTCTGGTGGCAAAGGCAAAGGGCCCTACGGAAACCAGCCCAAAAACTGCGTCACACTGGGTCCCGCTCTCCACCACTCCCAGGTGGGTCCACACACGCGTGCGCAGGAAGCTACGACTAGTGGACGTGTCACAGAACATGGACATAGAAAACCACACCCGCACCCATTGCGAGTATCACGAAGTAACAGGTGGCACGATGCCACCATACTCTAGATGGTCCACTAGACCTACTGAACTCAACGGTGTTTGAGTCACACGACTCAGAGTCGAGACCGTTGCACATGACAGCACTAAGCCGTCAATCTGGCCTAATCCCTAGGTATAAAACCACGGTAGCACGAATACCGAGACAACTCACGAGCCGCCAAGACCACTCCCTCGGGAATGGAATGCAAAGGACGTAAGGCCACCCACACGGGCCACACGGAAAATACGGAAGCATGATTCCCAAGGTAGCACACACGTCACCATGTCGATTTCCCATCTTGAAGCAAGCGGGAAACCTCCATCCCCAAGCCGGATAACTGGACTCGCAGTCCAAGGCCAAACACGTGGCCCACATGGGAATCGCCGACCAAAGAAACCCACGATATGCGGGGGAGACCCCACCGCACACCCACCGATGCACGGTGACTCGATCATGGGTGACACGGAAGCCCGGAACACGTGGGGTCACCTGGACCCACCACACCTACG
Source organism: Amorphophallus konjac (assembly GCA_022559845.1). Lineage (NCBI taxonomy): Eukaryota > Viridiplantae > Streptophyta > Magnoliopsida > Alismatales > Araceae > Amorphophallus > Amorphophallus konjac. The sequence continues at coordinate 277,993,221 of CM040124.1, read as the reverse complement.
GGCATGCTAATCGAGGCAATATGGTCCCTCCCGACACCCCAAAAACACAGACACAGAACCCATGGGGTGTCCGGGATACTCACAAGGCCGGAGGTCGACCACTGGGTCACAACCGGGTCGACCAAAGACCAAAACAACACAATCGGGATGCTAAAAGATCACCCGGACCCTTAAGCTCACGGCACGCAAAATGAGGTAAGTGGGACAACCTCTGGACACCCAAAGACACGGTCACGGAACTCCACGGGGTGTCTGAGACACTCACGAGACCTAAAGTCAACCACTGGGTCACAACCGGGTTGACCGGAGGTCAAAACCGCGCAAACAGGAACCAGAACGTGGTAGTGGTCACCTGGTGACCGCGACCAGATAGTGGTCGACCGGGGACCGCGACCAGATGGTAGCGGTCGACCGGAGACCGCGACCATGTTGTCACGGTCACCTCACGACCGCAACCAGGCAGATGCAACCCCGATGGTAGCGGTCACGAAAGGACCGCGACCAAACAGTAGCGGTCGTCCCATGACTGCGACTAGACCAAAGCGGTCTATCGCACGACCGCGACGCTCGAAGGCCTCCTCGACCAAAACACAAAGGATGAACGCGGTTCTCCCAAGATCGCGACCAATAAACGCGGTTACTGGTAGACCGCGATCATTTCGGAAAACCGATAACGGCGGGAAAACCCCAAAAATCCACGCCAAGCCCCCAAACATCCACGGATGAGGGGGAAAACATAGGGGAAGCCCCCAAATAACCCCTAGCATGCATCTACTGCCTCGGATCGGCCAGAAACGCAATGAATCGCTAGATCGGGCGATCACTCCCCAAAACATGAATTTTCCCCAAAACGCCCCAAACGACCCGCTCGGCTCACCACGGCCTACGAAACTTGCGGGAAAGGAAGTGCACGAGCTGGGGGTCCATCACCCTACCTCCACCGAAGATTTCGCACACCGTGGATGCCGATCCACGAAGAAAACGCTGTTGAAGCCTCGCTGTTCCACGAACTCACGGCCGAGCTTCACCACACCTCCACCGCCTCGATCCTCATCCATCCTCGCCCGCGGCTCACCCGCGCCGTCCCCGCCTCGCCCGTACTCCGCCCCGTCGGCCGCCGGAGAGAGAGGGAGAGAGGAGAGAGCGTGAGAAGAGAGATGGAGAGAAGAGAGAAATGAGAGGAAGAGAGAGGGTGGGTTAATATATAGGAAAATCCGGAAATTTGAAAAAATCCCGAAAAATAGAAAATCACACCCTCGCGGTCCTCGGAACGTACCGATCGCAACGGTACCACACTCGCCTAGGTGAACAGCCCGGTTCACCCGCAACGAGGTTCCGAAGGGAAAGCCGAAACCCACGTCGGGAATCGGAAAACACACGGGGAAAAAGACGTGGAACGCCTCCGGGCCTCCCAAACGACTCCGGATCGCGCCGATCCGAACACAAAAGATGTCCGAAACGAAATTTCGGACACAACGGAGTTGGACACTTCGAGAAACCAGATCCGAGACCCGAGAAGAAGGATCCGAAAAATCTGGGGTATTACACCTAGGTTGTTCGACTATTGGGGTCAACATGCTGGTCAACTCTAATTGCCATGCTAAGCCCTTGAGAAGGTCCCCTAAGGTTTTCACTTGGTAAGATGATTGGATGGTGGTATGATAGGAGAAGAAGGTCACTATGGGAATGTTTTGCTTCATGGGAGGGAAATCGTGGGCTGTGATCTCTCTTATTGGGCTCTCCTTTAGCTAACTAATAAGGGGATCTCCTAAGATGAGCTCGGCCCCAACTAGAGAGGGTGGTGTAAGGTGAAGGCCACCATGTGAGGTTTCTTCTTCTACTTGGACATGGGTGGTCTCCGTGGTGGGGATAGGATCCGGAGTGTTCACCACTATGGGGTCGGGTATGGGTTCCTCCTCCAAGGAGGTGAGAGGGTCTTTTGGTGGCAGGGTGATGATGGTTGGTGCATGGCGCACCCGGGGTGGTGGGCAAGGTTGGACTCGGGTTGGGATTGGTAAGGGAACTAGTGGAGGCCTAGGACATGGGAGTTTTGGGGGAGGGAGTGGGATATGGGTTGGTTGGGGTGGCTTGGGTTGGTCGGTCTTGGGGGGAGTGTCCCTTATAGGGGAAGATGAAGGGGTAGTGGTGGGGACCAAGGGGGCTTATGGAGTATGGATTTTGTGGGGAATTGTGGGTTGGTGGATGGTTGTCGTCGTGGGCCTAGGTGGAGGGGTGGACACGGGGTCCACGTGGGTTTGAATGGTGAGAATGGGGTGAGTGGTGTTCCTTACTGGGGAAATTGGGTCGGTTAGGGGTCTCTTCTCCTTGGGATCGGCCGGTTGTGGAGGGGTGGAAGTGGGGCCCATTTGGGTTTGGATAGTGAGGTTTGTGGAAGGGGGTTTTGGTTGGTATGTGGGGATCCTCATGGGGTTAGGTGGGGAGGTGGATGCTTGGATTAGTTGGGTCTTAAGGGATAGGATTTGGTGGAGAAGTTTAGTGGTGATGGTTGAGAGGGAATTTGTTGGGAGTGGTGGGGGAGGAGGCCAAAAGGTGGTCTAAAGTTGGCCGGGTGAGGATGGAGAAGTGGTAGTGCTCCACGGGCTAGGGGTGTTTGAGTAGGAGGAGTGGGAATATTTGTGGATGTAGATCTTCCTAAGCTCCTCCTTCATATCATCCCATGAAGAAATGGGCTCTTATCTCCTAACCCTTCTTAATCCCTCTGTGTTCCCACTTACTCTTTGCTTGACCCCGAAATCGTCCCTTGGCCTTACGGACTCTTGCGGGTCCATATACCCAAGTCTTTTCAAAGTACCTTTCTATGGTAGCCTCCCACCTAACATAATCACTAGAACATGATCCGTCAAAGGTAATATCGTCATCTAGAATGTAGTCCATGGGTGGCGAGTAGGTTAAGTAGGAAGTGGCCATGATGATCGGGGGGATAAATGCAATGGTCGGACTGATGATGACTCCAATGCAAGCGTGCCCTAGGACTTGACTTATAGAGACAAGTCAATGACTTGCTCTGATACCAATTTGATATAACACAAACTAGGACCTAAATTGCAAGCAACGCAACGACTTGGCAATGTCACACAAGCGGACTCACTCGCGTTTGGCACACTCGGGTCCGTAGGTGGACCGATAATGGGGTGAGGGTCCGAGGTTGGACCGGAGGTTTCCAAGGATATGGCTGGCTTGGGGAGGACCCCTAAGGACCAGGGGTTGCCCAAATTGAACGGCGGTCAGCACGCCGAATGCATGGGTTAAAGGGTCACTCTCACAACTCACCCGCAGTAGCCACTCAAATATAAGCAAATTCGAAACGGGCACTCACTCACCATCTGACGGAGTTAAGAATCAATACTAATTAAGCAAGATTAACCAGAAAAGGGAGGGGGGGCCAGAAGCTCACCTGATCAGCATGAAGACGCCGATCCCGACCGGAGATGATGGCGAGCGGGGAGGCGTGGGTATGGACCCGCACACCGCGCCGATGAAGCTTCAACCTGATTAAATCAAATTACATGCACTTCGTCCCTTGCAAGGGGGTTGGACTAGGAGTGGGGAATTGGATTACAACCAAAATATACCTCCACGCAGGGAGGGGTGCTCATCCGGCCAGGCGGGGAGGGGAAAGACTAAAATAGAAGCTAAACGATGGAGGTTACCGACTCTGCCAGTTCTCAGAAACTAGGGACAGACAGTAGAAGTTGACACCACTGAAGCTACTCCAGAATTTTGTTGGTGATGAGACTAGCTGGAGAATCTTCGTAGGTGACCCCGAAAGATGTCCAAATTTTCTATAATTCCTTCGTTGATTGTGCTGGTTGGGGCAGAGGCGCGAACAAGTACCCTGAGTTCTGGTTCTGACTGTCGCAGCACCACTACAGTTGGAAGACGAAGACACTATAAGTGCTCCAGAGCTCGGAATCAGGCGTGGTCAGAGTCGTTGGAACCGTCGTTGAGTCCTCTTCGAAACGAGATCAACATGGAGGCCAAAGGATGTCAGTGAAGATGAAGAAAGCTCGAATAGTGGATAGGGGTCAGTTCTATTGCAGAGGAGACAGAACTACACACCTGGAGGATAAAATTGATAAATCTTAGCTCCGGATGTCGAATGGGGTTCCGCTTCTTGTTCCTCGAAGTAGGCTCGTTGTAGAAGCTCCCAGCCAAGTCTCGCCTCTAGATCCTCAAGAGGATGGCCATGGCAGTCTCTGAACGTTGCTTCAGGTTGACTGTCAGGAGGAATAAGTGCATTCCGGCGAAGATGGCTCCTCCGGGCAGCTACAAACTCGGACAGGGACGAGACCACCACGGTTGCGAAGCTGACTTGACGATCTTTCCAGCAATATAGAACTCGCCACCAGGTTCCTTGAGGAGACGATGGGATAGCCTCTGTAATCCTCAGCTTCTCTACTTCCTCCGAACTGAGAACTGCAGGTTGAAGATGATGGGGGGAAATGGGGTATATGGGAGGGGAAATGAGGTGGATGTGTATGGGGGCAACCTCTAGGTGTGAGGAGGTCTGGGAGGGAGTGTTCCAAGATTTGGGAAGGGGAGAATGGGGGCTAGAATGAGGTGTTTACAGTGGGTGAGAGAGGAGCTGCGAATTTGGGATGGTGTGAGAGAGGGAAAGGATATTTGGAAATGGGTTTAAGGGTGGGATTAATTTTTTTGTCTTGGGGATGGGAGGGGTTGTGTTGGGGAAGGGAAGGGGTGCTTGGGGAGTGGGGAATTCTCCCTTGGGAGATGAGACGATGCTTAGGGAATGGGATTGGATAGTTGGTGGTTGGGTGGTGGAGTATGGATTGGTGGAGGGTCTCTTGGGACTAGGGGTGGAGTAATGAGGGTTGGAGGTAGTTGGGAGGATGAATAATGAGAAGGAGAGAGAGGGTTGATGATGTGGAGGAGAGAGAGGGATAGGAGGAGACAGAGAGGGGGGCGCCCTCCTCTTCTTGGAGAGAGAGAGAGTGAGAGAGAGAGAGAGGAGAGAGATAGGGGAGGGGAGCTTCTCAATCCACTCTAATGGCTTCTCACCACAAGAACAATTAGGTTGGACTAAATTCTCAGATTTCATTCATTCATTGATTAACTTCAAATGGGGAGATGGGGGTCCTATATATAGGCAACCCACATTTTAGAAAAAGTCTCTGACTCTAGACACAATGACAAATAACCAAGGGGTAGGGGGTGCCCTTGGGCCTTTCCCAATGGATTGGGCCCATTAGCTAGCCTAATCAACCTAATGACAAACATTCTTAGGTAAATGACTCATTAACCTAGGTACATGACTCAAATAAAAGGAAAATTACAATGATATGACTCAAATAAAATAAGAAAATTACATGACTCGACGCAGAAAAATGTGACGGACACAATGGAACCATGCCGTTGAACAATTGGAGCTGTGGAAAAATGTGAAGGATGAGAGATGCCCCCATCACCAAACCAGTCCACTCCACCCCGTTTCCAGCAACTTCCACGCAACCCCCAGTTCTCCACTCCACAAGCTCCCCGACCCCCTTTCCAAGCTCACCAACAGCCACAACAACCACCACCACCACCACAATAGCCTCTGCAGCCACCCCAATACCACAATGTTCCCCCTCCTGCTGGTTATGCACCTGCTCAGCCGGGTCTGAAAAGAGCCCATTATCCTCCACTTCCCGATACTTTGCTAGATATATTCTTGGCCTTAATATACACTGGTGACATACAGCTCCCTCCAGAACGTCAGAACTAGAACCCGACCGCCGATCATTCAAGATATTGCATATATCATCGGCAGCCCGGGCACACCATAGACAGGTGCTTCCAATTCCGTGATTTAGTGTATGATTTACATGAGGGGCAAAGGATTGATTGGGCCCAGATGCATAAGTTGATAGAAGACATCAAATAGAAGAGAAGACAGGCAAGGCCGCAGCAGGCGACGCTACAACAGTAGTAGTTTCAGCAACCCCAACCTCAACCTCAGCAGCAGCAGCAGCAACAACCTGAACTCGGGATTCACCAAAATCCCATGCCAGACCATCCTCCCGCTCCACAATAGCAGCCATCGGCACCGGCCCAAGTAAATGTAGTTCATAGCCCAGCTCCCAATGCTGGGTCATCTTTTGATGATGAGACTCCCACACATCTTTTGGCCTTCCACCATGCATATGCCAACCTCCCCGCACCCTTGTTGACACCCGTTTTATACCCAATAAGTCGGGTCATCTCCTTATTCATTCAATATGATGCTCCGAGTTGTTCACTCTTCATTGAATTCCTTTTAATCAGTTGAAGCCTGTTTTCTGGGTCTCAATTCCTGGATTAGACCTGGTTTCTGGTGGCACTTCGTTCAAAAGCTTGGCAATCCCTCCATTCTATTTTCTTGAAAATCAATGATAATAACGGTCTGGACTAGGCGCGTCATTTCATAATAACGCATGAAGCCTAGGCCGTTACTCTTTGAAGAGTCCCAAGACTTAGGGCCTCGTTGTCCTTTGATAATAACGGTCTACTCCCTAGCCGTTGTTTCCTTATGACGCCCTATGCCCTGGCCGTTACTTACTTGCAGAGTCCTATTGTTTAGATCTTCCTCCCGTCGATCTTATCCTTTGGATAGGGTTGAAAATGACGGTATTTTCTTGGAGCGTTATTTCCAAGTGGCGGTCTATCGTGCGACCGTTACTTCCTTCAGAGAGTCCTGACAGTTCAGGCCTTTTCTCTGCTACTCCGTGGACGAGATAGGGTTTTGGATTGGCATTATCTCCTTCAATTCTAATCCTCAGGACCTCTCGTTTGTTTCTTTGGACTCTTGTTAATATTATCCTCAAGGATTTGCTAAGGATTATCCTCCTTTCTTGGTTGATTTATCTTCAACTCGACCTGAGAGTTTGAGGGAGTCTATAAATAGAACCCTTGATTTCATGACCCACGAGAGAGGAAGGTTTGATTCACGACGAAGTGCTGCCAAATTCAGGAGCCATCTACATCCAGGAGGAGCTGCTTCCCACGTCCATCTTCCAAGTCAAGGGAGTAATTTTGGGTCTTAGCTTGTCAAGATCATCATCATTGCATGCTCAAGTTTCCCTTGGTTTTATCAATCCAAAGCATTGTCCCTCCTCTTCCTCCACATTTTTTCACTGTTGCTAAGCATACACATATCCTCCTAAACTTAAAAAATGCCCAGAGGGGTTAAAAAACCAACAACTCCCCGGTAATCCCCTCTCCTTTTGATGTTCTTAAGCTTTTTAAGGATTGATGCTATACTTATGTTGAGGGCTAATTGAGGTTGTGTTGTTTTGCTTTCTACATCCTTGGCAGGTTTTACAGGATCACTAGCACGAGGCCCAAGCCTTCTAGCCGGCTGGAAGGGTTGGAGTTCAAAGAATTCACATCTTTTCACTGCAGGTTATCTGACGGTCAGGTGCAGGAGCGTTATTTCCATCTGGCGGTCTATCTCACGACCGTTAATTCCAAGCGACGCACAGGGTTGGGACCGTTATTTGCAAGTTGATCTGCAGGCTTTCCTTGGTTTTCTCTCCCGTGGGCGGGTGTTTCATCCACCTACTTCCAAGGTATATTCGAGTCTTTGACTCGTGTTTACTTTGGTGGTGATCACGACTTTCCTTAGTGTTGGGCACTAGCTGTCTTTTTCATCAAATCTCTTTATTCCCCTTGATTGTTCCACCCCTAGCGGTGTGTTTTTATTTATCTTTGCTCCACGCCCCGGCGTGTGTTTTTGTTTTTCCCTTAGCGTAATTTGATTGAGATAGCATGCCCATGCTAGAGTTAGATTTGATTGCCTAGGTTCATGTTCACATGTGCATAGGTTGAGCTGATCTTTGGTAGTTTATTTATCATCTCGCCATATCATTTTTCAAAACCCTCACAATCAACAAAAAAAGAAAGAAGATAAGAAGAGATAGGTAAACAAACAATCAACAGATAATTTTTTGGCGATCACGGTGGGACAACTAGTGCCAATCGTGCTTCTGATTCCTGTTTAAACCTGCCATCATCTGTTTGTTCAGTTGTCTTTTGATCCCTTTGTTTTCACCCCTCTTTCTGGTTTTCTGAATCATATGACGGCCCTGTCTCGGCGCGTTATAGTGTTCTGACGCGGGGACATCAGGCCGTCGCTTGTCTCTGTGGTGTGAGCTTTCACGGGTTTTCCTGTTACTTCAGTTTGTTTTTTGGTTCCCTGGCTCATATGACTGTCTGGAACCCCTGCGTTACATTATTTATGGCGGTCTGGTCTCTGACCGTTATTTGGCTCTGACGCAGGGGCCTTCGTCCGTCACTCTCCTGGCAGGTACGCATCCGAGGTGCAGTTATTTCCGCAGTTTTTGGCTGAGATTTATTGCTTGGGTGCTGCTTGATTTTTGCCATAATTCCATTCATATCTTCATATCATTATGTGCAGCGTTGTTTGCTAGATTCTAGGCTAGACTTTGCATGCACTCCGGTGCACACAGGGTCATCCATCTTTTCATATATTAGACTGAATTTTCCTACCTTGTTGTGAGGACCTCTCATCTCCATATTCCTTGGGGCCGACTAGGAAATCACAGCAGGGACCTCCATAAGTCCCCGTGAGCCGTGGATTCCCACACGGACGCCGGGCCGGTTGTACCTTTCCCCCCTTGTGTCTAGGGTTGCATAAGTGAAGGAGTGGTCACACTTAAAGTCAAGCCAAGTCCATATCCATCTCCTATTAGGAACCCATTTGGAGAGAGCACATATCAATCAATTCACTAAAGTTCCAAAGGAGAAACCATAAAGAAACTTTGTTTGCATCATCTTAAGCAACTTGGTTGGCTTTTGAGTGTCTTCATTCCCTATCACTTATATCTTGTTTGAATCACCTAGGTGCGGTTGCTCATTGTGTGTTTGTTGTGTTTGTTGTTTTGCATTTATCAAGGTTGTCCGTTGCATGTGGAGTTATTTTCGTTCGTCCGAATCATCTCCTCGAGTTGCTTCCTCCTTCGCATTCTATTCCAATCCCCTCTTCGAATCTACCATGGCATCCTGCAATCCTCCTCGCTCCCAAGAGGATTCCCTTCCTCAAGGGCTCCTTGAGAACCCCCCGAGGGTTATTTCTTTCTCAGCTGGAGAGGGGACCGCCTCTCTCTCATCCTCCACTCCCATAGAAGGTGGTCAGGTCATCCCTTCTTTATCCGCTCCTTCCGCGGGCTCTGTCCTCCATATGATGGCCCAGTTGGATCCGACCCAACTCCAGGTCCTCTATCAGGCCATGCAAGGGTCCAATCCTCCTCCCTCCGCTACCGTCCAGGGGCACTCTAATTCTTCCATTATTGGGCCGTCTGTTCAGCCCACCCCGATTGAGCTCACCCCGGTCCAGCCCCGGACCATCACCTTTGCTGGCATGGAGATGGGTCAATCCTCCAATCCGACCCATCAATCTTTTGATAAGGGGAAATCGCCTATCCCCTCTCTTCCGATGGATTATCACCCCTCTGCTCTGGAGGCTCCACAGGTCCTCGTGGGCCCATCCGATTTTTTGCCCCAACAGCATGGGGTGGCCCAATTTCACTCCAATACAGGTCTATCTCAGGCCCAGTATCCTTCTTACGGCCCCCCTAATTCCACTAGTTATCCTTCTGCTCCTTCCTATGGGCTCCCGCCCTCAGCAACCGCCATTCCTCCTGCTCACCAGATACAATCAACTCCCTTCACTGCCCCTGCTCCCTCTCGAGAGCAGGATTTGCTTAATAAGTGGGCCACCATGCAGCAACAACTTGATTTTCCTCAGAAGAAGGTGGGCCCACAATCCTTGGCTGATATTCCCGTCCAAAGCTTCCAGAACATCCGTTTCCCTCCGCAGTCTGAGCTCCCCAACTACCGTAAATATGATGGGAACAGCAATCCCTTCATCCATGTGAGGGATTTTCTGTATGAATCGGCGCAGTTCCAATATGATGATCGCCTTATGGTGTACCTATTCCGCCGATCATTGGATGGCGTTGCTCTGGAATGGTTTTATTCTCTGCCCCTAGAAGAGGCCGAGAGCTTCAAAGTGGTCAAGAACAAGTTTATTCAGCGGTTTCAAGACCGGGTCGGCCTGGAATATTCATTCACAGATCTGTTGGCCGAGAAAATGAAGCCGGATGAGGAATTCGCAACTTATGCAGATAGATGGAGGCAGATGGCCGCCAGGGTGCCCGGCCATATTCCAGAGGAAGAAAAAGTTAAGCTGCTAATTTCAAATGCTTCGCCCACCTTCAAGAACATCCTGGCAATGAACGATATAGCCAATATGCATCAACTGTATAGCCGGGCGTGATTTATACAAACTCAGTTTAAGGACTCCCCTATCCATTCTCTTTTCGAAAACCAAAAGCCCAAGTACCATAAGAAACCACAGGGGCCGGTTACCGAAGGAGTCCAGACAAATGAGCAAGTACAAGCTGTTGCTTTTCCCTACCAAGCCGCACCATTCCGCTACAACCAAAGCCCCCGCAATCCGCAAAACTCCGCTCCGCAACACTTTCAAAACACTCCACAAAACCCTCCACCTACCTTCACCATCCCGCAAAACACCTTCACCGCACCACAACAACCACCACCATCACCGCAATACCATAACGTCCCTCCACCCGGCGGCTACAACAATAATAATCCCAACAGCAAGCGCCCGGCTCCCAAAAGAGCCCAGTATCCTCCATTGCCAGAGACACTTACAGACATATTCTCAGCACTCATGGCAGTAAATGCAATTCAACTTCCTCCAGAAAGGACTGTTTGGAACCCAGCTGTTGATCAAACTAAGTATTGCATGTTCCACCGGCAGCCGGGTCACACTATAGAAGGATGCTTTCACTTCCGAGATCTTGTGTACGACTTACACGAAGGACAGAGAATAGACTGGGCCGAGATGCATAGGGCCATTATGGAAATCAAAGAGAAGAGAAGGCAGCCGCAGGGGCAGCAAGTGCAGCAGCATCCAGCACTGATGCGGGACAGAACTGACAAATGGACTAAACCTATGATGAAGACCAAGTGCGGCCAGCACTCACACGAGACAAGGCAAGCCGAGAGATCGACCTCCGTACTATTCCTCCAAAGAGAGGCGTCTCTCAACAAGAAACCCAAGTCCATGGTCGTCCCTATGAGGGAAGCGAGTGGATCAAAGCGGCAAAGGAGCCGACGCGCAACTATAGAAGTCTAGTCCGAGCTCGGTGCTCGACTAGGGCCACGGAATGGGATACTCTCACTCACGATCTCGCGGTGTTGAATGCTAGCTAGGATCCCTACACTCTCACGCGGCATACAAGATCACATACTAGTAAAGCAAAATGCCAAGGGGGGGGGAGCGTCGCACGTACCTCCACGCCTAGGCGTGGGGAAGGAACCCCGGCCGAGACCGACAACCCCGATACACACAATGAAAGAATAGGTACAAGCCAGCAATGGTGCCCACTCCTCGCAGGGAGATAACAGGCTACAACAATTCCATTCGGGGCGGCCGATACACGGGCTGACGAGCGGCACTCGGTGAAGGGTTGGCCACGAGGAGGGTCCGAATGACGATCGGTAGAATCGCAGCAACGCGCGACTCGGTGGTAAACGTTCCCACGAATGGATCCGGAGTCTGATTGGGGCGCCGTCAGCGAGGGCGCGTAGTTAGGTCGCAGGAGGAAGCCTCGGCCAAAAGGCGTGCTCAGATTCCATCCGTGGAAGCCGTGGCCCCACCTGCAAGTGGGGACAAGGAATCTGCTCCTAGAACTGCGCTGTCGAGCGGGGAAAATGGTAACTCGCTGCTCCGGCAGGCGATCGAGGCCCCGCTTGTGGGAGGACGTCGGGGACGCAGAGCAGCAGGTCCGGACCAAAGAGCTCGGTCAGATCTGGTCGTGGTTGGGGACGCAGAGAGGACGTCGGGGACGCAGAGCAGCAGTTTTCCGTCCTGTGGGATTTTCGCAAGAAGGAGGGTGGATCTGGGCGCGCAGAGAGGGAGGCTCCTGCGCTAGCTCACGAGAAAACTCGCCACGGGTGGTGCCGACCTCGGATCGAGGCGAAACCAAAGCCCACGCGCTGCCGACTCGTAGAAGTATCCACCAAAAAAAGGAGGGGCTCGGATTCGACCCGCACCAGATGGGGACGCCGCTGCAACTTGGGGACGAATCTGGAACATGCGAACTCGAACCGGAGACGAAGTAGAAGGGAGGAAGAACCTCGGCGTCGCACCGAGGGGGTGGGGAGTCGCACCCCGGGGTTGCTCCCGTCGCAGGAGCAGAGGAGGAAGAGAGGGTCGCCCTCTCCAAGGGGTGGCTGCGCAAATGGCTGCTCAATCAAAATATTTCATTCATTCATTAATTTCTTCCAAAGAAAATGCTAAGACTATATAGTTGGGGAGGGGAGCTAGGGTTTCTACCACCAAATGGGGAGATGGGGGCGCAAATGGGAGGGGGTAGGGGCGGCCAGCTCTCCTCCCATCAAGGAGGGAATCTCTCCTTTAATCAAGGAGGTTCCTCCAATCAAGGAGGGATCAAAGGAAGGGGCGGCCAAAGGAGGGAGTGGAGAAAGGGGAAGGCGGCTGCCACCTCTTCCACTTGGAGGAGGTGAGAGGTGCGCCCAAAACCCTAACCCTAGGGGTTGGGTGCACAAACCCCAAATGGGCCAAGAGAAGTGGAGCACAAGATGGCCCACTAACCCCTTTGCCCTCTAAATAAGCCTACAAAGCATAAAAGATGTCTAATTGGCCTACAAAGGCCTACAACTAGATAGAAGTGTCCACGCAGGGACTAATCCAAGGCCCAACATGGCCTAAAGCATGAAATAAATGGGGATAACTCTGCTAGTCTGCTAAATGATCGCCGAGCCAAAGGGATGCCGGCGTGCTCCGTGTGCTCCGTCGAGTGAAGCGGCGCATGTCCTCACCAATTCTCCCCGGGTGGGAAGAACTCGACCCCGTCGAGTAAGGGTCACGGTCGCTCAAGTAACGCTCCAGCAGGTCCGGGTCGATCTGCTCCAGCTCTCCACGTGTGATCCAGGTGTCGTCTGTCGCAGGGTGCCCTCTCCAACGCACTAGAAAGCACTGGTAGGCTCCGCTCCTGGTCGTGGTCACCTGCTCATCCAGTATGCAATCTATATGCTCGCGTGTCTGTAATGGGGCTGGAGGAGGTGGACGCTCAGATGGTGTAATGCTCTCAACAGGAGGGGTAGGCCCAAAAAGCTCACTGGGAATCACCGCGGGATCCCGATATGCCACCAGATCAGAGACATTGAACGTCGAACTGATCCCATAGTCGTCTGGTAGCTCAATCTCATACGCATTCGACCCTATTCGCTTCAGAACTCGGAAGGGTCCTGCACCGCGGTCCTGGAGTTTCTTCACGGCCCCCGAAGGGAACCGTTCAGGTCTAACCCTGATCATGACGTACTCTCCCACTTGGAACTCACGGGTGCGTCGATGCGCATCAGCTAGATCCTTATAACGTGCGTTGCTGGCCTCGAGGTGGTGATGATGCAGACTCCGAACTAGCTGTGTTGACTCATACCTATGTGAATGCAGTGGTGGTCCTGGACATCCAAACACAGATCTAGCATGCCTATGACTCCTACATGATTGGACAACACGGGGAGGACCAGGACAACCAAAGTTGTATCTATCATGCATGGGTGTCCTACGGAATGTGGTAGACTCATGGGGACTAAATTGCCCAAACTCACTCATGACATTCCCTATATGAGACAAACCCCTATATGATGGTGGACATGAAAAAACATGGGGAAGAGACATGTGTCCCTGGCCTCCTAAGCTCGGGCATCTGGATGCCGGTAAGGTGAGGTGTTGACTAGAAGGCCTAGGTGGTGTATGATAGTGGACCTCCTCGACAAGGTGGGGAAAAGAATATGGGTCGAGAGGTTCACTAGGGAGGGGATCGAAAGGGTTAAAGAAATGATGACCCCTCCCGACAGGTCCCTTCACTATACTTGCCCATGTGCGACATTCGCCCAGGTGCAGATAATCACCTTCAGGCACTCTCATGTATGGGGCAAGAGGCTCATGAGGAAGGCAAGGAAGGCAAGGTTCCTCCCTCGGGACCGTGAAACCATAAGCGGGGACAAAATCAACCTCCACGGGTATGGGAAATAATAAAAGGACCTCGGATGTGATATGTCCTATGGTGTAGACCGAGGTAATAGACCCCAAAGTAGGGAGTGTAAAGCTATGACTATAGGGTTGGTCAGACCCTAAGGTCAACATATAAGTCAACTCCCATTGATAATCTAAACTCCTAAGGAAGTCCTTCACATTTTCAAGAAAGCAGAAGGACCGAAAAGTGGTGTGAAAGGAGTTAAGGGGTATTATTGGGAGGGCTGGTCCCATGGGTGTATAGCAAGGAATGGAGACATCTCGAAGTGGACCCTCCCTTAGCCAGCTAGCTAAAGACTCACCAATGACCAGTTCACCCTCGGAAGGTAAGAATGTTTCTATATGAGGGTCTAAGGGTGAAGCCTCTCTCTCGGGAGGGGAAACGGAGTCCTCTATGATGTGGAGGGGATCACTCCCTAACTCCTCAACCTCAGTTAGGTACTCCTCAATCAACTCCTGTTCAGCCTCGTAACTCACTGGAACAAACCCAGGTGATGACATGGAGGTGGTCGGCGTAACGCCGTCATGGAAGACAAACTCACCGGGAAGGTGAGATGGGTGTAAGGTGCAGGTCCTCCTATCTAGGTCGATGGTCGCACTTCTTTCCTCCAACCAAGTTCGCCCTAAAATGATGCATGGACCAGCAAGTGTGCTGATCTTGCACCAAGCGCCATCGGAATATTTAACGGGGCCAAACCACCGTTGAAACTCGATAAAAGCTAAACCATCACGGAGAACAATCTCCCCAGTCTTAGAGAGTGACTCAATAATGTCTTGTGAGACACAGTTAGACGACACCCTACTGATGAAGTCGATCTCCGTATGCTTCCCATTAGGTAGGATGGCAGTGGACATGACAGGGCGCTGGAATGACTTGGTCATCGGTATAGGGATCGGGTCTCCCGACGACTGAGTGGTAGGGGCGACACTTAGGGGTCGTACCATAAGAGCATCGAATCGGGCCAATAGGGATGACTAATCTGACATGTGGGCTCGAGGAACCACCATGGGGTTGGCGCGGAGCTGGACATGCAAGACTCAACGAGACAAGGACAAAACTCTAACTAGACACAAACCTAACATTACAATGCAATGGTGGGTTACCTAGATGAACTAAGAGACTCAATGCAACCTAGATAACTCTAAGGCCTCAATTGCACCCTAGACAACCTAAAGACTCGCATGACCTAAGACCCCAATTTGTTAGAACAAACTGGTTCCCTAAGCTCTGATACCAAATTTGATGCGGGACGGAACTGACAAATGGACTAAACCTATGATGAAGACCAAGTGCGGCCAGCACTCACACGAGACAAGGCAAGCCGAGAGATCGACCTCCGTACTATTCCTCCAAAGAGAGGCGTCTCTCAACAAGAAACCCAAGTCCACGGTCGTCCCTATGAGGGAAGCGAGTGGATCAAAGCGGCAAAGGAGCCGACGCGCAACTATAGAAGTCTAGTCCGAGCTCGGTGCTCGACTAGGGCCACGGAATGGGATACTCTCACTCACGATCTCGCGGTGTTGAATGCTAGCTAGGATCCCTACACTCTCACGCGGCATACAAGATCACATACTAGTAAAGCAAAATGCCAAGGGGGGGGAGCGTCGCACGTACCTCCACGCCTAGGAGTGGGGAAGGAACCCCGGCCGAGACCGACAACCCCGATACACACAATGAAAGAATAGGTACAAGCCAGCAATGGTGCCCACTCCTCGCAGGGAGATAACAGGCTACAACAATTCCATTCGGGGCGGCCGATACACGGGCTGACGGGCAGCACTCGGTGAAGGGTTGGCCACGAGGAGGGTCCGAATGACGATCGGCAGAATCGCAGCAACGCGCGACTCGGTGATAAACGTTCCCACGAATGGATCCGGAGTCTGATTGGGGCGCCGTCAGTGACGGCGCGTAGTTAGGTCGCAGGAGGAAGCCTCGGCCAAAAGGCGTGCTCAGATTCCGTCCGTGGAAGCCGTGGCCGCACCTGCAAGTGGGGACAAGGAATCTGCTCCCAGAACTGCGCTGTCGAGCGGGGAAAATGGTAACTCACTGCTCCGGCAGGTGATCGAGGCCCCGCTTGTGGGAGGACGTCGGGGACGCAGAGCAGCAGGTCTGGACCAAAGAGCTCGGTCAGATCTGGTCGTGGTTGGACGCTGTGAACTTTGGAAGTCGCCGGTTGTCCTGGCACCGGGTGGACTGGGCAGGCCCGCGCGACCTCACGGGAACGGACGCCACGAACAGCTCGGACGTCGGAACGAGACAAGGTTGGCGGCATTGGAAAGAGGACGACGAGAGGTACAAACCCTGAAGAAATCAGGGCCAAACTCGGAGTTGTCCGTCCTGTGGGATTTTCGCAAGAAGGAGGGTGGATCTGGGCGCGCAGAGAGGGAGGCTCCTGCGCTAGCTCACGAGAAAACTCGCCACGGGTGGTGCTGACCTCGGATCGAGACGAAACCAAAGCCCACGCGCTGCCGACTCGTAGAAGTATCCACCAAAAAAAGGAGGGGCTCGGATTCGACCCGTACCGGATGGGGACGCCGCTGCAACTCGGGGCCGAATCTGGAACACGCGAACTCGAACTGGAGATGAAGTAGAAGGGAGGAAGAACCTCGGCGTCGCACCGAGGGGGTGGGGAGTCGCACCCCGGGGTTGCTCCCGTCGCAGGAGCAGAGGAGGAAGAGAGGGTCACCCTCTCTAAGGGGTGGCTGTGCAAATGGCTGCTCAATCAAAATATTTCATTCATTCATTAATTTCTTCCAAAGAAAATGCTAAGACTATATAGTTGGGGAGGGGAGCTAGGGTTTCTACCACCAAATGGGGAGATGGGGGCGCAAATGGGAGGGGGTAGGGGCGGCCAGCTCTCCTCCCATCAAGGAGGGAATCTCTCCTTTAATCAAGGAGGTTCCTCCAATCAAGGAGGGATCAAAGGAAGGGGCGGCCAAAGGAGGGAGTGGAGAAAGGGGAAGGCGGCTGCCACCTCTTCCACTTGGAGGAGGTGAGAGGTGCGCCCAAAACCCTAACCCTAGGGGTTGGGTGCGCAAACCCCAAATGGGCCAAGAGAAGTGGAGCACAAGATGGCCCACTAACCCCTTTGCCCTCTAAATAAGCCTACAAAGGATAAAAGATGTTTAATTGGCCTACAAAGGCCTACAACTAGATAGAAGTGTCCACGCAGGGACTAATCCAAGGCCCAACATGGCCTAAAGCATGAAATAAATGGGGATAACTCTGCTAGTCTGCTAAATGATCGCCGAGCCAAAGGGATGCCGGCGTGCTCCGTGTGCTCCGTCGAGTGAAGCGGCGCGTGTCCTCACCAAGCACCGCAGCCGCAGCAGCCGCCACAACAGCAGCCACCGCAGCAAGCACAAGATCTGGGCATCCATCAGAATCCGATGCCAAACCATCAACCCGCTTCTCCGCAACAGCCGCCAGCACCAGCACAAGTTAATGTAGTCCAACCACCGGCCTCCAACGCCGGGTGGTCATTTGATGATGATGGCGCCGCACCACAGGTCATGGCCTTCCACCACAAACCTTCCTTCATCCTCCCTACACAACCAACACCCTCTCCGCTCATCCCACCATTCACACCCGCTCCACCAAGTCCGCTCACCATCCCGTCGTATCCTTCGCCAACCCCCATCACCGTCATCACACCACCATCCAATCCCGCACCTATCCTTACCCATCCATTCACCCTGCCTTCACCAGCATCCACGTCCATCACCACCCTACCACCCACCAATCCTTCACCTATCATCCACGCATCCCCTATTAACTTCACCAACCCTCCGCTTTACCAAACTGCCTCCCCCACGCCACCTATTCCACTCATTCGCCCCGCAGGGCCCATCATACTATCCCCCGATGCCGCGGCAAATTGTGCTCTAAGGAGCGGGAAGATGTTCCATCGGAACTACGCCACTACTAGCAATCCCCAGTCTTCCCAACCGGTGGCCGAGCAAGAGGAAGCTGAACCGTTACCGGGGACTCAATATGATTTACTGCATCATCTAGATCGGGTACCCGCCAAGATATCTGTGCTGGAGTTAATCAAGAAGTCCACTCTCCATCAAGATGCACTGAGGGATTTTTTGCAGAAGGTCATGGTTAGTGAAGACATGGCAGTCGACAGTCTACCAACGGCACTAGCAACTATCTCTAAAGGGCCGGCAATCACATTCTCTGAGACCGAGCTTGCACCTCCGGGGGCTCGGCAAATGCCGCTCTGCATAACAATTACTTTGAACAAAGTCGACGTTGAAGTAGCACTGGTCGACACTGGGGCCTCAATTAATGTCTGCCCCCTCAGCACTCTCCGAGCCTGCAGTATATCTGAGGAGTTACTACGGCCTACCCCCACCACTATAGCAGCATACGACAACTCAAGGCGGGCATGTCACGGGGTAGTCACTATTCAGGCTGAGCTCGGGCCTCTTTCCATGGCTGTAGAATTCTATGTACTTGATATCGACCCTATGTTCAAGGCTATCTTGGGTCGTCCCTGGATCGACACACTTGGCGCCGTGCCCTCTACCGCGCACCAATGCATTAAATTCCCTTTTCAAGGGAGGGTCGTCAAAGTTAAAAGTTTATCCACGGCACAGTCAGTGAAGGCCATCTCTGAACAGATTCTTCCTACTCTCTGGACAAGCAGCTGGCCCGTGCTATCAGTGCTAGACCTAAACTTTCCTTGGGCGTACACCACTCCTAAGCCCATCACTACCCCGGTCAATATCAAGGCAAAGCCGCAGATTCGAGCTATCAACCGGGGAGAGGCCTCGGTGCACAGCTGCAAAGGATGACCAAGCCCATACCAAAAGGAAGAAAAATGGGCAGACGAGGTCTTGGTTACAAGGAGACAGCATTATCAATGATGGGTGACTCTGAGCCGCTTACCTGGGATTACCGTCAGCATTTTGTCAGAGGGCCCCCACAGCCGGGCACGTTAGCTGCGAAACCAGTCCAGTCAGAAACCGACACAGTTTGTCCAGTCACCAGTCCACCCCCGTTGCCAAGGGGGCTAAATGACGATGTGATCGACTACAGCTGGGCCCTCCAGGGGCTGTTTTGTGAAAGAGGCAGCCAGAAGCCACAGAAGGTTCAGCTTATGCAGTGGAGGCCGAAGAAGCGGCCTGGTGATGATTCAAAGAAAGAAGGGAGCTCGCTGATTGCTCTTTCTCTATCTCCCTCTCATTTTCAGTGCATGATCCAGCTGAAGGGGTTTGTACCCCGTCCTCCTCCGATTATGATTAATCCATCTTTCAGTGATCCATTCCAGATTCCAATCAATCCTCCTGCTTATGGGCCTCGCTGCCCCATTAATCTGCCTGCTTTCCCCATCCCTCCATTTTTTAACTCTCAAATCCACAAGATGTGGGGTTCCTCCTCTTGTGATCTTTTCTTCGATTGCATCTTTCCTGAGCTGTTCCCTATGCAGCTCCCGCCTCCTCCGTCGTGCTGCGTGGTCTCCACTGATCTCCAAAAAAAAACATCAAATTTGAAACGGAGATTTCAGTGGAAGATTATGCTATCCTGTCTCCATCCTACTCGTCCCAGGGGCACGAGTCCCCTGCTCCTTCCCTTCCATTAAGCTTCCTCTCTCCTAGGTCAGAGTTAGGGTCTAGCGAGTCTAGAGAAGAAGAGTCAGTTAGGTCTAAAGAAGTAGGGTCTTGTTCTAGGTCGTTCAACCCTTCCCCTCCTGAGCCGCGCTCGCTTACGCATCCTTCCCGATCTATTCCTGATAGGTTCTTGCAAGATCTAGCTCAGCGGTGTCATGCTCTTTTGAAGTGCCCAGAATTCGTCGCCACGGCGATTGCGATTGAAGATGAAGAGGAAATAGAAGGGGTGTGGAGCGATGACGGATTAGGCGTCTATGAAGTGCTGGATGAGAAAGACCCAATTGATGAAGACAGTGATGTAGAGGACACTGCCGACTTATATGCAAAGCGACTGAAGAGATTCGACCAGCCGTCGACGGCAGTGGATGAACCTACGAAGGAAATCGACTTGGGAACGGAAGAAGATCCAAGGCCCTTCAATATTTCAGCTAATCTCCCTCCACAGGTAGAAGAGGATCTAATTAAGGTACTGAGGGAGTATAGCGATTCTTTCGCCTGGTCTTATGAGGACATGCCAGGTCTTGACCCCTCCTTAGTGGAACACCGACTCGTACTTAAACCAGGGGCAACACCTGTTAAACAAAGGTCGAGAAGATTTCACCCCCACATGGCCTTGCGGATTAAGGAAGAGGTCGACAAACTTTACAAGGCCAAGTTCGTCAGAGTAGTTTTATATCCTCAGTGGGTGGCAAACATAGTCCCTGTTCTCAAGAAGGATGGGAAAGTGCGCATATGCATTGATTTCAGGGACCTTAACAAAGCATGTCCTAAAGATGATTTCCCGCTGCCTCATATAGACGTCCTTGTTGATAACACTGTCGGGTACGAAGCTCTATCATTCATGGATGGGTACTCGGGCTATAATCAGATCCGTCTCGCTCCTGAAGATCAAGAGAAAACTTCCTTCACCACGCCCTGAGGCACATACTGCTATGTAGTTATGCCTTTTGGATTAAAGAACGCAGGCGCCACCTATCAAAGGGCGATGATGGCTATCTTCCACGACATGATGCACATCTATATGGAAGCTTACGTGGATGACTTCTGGTGAAGTCAAGATCAAAGGAAGAACACCCCTCTATTTTGGCTAAGGTGCTGCAGAGAGCCAGGGAGTACAAGCTAAAGATGAATCCGAAGAAGTGCGTATTCAGAGTCTCCTCGGGGAAGCTGCTAGGTTTCATAGTGAGCAAACGGGGGATCCAGATTGATCCTAACAAAGCACAGGCCGTCATGGATATGCCTCCGCCAAAGAACATTACGGAACTTTGAGGACTGATTGGTAGATTGCAATTCATTAGAAGATTCATATCCCAGCATTCTCAAAGGTGCCGTCCGATTTATGAATTGCTCAAGGCGGGGGTCAAGTTCGAATGGAATCAAGATTGTCAAAAGGCCTATGAGGACCTCAAGGAATATCTATCCAATCCCCCGGTTTTGCAACCTCTTGTCCCTGGGAAGCCCCTGATCCTATACATCTCGGTCATTGAGGACTCCCTAGGGGCGGTTTTAGCACAAGTGGATGACGAAGGAAAAGAGCGGACTGCGTACTATCTTTCTCGGTTGTTTAATCCAGCTGAATCTAGGTACACCGCTATGGAGAAGACTTGTGCCGCCTTAGTGTGGGTAGTTCAGAAGCTTAAACATTACTTTCTCGCCCACCTAGTTAGGCTGATCTCTAGAATGGACCCGATCCGTTATCTCTTAGAAAAGCCCATTCTTTCTAGTAGGTTAGCTCGCTGGCAGAGCTTCCTCTCTCAATTCGATATCACCTTTGTCGTTCAGAAGGCAGTCAAAGGATATGCCATCGCTGAGCATCTTGCACATCTCCCTATTCCTCACACCGACTCTATTCAGGACGATTTCCCTGATGAGCATCTCTCTGTCCTTTCTCAGCATCCCTTCTGGTCTCTGCACTTTGACGGTGCGCTTAACTCACAGGGCCAAGGGATCGGGGCTGTCTTGCTTACTCCAGAGGGAGTAACCATCCCCTTTGCTTATCAACTTCGATTTCCTGCTACCAATAACATCGCTGAGTATGAGGCTCTCCTAGCCGGCTTGAAGCACGCCTATCTCTTAGGCGCGCGTTATTTAAACATCATAGGAGACTCTCAGCTCGTCTTACGGCAAGTTCTGTCCACTTACCGTACCCGTGACCCCAAGCTCAAGCCCTATCAAGATTTGGTCACGCTCATCGCTAAGCGATTCCGCAAGCTAATCTATATCCATACTCCCCGTTCTCTGAACATTCTGGCGGATGCATTGGCATCTCTGGCCTCCTCCTTATCCTTCCCTCTCAGTCGTAGTACTGAGACTGTCGTCGTCCAGAGGATGGACGCACCCTCTCTCCAGGATCCTTGGTTCACCAACCTTAGGAAGTCTGCAGAAGTGAGAGCTGAAAAGGAAGATCTCGAGGAGGTATCATTGGCAGAACTAGAGGAGATTTTGGATGAAGAAGAATTGCCTTGGTACCATGAAATCGAGTTATTTTGCAAAGAAGGGGCATTCCCAGAAGGGGCAAGAGCTGAGCAGCGCAAAGCAATAAGAAGAGCCGCCGCAAGGTACACTATCATTGCAGGAGAACTGTACAGGTGCGCTACTAATGGAATGCTCATGAGATGCCTAGATGATGTGGAAGCTTGGAAAGTAGCAGAAGCAGCACATTCTAGCGAGTGTGGAGGTCATGTCAATGGCCAGGCTCTAGCGAAGAGGATTCTTAGGCAGGGCTACTATTGGCCCACTCTGGAGGAGGATTGCTCCCTCTATGTCCGGAGGTGCCTTAAATGCCAACTCCACGCTGATAAAATCCACTCCCCAGCTTCATCTCTTCATCCTATGACCACTCCTTGGCCATTCTCTATGTGGGCTTTCGACGTCGTCGGCCCACTCGGTGATCCTAATTCTCAGACCAAGCAGAAATCCTTCATTCTCACAGTAACTGAGTACTTCACCAAATGGGCCGAAGCCGAGGCGTACGCAGAGATCAAAGCTACAACGGTGTGCCGCTTTATCATGAAGAATATCATCTCGCGGTTCGGAGTGCCAAGCAGCATCATCACCGACAACGGACCCCAGTTCGTCTCCCAGGAGCTTAAAGAGCTCTGTAAGAAGTTCAAAATTACATTGCATCATTCGTCACCATATTACCCTCAAGGCAACGGTCAAGCCGAAGCCACTAATAAAACTCTTCTTAAAATCATTAAGAAAACATGCGAAGCGCATAAATTTTCTGATTGGCCTGAAAGATTGGTGGAAGCTCTGTGGGCTTACCGCACCTCTGTCCGTACTCCTACGGGACAAACTCCCTATTCTCTAACTTACGGGATGGAGGCGGTGCTCCCATATGAGATCTTAATCCCTTCACTCAGAGTACAGCTCGATAAGAAACTTAATTTCGATGAACGTCGAGAGGCATTGCTGGTCCAACTGGAACTCCTAGATGAGAAGAGGATGAATGCGGCCGATCACGTATCTGTTTATCAAAAGAGAGTTTCGCATTATTTTCAAAAGAAGGTAATTGAACGAAAATTTTGCAAGGGTGAAATGGTTTTGAAACGCAAATTCATTCGGTCTGCAGGTCCTAGGTCTAAATTGCAACCTAACTGGGAAGGGCCGTTTGTAATAAAAGAAGCTTATTCAGGGAATGCCTATCGTCTAATCAACGCGGAAGGTGAGGAGCTCTCTCACCCGTGGAATGTGTTGTATCTTAAGCGCTTCTTTCCTTAGAGTCTAAATCACGTGCTTCTCCGGCAGTAAAGATCCTCTTTCTCATTTAAACAGAAGAATTCCGAGTAAGGCAATCACACACTACATCTCTGGTCAGGCTCCTTATTTTTAAAGACACCGTTTCTCCTTGGCCATGCTTTAGGGGAAAATTGAAATCCTTGTCCGCTTCGACCTTCGGCTGAATCCAGGGGCAAGGGGTAAATAAGGAGGCGATAACCAATCCAAATACCCTAAACAAGATGAGGTCTCAAACAGGGGCAAGTCCGTTATGACCTGATGCCACAAGCAAGAAAAGCAAGAAAAGCAAAAGGAGTACTCTTTACCACTAAATCAAAAGCATCATCTCAAAGGTCTGCAGATTCTCAATTTCTGAAAACTCCAAAGAAAAAAGAAAGCTAGGCATGACAAGAGTGGCAGTATAGTTCCCCGCGGGACGTTATGAGCCCGGTCGCATGCATGCCTAGAGTGGACAAAGGTTCGATGATGGACGCAAAAGCCCCGGCACAACAGATCAAATCTCTAAAAGGGGTTATGCGGTGAGGAAATCAAGTCCTAAAAACTCCCATATCTGGCCTAGGCTTACCCCCATGTTCCTTTTTCTTTTAAGGATTGAGACTAGTACCCTGGTATGGCCTCGATAGAAACACCGTCATAATAATCAAGTTTTGGCCAGGGGTTGTCACCCTATTGCACGCCGATCTCGGGATTCAAATCTAAAGGAAGAATCCGCATTGCTAGAGAGGCACTGGTTTTTCAAAATCCAAAAAACAATGCATATTTCAAAATCCAAAAAACATCACATATTTCCAAAATCCAAAAAAAACAATGAATATCTCAAAATCCAAACAAAATCAAATATTTCAAAATCCAAACAAATCGAATATTTCAAAAATCCAAACAAATCAAATATTTTCAAAAATCAAAAGCATTCAATACTTCCATCATCTGCATAACATGCATTGTGTTTTTTTGTTTTCCGCCTATTTAATAAGGCTCCACCCCTTGACCAAATATCAAGAAACAGTCATTATCTAACTTGCTTCAAGGCAAGGGGTTGAGTCTAAGAACAGAGCTAACTTGTTTAATGTCTAAGTGTGTGCAGAATACAGGGGCAAGCCCAAAGGTAAAAGCTCACAACTATGCAGGTTCAGGTGTGTAACGCGCCAGCATCAGACCGTTAAAGTCATGTAACGGGCCCATCTTTGACTGTCACTTCCTTCAGGCGTGGGCCTTCTTCCTTTCAATTAAACCATCATTATAACGGTCTGAGACCTACCGTTAATTAAAAATAACGGCTCAAGACCCATCCGTCACATCCTTCAGAGACTGAGCTCTTGTTACTTCCATTATGACGGCCTATCGCAGACCGTCATTTCCAAATAACGGCCCAGAGTACATCCGTCATATCCTCTAGAAACCCCATCTACTCACATCATTCTAGCATTCCACATGATGGAACCCAAGATCTTTTAACTATGGCAATCTTATCTCACTCAAGCAAAGATTAATGAAATATAGATCTTGATGAAATCAAAATTGATTGTCAATAACATAAATATCTCTCATAAACAAAAGAAAATCAAGGTATATTCAACTTCTTATCCGCAAGAGGGCGGATTCTTCTCAACTCTTTCAAGTAATCTCGGCGTGTTTCGTCGTTCTCTTCAACCTCTGCCTGCCACAGATGCACCTTGCTGATCTCCCACATGGTCAGCGCGTTCCGGATCGCTCTTTCATCTTCCTCGGTCCCCATCTTCCTAGGTAGAAGGGGAGGGTAGTGTGATAGTGCAAAAACGCTGATTCGAGGTAACCCGATCTGAAGATGGCACCGGTGTGGGTTGTAGATCGCCATGGTAGTGTTTCCAACCAGCTGGAGGTCCAGGCCTTGACGCCGTGGTATTTTAAGAAGAATGCTTCGAAGAACGCTTGGTCGCATGATGAACTTTTCAAGAGGCAAAGCATTAAAGAAGAGGCGCCATTCATCCCGCGTTTTCTTATCCGCCGTCCTGCATTCAACATGAGAAGAATATCCAAAAGCCCCTCCAATGAAGAAGAGGGGGTGGCTCCCGAAGATCCAGCTCGCCGAAGTTATATCTTCCTTGGGAAGGAATTTGATTCTCACTCCTATCCAACACTCAAGGAGTATCATGGAACCGAACAAAGGCCCTCCAAGGCAAGCCGAGCTTAGTCCTTCATAGAGGTATGAGAGGACCGCTTGAGAAATAGACATACCCCGCCACAGTCCACTAATAATGCTAAGATTTTGGATATCTAAGAGGTGGTCGGTTGTGGAGAAAAGGAAGACCCCGCACAAGCAAACCGCCACCGCCTTGGCTATTGCTTCGTGTCTCTCCCACTTGTTTTTACAGTGAGACACTATCCATTGTGCCATAGGGATCAAGTGAATGTGGCGCGGGCTGATCATGGTCCGCACGTCCTTTGGGTTATGAATGAAGTCGCTTAAGATCAAGGACGGATCAATAGGTTCTATTGTATAGCAAACCCGATCCTCATCCCCCACCTTAGTCTTAGGAAGGGCTAGGTAGGTCTCTACCTCCTCCAATAGGACGGTTGCTTCAAAGGAGGGGAAGATGAAGGTATGAGTTTGTGGATGCCATAGTTCCACAAGGGCTGAAAGGCATGGCCAATCCAAAGACAATTTCTGGAAGTTTTTGCCTAGAACCAAGAGGGGTTGGAGGTGCCATGCTTTGAGGATTGATACCACCTCTAAAGGGAGTGCCTTTACCATGGGAGCCACCCACTTCAGGTTGGAGTAACACCTTGGGCCAGGAAGAGGCTTGAAGAAGAAAAGAAGAAGGAAGGTTATGAAGAAAATTAAAGTGCAGCAAAAAATCTGAACTTTGGATGAAGTCATGCAAGCTTACCACCCTTTGGACATTAGAGCTTAGATGCTTGGGGATCGAGGATAGCCGTTGAAGCTCCCCATGTTCCCTCCTTGCAGCCTTAGGGCCGGTGTAGATCTTCTCTTCCATAGCCGCCATCTCGAAGCACCTCTTCATCTTGATTTCTGCTTGTTAGGGAGAATTCTTCAACCCTAGAACAGAGGTTTTTGCAAGCTGCGATTTTGGATAAGTTTCCCAAGTTGCTGGGGCTTTTTATTAACTTTGGAAGGATAAGATTGGGGTTGGGAGGCTTTATCTGAAATTTGGATAAGTTCTAGCAAGAGATTAAGTGGCTGAACCTCGGACTCTAAGCTCTCACGGCCGAATCCGTTTTGGAAACGACCCAGACTCTGACGGTCTGTCGTAGGGCCGTTACTTCACTCTGGCGTGCCTACCCTGGGCCGTAACTTTTTTCTATGGGTTGGGTTTTCCTTAAAACATGTTCTGTGGCTGTTTACGGACTGGTCTCAGACCGTCACCTTTCAACGGACGAACCCTAATCCGTTATATCCTTCAAATCGCTCAAGTCTCTCTCTTCTGGGCTGAACGCCATGTAACGGTCAGGTTAGGACCGTCGTTTCGTTATGACGCGTCTCCTTCAGGCCGTCGCGTTTTCTGCGAGTAGTTCTAAAACCATGTTCTGCCATGAACAACGGACTGGTCTAGGACCGTTGTTTGCTTTTAACGCTCCTACCATGGGCCGCTATTTCCTCTGCAGCCCGGCTATCAGAATAAGATATTTCATGAATGACGGCCTAAGGTAGGCGCGTCGTTTGATTATGACGGTCCAAGACCAGACCGTCATTTCCTCTGCTACTAAATTCAGGCAGTTAGTCTATCCTTTGCCTAGACCTGGCGGTCTTTCACATCTGTACACCACACCTTCTCCACACAAGCATTCATTCACACATACACATCCATCATGTGTACTTTCAATCACTCATTCGTGCATATCCATTCATACATCCACATAAAAAAGTCAACAAAAATTTCATTTTCATAAAAAAGGCATGTACAAGTGGTAAGAAAAGCATAAAAGTACATCATTCGGACGGCTTATCCGTCGGGCCGCCCTCATCCTCTCCACCCTCGGGTTTCCTGGGTGGCGGTGCTATGGAAGCACTCTCCTCCTGCTGTCCTCTCTCTGCCCTCTCATTTCTCTGTTGGCCGGCGGAACTAACTAGAAAATCCCTAACCGAGCCACTAGGGGCAGCACTCCTATGAGCCCCGCTCCGGGAAGAACTCCGCTCTGGTGCCCGGCCTAGCATTCGGACCGTCTGCTCCATTGTCTGCAGCCTGATCTTCAGTGTGAAGATCTGGCGTCGCGTCTCCCGTGCCTCGGTCCGGTAGCGATCAAGATCCGCGGTCCCAAGGCGAAGGTCCTTCACCTCGGCCCGCGCCCGTGCTAAATCTGCTCGAAGTCGCTCCATCTCCACATCGTCCACATGTCGAGGGGTCTCCGCTCTCAGTCGGGCTATCTCTGCCCGCACGAGCTCCGTCTCTGCTCGAGCTCGATCAGTCTCGGCCCGGCTCCTCTCTACCTCTGCCCTCGCCTGGGTGGCCTCCGCCACTGCCGCTGCCAGCTCTATCGCCTGTAGATTGCATTGCATTGCATATAGGTTAGTCATATAAATTTAATTAGCATAAGCATAATCATAAAGCATGTAAGTATCTTACCCGCTCCGCGAGGGTGGCCTCCGCCTCCTCGGCCCGGGCAACCGCCCGAGTAAAATCAGCATCTCGCCCAGCCCTATCTTCCGCAGGCTACGAGGACGACGATGGGGCATCCGGTCCTGCTCGTTGAGCTCCCTCTGCCCGCTGCATTGTCATAGCCAAAGCATTAGCATCATGCATAATCATAGTCATATCATAAGCATTCAGAATCTCACTAGGAGCTCCAAAGCAGTCCGATACTCATCCCGCTGCTGGATGGTAGAGTGGAGTAGTCCCTCTAGCTTAGCTATCCGCCCCTCAGGATCGAGCTGCATGTAGAAAGCATGAGCCAGCATGTCACATCCGCATTTCATCATATAGAAAGAGTTTCTTAGTTTAGAATTGCATACCGGTCGTCGGGTACCTCGGTATACCCGGTCGCCATAGTGTCGAGCAAAGGCCTTCAGGTAGGCCTCGTCGCTCTCTGCCCGCTCTTTCACAGCCCTGCCTCGCTACCTCCAGTCGAGGACGTACTTCGCCTTCCGGGCACGCCAATCCACATTCCCACTAATACCTCTCGCCGACTTGCCTGGATGGTCGTCGGTGCGGCATGGAAAGGTCAGCTCGGGCTGGTGTAGTCCTCGGGTCCGCAAGATCAGCCTGTAGTGCAGAGGCTCGATGATGTGGAGGCAATGTAGCCAGACGTCTCGTCCCCGATACGATAGAGACGCCTCCACCCATGGCTGTCCTGTGTAACCCTCACCGCGGTAAGGGGTCTACCTCACCTGCAGGCATTTAGATCCATTAGCATTCGCATAGCATGAGCACATATAGGCATATAAAGCATTTAAAGCATTTAAGTTCTGGGCTCACCGATGTGTGTGGGTGGGAGTCCAGGTCCTCCTGGATCATCCGGGTCTGTCTCAAGACCGACCCCGTATCCCTCGCCACCGACCATCGCCTCGCGATCGGTATCAGGCCAGGATGGAGTAATGCGCCTCTCCCAATGCCCGGGAGGTACAAATAGCTCCAGATCTGCATTTAGGAATCAAGTCAGTTACATAAATCATCAATCATAGCATACATCATGGCATAGTAGAAAGCACTTAAGCGCATTTTTACCTGTAGGAAGGGCGAGAAGCCTCCCAGCATCGTCAGTTGGTCCGTGGTGCTCAACGAGTTGATCAGGAAGGCCAAGACTGTTGCTCCCCAGGCGTATTTCCTCACTCTGCTTAAATCCTCTATCAGCGGCAGCAGTCTGCAGCTGATGACATCCGCTCTGGTCGTGAATAAGAGCTTCCCGAACAACAGTATCAAGAAGTGCCTCATCACTCGATCCCCCTCCTCTCCTGCCTCTGCCGCCACACGAGGGCGCACCCGGTCTATCACTCTGCTTAGATGCTCCTTGGGCAGTTCTCCCACGGCAATCGCTGCCCCTCTCAGCCCCAAACTCTCCTGCAGCACCGATCTCGAGAGCTGGGATGAAGACTGGCCCAGCCTGATCAGGTCCAACCCTAGTAGTTGCTGCGCTATCTCCCGATAGTCGCCGTACGTCCATCCTGTCACTGCAGCGCCGTGGACTCTCAAGCCTATAATTCTCGCCACGTCTTCTAGCGTGGGGATCATGTGGCCCCACGGGAAGATGAACGCCCTGCTAACCGGATCCCACCTCTCGTGTAATGCGTACAGCAATGGCGTATCCATCCGGATCACCTCGATGCTGAGCATCTCGGCGAAACCCATCTCTGCAAGTCTGTCTCTCTGGTAGTCGGGCAGTGCCTGGTACACCGCCCGAATCTGCAGCCATGAGATCCTCGATCTCCTCTTTCCCTGCATTGCATATTAGAGCACTAATTAGTCCATTCGCATCATATAGACATTGCATAAACATTAAATATCGAAAAGAAAAATAAAAATTTGAAAATTGAAAACCCTAAAAAGAGTTTGGAACCCTGGCAGAAGTAACGGCCCTGGGATGGGGCGTTACTTGTCTCTGACGGCCTTAGCTTGGAGCGTCAGAGGAGTGACGGTTGCTGGCGGGACCGTCACTTAGTCTGCCAGTAGGGAATTTCTCCCCTGCATCCCCATGACTTCTCACTTTGGCCAAATGGCCTATGAGTGTTCCTAGTGGGTTCATAGACCCATTTCTACCCTTATCCCCCACATGCATTCATAAATAAAAACATAAAAATCAAAAATTTAAAAATTAGGGCGGAGGGCCTACCTCATGGTCGAGGACCTTCCTCTTCTTCTTCTCTGGTTCCTTGGGCTCCTCTGCACCCAAGGAGGCTTCGGTTGGTTCTTCCACGACCGTGGGGACCTCCTCCTCTTCCCTTGGCTCCCTTCCCCTCGGTTCTTCCTCCACGGGCGGCAAGGTGGTCTCTCGTTCGAGCCGGCGGTGGAACCGCCTTATAGCCATCTTCTTTCCTCTCCCTCTCTTCTGAGGTGGTGGCTGCAGTGCCTCGTCGCCGGCCATTGGAGTGTGGAGATGGAGGTCGCCGGTGGGTTTTCCTGGTTTGGCGTTTTGGTTGTTTGAGCATGAAATGAGACCGAACGGCCGTTCGGTTTGTTTTTTTTGAAAACTCAGGAGAAGCGACGGTCTATCGTTGGACCGTCACATCATCCTGACGCCCCCCTCTAAGGCCGTCGCTTGTGACGGACTGTTTTATTGAAGAATATGAACCGACTCGGTGTTGACGGACTAGGCTTAATCCGTTATTTTCATGTGACGCTCCTGAGTCAGGCCGTTATATGCTTGCAAGTTTCTTGATGAATGAATGGTCAAAATTAATGTTTAAACTTATCTCCATCATAAAAACATTTGATGAGTTTATCACACAGACAATGGATATGCCTTAACTATTATCATAACTATCTTGTTGGCTAACCTATCTTTCATGAAAGGAACTATGAACAGAAGGCACGCTTCGCCGTCCATCAAGCAAGTAAGTCAGGTATTGTATCTCGTTCCCTTATCCCTTAATGCATTACTATATGTTATCTATGATATATTATCTCGAGAACCGGCTGGTCATTCAGGTGTCCTGGGATCTGATGTTCCCCTTAAACAAAAATGATGATGATCTAAGTTCACATGAATAATCGTTGGATAGGCCGTTAGGTTGGAAAATTTAGGGATGATGGTTCTATCTTGCACGCCGTGGTTGCAAATAGTGTCTTGACTCTGGTTTCCCCAATCTAGCAATATTATTCTCGAGTATCTTGTTATTTTATCTTTCTTTGCATTTGCTTTGAAGATTTGTTTTTCTTTAGCCCAGCATGCATCATACGTATTCTTTGAGCATTCATGAGCTTCATTTGTTCAAGAGGTCTCATTGACGGTGAACAGCTGTGTTCTTATTCCACTCTGAATTTGAAGGTTTCCTTCGATTTGCTCACTTGATCTGGTTGACTGAAGATTCCTGTCTGGAGTTTAGTCTCTTTCCTTTCCGTTGCCTCCGGCGGCCAGCCGTGTTTCCTTTCCTTAGTTAATTAAATCCTCCAGACTTGCATCCTTTGGTTAGCTATTTCCTTGTGATCAGTTTTGAAGTTTTTCCAGAAAATTCATATCGCTTGTTGGTGAAGAACGGGTGTCGTTTGCCTTAACGCCCTCTTTTTGATCCACTCCGCTTCATTTCCGCTTCATCTCCGTGTTCCATTTCACTTTCGCTTCACTTCCGCTCGTTCCCCTGCAAAGAGGACGTTAAGGAGGGGCATCTGTTGACACCCGTTTTATACCCAATAAGTCGGGTCATCTCCT
The DNA here is from genome assembly GCA_022559845.1 of Amorphophallus konjac. Lineage (NCBI taxonomy): Eukaryota > Viridiplantae > Streptophyta > Magnoliopsida > Alismatales > Araceae > Amorphophallus > Amorphophallus konjac. The sequence goes on along the minus strand of CM040124.1, from coordinate 277,961,453 downwards.
TATTCATTCAATATGATGCTCCGAGTTGTTCACTCTTCATTGAATTCCTTTTAATTAGTTGAAGCCTGTTTTTTGGGTCTCAATTCCTGGATTAGACCTGGTTTCTGGTGGCACTTCGTTCAAAAGCTTGGCAATCCCTCCATTCTATTTTCTTGAAAATCAATGATAATAACGGTCTGGACTAGGCGCGTCATTTCATAATAACGCATGAAGCCTAGGCCGTTACTCTTTGAAGAGTCCCAAGACTTAGGGCCTCGTTGTCCTTTGATAATAACGGTCTACTCCCTAGCCGTTGTTTCCTTATGACGCCCTATGCCTTGGCCGTTACTTACTTGCAGAGTCCTATTGTTTAGATCTTCTTCCCGTCGATCTTATCCTTTGGATAGGGTTGAAAATGACGGTATTTTCTTGGAGCGTTATTTCCAAGTGGCGGTCTATCGTGCGACCATTACTTCCTTCAGAGAGTCCTGACAGTTCAGGCCTTTTCTCTGCTACTCCGTGGACGAGATAGGGTTTTGGATTGGCATTATCTCCTTCAATTCTAATCCTCAGGACCTCTCGTTTGTTTCTTTGGACTCTTGTTAATATTATCCTCAAGGATTTGCTAAGGATTATCCTCCTTTCTTGGCTGATTTATCTTCAACTCGACCTGAGAGTTTGAGGAAGTCTATAAATAGAACCCTTGATTTCATGACCCACGAGAGAGGAAGGTTTGATTCACGACGAAGTGCTGCCAAATTCAGGAGCCATCTACATCCAGGAGGAGCTGCTTCCCACGTCCATCTTCCAAGTCAAGGGAGTAATTTTGGGTCTTAGCTTGTCAAGATCATCATCATTGCATGCTCAAGTTTCCCTTGGTTTTATCAATCCAAAGCATTGTCCCTCCTCTTCCTCCACGTTTTTTCACTGTTGCTAAGCATACACATATCCTCCTAAACTTAAAAAACACCCAGAGGGGTTAAAAAACCAACAACTCCCCGATAATCCCCTCTCCTTTTGATGTTCTTAAGCTTTTTAAGGATTGATGCTATACTTATGTTGAGGGCTAATTGAGGTTGTGTTGTTTTGCTTTCTACATCCTTGGCAGGTTTTACAGGATCACTAGCACGAGGCCCAAGCCTTCTAGCCGGCTGGAAGGGTTGGAGTTCAAAGAATTCACATCTTTTCACTGCAGGTTATCTGACGGTCAGGTGCAGGAGCGTTATTTCCTTCTGGCGGTCTATCTCACGACCGTTAATTCCAAGCGACGCACAGGGTTGGGACCGTTATTTGCAAGTTGATCTGCAGGCTTTCCTTGGTTTTCTCTCCCGTGGGCGGGTGTTTCATCCACCTACTTCCAAGGTATATTCGAGTCTTTGACTCGTGTTTACTTTGGTGGCGATCACGACTTTCCTTAGTGTTGGGCACTAGCTGTCTTTTTCATCAAATCTCTTTATTCCCCTTGATTGTTCCACCCCTAGCGGTGTGTTTTTATTTATCTTTGCTCCACGTCCCGGCGTGTGTTTTTATTTTTCCCTTAGCGTAATTTGATTGAGATAGCATGCCCATGCTAGAGTTAGATTTGATTGCCTAGGTTCATGTTCACATGTGCATAGGTTGAGCTAATCTTTGGTAGTTTATTTATCATCTCGCCATATCATTTTTCAAAACCCTCACAATCAACAAAAAAAGAAAGAAGATAAGAAGAGATAGGTAAACAAACAATCAACAACCCTCTGTTCCTTCCATCCTTCGGCCCACTGCCTTGACCACTGCTCCACCCTCTATTCCCTCCAGGTCACCTATTGCACCAACCCCGTTACCCACCATTCCGCCAATCCTTCCGCCATCGCCCGCCGTACCCTCCATCATTATCCCTCCACTCGACCCTTCACCAATCACCACTCTGCCAGGGCCCGTCAAGCCAGCCTCCACCATCCTCACCCCCGTTTCTATCCCTTCTATCACCCTACTGGGCCAATCAAGAGTCAATCTGATGCCGTGCCGACACGAAACTTCACCCTCCGGAGCGGGCATTTATTTCATAGAAGTTATCCCTCTACTGGTGCACCTGCACCCAACCCCCCAATTCCTTCCTCAGCAGTTGAAGCAGAAGAAACTGACCCCTTGCCTGGCATGAAATATGATTTATTACAGCACTTGGACAGAATGCCAGACAAAATATCAGTCCTGGAGTTAATCAAGAGGACCACGCTACACCAAGAGGCCATAAGGGTTTTCCTACATAAAGTTATGGTTAGCGAGGACGTGGCAGTAGACAGCTTGACGTCGGTGTTGACCACTATCACAAAGGGGCCATCTATCTCTTTTTCTGAGTCAGAGTTAGCACCCCCAGAGGCACGTCAGATGCCACTATGTATTACAATTTCATTAAACAAGGTGGTCGTTGACTCAACTCTAGTGGACACGGGAGCTTCTATTAATGTTTATCCCTTGAGCACGTTGCGTGCCTGCAACATTTCTGAAGACATGCTAAGGATGACACCGACAACTATTGCAGCATATGATAACTCCAGGAGAGCTTGCCACGGGGTCGTGACAGTTCAGGCCGAGCTAGGGCCTTAAAAATGGACGTTGAATTTTATGTGTTGGACATAGACCCGATGTTCAAGGCTACTTTGGGTCGTCCATGGATTAGCAGCTTGAATGCAGTGCCCTTGACCGCCCACCAGTGCCTCAAATTCCCATTTCAGGGGCGGGTAGTCAAGGTGAAGAGTGTTTCCACGGTCCAGACAATGGATGCTATTGCCGATAAAATTCTTCCTACACTATGGCCAAGTAACAAGCCAATTTTGTCTGTGATGGACTTGAACTTTCCATGGGCCAATGCATCACGCAAGCCCACCACCGCACCAATTAATGTCAAGATCAAGTCCAAGTTTAGAGATTCAAACGGATGGCACATGATCTTCAAATTGGCTATCAACCGGGCATGCGCCTCGGCGCACAATTGCAGGGGCGGATGAACCCCGTCCCCAGGCGCAGAAAGATGAGCCGAAGGGGCCTTGGCTATCGGGAGTCAGCATTGTCAATACTGAGCGACTCCGGGCCACTGACGTGGGACTACCATCAGCATTTCGTGAAGGGCTTGTTGCAGTCAGGTACCTTAAAGAAGAAGCTGCCCTGTGTTAATGAGACAAGTGATGCCGCTTGTGCAGTTGCCGACCCACCGCCGCCGCTGAAGGGGTTGGTGGACGATATGGATGATTTTTGCAATTGCTTTGAGAAGATGTTTAACGAGGAAGAAGTTTGCTCGAAGAAAGTGGAGATGCAGCTGGTGAAGCATTCTCCGGTTGAGCCAGTTTACCGGAGGCCGCGTAAGGAGGGGAGCTCCATCATTACCTTTTCTTGGCCTCCTTCCCGCTTTGCCTCCCTGCTTCAACGATTCGGATTTATTCCCCATTCATCGCCAATCATGGTCAACCCGTTCTTTACGGAAAGGCCACCTAAAGTTTTGTTTGTTCCGTGTGCATGTGGGCGCTGCCCACCGATTGATTTCTCAACTCTGTTTACTCCTCCCTCCCCCACTGCCAACCTCCACGAAATGTGATTTTCCTTTTCTGACCCATTCTTCGATGTTCTCTTCCAGTCTTTATTTCCTATGCAACTTCCTCCTCCTCCTTCCTACTCTGACCTCTCTTGTTGCATGATTTCCTCCGATCTCCAAAAAAATTGTCAATTTTAAAACGGTGGTTTCAATTGAGGATTACGCTATGTTCTGTCCATCTTCCTGCCAGGGGCATGAGGCCCCTGCTTCTTTCCCTGTAAATTTCTTGTCTTCTAGGCTAGATGTATAGTGTGTTGAGTCCCCTAGGTTGGTAGAGTCAGTTGGGGTAGAGTCTAGCTCTAGTGTTGTCAGCCCATCCACGTCTGCGGCACACCCTGTGGTGCGTCATTCTAAATTCATTCCAGATAGGTTTCTTCATGATCTAGCCCAAAGATGTCATGCCCTCCTCAAATGTCCTGAGTTTGTAGAGACCGCAATCATCCTAGAGGATGATGAGGAAGTAGGCGGGGTATGGAGCAATGACGGATTGGGAGTTTATGAAATCATAAATGAGAAGGACCCAGCCGATGATGAGGAAAGCGGCGTGGATGACGCTGCCGATCTGTACGCACAGGGTTTGAAGAGATTTGATGAACCATCGTCGGCAGTGGATGAACCCACAAAAGAAATTAATCTTGGAATTGAAGAGGACCCTAGACCCATAATCATTTTCACTAATCTCCCTCCTCAGGTTTAAGAGGAGCTAATCAAGGTTTTGAGGGAGTATAGTGATTCTTTTTCCTGGTCCTATGAGGACATGCCGGGTCTTGACCCCACTCTGGTTGAACATAGACTTATCCTTAAACCAGGGGCAACACCCGTTAAACAAAAACCAAGAAGATTCCACCCTCGAATGGCCTTAAGAATAAAGGACAAAGTTGATAAATTACACATGGCCAAGTTCATTAGAGTTGTGTTATGTCCACAATGGGTGACAAATATAGTCCCGGTGATGAAAAAGGATGGAAAAATTCAGATTTGTATTGATTTCAGGGACTTAAATAAGGCATGCCCGAAAGATGATTTCCCACTTCCTCACATTGATGTGTTGGTAGATCACGGATGCATATGAAACCCTCTCGTTTATGGATGGATATTCTGGATACAACCAAATCCGTCTTGCTCCCGAGGACCAAGAGAAAATCTCATTCACCACACCCTGGGGCACATACTGCTATGTTGTCATGCCATTCGGATTGAAGAATGCATGTGCCACGTATCAGCGGGCAATGATGGCTATCTTCTACGACATGATGCATGTGTATATGGAAGCCTACGTGAATGACATTCTGGTGAAATTGAGGTCCAAAGAAGAACACCCCGCCATTTTAGCTTAGGTGTTGCAAAGGGCTAGGGAGTATAAGTTGAAAATGAATCCGAAGAAATGTGTGTTTGGAGTTGCATTAGGGAAATTGATAGGGTTCATAGTTAGCAAGCAGGGGATTCAGATCGATCCGAACAAAGCAAAGGCCGTTATGGAAATGCTACCGGTTAAGAACATCACTGAACTTAGAGGATTGATTGGGCGTTTGCAGTTTATTCGAAGGTTCATATCTCAACATTCGCAAAGGTGCCAACCATTCTATGAACTGTTGAAGGCGGGAGCTAAATTCGAATGGAATAAACAATGCCAGAAGGTCTATGAGGATCTTAAGGTTTATCTATCTAATCCCTCGGTTCTGCAACCACATGTCCCTAGGAAACCCCTGATACTATACATTTTTTTTATTGATGACTCCCTAGGAGCGGTCCTGGCTCAAGTGGACGACGAAGGAAGAGAAAGGGCAGTAGACTATCTCTCTAGATTGTTTAATCTTGCTGAATCTAAGTATACTGCCATGCAGAAGACCTGCGCAGCGTTAGCATGGGTAGCTCAGAAGCTCAAGCATTATTTCCTAGCCCATGAAGTTAAGTTGATCTCTAGAATGGACCCAATCCGTTACCTCTTAGAAAAATCTATCCTTTCTAGCAGATTAGCTCACTGGCAGAGCTTTCTTTCTCAATTTGATATCACCTTCATCGTTCAGAAAGCGATCAAGGGATACGCAATTGCTGAACATCTTGCTCACTCTCCTATCCCTCGTCGATCCAAGATGAATTTCCTAACGAACATCTTGTTGTGCTTACTCATCTCCCCCTCTGGTCCTTGCACTTTGACGGTGCTCTACCCTTCAAACCTTTACCCCCACCAGAGCCTATCATCACCGTTATCTCTTCTTCAATCACATTGCCTTCGCCCACACCTGCCAAGCCTTCTTCAGCCATCTCTCCACCTATCTCCACCCCATGGAGCGGGTGCATGCTACCTTTGGTGCCCATCGGGTCTAGTCCCCAGGGAGATAAAGAGCCGATCCAGGCTTTGATTATGCATTACAAGCTTCAAGATTTCATTTGTCGCATCCCGGTCCGAGTCCTGGTCCCTGGCTATTCTAGGGATAATGAACCCGCACTTGCTATGAAGATGATTGCTGAGAAGAGTTCCTTAGCACTGGTGCCAGTTTCTTCCAAAGCGAGGCCGGTGGTAATCTCTTTACTCGCTGGAGAATTCACTGTTGATGTTGTTATCACCTCTCGCTTGATTGCTATTCAGTTCATTGGCCCAGAAGAGTTTTCCACCCAGATGGTGCTAACCCACACGGCCGCCAAAAGTTTAATGAATTCAGCATTCAAGGGGCAATTGGTCGTGCCTTCGAGATTGGCCTGGGGCATTCTGCATTCTCTGTCTCATCTCCCTCGACTTATTGGTGAGGCAGTCGCGTCAACGCCCCGCATCGCCCTCCCTCAGTTCCGTCCTGTGCTTCAAGCAAGGGAGTTATGCTTCATGCCCAACTGCCGAGTGAAGATGCCAAAGCTCCACGTTCTAGTGCCGAATGACAAAACTCCACTGTTTCCTGATGTTCATCTCAAGGAGTTGACTGTTCTAGAATGTCTTTCTATGGTTGGCACCACACAGCTAGGGGAAACCGTCCTGATGAAGTTGCATATTCATGATTGAGCTAGGCCGTCTGCCAGGTGGGCCCGTTATTTAAGAAAACATTGCAAGACAAGAAGCCCGAAGGCCCGAGTCCGTGCCAGGCGGAGTTGTTGCAAGCAGATTTCGGCAATGAAGAGGCGGCGACGTAAGTATAAGGGCCAATAGTTGTGTATTCGGGGGCTCACTCCACCTCCTTCTTTCGTCTCTTTATCTTCCTTCCATTCATCTTTTCTTCTGCTCAGTTCCTATCCTTGAGTGGTGTACCTTCTGCCACCTGACCATGTTTCTACCATCTTCTCCTACCCTCACCATTCTAGGTCTCGGCCTATGTCCTCCTCTTCCCCTGATCTAGGGCCTCTTATAGTTTTCCTCCCCGGGTACGTCAGGATTCCACTTATCATCATTTTCCTCCGACCCTGTTGGGGGTTCCTCATGCTCATTCCCCGACCTTGTTAGGTAGTTTTTCTGATCCTTACCCGACTTTTTCGGGTGATCGTCACTTTCTCACCCCGACTTTGCCAGGTGGTTTCCATTCCTTTTTCCCGACTTCGTCAGGCGACCTTGTCACTTCTTCCCCGCCTTCGACGGATGACCCTCACTCTTTTCTTCTGCCCATGTCGGATGATTATTCTCCTTCTTCCTTGTCTTCGCAGCTATCCTTTCATCGTTTTTCCGTTCTTTCCTCCTCACCCATTCAGGGTCATTACCCTTTTTCATGTTGTTTTTGAGGCTTTAGTCCGCCTTGATCTTAGTTAATCTCTGTTCATTCTGTATTTGGTTCCTTGTTATCAGGGCCTCTGTGCCTTAACGAGGGAGTTCTAGCCCTCGTCTCTCTTCCTTTTATTCTTTTTCGTCCAGTTTGGTGTCTGCCGCTCCTCCATCTAGAGGAATCTTCAAGTCCTTGTTATCCTCTCCCTTTTACCCTTACAAGCGAGGAATACAAAGCTCGTGCTGATCAAAGCTCGATGATCAAGATCACTTCAGGACGCCGCTTTTCTGTTTCATGGATTCGCAAGGTATCTTTATTTTGTGCAAGAACATGCTATTATTGCTATCATTTCTATTTCTCCAGCGCATGGTTATAATGTGGTTTCGTCGACACGTTTTGAGCGACTTTAGGTCATTAAGTTTGGTTAGTTCAAGTCGAGTTGCTTCTGCAGCATCCTTAGGCTGGTGATAACTCCGCGCTGGGAGTCTAGTTCTTTTCCCGATTGTTGAGGGTGACCTTTGAGTATGGATTTTTCATACACTACACGGCAAGTGATGTGACACCACCTTGGGGTGATAATCACATGATCAAATGACCCTTGGACCTAGCAAGCAATCAACGCACGAACCGGTGACTTTACTCGGGCGGACTCACCCGCTAAGCGCACTCTTGTGCCCGTAGGCAAACTGGTGATAGTGGTGAGGGTCCGGGATGGTCCCTTGCTGCTCCGGGGGTTGGATAGCTTTGGATTGGACCTCTCAAGGGTCCTAGGATGCCCACTCTTGTAGGCGGCCAGCATACCGAGGGCGTGGGTGTTAATGGCTCTCTCGCAACTCACCCGCGGTAGTCACTCAATCATAAGCAAATTCAGGTTCGGGCGCTCCACTTACCACCGACGGCACTAAGATGCGATACTAATTAAGCAAAGGAATTTAAGCAAAGAGGAGTGTGCGGTGGCTCACCTGATCGGTGTGAAGACATCGATCCCGGTCGGAGACGAGGGCGAGCGAGGAAGCGTGGGCTTACCCGCACGCCGCGCCGGAGAAACTTCGACCTGAAATTTTAAATGACATGCACTACACCCCATGCAATGGGGGGATCTTGGGGAAGGGAAACCAAAGAATACATCCAATTACTACCTCCACACAGGGAGGGGCCTTCAGCCGGCCAAGCGGGGAGGGGAGAAAGTGATGAAAACACAAGAGAAGAAGCCGATGCCAAATCTACCCGCTCTCTGCGATAGGGGACAGACAGCCAGCGTTGAGGATGCAGATCTTGATATAGAATTTTGCTGATGACGGGACCAATGGGAAACTCTTCGTATCTGGAACGGGAATGCCTCAGAATTTTTTTAATTTCTTCTGGTGTTGAGGCTGGTCTAGGCAGAGGCTCGAACAGGGTGGCAGCTTCTCGGACTGACAGCCTCAGGTTTTCAACAGCAGGAAGAAGAGGATGCCCCGACCGCTCCCGAACTCAGAATCAAGTGCCGTTGAATCCGTTGGAACCGTGGACAAGTCATCTTCGCACCAGAACTGGCGGGGAAGCCAAACAATGCCGGAGAAGACCAGTGGACTCTGAACAATGGTGATAGGTCGGTGAAGACTATGGGGAAGCAGAACTATGTACCCAGGGAAGAAAATCGGTAACTCTTGAACACGAATGCCGATCAGAGTTCCGCTTCTTGATTGTGAAAGTAGACAGGATGTGGAAGAACTTTGCAGAAGAACTCATGGCCTGATTCTTACGAGGTTGGTCGTGGTGAAGCTTCTAATCCGGATCAGGTACTCCGCAGGGGCAGCTCTGCGCAGTTGTGGGAGAACGGACCTCCCGGGCGACACGGACCTCGGATGGGGATGAGACCACCGCCGTTGTGAAGAAGATAGGAAGACTCTTCCGTGGATAGCTCTTGGGTCTTCAAACTCATCCGGAGGAAGATGTCGTCACCTCTGCAAGCTGCTACTCTTATGCAGATCTTCAGTTGAGAGCTGTAGGTTGAAGATGACGGGGGGAATGGGATATATGGGAGGGGAAATGGGGGTGGATGAGTGTGGGGAAAGCCCGGGCTGTGAGGTGGTCTAGGAGGGGGTGTCCCAAGGAGGGGAAAGGGAAGAATGGGGTCTGGAAGGGGGTCTAACAGGTGGTGGGAGGAGGAGCTACGAATTTGGGAAGGTGGGTGAGAGGGAAAGGGTATTTGAAAATGGGTTTAAGGGTGGGATTAAATTTTGGTCTTGGGGGATGGGAAGAGGTGTATGGGGAAGGTAAAAAGGGGCTTGGGGAGTGGGAATTCTCCCTTGGGAGATGAGAGGGTGCTTGGGGAAGGGGAGTGGGTGGTTGGAGGGTGGAGTGGGGAGTGGTGGAATCTCCCTTAGGGATGGGGTGGAGTTACGGTGGGTTGGTGGGGAGTTGGGGATGAGTTATTGGAGGGGGGGAAGAGAGAGAAAGGTGGTTGGGAGGGGAGGAGAGAGAAAGGGGCGCAGGTTTTAGAGAGATAAAGTGGAGGAGAGAGAAAATGACTTATTAGAGAGAGAGAGGTAGAGAGAGAGGGGGGATAGGGGCTTCTCACCCAATTGGATTCACTCCACTAAACTAAGTCTTTGAACTCTCAAATGACAATTTTTTTCATTGATTGATTCATTGATTGATTACAAATGTGGGAAATGGGGTCCTATATATAGGCAACCCACATTTTCACAAAAGACCCTGACATTTAACATACTAACAAATAACCGAAGGAAGGGGGGGGCCCATGGGCCTAGCCCAAAGAAATAGGCCGAATAGCAAACTCATTAGCCTAATGAGACTCAAACTTAGGGAAATGACTCATTAACCTAGGTACAAGACTCAAATAAAAAGGAAAATTACATGATTATGACTCAAAGAAAATATGAAAATTACATGACTCGACTTAGAGAAATATGACGGACACAATGGAGCTATGCTAGCAAGCAATCGAAGTGTAAAAAAATATGAAGGGCGAGAGATGCCCCCATCAGCAAGCCATAGCCGATCTCTCTAGTGCAACATCATTGCTGCTTTGGCCATACTTTGGGTATGCATAAAGGCCTTTTCACTTTTCTGCTCGGCCGAGTGCAGGGGCAAGAGATGGATGGATAAGATGACTAACCTCGGCACTCCCTAATACGAGAGAGGTCTCAAATAGGGGCACTCTTGACCCTCAAAAGTGAGCGTTCATGCTATATCTGGCCAATAAGGGCTACCAAAATGAGAAAATGAATCACTGCAAAATTATGAATCAAAGGCATGGCAAGAGTGTCAGTACAGTTCCCCGCGGGACGTCATGAGCCCGGTCGCATGCGTGCCTGACAAATATGGGTCTAAAAACTAAATACGCAAAGCCTCGGCGCAACAGGCTATCTCTTTGAGGGGTGGTGCCCTGGAAGGAATTCGAGTCTTGATATCTTCCATCCTGCATGAAGCTTGTCTCCAATTTTTCTTCTGCTTCTCCCTCTTAGGCTGGGTTGTATCCCGGGTATGGTCTTAGTAGGCGCATCGTTCTTTAGAAGCGGTTGGTTGTGGTAAGCCACCCTCACATGCACGCCCTGTTTAAAGGAAGCCTTTAATGAAAGGGGTAGGAACGACGATCCCTGGCTAGTAGTTTGAGCCCGTCTTTAGGTGCTGCGGATTGCTATGTCAAAATCTAAAAAAAAAATCTAATATTACCAAAAGTCTAAAAAACTCAAATACTTCAAAAAATCCAAAAAAAACAAATATTGTCAAAAATTCAAAAAGTCAAATACTTCAAAAAAAAATCAAATATTTCAAAAACCTAAAAAATCAAATACTTTAAAAAATCAAGAAAAATGAAATACTATTAAAAATATAAAAAACTCAAAAAAAATTACAAAAATTAAAAAATATGTCTTTTTCATGCATTTGCATTTGTTTTAAGGACAGATACATAATATGTTTGCTAAGTGTGCAGGTTGCAAGTACTCAGGCATTCCTTGCTATATCTTTGTGCTTTGCCTCCTGTCACATCTTTGATCTGTTCTTTCCTTCTTCAATCTTATTTCTCGATCTGCTTTGAAGCTCACGTTCTTCTCAGCCTGTTTTAACTTGATCATATTTCTATGAAATGGCTTTGTCTCACGATTATGAATCTGGCGGTTCTGCTTCATCTGATCTTTGGTTGATTGAAGTGGGTATTTGTCACGTCTTTTGTCCCGCCGTGTCCTTGTCACGTGTTTATGTCCCATACATGTTGTTTTGTCCCTCACCAAGTGTTGCTAGTTGTCTTGTATATGTTGTTATTCACCCCTTTGTGTCTCGTGTTCTTGTCCCAACCGTGTGGTTATCCATCATGTTCTTGTCCCAACCGTGTGTTGTCCCACCGCGTTGTTGTCTTGTCACACCGCATTCATGCACGCATGTTGTTTCTGTTCATACCCTTGCATATGTGCTCATTTACCGTGGTTATGTTATGTTGCATTTGTCTCCCATTTCATTTGATCGATATGTTTTGTCATGTTGTTTGTCGTTCAGTTGATCGTTATGTTATCTTTACTATGTTTATGCTTGCTTATTTGTCTTATACATGACAATCAATAAAAATCTAAAAAAAATGTCATTTCGCTTGCACTGGTAGGTCAGGTATGGCCTTCTATCCATGTGTCCCTTATTGCATTACTATAGTATTATATGCTATATTATCTTGAGAACCAGTTGGTTATCTACGTGTTCTAGGATCTGATGTTTCCCTTTAACAAAAATGATGATGATCCAAGTTCACGTGTTTAATTTCCGGATAGGCCATTGGGTTTGGAAAACCTGGGGAGGATGGTTCTATCCTGCACGCTGTGGTTGCGGATAGTGTCTTGACTCTGGATCTCTCAGCTTAGCAATACTATTCTCGAGTATTTTCTATTTTATCCTTCCTTCGCATTTGTTTTAATGGTTTCTTTTATTTTAGCCCAGCATGCATCATGCGCATCTCTTGAGCATTCATGACCCATGGTTTACCTGCTAATGTCCCACCAGTGATGGTTAGCTATATGTTCAATGCTTGAGTAAGAGGAACAATTCCACTCTGAGTTGGAAGGTTCTCTTTGGTCAATTCGCTTGGTTTGGTTGATTAAGAGGTCCCCGTCTAGAGTTTTAGTCTGTTTCTTCATTTTTCCGTTACTGCTTATTCTGGTCTCCTCATCGGTCCGAGGGATTGTGTCCCCCGTGATGTTGATCGTGTGTTTCCTTTTATTTAGTTTAGTTCCTTTAGACCGGTGTCGCTTTTGGTTTAATCATTCCTTGTGTTTGGTTCGGAGTTTTCGGGAAGATTCCTATCGCTTGTTGGTAAAAGCGGGTGTCGTTTTATCTTAAAGCCCACTTTTCGGTCCACTCCGCTTCATTTTCGCTTCATCTCCATGTTCCATTTCACTTTCGCTTCACCTCCGCTCACTCCCCTGTAAAGAGGACATTAAGGAGGGGCATCTGTTGACACCCATTTTTTGCCGATAAGTTGAGTCATTTCTCTTACTCCCATTTATTGATGTCTCGAGTTGTCCATCACTCGCTGGGCTATTTTCTGGCACGTTCTGGGCCAATTTTATGGGTAGCCTCCCTCCCTGGCTAGGTCCGAGTTGATTTAGGGCCTAATGGGCCTTGGTTTTGGTTGATTGAGCTTTTCTAGGAATTTCAAACGCCCATATACATGTGCGGTCAACTATCAGCCGTTCAACCATTTGTGCGGTTGATAGTGGGCCATCCAAGCATTTACTGGGTATATTGGTTGATTCTCCGAATTATCACCGACAAGCATAAATACGGCCCAACATTAGCCGCATAAGACCATTGTGCAGTATCTACTAAGCCGTTTATCTCTCAAGAGTCCTAGTGTAGATGGACTATTTAGATAATTACCTATTTATCTTCTTATTTGTGATTTATCACTGACAAGCTTGGGCGGTTTCCCAAGAGCCGTTCAACTATGAAAGAGTCCAGCGGTGAATTTACCGATCAGTTCTGTGGATAAATTAATTATCTCAGGATTTATTTGAATTTCCACCAACAGGGATGGATGGCCCATGTATGGCCGCGCATCATTTGTACGGTCTATCGTGAGACCGTTTATACTCTCGGACCAGAAAGTGGTTAAGACTTTTTTCCTATCATTCGTGACTTTTTTCCCAAACCTTCTCCGATGATTTCTCCGCGAATCCTTAACCATTTTGAGTGCCGTTTCTTCCAGATGAAAGATAATTGAATTATCTTCATCTTTTATGTGATAATCTCGACCTGAAAATGGCTAGAAACCCTAATTTCGAGCTAAGACTCCAGGTGCTCTATAAATAGACCCTAAGGCCTGGGTTTGAAAGGGGGGGAGATTTTTGGTCAACGGCGAAGCCCTGCCAAATCTTTGAGCGACCTAGCACTAGGGAGGGAGGCTTTCTACATCCTCACAGGCCTTCGGTTCCGGGAGTAGTCTTATTTCAAGTCATTAGTACATTTAGTCTCGTTGTTCTTTCTTGTTTGCACGCATTACGTCCTCCACGTTGCTTCCATATTTTCATTATTCTCTTGCACCATGCACACACCCTCCCATGTTTTCTGACGCCCCCAGGGGTTTAAAAATCCCATGTATTACCGATTCCATTTAGTTATGTTAATTTCCTTCTGTTCGAGCATTTACCACACTTGCTAGTTTTAATTCAGGTTTTTCTTTGTGTTCTACACGTCATTTTGCAGGTCAGCAACACACTAACGCGAGGCCCATCCTTTCTGGCCGACCGGAAAGGGTAGAGGTTGGACTCTTATAACTTCAGGTGTGATGGTCTCGCGCGGTTCCAATCGGCCCGTTTAAGGATACGTGCGGTGGAATCTGGATCATTCTTCTTAATACTGCATTTGGATTGGAGCCATTCATCTGCCAGTAGTTCTTCATCCCGCATCCTCTGCAGCGCCTTTAGACGGTTTGTCGTGAGGCCGCTCATCATAACCGGCAGTTCTTCAGAGACCGTACATCCTCTCAGCGATGCTCACAAGGCGAGTTCCTTTCTCTCTTTCTAAGGTATGACGTGTCCATCACGTTCGGCACCTTGGTGGCGATCACAGGTTTGTGTATCTTCGTTCCTTCCTACCATTCATATATATGTTTCTCACATCGCTTTAGTGGAAGGAACGGGAGAGACCCCTAAGACGGTAAAAGTGGGAAAAACTTGTCAACACGTTGACAAAATCTATGCTCCTGCTTCCTCTCTCCATCCTCTTTCCGCTCCTTGGCCATTCTCCATATGGGCTTTTGATATTGTAGGTCCACTAGGTGACCCGAACTCCCAGGTTAAATAGAAATCTTTCATCTTAACTGCTACGGAGTACTTCACCAAGTGGGCGGAAGCCAAAGCCTATGCAGAAATCAAAGCCACCACAGTGTGCCGCTTCATCCTCAAGAATATCATTTCGCGGTTTGGAGTGCCAAGCGATATCGTCACCGACAACGGGCCTCAATTTGGGTCCCAAGAACTTCAGGACCTCTGTAAGAAATTTAATATTTCATTGCATCATTCATCGCCATACTACCCCCAAGGCAATGGCCAAGTTGAGGCCACAAACAAAACCCTTCTTAAAATCATTAAGAAAACATGTGAGTCTCACAAGTTTGCTGATTGGGCCGACAAATTGATAGAAGCTCTATGGGCTTATCGCACCTCCATCCGTACTCCCACGGGGTAAACTCCTTTTGCTCTCACCTATGGGATGGAGGAGGTGCTCCAGTACGAGATCTTGATCCCTTCCCTAAGAGTGCAGCTAGACAAAGAACTTAATGTCGACGAGCGTTGAGAGGCATTATTAGTCCAACTGGAACTCTTGGATGAGAAGAGGCTTAACGCGGCCAATCACGTCTCTATTTATCAAACACGCGACTCGCGGCATTTTCAAAAGAAGGTTATTGAACGCAAATTTCAAGTGGGTAACATGGTTTTGAAACTCAAATTTATTAGGTCAACAGGTCCTAGGTCTAAGTTACAACCCAATTGGGAAGGGCCGTTTGTAGTTAAAGAAATCTATCCTGGGAACACGTATCGTCTTGTTAATGCGGAGGGTGAAGAATTAACTAATCCATGGACTGGGTTGTATTTAAAATGTTTTTATCCATAGAGTTGAGCCACCAACGGCCCGGTGGCGGGGTGTTCCTTTACTTGATCAGGAAGGGAGATCCCCGATTCAATATTCACACACTACACGACCCCCGTGGTTCGGTTTTCCTTTTTTGTGCAACACCGTTTCTCCCTTGGCCATGCTTAGGGGAAAGTGAAAATCCTTATTTTTCTCCTCTTTCGACTGAAAGTAGGGGCAAGGGGTGAATAAGGGGGCGACAACTGATCTAGACACTCCGATAAAAGGAAGGTCTCAAATAGGGGCAGTCCGTTATGACCTAATTCCGCATTCATAAAAGCAAAAGAAAGAAAAGAAATGAAAGAAAAGGGGCAAAATCAAAGGCAAAAGCTAAAAGTTCATCCAAAAGCTCGAAGCTCAAAAGTCTAAATGCTCCCAAAAGAATGAAGCTAGGCATGGCAAGAGTGACAGTACAGTTTCCCCGCGGGACGTCATGAGCCCGGTCGTATGCGTGCCTAGAGTGGATTTCGGTTCGATGACGGACACAAAGCCCCGGCGCAACAGACCAAATTCTTTGAAAATAGGGTTGTCATGAGAAGAACTCAAGCCCTAAAAACCCCTATACCTGTTGCCGGCTTTCCTATCAAATTCTCTTTTATTTTCCAAGGACTAGATTGTACCCCGGGTATGGCCTCGAAAGAGGCATCGTTAAGTAGAATTGGACCCCGACCATGGGCGGTCACCCATAACGTACGTTGAACTCGGGAAACCCCTAATGAGGTGTGAGGGTATTTTGTCGTCAGATTTGAGCTGGCTCTAAAACTCCAAAAAACCAAATATTCCAAAATCTAAAAAATTCAAATATTCATAACCCAAAAGAAATCAAATATTCAAAATCTAAAAAAATCAAATATTTAAAAATCCAAAAAATCAAATATCTCAAAACCCCAAAAGAATCAAATATTCCAAAAACCCAAAAGAATCAAATATTCCAAAATCCAAAAAAATTCAAATATTCATAACTCAAAAAATCAAATATACAAAATCCAACAAAAAATCAAATATCTCAAAGTCCAAAAAAATCAAATATTTCAAAATCCAAAAAAAGTTAAATATCCTCAGAACCACAAAAAAGATTTTCATTATCATGATTTGCATTCATGGCATGCATTGCATCCATTTTATTTTGTGTTATTTACCTATTTGATAGGGCTTACCCCCTTGACCAAAAATCAAGAACTGGTCATTTCCTAACTTGCTACAAGCAAGGGGTTAAGTCTAAAACAGATTTAATCCGTTTTCTTGTTTCTATGTGTGCAGGGGTAGGTTGAAGAGAAGACTCAATATTTCCATTCCTGCACGGTCCTCTGGCGACCATTTTACTTCCCTCAACGGTCATCATCTAACTGTTCCATTCCTCACACGGCCTCGTTCAGACCGCTTCCAATTTCTAGAGCCTCCAAGAATCAACGGTCTTTACTAGACCGTTTACAGATCCGAACGGTTCAGGATTCACCATTCTATTCGGTCCACGGTCCATCGATAGACCGTTTCACTCTCCAAAGGTCCTTGTTCTTAACCCTGTGGTTGGTCTACTATATGGCCCAGGTCTCACCGTTCAATTCTCTGGCGCGGTTAGACTCTAACCGTTTATCTAAATGAGCGGTTTGGTATGGACCATGTTCATCCTGAGATCCTATCCCAAACTCATTCAATCACATGCAACAAAAGGCCAAACTCAAATCAATCCAATCATCAATTTTATTCATTCAAATGCAAATGTTTCCAAACATGAGTCTCTATATCAACATCATGAAAACTCGAGATCACTGAATCCTCAGTCGTGCATCCCCGCGAGGCCTAAATTCTCTCAGCTCTCTCACATATGTCTGGTATGCCTCCTGAAGCTCCGTCACTTCTGTCGGTAGGGTGAGCACCCTACTAACCTCCCACATGATCAGGGCTCTCCTAACCGCCTACTCATCCTCCTCTGACCCGAACCTCCTCACTTGTAGTGCGGGAAGATGGGGTAGCGCTGGAAGTGTAGTCCGGGGTAGTCCGATCTGAAGGAAGCACCGGTGCGGGCTGTACATCACCAGAGCAGTGTCACCCACGAGCCTCAAGTCCAAGCCAAGCCTTCTACGAAGCCTAAGAGTAGTGCCGTGGAGGAAAGAAGGGCGCATCATGAATTGGTCCAGGGGTAAGGTGTTGATGTAAAGGCGCCACTCATCCCTAGTCTTCTTGTCTACCATCCTACACTCCACCTGCTGTGAAAAATAAAAAGAACCGCCAATGAAGAACAATGGATGGCTCCCGAAGATCCGGATGACTGATGGGACATCCTCCCTAGGCAAGAACTTCATCCTAACTCCCATCCAGCACTCTAGGAGAATCATAGAGCCAAATAGTGGACCCCCTAGAGCAGCTCAGCTAAGACCCTCATATAGGTAGGCAAGGACGGCCTGGGAGATGGATAGACCCTGCCACAGACCACTGATGGTGCTAAGGATAGAGATATCTAAGACATGGTCGGCAGAGGGGAAGCGTATGGCCCCGGACAAACAAATGGAAGTGGCCTTAGCTATGGCCTCGTACCACCCACACTTATTCTTAAAGTGCGCTATCACCCACTGGCTGAGATGTAGTAGATGGATCTGGTGTGGGCGCACTATGATGCGTATGTCCTTGCTACTAGGTATAAACTCTCCTAAGATAAGGGCAGAATCCATAGGGGTAACGGTGTGACAGACTAGATCCTCCTCATCCACCTTAGACTTAGGGAAAGACAAGTAGGTCTCTACCTCCTCTAGAAGGATGGTGGCCTCAAAGGATGGGAACATGAAAGTGTGGGTCAGGGGGTGCCATATCTCTACCAAGGCTGAAATGCTATGCCAATCTAAGGAGAGCTTAGGGTAGTTCTTTTTTTTAACTAAAGTTTATACTTGCAAGGGGGGGAGACGGGAGAGGGGGTTCATCTCTTCATTGCGGAAGACGATGAAACCACTATCCCAGCCACCAGGCAAGCGGTTTTCATATATGAAAGCATAAAGAGAAAGGGGTACAGAGGGGGGGAGGGGATAACCTCACGAAGGGGCAAGAGGCGTACAAGGCCAAAGGACCAATAAAGCAAAAGACGACCAAGAGAACCCAAGAGCGGGCAGAAACAGATGCCCAAGAACCCACATAAGAAACAAAGCCCCTACAAATAGGCGTCTTCGTCGAAAACCCTTAGGGTAGTTCTTGGCTAACACTAGGAGAGGGTGAAGGTGCCAAGACATAAGGATAGATGTCACAGATATGGGTAGCTCGTGAATCATAGGATCCATCCACTTCAAGGTGGAATATCATCTCGGACCAGGGAGAAGCTGGAACGAATAAAAGAAAAAGAGAAAAGAGAGGAAGGACATATGAGCTTTTTGAAGGAAATGATATAAAATTGAATGAAATTGATAGAACAACATTAACTTACCTCTCTCATGGGGCTGGAGCTCAAATGACCCGGGATGGTGGTCAGCCGTTGTAGCACGCCGTGCTCCTTTCTAGCAGACTTTGGACCTTGGTAAGCCACCTCACCCATGGAGCTCCCTACCAAGGCCCTCTTCATGATGATTGAGGAAGATTGAGAAGGATTTCAAGGCTTGAAAGAGGGTTGATGTGTGAAGGATGAATTTGGAGTCCCCTCTTACTTATAGGGCTTGGTTAGAGGCCTAAACCCACTAGAATTGAGGTAGGATAAGCCTAGATCGGGTTAAGATAGAGTTTGGATTGGTTTGAAGCACCTATTCTCGGGCTAGGACTCTCCAAGAGAGTCCCGATCGGACTCTCAGGGCGTAAGTGTACGCGGTACATCGATAGACCGCTCTGATAATTGAACGGTCTTATAAAGACCGTGCCGAAACCTTCTACACGCTTCATTTGCACGGTCATGGAGAGACCATTCTGATAAGTGAATGGTTCAAACAGGGCCATTTTATTCGTTGAACGGACTATTGTAGACCGTTTAGTTGCTTCATTGGTGCCCAGCTGGGGCAGATTTTAGCAGTCTAAAGGAAGGCTGTGTGGATTATGGAATGATCCTCTGCATGACCGTTTAGAAACCTGGGGCTACATTTTTGACTTCCTTGCACCAATGACACTCGTGTGTCATCTCTCTCTCTCAAACTCGTGTCGTATGTTCTCTCTCTCACACACTCACTCGTGTCGTCCCTCTCATCTTGCTCTCACACTCGCTCGTGTGTCATCTCTCTCTTGTTATGACTCCTCTGTGTTGATGATGTTGACATATGCTTTACTTCATTGGCAACACCTTGTTTTGATTGATTGGCAACTGTTTATGTTTTGATGAAATTGCTCTTATCAGATTGTCTATGAGTTCTTTGCACTTTACAGGTTTACACACTGCACACACACTCAAAGTCTACACCTTGCACGTAGAATCTATACACCGCTTTGTGTTATGTTTGTGCATCGTTTAGAACACAAGTATATACATCCATGCATCATGGGTCGACCCCCTTCTTAGATGAGTCGACGCCCCCAGATTTCTAAGTCTATACACTCGTCTTCATGCATAGCAGAGTCTATACAATGCAGCTCATATAACTTGCATGTCTATACATTGCATTGTGGCGTTTGTGCTCAAAGTCTATACACTGTCCATCTTCTTAGTTTCTCATGCATTAACTAAGTCTGTACACTGTCCGTATGACTTAGCGTCTTTGTGCATTGGGCGAAGTCCATACATTGTAGCTCACTTAACTAGCAAGTCTATACATTGCATCAGTGCATTGCTTCTTCTGTGCATATACTACATCAGTGCATCACAAGTCTATACAGCCATTGCTTCAGTTCAATACCTGCTATGTGCATGCATTGCATCGGTGCATTGCTTCCTTTCTGTATATACTGCATCAGTGCATCCATTAGGCATACAGTCTATACACTAATGCATGTTAGGTACTGTCTGCACGATAATGCTATACATTGCTGCATTGTTCGCATAGGCTAAGTCCATACATTAGTAAAGTCTGTACAGCGTCATGCATCATTATGCAAAGTCCATACACTGCACTGTAGCTTGCTCGAGGTGAAGACTGTACATTCACCACTTGAACCTTCAAAGTCTGTACATCCGTCTGTGAACTTTGAAGTCTATACACTGGGATCTTTACCTACGTTCAGTTCTGCAAGTCTGTACATTGGGCTTTCACGTAAAGTCTATACATCCTTGAACTGTGCAAGTCTGTACATCGTTGCTTTGCCAAAGTCTACACATTGTGAACCTTCAAGTCTGTACAGACTTTGCTTCGCTCAAGTCTGTACATCGTCCAGTTGTCTTTGACAAGTCTTCACATCGTGAAGTCTATACACTCGATTGTCTTGCATTGCATCAAGTCTGTACAGCCTTTCCTTTGGCAAGTCTATACATCGTTCATGAAGTTTGAACAATGAGCAAGTATGTACATCGGACTAGTCTGCATCGGCTAAGTCCATACATTGTCCAGTGCATTGCATGCATCATTCATGAAGTCTATACATCGAGTTGAATGCTGGCTAAGTCAGCACATCATTTGTCTTACTTAGAGTCTCATGCATAACATGAAGTTTGTACATCATACAGCATTCAAGTCTACACATTGTGCATCATTTTAGTTGAAGCCTGTACATCGTGCATCTAGTGTTTCAAGTCTATACATTGTTGCACGTTGTGTCTATCTAAGTCTTCACAGTGCTTCTTCATGCATTGAAGTCTGCACATTGCTGCACGCTCATCAAGCCCATATACTGGCATGTCTTTACATTGCCTAGTCTATACATTGGCTGCTGAATGTTCTTCAAAGTCTGCACATTGCATTACACTTCAGCAAGTCTGTACAGCGGTTGCCTTCATATATAGGAAGTCTGTACATTGCACATCACTGCATATATGAAGTCTATACATTCTAGAGTCTGTACATTGCATTCACGTTCACAAAGTCTATACAGCAAAGTCTATACAATGCATTCGAGTTCACAAAGTCTATACGGTGAAGTCTATACAATGCATTGCATCCCACAAAGTCTGTACAGGGTTTATACTTAAACTGATAATTCTATTTCGTCTGTCTGACAGGGATTCTTTACAGAGCCTAATGGAGGCACATGATCCAAGAAAGGACGAGGTGCTATGATGGTGACACGTGGAAGCAGCCCATCACAGGATGCTACCATGTGGATGAAATTGCCTCGGATCTGGCGAATTCTTTGGGCGGGAAATGTGGAAGCCACGCGCCCTTATCCAATCTGTTGCTAGTATATATAGGAGTCTTCTTCTTCAGGAGGAGGTAGATCGAACAGTGGCAAAGTATATACAGAGAGAGTTAAAGTTTGAAGCAGCAGAGAGCCACCGATCCACAGAGGGAAGAAAAGCAGAGAAGAAAAGAAAGAGAGAAGAGAGATGTGTTGAGAGAGTGAGATTGAGAGAGTGAGATCGAGAGAGTTTGATTGAGAGGTTGTATCTCAGACTCTTGGTTCAGATACCAGAGCTGAGCTTTGCTCATTCAAGCTACATTCCCAGTTGGGTTTTCTTAGTTTTGTTTGCTTCTGTCTTTTATTTTCGAAATTGTTTCTTCAAGCTGTGAGTCAGCTGTTAGCAGAGGTGCTGCCTCAGGACGGGTAAGCTGTAAACCCCAGTGGTTGCAGTGGAGGTTTCCACTGGATAGGTGAAGTTGTAATCCTCAGCAGGCGAGACTTGTCTCGGACAGCAAGCTATGTTGCTCAGCGGTTTATAGGCCAAGCTTTATTGCCCAGCAGACGCAAGCTGTACTGCGCAGTAGTAAGCCATACTCGGTTGAGTGTGGGGTGGACGTAGGTCTCTGACCGAACCACCTAAAAATCTTGTATGCCTTGTGTTTGTGTGTTTGTCCATGAACTGTTTGCGACTGGATTTCATGTTTATCTTCACAGCTTGATTCGCTTCTGTTCAATTCTAGTATTCGGGTTAGTGATTCAGTAAATTTACCTATATTCCGCATTAGAGCCTTATACTGGTTTTAAAGTAGGCAATAGATCTATTCACCCCCCTCTAGATCCACACTTCATGGAGATAGACTGCGTCCATCTAACATAACACTTGGTATCAGAGCCATACTCTTCTACAGGGACTCACCGCCCGAAGAGGAAAGGCAAGATAGATGCTCGAGGGATGATAGCTGAAGGACACTCAACCACAAAGCCCCCATTCTTCTATGGATCTAACTATGCATACTGGAAGAATCGTATGCAAGTATTTTTGAGGGCTAAGGATTACGAGATCTGGAAGGTAGTCAGCAAAGGACCTTATGAGCTATCCCCAAATGAGGAAATCTGGACCAAGGAGGAGATCAGAAGGTCTACTCTAAACTGGAGCGTCATAAATGCTATCCAGTGCTCTTGCACCCCACCGAATTTTCTCGAGTATCTGCTTACAGTTCAGCTAAGGAGATGTGGGATGCACTGGAAGTGATCCATGAAGGGACTTCTCAAGTTAGGGAGACGAAGGCTAATTTCCTAGTGTCTGAATATGAGGCATTCAAGATGAAGCCCAACGAGACCATCAAAGAAATGTATGCTCGGTTGACAATCATTACCAATAGTCTTAAAGGTCTCGGGAAACCTCTGACAGAGTATGATCTAGTGAGGAAGATATTGCGTTCCCCGACTCATGCTTGGCATACTAAGGCTACAGTTATGGAGGAGTCAAGGGATTTGCGAAATACAAGGGCTGATGAGCTAATTGGCTCGCTGACGGCATATGAGATTAATATGCCAAGGATAGAAGAAGCTGAGAGGAAGAAGAAGCCAATCGCTCTGAAAGCTGGTGGCAGCAAATCCAGCAAATCCAGCAAGTCCAGCAGATCCAGCTCTAACAGTTCATCATCATAGGAGAGCCTGAATGAAGAAGACATAACCCGTACTGAAATGGCAATGATGACCAGAGAGTTCAGGAGATTCCTCAGAAAAGGAGCAGGACGATTCAGCCAAGTGGCGCCCGAAGGGATAAAAGGTATAAACACACCCCTGCTAAAAAAATTGAAACTAATACTTGTTATCAATGCAGGAAACCATGCCATATGAAAGCTGACTGTCCAGAGAATCAGAAATACAAGGACAAGTCAAAGAAGAAGAACACGAAAGGGAGAGCTATGGTTAGCACCTGGAGTGATGAAGATGAAGGCTCCCTAAGCAATACCTCTGACAGTGAAGCTGAATCTGAGAAGCCCATTTGCCTTATGGCAATAAGCTCTGAAGACAGAGAGGAGGACTCATATGAGGTAATCACTAGATTTGATAACTTTACTATTGCTGATTGGGTAGATGCCTACTATGAAATAGCTGATAAAGTAGATGATATCAGTAAGGAAAATAGGCATCTAAGACGAAAGATAAATTCCATGCAAAATAACACAACTCTAACTGATAAAATTGCATGTCTAGAATTTGATAATAGTAGATTGAAACTCACATGTTCTGAATTAGATGAAATCAAGAATGAGTTAAAAGCCTCTAAAGAAGATAATGAGAGGTTAGAAAAAGAAGCTGATGAATGGAAGCTGAAAATCCAGAAATATGAAAGTGAGATAAAAATTGTGAATGAAAAATATCAAGCTGTCCTAAGTGTGAATACAGAACTGAAAAAATCCATTGAAGACATTCAAAAGGATAATGAGGACAAGCTTAAAACCATTGAGAAAATGACCCAAGGTACAGATAATCTAAATGCTTTGTTAGGGTCAAAGGTCAACTTCAGAAAAGAGGGCCTTGGATTTAATTCTAGTGCAACAAAAACTTTTGGAATGAAAACTATTTCATTTGTTGCACAAAAAGAAAAAGGACCTCTAATTAGCATGAATTCAAACATGTCAATGAACAAAACTGCTAATCTGAAAAAGTCCAGTGCTGAGGACAAGGGCAAACAAAAATTGAGTGAGACTAGTAGAGCTAGCACATCCAAGCAAAATCCCAAAGCTCAGTCTCAGGTTAGGGGTAAACCTACACAGTCTTATAAACCCCATGCTAAGGTCACCAAGTCTCCACCATCACCACCACCTGTGAAGAAGACCCAACACACACCTGTGAATAGGTCACTAGGGTCCAAGGTGCAGGGGAGGCAGAATGATTTTAGAGCTCAACCCAAACATTTTTACCAACCTAGAGCCCAGTCCCACTTCTTTGAACAGTCAACCTATCCAAATAGGTCAGGATGGACTAGGACTCAAGGAAGGTTTACAGGTCATGGACATCAGGCTACACAGTCTTATAGACCTTACCCTAGAAATTGGGTTAGTGGGTATGGCAAGTGGACACCTAGGAACCAATATTTCTACAGCCAGCCCAATGATCACTATGGCCAAAATTTCGTGAATACATCCTGGCCAAGGCACTGGCACAGAAATAATCAATATGTAAATAATCATGCTAGTGTCAACAAGAAGAAGCAAAACAAAAAGAGATCTGAAAAATCTGGAAAATCCACTCAACAGAACTGTTTCAAACAAATGTGGATTCCGAAAAGTATGCTTTCTTGTTTTAACTGCTTTCCATCTTCTCTGGAGCCCAATCAGTCTTGGGTTCCAAACTTCTCTACCTGATTGTGTGTGCAGGTATGTCTGGCAGCCAAAAACAACTTGTGGTACTTGGATAGTGACTGCTCCAGGCATATGACAGGGGATAAGGCCAAGTTTTGCATGCTGACAGAGAAACAAGGAGGCCTTGTCACCTTTGGTAGCAACACAAAGGGTAAGATTGTTGGAATAGGTAAGGTAGGTAAGTGTACTACTTGCTGCATTGAGGATGTTATGTTGGTTGAGGGTTTAGCTTATAACTTACTTAGCATCAGCCAACTATGTGATAAAGGATGCAAAGTGCTTTTTGATTCTCAATGTTGCAAAGTTTTTGAACCTGATTCCGAAACTGTTAAATTTTTTGGTAAGAGGATAAATAACACTTACATGATAGATCTGGATGATATTCAGCATTCTAACCTATGCCTTACTGCTAGTAGAGAGGACTTAGCATTTTTATGGCATCGTAGGTTAGGCCATGCTAGTTACACTATTTTGCATAAACTGAATAAGCATTGCATGGTTAGAGGACTTCCTGAAGTTTCCTTTAATAAAGAAAATAAAATCTGTGATGCATGCACTCAATCAAAGTTAACTAGAAAGTCATTTAAATCTAGAACAGAAAATCTATCTTCTAAACCCTATGAGCTGATAAACATGGACCTTTTTGGGCCAACCAGGTCTGTCAGCTTATCAGGGAGGAAGTATGGGTTTGTCATGATAGATGACTTCTCTAGGTATACTTGGGTATATTTCTTATCACATAAAAGTTATGCATTCTCAGAATTTCAGGAGTTCTGTCTTAAGAAAAACCAGAACATTGAAAATATTTTGACTGATCATGGAGGTGAGTTTGAAAACACACAGTTTGATGAATTCTGCAGGTCAAATGGAATTAACCACATGTTCTCCTCACCAAGGACACCTGAGCAGAATGGAGTTGTGGAGAGAAGGAACAGAACCCTAGTGGAGATGGGTCGTACACTCTTGGTTGAAGGTGGTCTACCAAGGAAGTTTTGGGCTGAAGCAGTAAATACTATCTGTTATGTAATTAACAGAGCCATGGTAAGACCTTCTACTCAAAAAATACCATATGAGATCTTAAAGGGTAAGAAACCTTCTATTGCTCATTTCAAGATTTTTGGTTGTAAATGTTTCATTCATGTAAATGATAAAAGAGACCTTGATAAATTTGAACCTAAAGGTGAACCAGGAATTTTTCTTAGTTATTCTGAAAACACCCGAGCATATAGAGTGTACAATCTGAATTCCAAAACTGTTGAAGAATCTCCACACATAGTGTTTGATGAATCCATATTAAAGACTAACACTGGTCAATGCAGGATTGAAGACATTGGTGAAATTCTGAAAGAAGGAAATCCTGCAGACCAATCCGAAAATGAGGAAGGAAATGAAGAGCCTAATGAAGAAGAGCCTACAGCTCAGGGGGAGGTAAATGAAAATCATGATAATCCAATTGTTAACATTAGATATCTTAAAGATCATCCAGTAGATTATGTGATTGGAAATCTGCATGATCCCCCTAGGACTAGAGGTCACTTAAGAATTTAAAATGAATTGAATGCATATGCATTTGTTTCAAATGTAGAACCCAAGTCCATTGATTATGCTCTCAAAGATGTGCATTGGATTAATGACATGCATGAGGAGCTCAATCAATTTGACAGGAATAAGGTGTGGCATTTGGTTCCACCTCCTGATCATGAAACAGTCATAGGGACTAAATGGGTGTTCAGAAATAAAACTAATGAATCAGGGAATGTCATTAAAAATAAGGTCAGACTTGTAGCTCAGGGGTATAATCAGAAATTTGGAATAGACTTTGAAGAGTCTTTTGCCCCTGCAGCCAGGTTAGAAGAAATCAGAATATTATTGGCTTATGCATGTTCCCTAGGAATAAATCTTTAGCAGATGGATGTAAAATCTACATTTCTGAATGGGAAAATCAGTGAGGATGTCTATGTGAGACAGCTTTCTGGATTTGAATGCTTAGATTTCGCTAATCATGTCTATAAACTCAAAAAGGCTCTCTATGGTTTAAAGCAAGCTCCTAGAGCTTAGTATGACAGGTTGAGCAAATTCCTCACTGAAAAGAACTTCACAAGAGGTGTAGTTGATCAAACATTGTTCACAAAGGTGAGTCATTCAGATATTCTTATCATTCAAATTTATGTGGACGACATTATCTTTGGGTCAACTAACCCCAAATTGTGTGAGGAATTCTCTCAAATTATGACTAATGAGTTTGAAATGAGCTCAATGGGTGAGCTCAAACTATTTCTTGGACTGCAGGTTACACAATCAAAGGATGGTACTTTCATCTCTCAGTCCAAGTACATAAAGAATTTATTGAAGAAGTACAAAATGGACAACCTCAAGGAAATAGCTGCTCCAATGGGTACCTCAACCAATTTGAATGAAGATCCTCAAGGTAAACCAGTGGACCAAAGGCTATATAGAGGTATGATCGGATATCTTCTATATCTTACAGCATCTAGGCCTGACATTCAATTTTCAGTGTGTTTATGCTCTAGATTTCAGGCTAGTCCTAAAGAATCACATCTTAAATATGTGAAGAGGATTTTTAGGTATTTAATAGGCACCCAAGAGCTAGGTCTTTGGTATCCTGCTAAATGTGAGTTATAACTTCTAGCCTACACTGATGCAGACTATGCTGGGTGTCGAGTAGATAGAAAAAGTACCAGTGGCTATTGTCAATTCCTTGGTGGCTATCTAGTATCTTGGGCATCTAAGAAGTAACACACTGTAGCCTTGTCTACAGCTGAGGCTGAATATGTTGCAGCAGGTAATTGTGCTGCCCAAGTACTTTGGATCAAGTACCAACTAGATGATTATCAGATAAAATTGGAATGTATTCCAATCTTGTGTGATAATACTAGTGCTATATGCCTTGCTAAAAATCCTGTTCATCATTCTAGGACTAAGCATATAGAGATAAAACACCATTTTCTTAGAGATGTTGTAAATAAAAAGGAAATTGA
This sequence comes from Amorphophallus konjac, assembly GCA_022559845.1. Lineage (NCBI taxonomy): Eukaryota > Viridiplantae > Streptophyta > Magnoliopsida > Alismatales > Araceae > Amorphophallus > Amorphophallus konjac. The sequence goes on along the minus strand of CM040124.1, from coordinate 277,933,552 downwards.
AATGAACTTCATTGAAACTGAAAAATAAATTGCTGATATCTTTACTAAGCCTCTTGGGAATGAAAGGTTTAAATTTCTTAGAAGAGAACTTGGCTTGTGTAAATTTCAGCATAATGAATAAATTCTCTGATGGCTTGAATAAAACATGTGAATGTTGAATGTAGAAACAGACTCATGATCATGCATGTCACTCATATTTTTTCACTCATGATCATCACTGCATATCATTTAGTCATGAATGTGTCTAAAACCACATGCATATCATTCATAATTTTTTATGACATAGTTTTCATTGCATATCATTCATCCATGACCTATGTCGAAGCTCTCTCTCATTTAATTCTTGCCATTCATGTGCAAAACTGCATGCATATAGACAGGGGGAGTCTTGTCAGAAATTCTGGGTGAACTGCTGCGTCGACGCTATCACGCTGTAGCGTTGACGCACTGGGGTATTCCAGAGAACCATTAACTCTGCCTTTTTTAACCACTGTGTCGACGCTGCTCTACCGTGGCGTTGACGCAGTGAACTAGATCTGTGAATGCCTCTGCTTCTTATTCTGATGAGTTGACGCTGCAATAGCGTGGAGTCGACGCATTGATATTATCTCAGTGTTTTATATTGTTGCCTCTTCAACTGATGCGTGGACGCCTTGAACTCCCAGTGTCGACCCTGTTCATTCATCCTTTGACTCTGAATGATTAAGTTTGACAATATGGCAATCTGTTAGTCAGTTCGGATTCCTAAGCAATAGAAAACAGACTTCTTCTCTTATAAGAATTTTAATTGCTTAAAGACTGACTTTGATGGTTTAAATTTTATAAACTTTAAAGTTTAAAGATTGCAATCAGTACATAAGAAAGCTAAACATTGATAAAGCTCTCAACCCTTATCTTATCTCATGTCAGACAAAGTTAATCATATCTGAAATATGAAAACTCATCTGAAATCATGTTAGAAAAGCTAAGTATGTGTATTGTTCTTAAACAAGTCATTCTGAAACAAATAAATGACAGCTAAGAAAGATATTGAAAAACATTGAAAATTAATTGAAAAATAACATTGACAGAGCAATGACTGGTAATATACTGAAAAACTAAGTGATCCATCAAAGAAATGGACAACACTTCAGTCATGAGGTGTATCAGTTATCTCTATATAAAATGATCAAAACAGTAGGGTGGTTTCACGGAGTACCTGGGGGTAACTGGCGTCTGATAAACGTTTACCCTCACACAAAAAGGTGTAAATCAGTCTACTACATTTGATCATGGCAGAATGGTCCACCATGTTCAGTATCTAGGGGTATTGGCGTCTGATAAACGTATACCCTTACGCAGAAAGACAAATGGCACCTGAATGCCCTTAATGAAATACAATGAAAAATGTTGTTCCTTCAAAAGAAATTTCATGGATGTTAATTTGTTTAATCTCAATACATGACTTGGCATCTCTTAATCATTCTTTTCTGAGTCTATGAAAGTCAGATATTTTGAAACTGAATCTCTCATGCAAATGTGATTCTGGTTTATTGTTTTATCATGCACAGAAAACTTATCCATTGATTGTAGTGCATGAACTCAAAATTTATAACCTTTAAACCAGAATTCTATCTGAAAGTAGTTTCTAAATTCATATGACTGAAGACTATGTGTTTTAGAATGCTTATTTCTGAACTGCTTGCTCAGAATGCCAGTCAGATGATCTCTCTTGTTCCTTCCCTTGTAATCACTTTCCCTCCTCTTTGTTGATGTCAAAGGGGGAGAATATTATCTTGTTTGATGAATTCTGAATTCATTCCAGGGGAAGTGTATGCATCATGTTATGACAAAGGGGGAGATTTTGGTAGCTGGGAGTTGCTTACATTTCTAGCATGCATTCATAGCATCTGCATGACAATCTGAATAACAAATCATGTTTTTCATCAAAAATTCATCTGAATGACAGGTTGTTGCTCTTCTATATGATAGGGGGTTGCCATCATCAAAAAGGGGGAGATTGTTGTGACTCCTCTATGTTGATGATGTTGACATATGCTTTACTTCATTGGCAACACCTTGTTTTGATTGATTGGCAACTGTTTACGTTTTGATGAAATTGCTCTTATCAGATTGTCTGTGTGTTCTTTGCACTTTACATGTTTACACACTGCACACACACTCAAAGTCTACACATTACACATAGAGTCTATACACTACTTTGTGTTATGTTTGTGCATCGTTTAGAACACAAGTATATACATCCATGCATCATGGGTCGACCCCCTTCTTAGATGCGTCGACGCCCCCAGATTTCCAAGTCTATACACTCGTCTTCATGCATAGCAGAGTCTATACAGTGCAACTCATATAACTTGCATGTCTATACATTGCATTGTGGCGTTTGTGCTCAAAGTCTATACATTGTCCATCTTATTAGTGTCTCATGCATTAACTAAGTCTGTACACTGTCCGTATGACTTAGCGTCTTTGTGCATTGGGCGAAGTCCATACATTGCAGCTCACTTAACTAGCAAGTCTATACATTGCATCGGTGCATTGCTTCCTCTGTGCATGTACTGCATCAGTGCATCACAAGTCTATACAGCCATTGCTTCAGTTCAATACCTGCTATGTGCATACATTGCATCAGTGCATTGCTTCCTTTGTGTATATACTGCATCAGTGCATCCATTAGGCATATAGTCTATACACTAATGCATGTTAGGTACTGTCTGAACGATAATGTCTATACATTGCTGCATTGTTCGCACAGGCTAAGTCCATACATTAGTAAAGTCTGTACAGCGTCAAGCATCATTCTGCAAAGTCCATACACTGCACTGTAGCTTGCTCGAGGTGAAGACTGTACATTCACCAGTTGAACCTTCAAAGTCTGTACATCTATCAGTGAACTTCGAAGTCTTTACACTGGGATCTTTACCTACGTTCAGTTCTGCAAGTCTGTACATTGGGCTTTCACGTAAAGTCTATACATCCTTGAACTGTGCAAGTCTATACATCGTTGCTTTGCCAAAGTCTACACATTGTGAACCTTCAAGTCTGTACAGACTTTGCTTCGCTCAAGTCTGCACATCGTCCAGTTGTCTTTGGCAAGTCTTCACATCGTGAAGTCTATACACTCGATTATCTTGCATTGCATCAAGTCTGTACAGCCTTTCCTTTGGCAAGTCTGTACATCATTCATGAAGTCTGAACAATGAGCAAGTCTATACATCGGACTAGTCTGCATCGGCTAAGTCCATACATTGTCCAGTGCATTGCATGCATCATTCATGAAGTCTATACATCGAGTTGAATGCTGGCTAAGTCCGCTCATCGTCTGTCTTACTTAGAGTCTCATGCATAACATGAAGTTTGTACATCATACAGCATTCAAGTCTACACATTGTGCATCATTTTAGTTGAAGCCTGTACATCGTGCATCTAGTGTTTCAAGTCTATACATTGTTGCACGTTGTGTCTATCTAAGTCTTCACAGTGCTTCTTCATGCATTGAAGTCTGCACATTGCTACACGCTCATCAAGCCCATATACTGGCATGTCTTTACATTGCCTAGTCTATACATTGGCTGCTGAATGTTCTTCAAAGTCTACACATTGCATTACACTTCAGCAAGTCTGTACAGCGGTTGCCTTCATATATAGAAAGTCTGTACATCGCACATCACTGCATATATGAAGTCTATACATTCTAGAGTCTGTACATTGCATTCACGTTCACAAAGTCTATACAGCAAAGTCTATACAATGCATTCGAGTTCACAAAGTCTATACAGTGAAGTCTATACAATGCATTGCATCCCACAAAGTCTGTACAGGGTTTATACTTAAACTAATAATTTTATTTCGTCTGTCTGATAGGGATTCTTTGCAGAGCCAAATGAAGGCACGTGATCCAAGAAAGGATGAGGTGCTATGATGGTGACACGTGGAAGCAGCCCATCATAGGATGCTGCCATGTGGATGAAATTGCCTCGGATCTGGTGAATTCTTTGGGAGGGAAATATGGAAGCCACGCGCCCTTATCCAATCTACTGCTGGTATATATAGGAGTCTTCTTCTACAGGAGGAGGTAGATCGAACAGTGGCAAAGTATATACAGAGAGAGTGAAAGTTTGAAGCAGCAGAGAGCCACCAATCTGCAGAGAGAAGAAAAGCAGAGAAGAAAAGAAAGAGAGAAGAGAGATATGTTGAGAGAGTGAGATTGAGAGAGTGAGATTGAGAGAGTTTGATTGAGAGGTTGTATCTCATACGCTTGGTTCAGATACCATAGCTGAGCTTTGCTCATTCGAGCTACATTCCCAGTTGGGTTTTCTTAGTTTCGTTTGCTTCTGTCTTTTATTTCTGAAATTGTTTCTTCAAGCTGTGAGTCAGCAATTAGCAGAGGTGCTACCTCTGGACGGGTAAGTTGTAAACCCCAGCGGTTGCAGTGGAGGTTTCCACTGGACAGGTGAAGCTGTAATCCTCAGCAGGCGAGACTTGTCTCGGACAGCAAGCTGTGTTGCTCAGCGGTTTGTAGGCCAAGCTGTATTGCCCAGCAGACGCAAGCTATACTGCGCAGCAGTATGCCATACTCGGTTGAGTGTGGGGTGGATGTAGGTCTCTGATCGAACCACCTAAAAATATTGTGTGCCTTGTGTTTGTGTGTTTGTCCATGAACTATGTGCGACTGGATTTCATGTTTATCTTCACAGCTTGATTCGCTTCTGTTCAATTCTAGTATTTGGGTTAGTGATTCAATAAATTTGCCTATATTCCGCATTAGATCCTTATACTGGTTTTAAAGTAGGCAATAGATCTATTCACCCCCCTCTAGATCCACACTTCGTGGAGATAGACTGCGTCCATTCAACATAACATCTCTCCCACGCACTCGTGTGTCGTTTCTCTCTCCCACTCACTCGTGCCAGGTTAGGAGTCATCGTTAGTTAGTTAGAGTCAAGCATTTGCATCCATTCATACATACATACATTCAGAAAAACCAAAACCAAAAACATATCATATCACTATCATATCCACATGTGTACAAAGTCACAAGTACATCAGGCCGGTCCCTCTCCCTCTGGTCTGTCGCTGTCCCTGGCTCCCTTGTGCCTCTTCGGTGGCGGGGCCACCGCAGAGCTCACCTCCTCTCAAGGTCATCGGCGCCGCTCCTCCTCCTCATTTTTTTGATGACCAGAGGAACCTGTAAAATAGCTCCTGTAGGAGCTAACGTGTGTGCCACTCGAGACACCACTGTACTCTGGCCTCCGAGTCATCTTCTCGAATGCCCGAACCTCGCCTCTCAGCTCGGCCACCTCTAGCCGAGCCCGCTCCTCCTCGGCTAGGTAATGGTCCACCTCCGCCACCCGGGCTCGAAGTAGCTCTATCTCTGCCTTCCTGGCGCGTGATCGCTCCATCTCTGCATAGAGGCGTGAAGCCTCTACTACGTCTGCACGTAGAGCTGCGGCCTCAGCACGGAAGCACTCCATCTCCTCCCGCAGTGGAGTGGCCTCGCCCAGTGACGCGGTCAGCTCGGTCGTCTGCATATGTATGCATCATGGTCAGTCAATTGCATTTTCATAAACATAATTAAATGGGCAGGTGTATTGTACTTGCCCTCTCGGCAAAAGCCACCTCGGCCACCTCTGCCAGTGCGACCATCCTCGTAAACTCGGTGTCCCGCTCGGCTCGGTCTGCAACAGTCTGAGAAGAGGAAGAAGGTGCGTCTGCCCCCTAGAGTTGGGGTCCCTCGGCTCGCTGCATTCAAAACTCCAGGTCAGTCATTTCATAAGCATAATCATAATAAAGTGCATTTAAGAGTTAGGGTTAAGGAAACTCACCAGAAGGCTCAAGGCCTGACGTGCCTCGTCTCGCTCTTGGATCGTCGAGTGGAAGAGTCCCTGCAACTCCGCGATCCTCCCCTCAGGGTCAATCTGCATTTAAGAAGTCCAAGCATCAGTGCATAATCATATAGAAATCATAATAGAAAGCATTAGAGTTTAGAAGTCGTACCGGTCGGCGGGCACCACGGAACAATTGGTCCCTGTAGTGTCGGGCGTAGGCCGTGTAGTAGGCCTCCTCGCTCTCTGCTTGGGTAGACACCACCCGCCTGCGCACTGTCCAGTCTGCGACCTGCTCCGCAGCTTGCATCATCCAGCCCACCACTGAAGCTAGCCCTCGGGGGTGCCGCCCGACCCGCTCCTTCGACTTTTCTGGTGCTGGAAACTCTACCTCTGGCTGATGGACGACGATCATCCTCATCACTAATAGGAAGTGGAGCGGCTCCACCACGTTCATGCAGTGCAGCCAAACATCTCGGCCTGACTAGGCGAGGGCTGCCACTACCCACGGCTGACCCTCGTGCCCCTCACTCGCGTAAGGTGTCCACCGAACATGTCAAATAGGAGAGTCACATTAGCATCATAAGCATATAAGTTGCATTTAATGAAAGAGTTTGAGTTTAGAGTCGTACCGAGGCAAAGGGTAGTGTGTCTAGGTTGTCCTGAATCTCCCGGACCTGTCTCTGAAGGGACCCAGTCTCTCGTGGAGCCATCCACCGCCTCGCGATGGGCCATCGCTCCGGGTAAGTCTTGTCCCCTCTCCCTAGCCCACGTTGGTGCACGTAGGCCCACACCTGCATTGCATTTCAACAATTGTCAGCATATAGCAGTCACAGGTATCATATAGCAAATTAGTTTAATGGCTGAGTCATACCTGGAGTAGAGAAGAGAAGCCCCGTAGCATCGTCTGTCGGCTGGTGGAGCTGAGGGTGTCAAACAAAAACGCGAGGACCGCTGCTCCCCACGCGTAGTCACCAACGTGTCCCAAATCCTCGAGCAGTGGGAGGAACCGACAGCTGATGACGTCGGCCCTCGTCGCGATCAATAGGCGTCCAAAAAGTAGCATCAGGAATCATCTTAGCACTCGGTCTACCTCGGGTCCCGCCTCGGCTACTACTCTGGATCGGACCCAGTCCACTAGCCTCTACAGGTGCTCCTCGGGTAGCTCTTCGGTTGCTATCCCTGCTCGCCGAAGCCCGAGGCTATCCTGTAGCGTTGCCCTCATCAAAGCCGTAGATTGCCGCTCTGGGTGCAGTAGCTCCAGTCCCAATAGCTCCTGGGCCATCTCCCGGTAGTTGGGGTATGTCCTCCCGCTGACCAGAGACCCATGCACGCGCAAACCTGTGATGCGCGTAACATCCTCTAGCGTGGGGACCATGCGGCCCCACGGGAATAGGAAGGTACGGCTCACTAGGTCCCAGTGGTCGTGCAGAGCGTAGAGGAGCGGTGTGTCAAACCGGCTGACCTCTATGCTCAGGAACTCAGCGAAGCCCATGGTCGTGAGCCTCTCCTATTGGAAGTCTGGCAGTGCAAGGTACACTGCTCGGACCTATAGCCAGGAGATCTGAGTCCTACGCTTTCCCTGCATACATTTAGGATAATTGCACTTTATTTTCTTGCATTTCATTCATTTAATAAATTACTCTACTCACTAAACGATCATTTATGGGCCATTGTTCCCTTTCAACGGTTGGATTCCAACCATTCTAATAAGCCCCTTTCAGAGGTCCACGGTCATCTGTGGACCGCTTTGATTTTTGAAAGGCCCTTTGAGGACCGTTCTACGATTTGGTGCCCACCCTGATAACAGACCATTCCTGGCCGTTCAATAATCCCACGGTCCCCATCTGACCGCGTTACTCGCTTCTCAAGCCCCTGGTCATTTGGTATTAAACGGTCTATTATCTAGCCGTGTGGTTAAGGATGGTCCGATGGCGACCGCTCTATTCTCAGGCTTTTCATACTCTGAACGGACCCATGGGGGCCGTCCTAGTGGTTCACGGTCTGGTGGAGACCCCTCTATTTTTAGGCTTTTCATATTATGAACGGACCAATGCTGGCCATCCTAGGTGTCCACGGTCTGGTGGAAACCATTCTATTCTCATCGTTTCATATTCCAGATGGACAGATGTAGCCAGTCCTACATGTCCACGGTCTTCCTCAGACCGTGTTATGCCGTCAGTTAAGTTCCTTTTGAGTGGCCATCCCTGAGCTGTGTCATTTTGGAACGGTTCTATGTGAACCATGTAGTTTCATTGGGAGGTCACTGTTAAACCGCGCTGTGCTCATCATCCTCGATGGCATTCGAGCCCTTCCCTGCCGGCGATGAGGGCCCGTAGGGCCTCCCAGCCGGCCCTAATGGGGTCGTGAGCCCCTCATCTACCCGTTTAAGCTACATGCGTAAAAAGAAAATGGAAATGGGAACGGGTTTTAGGCGACCTACCTCATTCATCTTCGGTGGCTTCTCCACCGCCGCCGTGGGCGCCGCCGGTGGCTCCTCGGTGTCTTCCTCCCCGACAACGACCGCACCGGCCTCTTCCTCGACAGCACCGATGGAGTTTCTTCCACGGTAGTCACCGGTGGCGGCGCTTGTCTTCCCTCACCGGCCATTAGACGGAGAAGATGCTTCGTCGATTGGTGTTTGAAGCGCATAGAAGAGGGGGAGACGAGGGAGAATGGAGAACGAGAGATTGAGAGTGAGAGTGGGAGTTGGGGAGAGTAGGGCGTGGTGGCGTTCATGGTGTGTCCGTCGGTTACGGTGGGGAGGGAAGAGGAAGAAGAAGAAGGGTTTTATTTTTTGAAACTGCCAGTGATTGCACGGTCTGTCGATAGACCGTGTAGCTACTGAACGGTCTCCATTTTGACCGTTTTAAGCTCTAACGGCGCGCTTCATGGGACGGCCAGGGATGGCCATTATGTTCCTTGAATGGTCTCATAATGGGCCGTGTACTTTCATGATCATATTCAAATTGGTATTACTTGAGCTGCCACCAGTGGACCGTTTACATCTTGGAACGATCTGTGTTAGACCGTTCGTGTGCTAAAACAATTACGAAGAATGTTCTTTGCTGCCTTTTGTGCTTAAGTGGCTAATTTCTTTTTTTGGCTTGGATGATTATTTCATGATGTAATATTGCAAAATCTTGTTCATGAATTCTTTGCAACATCACTTCAATTTACCGTTTCGCCTACACAGGTAAGTCAGGTATGGCCTTCTATCCTTGTATCCCTTATTGCATTACCATATGGTATTATGTTATATTATCTCGAGAACCAGTTGGTTATCTACGTGTTTCAGGATCTGACGTTCTCTTATAACAAAAATAATGATGATCTAGGTTCGCGTGTTTAATCATCGGATAGGCCGTTAGGTTGGAAAAACTTGGGGGCAATAGTTCTATCTCGCACACCATGGTTGCGGATAGTATCTTGACCCTGATTGCCCCAGTCTTGCAATATTATTCTCGAGTATTTTCTATTTTGTGACTTTCTTGGCATTCGTTTTAATGATTTTTTTTATTTTAGCCCAGCATGCATCATACGCATCTTTTAAGCATTCATGACCCATGGTTTGTCTGAAAATGTCCCGTCCGTGATAGATGATGGTGCGTTCATGGTTTTGAGTAGAAGGAAATATTACATTCAGAGTTGGAAGGTTTTCTCTAGTCTAATCGCTTGGTTTGATTGACTGAAGGTCCATGTATGGAGTTTTAGTCTGTTTCTTTACTTTTTGCAACTTGCTCCGGTCTCCTCATTGGTACGAGGGATTGTGTCCCCCGTGCGGTTGATCGTGTGTTTTCCTTTTCGTTTAGTTAGTTTCTCTAGACTGGTGCCGTTTTGGTCCGATCGTTCCTTGTGTTTGGTTCGGAGTTTTCCAGAAGATTCCTATCGCTCATTGGCAATGAAACGGGTGTCTTTTACCTTAACACCCACTTTTCAGTCCACTCCGCTTCATTTTCGCTTCATCTCCATGTTCCATTTCGCTTTCGCTTCACCTCCGCTCGCTCCCCTACAAAGAGGACGTTAAGGAGGGGCATCTGTTGACACCCGTTTTTTACCTATGAGTTGAGTCATTCCTTTACCATCATTTGTTGACGTCTCGAGTTGTCTATTGCTCATTGGGCTATTTTCAAGCACGTCCTTGGGCTTATTTTATGGGTACCTCCCTCCTTGGCTTGGTTTGCTCTCAAATTAGGGTTTGATGGGCCTTGATTTCAATTGGTTTTGGGTTAAGTGGGCTCATTTATACCATTTTATCAATTTCAATCATCCAGGCTTTACACGGTCTAATGACCGGCCGTTTAGTGACTAGGCGGTCTTGTTGGAACCGTTTATGGATTTATTGGATATTTATTTGATTTTCTGAATTTTCACCGACAAGCCTTTGAATGGTCTTGGTTTAACCGTTTACATTCGTTGAATGGCCAGGCTTTAGACCGTCCCATTCCCCAAAGTCCTAAGTCGGTCAGTTTTTCAGATAATTATTTATTTATCCTATTTTTCTCGATTTATCACCGACATGTGTACACGGCCTATCATTAGACCGTTCTATTGATTGAGTGGTCTAGTTGTAGACCGTTTTATCCTGAAGAGTCCAACACCGTGATGGCCGGTCAGTTCGGTGGATAATTGGATAATTTCTATTTTTATTTATTTATCACCGACAACATTGGACGGTCTGGAAATAGACCGTTTACTTGTCTGAGCGGTCTATCGCGAGACCGTGTACATGTGCAAAACTAGTGGATTGTTTGGATTTTCTCTCTCCGTCCATGGTTAAACCCCCACCTTCCTCCGCCATTTTCTCTACAGTTTCCCAACCAAATGCGGTGACGTTCGATCCTGGTCGAAGATTGGACTATTATCCATAGATTTTGTTTGATAATCTTGGGTTAATTTCCACTAAAAACCCTAATTTCGAGGTTGTACTTTCAAGGGTCTATAAATATAACCCTTCAAGTTTCAAAAGGGGGAGATCCAACGTCGACGGTGAAGCTCTGTCGAACTTTTGAGTGAATTGAAGCAAGGGAGGGAGGCTTTCTACATCCTTCTAAGCCTCCGGTTCAGGGAGTAGTTACTTTTTTGGCGTTTGGTCTAGGTTTTAATAGTTCTTTCACCCATTGCATACTTCTTTTCACCATCTTCTTCCCACATTTTTGCACCATTTCACATCATTTCCACACCATTCCTATTGTTTTAACGCCCTATAGGGGTTTAAAAAACTCCCAGGTATCGCCCATTCCATGTTATTATGTTTATTATCCATTCCTTTCTATAGTTACTACACTTCCTAGGGCTAATTTGGGTTGGATTTTTGTGTTCTCCACGTTGTCTTGCAGGTCAGCATCAGCATAGCACGAGGCCCATCCCCTCTGGCCGGCCGGAAGGGGTGGAGGATCGAGTCCCACCACTTGGGGTCTGGCGGCATTGCGCGTTTTTATTCCGTCCGTCTACAGAGGAGAGCGGTCATCCTTTAACCGTTCTGGTCCTGTCAGTGGCCTTTACTGAACCGTTCCGTCGCCAGTCAAGATTTATCCCGCTTCCCTTTTCAACGTTGGAGAGGTGTATCGAGCGGCCGTGCTATCCACAGAACGGCCCGTCCTAGACCGTGTACCAGCGTTGCTTCTTCCAGGCGAGTGTCCTCCCTTTTCCAAGGCACGTTGTGCTGTCTTGTAGCATATGCGTGTCTTGGTGGCGATCACATCCACACACCTTCTTCTACCCCTTTAGCATCACTTTTCATTCATTCTTTACACTAGAAAGGTAGGAGAGGTACAAAGGGAAAAGTTAATGTCCACACCACCGCTATTTTATCACGGCCCATGTCCAGGTCATGAATGTTCGCCTAGGTCACGATGGGGCTAAATGAACTGGCTGCGGGAGCGTGAGAAGATGAACCCGAAGGAGCTGACGCAGAAGCCATATGGCCTGTTGAACATATGCAAGAAGCAAAAAAGGTTAGCAGTGAAGATTTAATGAGGATATGAATCAAAGAAATTGTGAAGAAATTTTGGCTGAGTTTCCCCTTATCTGGGGATCTGCCAAGAAGAAATAGGAAGTACATCACAACCATAGGGTGAGATGACTCCTAAAAAAGACCATGGGATAGCTCCCAGGCCGCTCCAATAAGCCGCAGAGAAGATGGAAGCTACACCTGTCTTCCCGCCATGCGTGAACAAAAGAGGGGTAGCACAGGGCCCTGCCGCCGTGCCAACAGGCTCGCCGCGGTGAAAGGAGAAGAGGACAGAAGGGGGATAAAACTAGCCGTTGTGCCCAACAAGCCTGCCGTCATGTGCAAGCGAAGGGGAAGAGGGTGGGCTTGCCGCCGTGCCAAGCGAAGGGGGGAGAAAGTGGAGCGGCCGCCGTTCGAATGAGGAATGAGAGGGTTTACCCTCTCTCCTAGGACTTTAAGGCGAAAGCAAAGCGGTGCGCGTCGCAGCTGCCGGATCACGGGGTCCCGCAGGCTTGGACGTCGGATCGAGCGGGTGCTGCCGTGTTACGTGACTAGCCGCTGGATCGAGCCTAGGCCGCCGTACCAATGGCCTCTAACGGACATTTTGCTATCAGATCAGACCTATAGGCCCATTTAAGCAACTTTATCAACGCAAGGCCCATTAAATGGACCTGATCTAATCCACTGGCTTTGAGTTAGCCCTAGAAGCTGCAAATGCAAGACAAGTGGGTGAATGACTGATCAACGGTCGAATAATACACCCACATGCCCCATGTCACTTGTCCCTCGCTTACGTCGCCAATGGGTGGGGGGCATTTGTTGACACCTGAAAAATTAGTATACAGAAAAAAAGAACATAAGTCTAAAGCCCGTGAAATCTCTACACATGTTGCCCGGAGTTCAAAAGTTTTCATGAAAAACCCAGGTCCACTGATCTCGATATTATTATACATCGGGAGGAGCTAGTTGTATCACAATATCACACCCGGTCGCGCCTCCTCAGCAAAGCTGCTACCCGGCAAACCATCATCCGTCACCAGGGCGATTGAAGTCGAACAAATCACTAAACTATCCATCAGACATCCCCAAGCAACCATCTGCCTGCTTAAGCTCCCCAACAACCTCCTGATCATCAAGAATGATTGCGATACAGTTGGAACTATCTCCAAGAAGACGGTTCTCGAAGGAAAGCATCACTGCACTTCGAAGGCGTGTAGACGAATTACTCAAAAGCTGCTGAGTGCTATTAAGACATGTGAAGCATGGGCTGAACAAAGAAGAAGAGATGTTTAAATGAAATGGAGAGGCTCAAGTGGACCAAGAGGAGCAACTGGGCCAAAGCAAGCCATCATACACAAGTGGACCTGGCGGCCCAATGCCATCCAGCGGCCAAGCCTGGTCAGGCGGCCAGGAAGGCGCGCCTCTTTGGCCACCGTATCCCATCTCTGCCGCTGTATCAAAGAGCAAAAACCCCTATAAAACCCCCATTTTGGAAGACTTGAAGAGAGAAGAAACAGAAAAGAAAAGAAACGGAAGAGAGAAAAAATAGAAGGAAGAAAGAAGAAAAAGAGAGCACGAGAAGAAAAAAGCAATTGAGAAGAAAAAAGATAGCAGAGAGAAACAGTGGTAGTAAGGAGGAAATTGGAGAGAAAAGAAAAGAGGGAAGAGAGTGGAGGATTGGCAAGGTTGCCTTATTCATTTCGAAGGTCGATGCAAATGTGCATCGACCTTCTAAATGAATAAGGTAGATGTGCACCGACCTTCTATGTGCACAAGGCAAATGTGCACTGACCTTCTATATGAACAAGGCAGATGTGCACCGACCTTTTATATGCACAAGGCAAATGTGCACTGACCTTCTATATGAACAAGGCAGATGTGCATCGACCTTTTATGTGCACAAGGTAAATGTGCGCTGACCTTCTATATAAACAAGGCAGATGTGCACCGACCTTTGTAAGCAACAATGCCAATATGCACTAGAGAGGGGGATTTCTGTAGCCCACCCAAAGAGCAGCCCAACAAGACCCAACAGGGTCTAACGAGGCAAGCTCACTCGAGTGATAGCCCATGGGGCCCACTCAGGAAAGAAAAGCCCAATGAACAAACACTCGAGGAACCAACTCTCCCCGGCGGCCCCTAGGCTCGGAGGGCCCGAGTGATGGTCAGGTCACAAGGTGGGTCCGGTCCAAGCCGTTTCCCCGCCCGGGAAAGACAGGCGTTAGCCGACCTACCCGACCCTTCTTTCACAGAGCTATGCTCATCGCCCGGACAGGGCTGGCGTTTTAGGAGCTCGGCCGGACCAGACATTATCTGTTCATGCTGCCGTTAAGAGTCCCCAACGGACAGGGGAATCAAGAAGCCGCCAGACTTTAAGGCGATAACGCTCCCACGATAAAGGCCATGAAAGCCCACGTTGAGGACGTAACTCCCGCCGGAGACCCCTCAGCTCACAGGACTCCTGACGGCGGCATACTATTTAAACCAGGGCTACCCTCCGGTGGAAGGAAAGAAGAAGAAGAAGAAGAGAAAAGGGAGCCATTAAGGCACTCACACTCGAAACCCCTGAGCAATCTGCTTCACCCCTTTGGTGGAGAGGAATCTCGCGCACCTGCTTTTCTCCTCCCCATCGTTGCTTCCACCACAGCTCTACTGACTTAGCCATCGGAGGGTTTTGCCCTAGGGAAACCCCCTGGGCCCTCTGATATGTTTCCCTGTCTTGCAGTTCATCTTCTGGTGATCCACAGCCCGCTCAGGACTCAGCGCGAGATTTCGCCTCTTCATCTGGCGCCGTCTGTGGGAAACGCACGAAGAGCCAAGATGGTGAGAAGAAGCTCAGGGAGGAGATCCGCCGTCGAGAAGGGTAAGGCCGTGGTGGCGGCAGGAGATGGCCTTTCTAGGGCCTCGCAGAACCGTCCCTCCAACGCCAGCGTGCCCACCAATGGGCCGCCGCCCCCCCCCCCCCCCCGACGGTGACAGGGGTACGCCCCAACGGTGGCGACGAGGTCTTCCAGGCCCTCAATAAGAAGCTTGACGTCCTCGTGGAGCTCATGAGGGCCCAGGCGGCAAGGGATGCCAAGTCTCACGCCCCGTTCGGGAGCCCCCCCCCCCCCCGTCGAAGTGCGTCCCAGCATACCGCTGGGGGCCGCTTCACCCTCCGCGGTCAACAGCTCATCCGCAACAACGCAGGAGGACCCTCACAAGCTCCGCCCCCGGAGCAAGAGGCTTCCTCCACACCCAGAAAAGGGAAACTGGGGGCGAGGCCTCCACGCCCGAGCGTCGGCGGTCTTGAGGATCACCACGACGCTCCCCCCAGTCCCACGGCGCGACCACAGCCGGAACTATCCCTCCGGCTGAGAGATTTTGAAAGACGTTTTGCAGAGCAAGAGCGCACCCTCCGCGCCCTGCAGAAGACCTCTCTCCGGAGGATGAGGAGAAATCCCCTTTTTCCGAATACATCTTGAAGGCAGAGGTGTCTCCCAGAACCTCCATTCCGACCTTCAAGCTCTATGATGGCCAGGGCGACCCAGCCGACCACTACGACAGCTTCGACGCCCTGGTGACTCTGCATGGAACACCGGATCCTATTAAATGCTGAGCCTTTGCGGCCACCCTGGTCCAAGGCGCTCAGGCATGGTTCCGGGCCCTCGCCCCTGGGTCCATCCGGGACTTCAGGCAATTCGGGCGAGTCTTCAAGGAGAGCTTCGCCGGAAGCGCCCCCCCAAGGTCAGTAGCGGGGCTCCTGGCCCTCAAACAGGCACAAGGGGAAAGGCTCCGGGCTTATGTCCACCGATTTAAATCGGAAGCCCTCAGAATTCCCCGCCAGGATGTGGCCTCGGCCACGACTGCTCTGACCAGGGGCACCCGGGACGAGAATCTCCGCGGCGAACTGGTCCTCCACCCTCCCTCGACCCTTGCCGAGCTAGTGACTCTGGCACTGTGCCATGCCGAGTGCGAAGAAGTACTAAGCGCCTGCCGAGACACAATCGGCTCGGGTCGGGAGGGGTACAAAAAGCGGGCCTCCGAGCCAAACCCTGGCTCGGGCAAGAAGCGCGATTGGGAAGGAGAGCGCAAGCGGAAGTATGAGCGGTACACCCCGTTGACCACGCCAGTCTACGAGATCTATGAAGACATCAAAGACTCGGGACTCCTCCGCCAGCCCGAACCAATGAGATCGAAGAACCGCAAGCGCGACAGGCATTGCCTGTTCCACGGCGACCACGGGCACCATACCGGCGACTGTCACCAGCTCCAGGATGAGATCGAACGTCTCATCTGTCAGGGGCACCTGGCCCGGTTTACAGCTGGGCGCAAAGAAGACCGAGACGCCGCCGAGGAGATCGACAACGCCCCCCGAGGGGTCCACATCAACGTCATCTCCGGAGGAACGGCATCGAGCGGCGACACCAGCCGAGGAAGGAAGTGTCATGCCGAGCGGGCCAGCCGGGTCTCAGAGCCCTCAGGGGGCCCGCCGAGGGAGCCCCAGGTCAAAGTCTTCTCCGACCAAGACCTGGAAGGGCTAAGCACCCCGCATGATGATGCCCTCGTTATCTCGGCCACAATAAACCATTGTAACGTTGATAGGATTCTGGTTGACAATGGGAGCGCCCCCGATGTATTATCTTATGACTGTTTCCTCAAGATGGGGGAAGACCCATCCAAACTCCGCCCGATCCGAACACCCCTTTGCGGGTTTAACGGCCTGGCCACCTACCCCGAGAGAACCCTAAGCCCACCGGTCACCATCGGCACCGCACCCAAAACCGTTACGGTCATGGTGGACTTCATAGTGATCAAGGGTATGATAGCGTACAACGCCATTTTCGGTCGGAAACTTCTCATCCAAATAAAGGCCGTACCATCTACCTATCACCATAAAATGAAGTTTCCCACCAAAAATGGGTTGGGGGAAGTCCGAGGTCACCAGGCCACGGCTAGAAGGTGCTACAACATCTCGGTGGAAGCCTCAAGGCCGGACGGGGGGGATAAGGGCCCCAAGGGAATCGAAAGGAAGACCGTAACCGCCGAGCCCGGTGGCGAATCGCTAACGGTATTCCTAAACGATGACCCGACCCTCGGAGTAAGGATCGGAGCCGACCTACCACCCAAGGAACAGCAGCAATACAAGGAATTTCTTTCTGAGTACATCCAGGCCTTTGCTTGGTCCGATGATCAACTCCCTGGCATACCAGAGAAGACCGTGATGCACAAGCTCAGCCTCGACCCCACCGTCAGGCCCGTACAGCAACGGAGAAGGAAGCACGCACCCGAGAAGCAGGCGGTCATCAAGGCGTAGGTCACCAAGGGACAAGAGACAGGCCTCTTCAGACCAGTCCTGTACCCTACGTGGCTAGCCAATGTCGTCCTGGTGCCAAAAATCACAGGCAGATGGCGAATGTGCGTTGACTTCACCGATCTGAATAAGGCTACCCCCAAGGACTGCTATCCGCTACCGAGCATCGAACAATTGGTTGACTCAACCTCGGGTAACGAGATACTCAGTTTCCTGGATGCCTATTCAGGTTATCACCAGATCAGAATGAATCCAGAAGACATCGAGAAGACCACCTTCATCACCGACTGCGGCGTGTACTGCTACACTCGGATGCCCTTCGGGTTAAAGAACGCCGGAGCCACATATCAGCGACTGGTAAATCACATGTTCGAGGGACAGCTAGGTCGTAACGTCGAGGCCTATATTGACGACATGCTCGTCAAGACCCCCAAGGCCCAAGACCACTTCACCGACCTCGCCGAAACCTTCGGCACCCTCCTGAAGTACAACATGAAGCTCAACCCCGCCAAGTGCGCCTTTGGAGTAAAATCTGGGAAGTTCCTGTGTTTCCTGGTCACTCAGTGCGGGATCGAAGCCAACCCCGACAAAGTCCAGGCCATCCTGGACATGTGCCCGCCCACGTGCATTAAAGATGTCCAGCGTCTGACAGGGCGTGTCGCCGCTCTCCGCCGTTTCCTGTCCTGTGTGGCCGAACGATGCTTACCCTTCTTCAAACTGATGAGGGGACCCAAGCTAGCATCCGCTACGTTCGCATGGGATGAGGAGTGCCAGAAAGCATTCGCCGAGCTTAAGGAGCTCCTGGCTTCGCCACCGGTGCTCTCCAAGCCCGTCCCCGGCGAAGTCTTGCTGCTCTACCTCTCGGCGACGCCATCCACGGTCAGCTCGGTCCTAGTCAAAAATTACTCGGGGATCGAAAGACCGGTTTACTACACCAGCAAGGTGCTCAATGAGGCCGAACGGAGGTACCCCGCAA
The DNA here is from genome assembly GCA_022559845.1 of Amorphophallus konjac. Classification (NCBI taxonomy): domain Eukaryota; kingdom Viridiplantae; phylum Streptophyta; class Magnoliopsida; order Alismatales; family Araceae; genus Amorphophallus; species Amorphophallus konjac. The sequence continues at coordinate 277,915,505 of CM040124.1, read as the reverse complement.
TCTAGAAACTCGTGCTAGCGTTGGTCACCTACACGAGGCGTCTCCGCCCCTACTTCCAGGGGCACCCCATCACCGTGCTAACCGGCGAGCCGTTGAAGAAGATTCTGGCCCACCCCTAGGCCTCAGGGCGACTCGTCAAATGGGCCATTATGCTCGGGGCCTACGACATCTCGTACCGACCGCGATCAGCAATCAAAGGCCAAGCTCTCGCCGACTTCATAGTCGAAAGCACCGTCCCCACCGAGGACAGGCCTCCGACCACGACCGGGCCACCCTGGGAACTGTTCGTCGATGGATCGTCCAATTCGGCAGGCAGCGGTGCGGGGATCCTCCTGAGGTCCCCCGAAGGGATAGAGCTACAGTACGCCTTAAAATTCAACTTTCAGGCGTCCATCAATGCTTCCGAATATGAGGCCCTTATCTCGGGAGCACGCATGGCCCGACGGCTGGGGGTCGAGCGAGTCAGGATCCACACCGACTCTCAACTAGTCGTAGGTCAGGTCAACGGTGAGTATGAAGCTCGGGAGGCACCCATGATCAAATAGCTTCAGTTGGTCCGGAGCCTGGCCCAACAGTTCGAGGGATTTGAGGTAGTCTAGATAGCTCGGGAGCAAAACTCTCGGGCGGACGCCCTCTCTCGATTGGCCTCCTCCCTAGACCCGGAAGGTACACGATCGGTCCTCCTAGAAGAGCTAGAGCGCCCGAGCATCGACACGGAGCTCCTCGCTGTTGACTCGGCCACTCCAAGTGACTGGCGCTCCCCCTACCTGTCCTGGCTACAAGACTCCCAAGAGCCCTCCGACCCTCGAGAAGCCCGCCGAATGAAGTATCAAGCTCGGCGCTTCTTCGTCCTCGACAACACCCTCTACCGAAGATCATTCTCCGGTCCCCTCCTGAAGTGCCTCGGTCCCGACGAGGCAGGCCGAGCCATCCAAGAGATTCATGAAGGCCTGTGCGGAGCGCACTCAGGGGCAAGGTCGCTGGCCAGAATCCTGTTACGACAAGGGCACTGGTGGCCCACCCTGCAGCGCGACTGCTCGGCCTATGTTCAACAGTGCGACTGGTGCCAGCGTTTCGACCATTTGGTCCATCAGCCAGCCACGGAACTCGTCACCCTAGCCGAGCCTTACCCTTTCGCTCGGTGGGGAATCGATATCCTTGGGCCATTCCCAACCGCCCAGTCCCAGAAGAAGTTCATCGTCGTCGCCATCGACTACTTCACCAAGTGGATCGAGGCCGAGGCTACGGCCAGGATCACCGAGACAGTCGTTTGGGGCTTTGTTTGGAAATCGATCATTTGCCGCTTTGGCATCCCCCGAGTGATAGTAAGTGATAACGGTCGGCAATTCGACTCTCGGTACCTCCGAGACAGATGCGCCGACCTAAATATCCGCAACCACTTCACTTCGGTCGCCCACCCTCAGGCCAACGGGCTGGTTGAAAATGCCAACAAGACTATCTTGAAAGGCATAAAAACCAGACTCGGCAAGGCTAAGGGTAGCTGGCTCGAGGAATTGCCTAGCGTACTGTGGTCACACCGAACAACCCCCAGGACGGCAACCGGTGAAAGCCCTTTTCAGTTGGTATACGGCACCGAAGCCGTCGTTCCATTGGAGATCGCCAATCCGTCTCTCCGAGTGATCAGCTTCTCACTCGAGGGAAATGGGCAAAAGTTGCTCGAGAACCTCGACCTGGCAAGCGAACTCCGAGAGATCGTGAATGTTCGGGCAACGGAGTACCAGCGCCGCCTCACTCGGTACTACAACGCCAAAGTCCGAGACATACGTTTCCAACCGGGGGACTTCATCCTCAGGAAGGCCGAAGCCTCTCGACCACTAGAGGCGGCGGGCAAGCTATCCCCCAATTGGGAAGGCCCCTACCGAGTGGTCGAGACGCTCGGAAAAGGTGCGTACAGGTTAGCGACAATGGAAGGGGAACCTATTCCCCGGACATGGAACACAGCCGCACTACGCAGATTCTACTTTTGAAATTGTACAGCAAAATGGACGGAATAAATCTCTGTTATTTTCATTCCAAACCATTGGTACATCAGGTAGGCAAATGCCAGTACATCACATAGCAAAAACAAAACAAAAAATCCGTCTAACATCGCTTCAAAGGGTCATCGCTCGACTGACTCGGTCTTGATCTCCTCGCGTCTAGCCACTGACTCTGCCTCGTGCGGAAACTGGCTCAGACAAAAGGTGGTCGAGCCAGTTGGCTCGGATGGCCCGTGACAAAGGTGACAGAGGGACTTCAGGAGGAAGGCCACCTTTAAATGTTGAGGAAGGCTACCTCCCATGTTGGCAACAACCAGGAAAAAGGAGCACCGTGAAGGCCTCCCCTCTTCCAATCTGCCAACTCCTTGGAAGGAAGGAGAGAGCAAGCAGCCCCCGAAGAGTGAAAGAAATGAAGAGCAGAAGAGGGAGAAAGAGGCTGCAGACGGAGGAAGGCCTCGGTGAGGAGGGAGCTTGATACGCCTCCTCCCCTCACACGGAGGGAAGTGACGGCAGACTCCCCTGATGCCCCCATCCGTCCTCTGCCTCGGCGTCCACCCGGAAGCCTCGCCTGAGCTACGGAGAGGCCACGGCGTGCTTCCGCACGCCGAAGTCCTCCCCAGATCTGCGCGCCGACCGTAGGACCCATCTCGTGCACGCGCGGCGACCGTGGGATCCGTTCAACATTACAAGACAGCGGGAGCCCGCCGCTCCCCGTCGTTGGCGGCATCGCCCTCCGAAGGATCCTCCATGCTCCGAATGCAAAGGCACAACGCAGAGTGAAAAAGAAGGAACGAGGAAAGACTGTTAGAGAAAATCCCAAGCAGTGGAGAGGAAAGGGTGCCTTTCGGTCCTTCTTATAGGCCAAAGGAGGCTACACGCCTTAAATGACCCCCCCTCGGAAACACGCCAAAGGATTTCTCCCTTGAACAGTCACCTCCAACTCCTCGTTTCCCGCCCTAGCGGGATTCACGAAGCGGCCTGACATTCAAAGCATGAGGGAACAGAAGGACGCCCCGTCAGAAGCCTACCAAAACAACGTGTGAAAACCGTGCAGGACATATCGGCACCTCCCAACTACTCAAGATCCGCCAACCAAATCACGGCAAGGACAGTACTCAAACAGAGCAAGTCATTTATTATCACACCAAAAGGAAACCCTCTAAAAAGAGGAAAGAGAGACAAAAAGGGAAAGAGGGAAAATACATCAGGCCTCGGGCCCACTTTGACGTTCGAGACCGGCGGAAGGAGACCCGTCACCCCCGGCGCCTTCGGTGACGGCCGGCTCGGACACTGACCTCGCCTGTGCGAGAACTGTCCCGGTCGTGAGCCCTCCCGAGACGCCCGGAGCCGGTGACCCTGACGGAGGCGACCCCTCCGAACCTTCCCCAACCGACGAAGAAGAGCTGGAAACCGACTCATCCGAGTCATAACACTGGCCAAAGGGGAACTCGATCGCGGAGTTTTGTTCATTGGCACAGTCTACCACCCGGTGATAGCCCTGCTTGAACCCCTTTTCGAGCACCCCGGCGTAGTGCTACCTCGTAATAGGGTAGGGCGGCTTCCACTAGGTCGGCCGAGTAAGCATCCAAGCTCCTGTAACGCTCGATTGCCTCCGCCTCGATCTGCCCCGCCCTTCCGACGAGCTCGACCATAGCCCGCTCCGCCTCGGCCGCACGCTCCTCTGCCCGGGCCCGGTCCACCTCAGCCTCAGCTCAGAGACGCTCCGCCATCTCCACCCGATCTAGCAGCTCGGCACGTTCAAGCTCCCAGCGATTGTCTAGCTCTAGGCGACGCAGACGCTCCTTCTCCAGGGATCGGCTTTCCCTCTCAAGAGACTCTCGGGTCTTGGCGAGCTGTTCGGTCAGCACCCCGGCTTCCAGTCGGCTCGCCCGCGCCACCTCCCGGAACGCGGAGAACTCCTGTCGGAGCCCCTCATGCTCCCCCTTGAGTCGGGCCAGTTTCCTCTCGCATCCCCCAAGGGTCCAGGCAAGGTTCGACCGCTCCGCCTCCGTCCGTGCGTGCGCCTCCGCCATCAAAGCCGCCGACCGAGCTATGACCAGGCCACCCTCCATCAGAACATCAAGGAGCCCGGGGGGGGGGGGTATTGCGCCTTTCTCCCCCTTCGTCCTTGCGGCAATCGACCGACAGACCCGATACAGGTCGCCCGTAATGCCGAGCCTTTCCAAGGGCTCCGGCAGAGGGGACCGCTCCGCCCGGGGCACCCCGCCAGAAGGCTCTGCTCGAGCGACGGGACCGGCCGCCTCGCGCGCCACGGTCGGTTGGGGTTGCCACACCTCCCCGGGGGAACCCCCAACCTCGACCGGTGCCGCGGGACCGACCGCACCGGGAGCTCCAAGCACCTGGGGCTGCAACGCCCTAGCGGGCGAACCCCCAGCCCTGCCTGTCTCGGCCCGCACCTCGCTGGCCGGCCGACCCCCGGGCCTCAGCGTCAGCTACTTCAGCATCGGCCCCCTCTACCCCTGTGGGGGGTAGAGCCGACCTATCGCCGCCCTCTGAAGGTCCCCCGATCTCCTCGGCCCCCTCTCGCCTGGCAAGTGGGGGAGCTAGCCTCAAGGGGTCGGCCCCATCTTGCCCCCGAGAGGGGAGTGCCGCCAAGCCGGAGTCACCCCCGGCGGTAGGAGGGAGACCTGCCTTCTTGGCCCGTTTCTTGGCCTTCGCGGCCTCCCGCAACCTTCCCACCATGGGATCCTTGCGCTTCGTACCAGCTGGCCGTGAAGACCCCCCGGGGGCCACCCCCTTTCCCTTATCCCGGGCTTGGGCGCGACCCGCAGGAGCCTCTGGTTCGTCGGTCACCGAGTCACCTTCTCCCAGATCGATGACCTCAGCAGTTTCCTCCAGAGGTTCCCGCCTCACGTCTGCAACAAAGAAAGAAGACCCGGTCAGGAGAAGAAAAGTAACTACCACCCCAGGAGAAGAACCTCGAGAGCGGTACCTGTCGACGTCAACCGCGTAAGCAAACACCGTTCGATGTTCTCCGGCGTCACCAGCTCCTCAGTCGATTGGCGGTTATCCAGCAGACAGGCGGCCTGCCGCTCCACGTGGGGAGGGAACTCCTCCTGGCGAGGAGGAAGATTCGGGTGAAAGTTGGGCGAGACCAGGCATCTCCAAAACTCATCCGTCGCCTCCGCCTTCACCCAGAAGAATTGGGTCTTCCACCCCTTGTGCGAGGAATCCTTCGCAGCGAGGGAGATGCAACTCCTGTTCCTCCTCGCCTGGATGAAGTAGAAGCCCTTCCCCGCCGACGGGTGCGCCTTCAACTCGAAAAAATAATGAAAGAGGTCCAAGGAAGGAAAAATGTCGTGCTGACGACAGAGAATCCGAAAGGCAGAGAGGAGGAGATACGAGTTGGCCACCAACTGAATAGGCGCCAACCGGAAAAACTCGAGAAGCTGGAGTACAAGGGGCTCGAAGGGGAGGCGGAACCCGCTCTTCCAAGCCAGAAGGAAAGTGCAAATGTGCCCCGTACGGCTATCCAGACTCATCTCATACGGGGCGGCGGTAGCGAAGCTATACCTGAGAGGCAAGCGAAAGCGATGCTCCAGCTTCCTCACCTCGGCCTCCCCCAACTCACTGTAGTTGGGGACGGGCTCCCGCCTCACCTGCCCGATTTCCAAAGGCAGACCAGCCATCGAGCCGGAAGATGATCCCTCGCACGAACTCGAAGACACTGGAGGGGAAGGAAGTTACCGGACCGCCTCCGCGGTTATCCTCGCCAACTCCTCAAACGCCGCTACAAGACTTCGCGCCTCCTCTGTGCCCTCACGGCGCATCAAGGAGCCCCAAAAGCAAAGAAGCTAAGGAAAGCCCAAAACCCTGGAAAGCCTAGAACGACGAATAGTGCCCAACGCCTATAAAACCCTAGAGGGAGGCGACGCGTCATTCCGTGCTCCGAGAAAGGGGGGGCCCCTTCGTTTCAAATCCGTCAGGATCATCATTATGGGCCCAGGCGACCACTACACGTGGCCCTACAATGTCAACAGAATTCCACCCACCTGAGCCACGTCGGTCCAAAGCCTCAAAAACTACTCGACCGAGCCTTCATGGCTCGGGAGTAGGAGGGGGACAAGTGGAGAGGGGGATTTCTATAGTCCACCCAAAGAGCAGCCCAACAAGACCCAACAGGGTCCAACGAGGCAAGCTCACCCGAGTGATAGCCCACGGGGCCCACTCAGGAAAGAAAAGCCCAATGAACAAACACTCGAGGAACCAACTCTCCCCGGCGGCCCCTAGGCTCGGAGGGCCCGAGTGATGGTCAGGTCACAAGGTGGGTCCGGTCCAAGCCGTTTCCCCGCCCGGGAAAGACAGGCGTTAGCAAACCTACCCGACCCTTCTTTCACCGAGCTATGCTCATCGCCTGGACAGGGCTGGTGTTTCAGGAGCTCGGCCGGACCAGACATTATCCATTCATGCTGCCGTTAAGAGTCCCCAACGGACAGGGGAATCAAGAAGCCGCCGGACTTCAAGGCGATAATGCTCCCACGATAAAGGCCATGAAAGCCCACGTTGAGGACGTAACTCCCGCCGGAGACCCCTCAGCTCACAGGACTCCTGACGGCGGCATACTATTTAAACCAGGGCTACCCTCCGGTGGAAGGAAAGAAGAAGAAGAAGAAGAGAAAAGGGAGCCATTAAGGCACTCACACTTAAAACCCCTGAGCAATCCGCTTCACCCCTTTGGTGGAGAGGAATCTCGCGCACCTGCTTTTCTCCTCCCCATCGTTGCTTCCACCGCAGCTCTACTGACTTAGCCATCGGAGGGTTTTGCCCCAGGGAAACCCCCTGGGCCCTCTGATACGTTTCCCTGTCTTGCAGTTCATCTTCTGGTGATCCACAGCCCGCTCAGGACTCAGCGCGAGATTTCGTCTCTTCATGCACCAACCTTAGTATGTACAAATGACTATGTTCACTAACCTTTCTGTGCAACAGTGAACATGTGCCTCGACCATAGTCTATACAAATGGTTATGTGCACCGACCTTATGTGCTTACATGCAGACATGCACTGACATTTCTATGCAACAGTGAACATGTGCCTTGACCTTAGTCTGTACAAATGGTTATGTGCATCGAACTTAGTGAGAAACACATACATGAGAAGTTATAAGATACTAAACAGTGGTGCCATAATGAATGGTAGATTCAGAGTATTGTTGCCAAAGCTGAAGATAAAATGTATTGTTGCCAATCATCAAAACTTAATAAGAAATTAATATTCAGATAATCAAGTTAAAGAGGACACAACATGAGACACACATTGTCACACACAACCTCCTCACAACATTCTCCCCCTTTTTGATGATGGCACCACCTTAAACTTTGATATGCATTTTGATGGCAACAATGAATTTATTAAGATCCAGAATTATGTACATTATGTAGAAAATGCAGCTACTGCAATTATCAATCTTTTCCCAAGCTAATATGATATCTCAAAAGAATTTCTCAAAGAAAGTCTCTCCCCCTATGCCCTTTGCGTACCCCATTAAAAACCCATCACAAACTGAAAGGCGAAATCTCGCGCTACGTCCTGAGCGGGCCGTGGATCACCAGAAGATGAACTGTAAGATAGGGAAACGCGTCAGAGGGCCCAGGGGATTTCCCTAGGGCGAAACCCTCCGATGGCTAAGTCAGTAGATCTGTGGTGGAAGCAATGAAGGGAGGTGAAGCGGATTGCTCAGGAGTTTTGCCTTCTTTTTTTATCTTTTTTTTTCTCCACCGGAGGGTAGCCCTGGTTTTAAGTAGTGTGCCACCTTCAGGAGTCCTGTCAGCTGGGGGGTCTCTGGCGGGAGTTACGTCCTCAACGTGGGCTTTCATGGCCTTTATCGTGGGGGCGTTATCGCCTTGAAACCCGGTGGCTGGTTGATTCCCCTGTCCGTTGGGGACTCTTAAAGGCAGCGCGAACGGCTAGCGTCCAGTCCGAGCTCCTGAAACGCCAGCCCTGTCCGTTGGGGAGGATAGCTCGGTCAAAGGAGGGGTCGGATAGGTCGGCTGGCGCCTGTCTCTCCCGAGCGGAAAAACCGCCTGGGCCGGACCTTCCTTGTGACCTGACCATCACTTGGGCCCTCCGAGCCTAGGGGCCGCCGGGGAGGGTTGGTTCCTCGAGTGTCTGTTTATTGGGCTTTTCTTCCCTGAGTGGGCCCCGTGGGCTATCACTCGGGTGAGCTTGCCTCGTTGGACCCTATTGAGTCTTGTTGGGCTGCTCTTTGGGTGGGCTACAGAAATCCCCCTCTCCACTTGTCCCCCTCCTACTCCCGAGCCATGGAGGCTCGGTTGAGTAGTTTTTGAGGCTTTGGACCGGCGTGGCTCAGGTGGGTGGAATTCCGTTGGTGTTTATGGTGCCACGGGGAGTGGTCGCCTGGGCCCGTAATAATGATCCTGACGGATTTGAACTGAAGGGGCCCCCCTTTTCCTCAGAGCACGGAACGACGCGTCGTCTCCCTCCCGGGTTTTATAGGCGTTGAGTGCTGTTCGTCGTTCTAGGCTTCCAGGGTTTCGGGCTTTCCTTAGTTTCTTGGCTTTCGGAGCTTCTTGATGCGGTTGGACCTGCGGCATCGGTCGAGGTTGGGGGTTCGCCCGGGGAGGCGTCGCAACCCCAACCGACCGTGGTGCGCGAGGTGGCCGGTCCCGTTGCTCGAGCAGAGCCCTCTGGCGGAGTGCCCCGGGCGGAGCGGTCTCCTTTGCCGGAGCCCTTGGAAAGGCTCGGCATTACGGGCGACCTATATCGGGTCTGCCGATCGATTGCCGCGAGGACGAAGGGGGGAGAAAGGCGCAATACCCCCCCCCCCCCCCCGGGCTCCTCGATGTTCTGATGGAAGGCGGCCTGGTCATAGCTCGGTCGGCGGCTTTGATGGCGGAGGCGCACGCGCGGACGGAAACGGAGCGGACGAACCTTGCCTGGACCCTCGGGGGATGCGAGAGGAAGCTGGCCCAACTCAAGGGGGAGCATGAGGGACTCCGGCAGGAGTTCTCCGCGTTCCGAGAGGTGGCGCGGGCGAGCCGACTGGAGGCTGAGGTGCTGACCGAACAGCTCACCAAGACCCGAGAGTCTCTTGAGAGGGCAAGCCGATCCTTGGAGGAGGAGCGTCTGCATTGCCTCGATCTGGACAATCGCTGGGAGCTCGAGCGTGCCGAGCTGCTAGATCGGGCGGAGATGGCGGAGCGTCTCCGAGCTGAGGCTGAGGTGGACCGGGCCAGGGCAGAGGAACGTGCGTCCGAGGCGGAGCGGGCGCGGGTCGAGTTCGTCGGTAGGGCGGGACAGATCGAGGCAGAGGCAATCGAGCGTTACAGGAGCTCGGATGCTTACTCAAACGACATGTTGGAAGGCACCCTTTCCTCTCCACCGCTTTGGATTGTCTCTAACAGTCTTTCCTTGCTCCTTCCTTTTCACTCCGCGTTGTGCCTTTGCATCCGGAGCATGGAGGATCCTTCGGAGGGCGATGCCGCCGACGACGGGGAGCGGTGGGCTCCTGCTGTCTTGTGAGGTTGAACGGATCCCACGGTCGCCGTGCGTGCACGAGATGGGTCCGACGGTCGCCGCGCGGATCTGGGGAGGACTTTGGCATGTGGAAGCACGCCGTTGGCCTCTTCTTGGCTCCGGCGAGGCTTCCGGGTGGACGTCGAGGCGGAGGACGAATGGGGGCATCAGGGGAGTCTGCCGTCACTTCCCTCCGTGTGAGGGGAGGAGGCGTATCTGGCTCCCTCCTCACCGAGGCCTTCCTCCGTCTGCAGCCTCTTTTTCCCTCTTCTGCTCTTCATTTCTTTCACTCTTCGGGGGCTGCTTGCTCTCTCCTTCCTTCCAAGGAGTTGGCAGTTTGGAAGAGGGGGGGCCTTCACGGCGCTCCTTTTTCCCGGTTGTTGCCAACTTGGGTGGTAGCCTTCCTCAACGTTTAAAGGTGGCCTTCTCCTGAAGTCCCTCTGTCACCTTTGTCACGGGCCATCCAAGCCAACTGGCTCGACCACCTCTTGTCCGAGCCAGTTTCCGCACGAGGCAGAGTCAGTGGCTAGATGCGAGGAGATCAAGACCAAGTCAGTCAAGCGATGACCCCTTGAAATGATGTTAGATGGACTTTTGCTTTGTTTTTGCTATGTGATGTACTTGCATTTGCCTACCTGATGTACCAACGGTTTGGAATGAAAAGAACAGGAATTTTATTCTGTCCATCTCGCTGTACAATTTCAAAAGTAGAATCTGCGTAGTGCGGCTGCGTTCCACGTCCGAGGAATAGGCTCCCCTTCCATTGTCGCTAACCTGTACGCACCTTTCCCGAGCGTCTCGACCACTCGGTAGGGACCTTCCCAGTTGGGGGATAGCTTGCCCGCCGCCTCCAGTGGTCGAGAGGCTTCGGCTTTCCTGAGGACGAAGTTCCCCGGTTGGAAACGTCTGTCTTGGACCTTGGCGTTGTAGTATCGAGTGAGGCGGCGCTGGTACTCCGTTGCCCGGACGTTCGCGATCTCTCGGAGTTCGCTTGTCAGGTCGAGGTTCTCGAGCAATTTTTGCCCGTTGGCCTCGGGTGAGAAGCTGATCACTCGGAGAGACGGGTTGGCGATCTCCAACGGAACGACGGCCTCGGTGCCATATACCAACTGAAAGGGGCTTTCACCGGTTGCTCTCCTGGGGGTTGTTCGGTGCGACCACAGTACGCTAGGCAATTCCTCGAGCCAGCTACCCTTAGCCTTGCCGAGTCTGGTTTTTATGCCTTTCAAGATAGTCTTGTTGGCATTTTCAACCAGCCCGTTGGCCTGAGGGTGGGCGACCGAAGTGAAGTGGTTGCGGATATTTAGGTCGGCGCATCTGTCTCGGAAGTACCGAGAGTCGAATTGTCGACCGTTATCGCTTACTATCACTCGGGGGATGCCAAAGCGGTAAATGATCGATTTCCAAACGAAGCCCCAAACGACTGTCTCGGTGATCCTTGCCGTAGCCTCGGCCTCGATCCACTTGGTGAAGTAGTCGATGGCGACGATGATGAACTTCTTCTGGGACTGGGCCGTTGCGAATGGCCCAAGGATATCGATTCCCCACCAAGCGAAAGGGTAGGGCTCGGTTAGGGTGACAAGTTCCGTTGCCGGCTGATGGACCAAGTGGTCGAACCGCTGGCATCGGTCGCACTGTTGAACATAGGCTGAGCAGTCGCACTGCAGGGTGGGCCACCAGTACCCCTGTCGTAACAGGATTCGGGCTAGCGACCGGGCCCCTGAGTGCGCTCCGCACAGGCCTTCATGAATCTCTTGGATGGCTCGGCTTGCCTCGTCGGGACCGAGGCACTTCAGGAGGGGACCGGAGAATGATCTTCGGTAGAGGGCATTGTCGAGGACGACGAAGCGCCGAGCTTGATACTTCATTCGGCGGGCTTCCCGAGGGTCGGAGGGCTCTTGGGAGTCTTGTAGCCAGGACAGGTAGGGGGAGCGCCAGTCACTTGGGGTGGCCGAGTCAGCAGCGAGGAGCTCCGTGTCGATGCTCGGGCGCTCTAGCTCTTCTAGGAGGACCGATCGTGTACCTTCCGGGTCTAGGGAGGAGGGCAATCGAGAGAGGGCGTCCGCCCGGGAGTTTCGCTCCCGAGCTATCCGGACTACCTCAAATCCCTCGAACTGTTGGGCCAGGCTCCGGACCAGCTGAAGGTATTTGATCATGGGTACCTCCCGAGCCTCATACTCGCCGTTGACCTGACCTGTGACTAGTTGAGAGTCGGTGTGGATCCTGACTCCCTCGACCCCCAGCCGTCGAGCCATGCATGCTCCCGAGATAAGGGCCTCATACTCAGAAGCGTTGTTGGACGCCTGAAAGTTGAATTTTAAGGCGTACTGTAGCTCTATCCCTTCGGAGGACCTTAGGAGGATCCCCGCACCACTGCCTGCCGAATTGGACGACCCATCGACGAACAGTTCCCAGGCTGGCTCGGTCGCGGTCGGAGGCCTGTCCTCGGCAGGGATGGTGCTTTCGGCAATGAAGCCGGCGAGCGCTTGGCCTTTGATTGCTGATCGCGGCTGGTACGAGATGTCGTAGGCCCCGAGCATGATGGCCCATTTGACGAGTCGCCCCGAGGCCTCGGGGTGGGCCAGAATCTTCTTCAGCGGCTCGTCGGTTAGCACGGTGATGGGGTGCCCCTGGAAGTAGGGGCGGAGGCGCTTCGCGGAGGTGACCAACTCTAGCATGAGTTTCTCGGTTGCGGGGTACCTCCGTTCGGCCCCACTGAGCACCTTGCTGGTGTAGTAGACCGGTCTTTCGATTCCTCAGTCATTTCTGACCAGGACCGAGCTGACCGTGGATGGCGTCGCCGAGAGGTAGAGCAGCAGGACTTTGCCTAGGACGGGCTTGGAGAGCACCGGTGGCGAAGCCAGGAACTCCTTAAGCTCGGCGAATGCTACCTGGCACTCCTCATCCCATGTGGACGTAGCAGATGCCAGCTTGGGCCCCCTCATTAATTTGAAGAAGGGCAAGCATCGTTCGGCCGCACGGGACGGGAAACGGCTGAGAGCGGCGACACGCCCCGTCAGACGCTGGACGTCTTTAATGCACGTGGGTGGGCGCATGTCAAGGATGGCCTGGACTTTGTCGGGGTTGGCCTCGATCCCGCGCTGAGTGACTAGGAAACCCAGGAACTTCCCGGATTTTACTCTGAAGGCGCACTTGGCGGGGTTGAGCTTCATGTTGTACTTCAGGAGGGTGCCGAAGGTTTCAGCAAGGTCGGCGAAGTGGTCTTGGGCCTTGGGAGTCTTGACGAGCATGTCATCGATGTAAGCCTCGACGTTCTGGCCTAGTTGTCCCTCGAACACGTGGTTTACCAGCCGCTGATATGTGGCTCTGGCGTTCTTTAACCCGAAGGGCATCCGGGTGTAGCAGTACACGCCGCAGTCAGTGATGAAGGCTGTCTTCTCGACGTCTTCTGGATTCATTCTGATCTGGTGATAACCTGAATAGGCATCTAGGAAACTGAGTATCTCGTTGCCCGAGGTTGAATCAACCAATTGGTCGATGCTCGGTAGCGGGTAGCAGTTCTTGGGGGTAGCCTTATTCAGATCGGTGAAGTCCACGCACATTCGCCACTTGCCTGTGGTTTTTGGCACCATGACAACATTGGCTAGCCACGTAGGGTACAGGACTGGCCTGAAGAGGCCTGTCTCTTGTCCCTTGGTGACCTGCGCCTTGATGATCGCATGTTTCTCGGGCGCATGCTTCCTTCTCCGTTGCTGTACGGGCCTGACGGTGGGGTCAAGGCTGAGCTTGTGCATCACGGTCTCCCCTGGTATGCCAGGGAGTTGATCATCGGCCCAAGCGAAGACCTGAGCGTACTCAAAAAGAAATTTCTTGTATTGTTGCTGTTCCTTAGGTGGTAGGTCAGCTCCGATCCTTACTCTGAGGGTCGGGTCATCGTTTAGGAACACCGTTAGCAACTCGCCACCGGGCTCGGCGGTTACGGTCTTCCCTTAGATTCCCTTGGGGCCCTTATCCCCTCCGTCCGGCCTTGAGGCTTCCACCGAGATGTTGTAGCACCTTCTAGCCGTGGCCTGGTTACCTCGGACTTCCCCCAACCCATTTTTGGTGGGAAACTTCATTTTTTGGTGATAGGTAGATGGTACGGCCTTCATTTGGCTGAGAATTTTCCGGCCGAAAATGGCGTTGTACGCTATCATACCCTTGATCACTATGAAGTCCACCATGACCGTAACGGTTTTGGGTGGGGTGCCGATGGTGACCGGCAGGCTTAGGGCTCCCTCGGGGTAGGTGGCCAGGCTGTTAAACCCGCAAAGGGGGGTTCGGATCGGGCGGAGGTTGGATGGGTCTTCCCCCATCTTGAGGAAACAGTCATAAGATAATACATCGGGGGCGCTTCCATTGTCAACCAGAATTCTATCTACGTTACAATGGTTTATTGTGGACGAGATGATGAGGGCATCATCATGCGGGGTGCTTAGCCCTTCCAGGTCTTGGTCGGAGAAGACTATGACCTGGGGCTCCCTCGGCGGCCCCCCTGAGGGCTCTGAGACCCGGCTGGCCCGCTCGACATGGCGCTTCCTTCCTCGGCTGGTGTCGCCGCCCGATGCCGTTCCTCCGGAGATGACGTTGATGTGGACCCCTCGGGGGGCGTTGTCGATCTTCTCGGCGACGTCTTTGTCTTCTTTGTGCCCAGCTGCGAACCGGGCTAGGTGCCCCTGACGGATGAGGCGTTCGATCTCGTCCTGGAGCTGGTGACAGTCGCCGGTGTGGTGCCCGTGGTCACCGTGGAACAAGCAATGTCTGTCGCGCGTGCGGTTCTTCGATCTCATTGGTTCGGGCTAGCGGAGGAGTCCCGAGTCTTTGATGTCTTCATAGATCTCGTAGACTGGCGTGGTCAACGGGGTGTTCCGCTCGTACCTCCGTTTACGCTCTCCTTCCCGATCACGCTTCTTGCCCGAACCAGGGTTTGACTCGTGGGCCCGCTTCTTGTCCCCCTCCCGACCCGAGCCGGTTGTGTCTCGGCAGGCGCTGAGCATCTCTTCGCACTCGGCGTGGCGCAGAGCCAGAGTCACTAGCTCGGCAAGGGTCGAGGGAGGGTGGAGGACCAGTTCGTGGCGGAGATTTTCATCCCGGGTGCCCCTGGTCAGAGCGGTCGTGGCTGAGGCCACATCCAGGCGGGGAATTCTAAGGGCTTCCGATTTAAATCGGTGGACATAAGCCCGGAGCCTTTCCCCTTGTGCCTGTTTGAGGGCCAGGAGCCCCGCTACTGACCTCGGGGGGGCGCTTCCGGCGAAGCTCTCCTTGAAGACTCGCCCGAATTGCCTGAAGTCCTGGATGGACCCAGGGGCGAGGGCCCGGAACCACGCCTGAGCGCCTTGGACCAGGGTGGCCGCAAAGGCTCGGCATTTAATGGGATCCGGTGTTCCATGCAGAGTCACCAGGGCGTCGAAGCTGTCGTAGTGGTCGGCTGGGTCGCCCTGTCAATCATAGAGTTTGAAGGTAGGAATGGAGGTCCTAGGAGATACCTCTGCCTTCAAGATGTGCTCGGAGAAAGGGGATTTCTCCTCCTCCTCCGGGAGGGAGGTCTTCTGCAGGGCGTGGAGGGCGCGCTCTTGCTCTGCGAAGCATCTTTTGAAATCCCTCAGCCGAAGGGATAGTTCCGGCTGTGGTCGCGCCGTGGGGCTGGGGGGAGCGTCATGGCGATCCTCAGGACCGCCGGAGCTCGGGCGTGGAGGCCTCACCCCCTGTTTCCCTTTCCTGGGCATGGAGGAAGCCTCTTGCTCCGGGGGTGGAGCTTGCGAGGGTCCTCCCGCGTGGTTGCGGATGAGCTGCTGACCGCGGAGGGTGAAGCGGCCTCCAGCGGTGTGCTGGGACGCACTTCGACGGGGGGGGCTCCCGGACGGGGTGCAAGACCTGGCATCCCTCGCCGCCTGGGCCCTCATGAGCTCCACGAGAACGTCAAGCTTCTTACTGAGGGCCTGGAAGACCTCGACGCCGCCGTTGGGGGATACCCCCGTTGCCATCGGAAGGGGCGGCGGCCCATTGGTGGGGACGCTGGTGTTGGAGGGAGGGCTCTGTGAGGCCCTAGAGGGGTCTTCTCCCGCCGTCACCACGGCCTTACCCTTCTCGACGACGAATCTCCTTCCTAAGCTTCTTCTCACCATCTCGGCTCTTCGTGCGTTTCCCACAGACGGGGCCAGATGAAGAGGCGAAATCTCGCGCTGCGTCCTGAGCGGGCCGTGGATCACCAGAAGATGAACTGTAAGACAGGAAAACGTGTCAGAGGGCCCAGGGGATTTCCCTGGGGCGAAACCCTCCGATGGCTAAGTCAGTAGAGCTGTGGTGGAAGCAATGAAGGGAGGAGGAAAGCTGATGCGCGAGACTCCTCTCCACCAAAAGGGGGGGGGGGTGAAGCGGATTGCTCAGGAGTTTTACCTTCCTTTTTTATCTTTTTTTTTCTCCACCGAAGGGTAGCCCTGGTTTTAAGTAGTGTGCCGCCTTCAGGAGTCCTGTCAGCTAGGGGGTCTCCGGCGGGAGTTACGTCCTCAACGTGGGCTTTCATGGCCTTTATCGTGGGGGCGCTATCGCCTTGAAACCCGGTGGCTGGTTGATTCCCCTATCTGTTGGGGACTCTTAAAGGCAGCGCGAACGGCTAGCGTCCAGTCCGAGCTCCTGAAACGCCAGCCCTGTCCGTTGGGGAGGATAGCTCGGTCAAAGGAGGGGTCGGATAGGTCGGCTGGCGCCTGTCTCTCCCGAGCGGAAAAATGGCCTGGGCCGGACCTTCCTTGTGACCTGACCATCACTCGGGCCCTCCGAGCCTAGGGGCCGCCTGGGAGGGTTGGTTCCTCGAGTGTCTGTTTATTGGGCTTTTCTTCCCTGAGTGGGCCCCGTGGGCTATCACTCGGGTGAGCTTGCCTCGTTGGACCCTGTTGAGTCTTGTTGGGCTGCTCTTTGGGTGGGCTACAGAAATCCCCCTCTCCACAAACCATCAAAAACTGTATTCTCCCTCTTTGCCATCAGCAAACAACGAAATGGTAGAGATAGAGAAAGACAGGATAGCATCAAGAAGGAGGAAAGAGCAAGAGAATTCTGATTGACATTCTGAGTGATAGTTCATTAAGCTAAGCAGACATAGCTCAAATTCTTTAGATATAAGATTCTATATACTGCATTCCTGATAGAATTCGGGTTTAATAGTAATAAAGATTAGAGTGTATCCACTGGACTCTAGAATAAGTCTGCAAAAACTGTTAATACCAATAAACCAGAATCACATTAGACATGAAAGAGTTGGCCTTACTATATCCAACTTGGTCAAAAATCAGTGAATTTCTTTAGGAGTGGCAAGGGTATGTATTGAGGTTAAACAATTTGACATTTCTGAATTTTCACTTTAGGGTTACAGCAGAGGCATTATTTATCTTGTTGTTTCCATAATTTTGAACTGTTAGGTATCACTTATGCCTTTTATCATAAGGGTACACGTTGATTAGACGCCAGTGTTGACATATTTTTCCCTTTCCCCTTTTTGATTATCCTTCCAAATCTGATGTGGCACAGACCAAAGGTGCTAATGAGAGACTCTTTGACCCTAGGACTTAGACCCGCAAGCATACAAGCACTTTCAATGATCTCACGTTAGCAGCTCACGCACACGGCACACACGAGATCACCCGGTGGGGCCGGGGGATGGTGGTGAGGGTTCGAGGTGGGACCCAAGTATTCTAAAGACTAGGTGGGCTTAGGATGACCCCTAAGGGTCTGGGAATTCCCAATTTAGTGGGCAGATGGCACGCCGGGGCGTGGGGTTGGGTGGTTCTCACTCACAATCTGCGGTGGGCACTCAAATCGAGCAATTACGGGTCCGAGCACTCTCTCACCGGCCGACGAGCATAAGAAGCAATACTACACTAGCAAAGCATGGAACACAAGGTAGGGACCTGTCACTCACCTGATTGGTGTGAAGATACTGATCCCGGACGAAGACGAGGGCGAGCGGGGAGGCGTGGGTACGCACCCGCACGCCGCGTCGATGTCGCTTGACCTGAAAATATATAGGGTACAACACTACGCCTCACGCAGGAGGGTGGAATAAGGGATTGGGATTAATGAACTACAGTCAAACACTACCTCCACATAGGGAGGGCTGTAAGCCGGCCAGGCGGGGTGGGGAAAATAAGAGAGAAAAGCCGACTTGCCGAGTTGCACCGATTCTGCTAGCTTCAGGAACAACTGGATAGGTTGCTGATGTTGGCACCGCCACGGGCTCAGCGGAGCTCAGAATTCGACAAAACCACTGCCAAAACTTTCTGCACTGACCAGGGATGACGCTTGAATTTTGAGTGAGCTTCGTGAAGTCGTTGCTGGCCGGGGCAGAGTCTGGAACCGGACTGAGTGGTTCTGTCTCTGTCTGGTTCAGAACTGATGAGGTTGGTTGCAGATGATGCCACGGAGGCTACCGAACTCCGATTTAGACGAAATTGGCGTTGACGTGACCGTGGATGGAGCATATTCCAGAAGAAACTGACGGGACTCCAAAAGGAGGTCGGAGAAGAAACTTCTGATCAGAAGAGTAGGTGGTGGTCCAACCTTGATTAACAGGGAGCAGCCTGCGCACTTCGATGGGAATATTTGGAACTGAGAGCTCGGGAGGGCGATTGACTTCTTTCTTCCTCGTACTGAAAGGGGACTGGTAGTAGTTCCTCTCCTACAAAAATGGCACCCATAGCTTTCCCGAACAGGTCGTGGCGGCCTCTGCTCTCAGCCTCAGATCACCAGCCGGAGTCGGTAAGCGCAGTCTGGCGAGAACGGCTCCTCCAATCAGCTCCGAGCTCGGATGGACGCGGGATTACCACCGTTGGAAAGATGGCTCGATGACGATTCCGACAATATAATATGGGTCGCCAGAAACTCTCAGGTGACGATGGGGTGTCCTCTGCAACCTGCTGCCATTCTGCTACCTGTGACCTGGACTGGATCTGAAAATGAAAATGGTTATGAGTGAAGGGATTGTGGGGTGTAGTAGGGGAAATGGGGTGGCTGGAGGTTGTGGGGAGTGGAGGTGGTTGATGGAGGGCTGTTGTGGTGGCTGGAGAAACAAGGAGGCGGTTGGTGAAGGGGGCGGTGGCTGGCTGTGGGTGAGAGGGGAAGGGGAGGGCTGCACAAGGTGGACAATGGAGAGGGAAGGGGGGGCGAACTTGGCTGGGTTTAGGGCTGGAGGGGGGGGCGACTAGAGCTGGTATGGGGGTAGTGAGATGGGGGGGAGATTCAAAATTGTCCTTGGGAGGGGCTCCTTCAGCCTAGGGAAGAGAGGGGGGTGCTTAGGGAAGTGGATGGGGTAGGTGGTGGTTGGATGGTGGGGCTTGGATTGGTGGAAGCAACCTTGGGGCTGGGGTGGGTTTATGGGGGTGGTGGGTAGTTGGGGAGGTCTTTGAATGAGGGAAGGGAGTTACGTGGTCGGTGGGAGAAGGAGGAGAGAGAGAGGGGTTCGCCCCCTTCTTGAAGAGAGAGAGAGAGAGATAATGGGAGAGAGAGAGAAGCTTTGGTAGAGGAGAGTACGATTTGGAAAAAAGAGTGCTATTCAAATTCATTCATCAAAAGTTGAGTACATGAGGAGAGATGGGGCCTATATATAGGCATCCATTCTTTACATGACCAAAGTACCATTGACAATTAGACAAAAGACCAAGCATATCCTAGACTCACTCCTATGGGCCCATAACTAAGGTACTTTTTTTTTTAATCAACACCGGCCCTCAGAATCATCAACTAGTCGAGTGCATATCCCCCCAGCAGGGGAACATGTTCTCACTCCCCCAGGATGAAACTGTGGCCTAAGATTTTATTAGATTTTCAGAATAAAGGAGGTACATGATCTTGGGGGTTTCCCCTGTCTGTAGAAGATTCCAAAGCTGAAAAAGATATCAAAAAATTTTATTTACAAAAATGAAAGGAAGGCAAGCCTCCTTTATCCAGTTCATCTGCCCTAGTATTTATCTGGGATTGAGTGCGTCGACGCCATCATCTGGATGCGTTGACGATGTATGATGTATGGGACTAGGTGCATCGACGCCAGCATCTGGATGCGTCGACGCTACGTGAAGATTGCTTCTAGGCTTCTTTCAGTTTAAGCTTCAGGCAGCCGCTGCGTCGACGCTAGTAGCTGGTGGCGTCGACGCTGAGTGAAGATAATCTGAAGACAGTTTTCTATCTTGGGCTTCTAGAGGCAAACGCGTCGACGCTGCCCAAGTGGCGTTGACGCGTGATATATGATCTTTGGGTCATTCCCCTGTCTGTATGAAGTTGCCAAAGCTGGAAAGAGATGCCAAAAACTCTATTTACAGAAACGAAAGGAAGGCAAGCCTCCTTTGTCCATCCTATAAACTCCCCTCACCCTTTTGGGCAGATCACTTACAAGGGTAAAAATGGAGTTTGACTGACAAGAGCTAGCATAAGAGGCCAATGCATCAGCCAGCTGGTTGCCTTCCCTATAAACATGTCTCACCGGACAGCCACTTGAGGATATTATTTCCAATATTTCACTCCACCAAGGATAGACAGTCCAGCTAGGAACTTTCTTCTTATGGATAGATTCCACTAGAAAGGCACAATCTGAAAAAATTGCAGCTACTTTCAGTCCTCCCTTATTAACTATTGACAGCCCATCATAGAGAGCCCTTACTTCTGCAAGGAAACTACTCCCAAAGCCATAATAAAAGGCAAAGCTGATGATCATGTTTCCTGCTGAATCTCTAACACAACCACCACCTCCACAATTTCCCGGGTTCCCTTTTGAATCTCCATCTACATGAAGAGTAAAATGAAGAGGAGCTAGACTGCATGAAACAGTCATTGGCATCCTCCTAGAAATAATCTTCGGGAATAGTTGGAACTGATTCAGGATTTTTATTTGATCTGCCGAGCTACTATCTGGAAAGGAATGGTTATCAAGGGCTTGAGAGAGGCCTGCCACCACTTTCCTCTTGATACTTGAGATGTTGATGGTCACATTTTCAAACCTGGCAGAACATCTGGCCTTCCAAATCTCCCATACAATTAGAACTACAGCATGCATACCAGAATAGCTGAATGCTGAATGCAGCTTGGAGCCTGTCAAAATATTCCAGCCACGAATTCTAATGTGCTCACTCAGATTAATTTTAGTACTAATCAAGGGGGAGACCCATTTCCATAAAGCAGAAGCTAGATCTCCTTTAACAAACAGGTGATCTAAATCCTCCTGAGAAGGGAGTAGGCAGTAACTGCACTTTGAGACTAAGGAAATTCCACACTCAGAAATTCTACCATCAACTGGAACTGCTCTATGAAGCAGCTTCCAATAGAAATTAGCTGCCCTTGGAGAAATACTAGAGTGCCATAACTTGGCCCAAGGCTGCCTTAGTATACCTCTTTGTCTCAGCAGATTATTTGCAGACTGAACACTAAAGTCACCACCTACTGTACCAGTCCAGATGCAAAGATCTGGCCTATTACTCAACTGAACTTTAGGTAGCAGTGAGGAGTTACTGAGTAGGGACCAAACTGGATGGTTTGGATCAAGAAAAACCTCTCTAACTGTCAGCTTTGGCTGCCTCTGTATATTATTGAAATTGCCTGAAGGTATATTGTTGATTAACGGCCCTCTGCCAGTCCAATTATCCTTCCAAAAATCTGTTTCCTTACCATCCCCAATTATCCATCTAGAATTATTTATGATTAACTTCTTAGCTTACTGAAACATACCTTGAGACATCCCAGGTGGAAAAGGTCTTGTGCAGTCGAAAAGATTTGTTTTAACAAACCTTTGTCTGGCATACTGAGACCAAAGAGAAGACCCCTGAATAATTCTCCACAGACATTTAGTAGCCAGCGACAACTGGGTGAGATTAAGATCTCTAATACCAAGGCCCCCTTCCAATTTAGGCATTTGGATTTTTTTCCAGGAGATCCAATGGCGACGCCTCAGAATTTCAGAACCCTGCCAATAAAAGTTGGCACAGAGTCTGTCAATGGCATTGATAATTGACTTAGGGCAGAAGCAAACAGATGCCAGGTATATTGGAATGCTTCGGAGAACTGAGTTAATGAGAATTGCCCTCCCAGCCTGTGAGAGTAGTTTGGATTGCCATCCCTCTAACTTCTGCTGAACTCTATCCACAATGTACTTAAAATCCTGGCATGTGTATCTACCTTTCTTCACTGGAATACCAAGGTAATTAAAACTAGTAGAAGCAATTCTGAAACCAGTCTGCAGTTGTATAGATTGCTTTATTGATAGGGGGACTTTATCTGAAACAATTATGCTACTCTTGCCAACATTTATTTTCTGCCCTGAGCTATTTTCATATCTTGAGATAAAGTGCAGTAGTGCCGCTATGTTGTGTTTGCTAGCATTCAAGAAAATAAGTGTGTCATCCGCATACAGCAGATGAGATATTTGGGTAATATTTTTAGGCCCATTGTAACCCTTCAAAGCTCCTGATTGGAATAGAACAGTCAACCCCCTGCTTAGTACTTCCGAGGCTAGAATAAAAAGATATGGGGCAAGAGGGTCACCTTGTCTAATACCTCTGCTAGATTTAAAGAAACCTGCCATATTGCCATTGAAATTAACTGAAAACCAATGGTTAGTTAGAATCATTCCAATGTAAGAAGTGAATCTAGTATTGAAACCAAATTTCCTTAGGGCTGCCAGTAAAAAGTCCCACTCAATTCTGTCATAGGCCTTGGCCATATCCAGCTTGACAATGGCATTATGACCCCTTACTTTCCTATCAATATCTCCCATAAGTTGTCTTGCTATAGCAACATTGTCCAGAATATTACGACCTTGAACAAAAGCTCCTTGTTCCTTGGAAATAATGGTTGGCAGAATTGGTGCAAGCCTCCTTGAAATGATTAAGGAGATTATTTTGTAGGAGAAATTACAGAGACTTATTGGCCGAAAATCATTAAAGGACTTAGGCACTTGAATTTTTGGGATTAAAGCAATAATTGAAGATGCCATTCCTCTTGGAATTGGAAACCCCATGAAGAAGCTTTGCACTGCACAGATGACATCTTGGCATATAATGTCCCAAACATGCTTATAAAACTCTCCCGGAAAACCATCCGGACCAGGGGTGCTGGATCCTTTTAGAGACCATACTGCTTCTTTAATCTCATTGCCTTCAGGAACAAAGCAAACGAGACTGTTCTGGTCATTAGTGATTAATTGAGGAATGCAATCTAGTATGGAACAGTCCATTTTATGGTCTTCAGATGAGAAAAGCTTCTGGAAATACTGGTTTGCTTGCCTACCAAGAATAGCTTGGTCTTCACACCAATTATCAGATTCATCCAGCTTTAACCTACAGATAAATCCTCTTCTTCGATTTTGTTGAGCAAGAGAGTGATAAAATGATGTATTTCTGTCCCCACTTTCAATCCAATCTGTGCGGAATTTTTGATGCCAGAAAATTTCTTCCCTATACAAAGCCTGATGGAAATTTGCCATAGTAGCATTCAATTTACATCTGTTTTCAGTTGAAGGAGAGATATCAAATTCAGTTTGTTTCTTTTCCACTTCCTGTTCTGCTAATTTGACATTCTTTGTCACATCTCCAAAGATCTCCTTATTCCATTGGCTAAGAGACATTTTCACAGCCTTTAATTTGGTAGATAATCTTATCATTGCATTTGGATGTTGAACAGTACACTGCTTCCAAGCATCAGCTACAACTTGGTTAAAGGATTTATGAGTGCACCACATCTTTTGGAAAATGAACCTGGAAGGACCATGAGAAGAATTATAAGATGATAATAACATCGGGGTGTGATCAGAAGGACCTCTTGCTAAGTGTTTCACAACCAACTGGGGAAAAGCATTTTGACATTCTGTATTAATAAAGACCCTGTCCAGTCTAGCTTTGATGTTTGCAGCTCCAGTTCGGTTATTATTCCAAGTCATTGATTCACCAACATAGCCTGCATCCATGAGCCCTGCTGAGCAAACAAAGGCATTAAATTCAGCCATATTGGCCATTGAGGGAAAACTTCCACCCTTCTTTTCTGAAGGCTTCAGAACACAATTAAAGTCCCCTCCTATTATCCAAGGGACAGTCACTGTACCAGCAAAAGTAACTAACTCATTGAACAAATCAAGTCTAAGATGGGAATCACAGGAAGCATACACAAAGGAAAAGAGACTATTAAGTCTATTATCCTCCTTTAAACCCAAAGTAATATGCTGGGCAGATGAACTAAGAACATCCAGCCTAAAGCTATCATGCCAAAAAACCCAGATTTTAGAATCAGTTAAGGAATTGACAGTAAATTTTGCCAATTTTATAAACCTTCCAAGCTTCATAGCTTTCTCTGCATCCAACATTGGCTCACTAATAGCAACTAGGTCCACTTTATGAATTTGAATCAGCTTCTTTACACATCTCCGAGAACCTTGGTTCCCTACTCCTCTGATATTCCAAATAAGGGTTGTGTTTAACATTGGAATTCCTGTGGTTGAGCTTCAACCGATCTAGCTCTAGATCGTGTGACAATCCCCTTTTTTGAAAGAGCTCTTCCAGCAAGGGCCTCCCTTCCTACTTCAACAAATTGCATTAAGGAATTATCACTTTCAGCCCTTTCAGCAATAGAATTTCCAATCTCTTATAGCTTCTGGATGTCTGGCCGTTCAGAATCCCCTTGCCATTCAGAATATCTTCTTGATAAAATTGAAGATGATTCAGTAGCAGGGAAACTGAAAGTGCTTGAAGAGTCTATGTTCTTCTTAGCTTCAACCGATTGGAGCTTACTGCATTCAGGATTTGAAATATCCTTCTGACATAACAGAGTTTCCTCTTGTACCTGCTGAACCTTTCTATCAGATATAACTTGCTTGTCTACCTCAGTATTTAGTTCTGTAGTGACTTTCAACTGATTGGAACTTTGATTTATTTTACTTGTTTGTTCCTGAGCATTTTCCTTGCTTGCTTGGGGAAATTCAGATGAGTGAATTATAAGTACCTCATCAACATTCTGTAATGTTGCGAATCTATTCTCCTCTGAAACCACTTGTCAAACATGTTGTGGATCTGCATTTAGTGCCTTTTTAGAACCATTTGATTCTAAAACATGGGGACCAGAAGGCCGAGGCTTAAAGGTCTGAGTAAGGTTCTTTGTGACAGTCGGCTGACGACTGGCTTTCCCAAGCTTCATCTTGCAAAATTCAGCAGTATGACCAAGTTTATGATAAAAAGAACAAAGAGCTGGAGCTCGATTAAAATTGACAGTCTGCCAATATCCTTTTCCATCCAGATCGATCCACAATCTCTCCTGACGCGGGGCTTGAATATCCATTTCTATGCATACAAGGGCCTCTGAGGTGTCTGTCAAGGCTAGTGACTTCTCATGAACTCGCAAAACTGGGCCAAAATTTCCAGCAATGGACCGCAGGCAATCTTCATGGTATAGATTAGCCGGGAGCGCAGGAAATCCAATCCAAACCGGAACGGTCGGCGGATCCATTTCAAAATTAAAATCAGGAGTCCACCGAAAAAATCGAAATAGGAAACCATTTATGTACAGGTTTTTCTGTAAGAGAAGTTTCAGGAAATCCTCTTCTATGTCAAATCTAATAAGGAGATGTCTGGGATTCAACTTGCTTATAATAAAACCATTTGATATTGCTAATCGCTGCACCAGGCAGGATTTTATTTCAGCAAAAGAAGGCCTACCGTATGAGCACTTTGCCACGATTGCAAAGGAAAGAATCTGTACAGAAACTTGAAGATCTGCCTTGGAGAAATATACAGCTGTCTCTCCTTGCTCAGTGAAAGCAGGTTCCTTAATCGGTATAGAAATTGATGCAGACCTTGGTTTCTCCATGATCACTTGAGCAAAGGATCGCCGGAAGATTTCGCCAGAAGAGGACGATCCGCCCCCTGGACGATCTCTGCCCCCTGCTAGCTCCGATGGAGCCCCCTGCATGAAAGAACCAGAAAGAAACCCCGCCGCACCGGCCATAGCCGGCTGGGAGGGAGGAAACCCAAGAAAGCGGGAAAAATGCGAACCAGAGTCTCTCACTCTAGAATCTAGAGAGAGAAAATGCGTGAATCATAACTAACTAAGGTACTTGGGCCCAAATAAGCATAACAAGAGAAATGACTAAGATAACATGACTCAATAAAGGAAAGTACGTAAGATATGACTCAAAGAAAAGGAAAATAACATGTAAACACATAGCCGGGCTTCATCCAAATGATGCAGGCGATCTGAGCCAAAGTGAGCGCTGTGAGATGCCCTCATCAAATCCCCCGAGGTAGGGAGAACTCAACCCCGTCGAGTATGGGTTTGCCGGACTGTGGTAGTGCTCCAAAATGTCCGGGTCAAGGCGCAGCAAGTCTTCCCGGCTCACCCAAGTGTCCTCGGTCGGGGGACGGCCCTTCCACCTCACTAGGTAACGCTGGTATACCCTATTCCTGGTAATGGTACTCTGCTCATCCAGTATTGCATCCACTTGCTCACGTCGACCTCTCAAGCTAGGAGGTAGAGTCACACCGTGGGTGTCTCTCTCAAGGGAGGGTAAAGGCTCAAGCTCCTCACTAGGTTCCACCACGGGGCCCTTGTAGGGTACCAGGTCTGCCACATTCAAAGTAGGGTGTACCCCAAAACCCTCAGGTAGGTCCAGCTCATAAGCGTTACTACCTAGTTGTCTCAGAATTTGAAAGGGTCCCGACCCTCGTGCCCTCAACTTGGAGGCAGGCCCCGGAAGGAGCCGCTCCGTCCTTACCATCACCGAGTCTCCCACTTGGAACTCGCAGTGGCGTCGATGAGCATCTGCCCACCTTTTGTAAGCCTCATTACTTTTCCCTATATGCTTGCGGATGTCATCATGCAACTCTTTGATATGCTGTGCAAAGGACTCAGCTGAGACTGACACTCTAGCATGTGGGGGAAGGGGAATAAGATCTGAGGGTTTTCTAGGCCTATAACCAAGTACTACCTCAAATGGACTCTTGCCTATGGACCTATTGACGAAATCATTGTAGGCAAACTCGGCCTGAGATAAGAGGAGATCACAATTCCCAGGGTGGTCCTCTACTAGACAATGGAGCAAGTTCCCAAGGCTTCGGTTGACGACCTCAGTCTGGCCATCGGTTTGAGGATGGTAAGCGGTGGAGAATTTGAGGAGGGTTCCCATCAAATGCCAGAGAGTTTTCCAAAAGTAACTGGTGAATTTCACATCTCGGTCAGACACAATGGTTTTGGGTAGTACATGGAGTCGGACCACCTCATCAAAGAACAATCGGGCGACCCTAGAAGCATCTGAAGTCTTGGCACATGGGATAAAGTGGGCCATCCTAGAGAACCTGTCAACAACGACCAAGATGGAATCATGTTTGCATAAGGTCCTAGGTAGGCCAAAGATAATGTCCATGCTCAAATC